>OX387409.1:6319357-7561857 GCA_947563765.1 Anarsia innoxiella | reverse complement strand
AGGCTATTTGGTAATTACTAGTTATTTTTAAAATATTTCTAGTAATAAGACCTTTTACAAGCAAAATTTCGCTTACACTACGATTTAACATTTTCATCCCATCACTATTCGACGAGGATTGGCATGTGTCATTCTAATCATGTAAGATTTTAAGTACTATACGTATTAACTATAATAGGCTATCTACACACATCCGGGCCGTGTCCGGGATATGTCAGGGAAAAAATATCATTCCATACATTTTCTATGGATTCGTTCACACACTTTGTCATGACGCGACGTATGTTTTCCCTCCTGATGGGCCATGGCCCGGACACGTCCCGGGCACGGCCCGGATGTGTGAAAATAGACTTTTAAGCCCTGCTAATCCTTTTATGCTGCTAATCGATTTTTGTATAGGATGTTTTTTCTAAGACATGACGAAGTCGCGGGCAGCCTGTAGTAAGTTAAAAATGAGATAACAAAATGGCTTCCTATCTTCCAATAAAAAAATAACTTTAGGCCATTTCAAACGATCCCGTGAAAAAGTTAAACATTATAAAAGTTTGGTCGTGAACGAAAATTACAATGAAAATTGAGTATTTTTCGGCAAAAAAAATGCGTAAATTATACTGAAATATTCAAGAAAATGTCGTCTCTGAACAAATGAATTCTGAATGACTTAAGAATTGTATGTTTAAGACTTAAAAAGACTTGTGACGGTAGAAATGTTTAAGGTACCATTTTATGAGGACGAATTATACATTCCATTTAAGTACAAAAGACCATTCAAATCAAAACATCATTAAATATCATTGATACATGAGCATGAAAGTGACAGTATTTTTATTATGTTTGTGCCGATGGGTGGATGGATATTTTTTACGCTTACATATAAAAACTACAGAACAGATTTAGATAAAATGTGGCTATATTGTAGATTATACATCAGGGGGCTTAGCATGGCGTGCCGCGACAATTATCTCACGCATGCTGTCCTTATCACATTTCAAACTATAGACAGAGACGTAAGCGTGACAAACGCATGACAACGTCTTCTCACGGAGTGCCATGCTAAGCTAGCAGAATAACACATAGGCTATATTATTGTGAGATATCATGTTTGTCTTTCAAAATATGACGATAAATGCGTACGACGTCGCGGGCAGCCTCTAGTTTCGACTATTTTAATCTTTAACCAATGACTAATAGGTACTATAACAATCTTGTTAAACGAATCCTCTAGATTTGCAATAATTTGTAACATTGTTTATACAAAAGGTCACTACATCATCTGGCACAAAACATGCAATGGTGATGTCGCAGATAACAGGGTAAAGCTCATAATCTATGGGTTTCTGTTGTGTTGCAAACTGAAGGTTTAGGTAGACGGGCGGCTTTAGATAACATGTATAGCTCCCCAGTCTTATATGAGCTTTGCATGGGTGCTAAATAAAATGTGGTTTGTGGCGCGACGCGTTTCATAGATTTGTTGATACAGATTTTTCTACGCTGCCTGCGTCATATCTCACAACTGTCGATATCTTTTTCTAAAGTTGCCCTCCATTACTGGAGATGTGCTGTCAGCTTGGTGAATGCATCTCCCCTGGCCACTCGGAACAGTCGTTCGATGCTGGTATTTAACGTCCATTCCCGAGTGTTCCTAAATTCCTTCTGCTAACGCGTCTTTTCCCTTATATATATATAATTATCTATTTTAACTAGCTTATTACTCATTTTATGCCTCGTGAGCGACAGGTTTTTGTTTATTTACGAGTGGTTTCTAAAAAGAACGAATACATACTTCTAGAAATTCTAGTTGATCATTGGGTACATTGTCAAAATTACGATAATTAATGAACAAAAAGACGTGTGGCACTCGGGGACTGCCGCGGTAAAGCTATTGCATAGCATTTTGTATCAACTTATGCAATTATAATTATTTATTTATTTTATTTATGCAGTATTTCTTTTTCTTTGATATTAATTCAAGTTACACTTTTTGAGCGTGGTGACCGATAAGAAAACAAATTTTTCTTTTATTAAACAAATAAAAAGTTAATATTGTTTAAAATATTATCGTTTTAATTCTTAATATGTTTTTATTCTTATTCTTATTCTTTTTCGTTTTATTTCTTATTCTTTCTTCTTTTCTTAATATTTAAAAAAGACTAGAAGCTAATTCCCTTAAGGTTATTTAAGTTATATAATTAATACATAATGTACCGAGATCCTAACACAGCCTTTTAATTGTTAAGTTTACATTATTTACATTTAATTTTAAAATTTGTTGAAAGCGAGCACCGCCATCTATGTTTTACACGATGTAGCTATTACAGAGGTTCCAATTATTGGACCATAATACTGCCATCTATGTTCAAACATGAATAACTCATTAGATATCAAAGAAAGTGGTGCCATCTAGGCAAAGTACAACAAACTTACAATATCTGAAATGACAAGAGATATCTAGAGTCGAAGACTGCCGAACTGAAACGACGTTAGACGATGCACGGCCTTCAAGCCACACCTCCGTGCCCGTCGGAGTGGGGGAGCGTGATGTGAGGTTTTTTTTCGTTACGGAATTTCTGGATTCGGTCCCCGCGCTCAAGGCCCGCGATAGAAGCTATGCAATAGCTTAAAAATTTAACCTTGGTACCACCAACAAAAGCTTAAAGCATACATTTTTAAAACGAGAAAAATTGCCAGCCCGCCAGGTCGCAACATTTTATACTAACCAAAAAGTTTCAGTTCCAACTCGCTCGTCTGCAAAACCGGAGGGCAAGCCGTCCACGCCTGTCGTCCGGTATTAGTTTGCGGTTCACCGACACCACCGGGTAACCGGGTAACCGGTTTATCGGGAAGAAGCTGTACCACGTCATAGTGGTGATTGGTGTTTGCTGGTGAATGGGTTAGTATTTACTGGCTGACACCATCGCGAGTTAAGCATTCGGCTAGTTATAGAAGACCTTTGCTCTACATTCAAGTTTAGTAATTCTTCTTTTAAGATTTAAGTCTTCTTTTAGACCTCTTTAAGCCCCTTATACACATCTAGTGTTAACTTTTAATAAATAACATTGACTTAAAAGCCTTGCGAGTAGTTGCGAGGTAACTCGCTCAATCGATATGCGGTATGGTAGCTTGAGGAGGTACCTTTGTTCCACACACAAATTATAAGTCCTAGTTTATATTGCGCTGGTTCTAGGGTGTGGGAAACATAAAAAAAAAACAATTTAATTCTTTACTTGTATTTTAAAATACTTGAGCACAATACAGTCACATTATTAGACAGCCATATTGATACTACCGGAAACTCCACTTTTAGCGGAAATATACTAATTTAATTAATTAATAAAAAATCTATAGGCTTTTGTTTTCTGTTGTTGTTGGTGCAATCAGGAAGTAAAGTTTGAAAAATTTGTGGAGAACCCACGATAAGCGAGATCGCGGAAAGCCACTACTAAACACTCAGCCTTCCCAAAACATCGAAAGCATTTTCAACTCACGACGACACGTGTCCAAACGCTTCTGACATTTGTCTATCTTAGAAAAGGAAAAAGCGCAAAAACCTTGCATCGTCGTGCTAACAAAGGCAATTAGCGAGCATTCCACGATCCTCGGTAACGAGCGCCGTAACGAGATTATGTCGGCGGGATTGATTGATTCTATGCGGGGACACGGCTAGGTCGGAACTTGTGTAATCTAGGAATAAAGGACCGTGATTACTAGGTTAGAGGACGATTTTTTATTATCGGTAAGTAAGAATTCAAGAAGCAACTTCGCTCCACTTGCTACGATCCAAACACACTTCTTTCGCTTAATACATTATCAGTTGCCTTATGTGTGTACGCCGATTTTCTTTTTGTCGAAGTTGCCTCTGAGAGAATAGTGACAGATATGGATTCAAAATATAAGTTTAAAGAAATAGGATGCTGTTTTCATCAACCCATTATTATTATTTTTTAAAGAAAAGTTGTCTAGTTCAGTCTTATAAGCAGAAGAAGAGAGATTCCAGAAACAGCCTGTATAAAATAAATTTTGTCGCAAATAATAATATTGTGAACCTATTTATATTATATTATCGTGACGTGTGTGAAGCTATGCCTCAACCAAAACAGCTAAATATAAATTTTGCCGCGAGAGCGCTCGAGTGAAGCGAACTGAGATAATTCTATATCATACGCCAACTCTTTACTGCTAAAATGCAAGAACTGGCATGTTTCCGACTGGTTGTCAGTTTGGCGCTTTCTTATTTGAGTCGCTGTCATGTATGATGGATTATTGTTTGGATATTGGTCAAGACAAGATATCGGAAGACATCACGTACATCTTGATAATTTATAACGTGATTGGAAACTACGCAATAAAGCCAGTTTGTTCAGTACACGCCCACTGTCTTATTTTAACTAAAAGCTTAAACGCCACTTCTGATGACTCGTCGACATAATATATTTTTTGATTGTTATAAAAAACGCATACCGCGATAGGCGCTGGACTCACGATTTCATAGCGTCCATCGGCATGGAATTTGACGTTCATAATATTATTAGAATACGGTTGCAAATACGAAAACACCCTGTTTATTATGATCACAGACTTTGTTGTACTGAAGCTGTGACCTTGACATGTTTGTTTTAAATATAGAACAACTTTGTATTAGACTCTCATTGGGTGACTCTTACGAAAATTAGCAATAAACTGGTGCTCATTTCTTGCAGTGTTTATTTCACACTTCAAAGTGCCATGCGATGTATGTAGGGCCTTGTTTTCCATTCCTTCCTTTCCGTTTGACGTAGCCAAGAGGTTGTTTTAAATATTCAAATGTTTAAAACAAAAAAAAAGTAGTGTGCGCGTGGTACATGACCGGCTCGCAGCCGACGATTGTCGGTTTTTGCCGTGTATCAAAGGGTAACTGTAACACGCGTAAACACTAGCTAGAACCTCGTCACTGTCTATTCGGTTACAATTACGGCACGCTAATAAATACGCCCTAAGTGTCAAAGCAAGGGTCAACTAGTATTCTAGTATTGTTCCGTTTCTAGTATACCTAGTATTGTTTCGAAGTCTAATTTCTTTCAAGTCTACGTAACTCCTATTACTAGTGCACTAGCAGCTGCTTGTAAGCAAACTCTGCTTACTTACCCTGCAGCGACGCAACCGTGATGAAACATAATTTATCTCGGGACTTAGTCTTGAAGTCTCCTGTAGACTACATAAGTCATTTGTAAGCTTAAAGTAAAGTAACACAGTTATTTATTCGCAGTTCAATAATAAAAATTAAAATAATTGAAATAAAACAAAGCTCTTCTCGCGCTTCATGTCATCATGAAGCGCGAGAACGGTCGTTGTGGAGATCCTTGGAGGAGGCTTTTATCCAACAGTGGACATCAACGAGCTGATTGATGGAACGAAACAAAAAAGAACATAACACTCTAACTTACACACTGATTAAAGGATGATGAAAGAAGAAATAGATTTAAGAAAAGGTCTCCACTCAGCATTAAGTCATTTCTTTGATAGCTACAATGATATGACGCTGATTTTCAGTGGTACAAGATTGATGTCACATCAATAAAACCTTGTCGCGTTTTTCTTTAGTTTTAGGACACATGACAATTCCTTTCTTTGAAATCCAATGATAAAATAACTCAATTATATTTTTAATTTCATAGTTATTAAAGGAACTGAGTGATAATTACTTACGAGTATTCGAAACTACATTGAAACTGAATTACGATTCATGTTTCTAGAATAAACCTATTAATTAAATTAAAGTTAATTAAAATTGTGAAGTACTTACTTTACATACGTGATGCTAATTATATTGTGATGTGGAACACTTGGGGGTAGGATTCAGGTAATTTTGTGACCTCCCAATAGATCAAAGTTTTTTAAACATTTTGCAAACTATTTCAATTCAAGTTTCAAATATCTCCATGGAAGGTCCATGATGGTTGTCAAGGGATATTTCTGAAAAAAAAAAACAAACTTTTTACATACACACCCCTTATTACAAAACGAGTTTTATTTATAGTCCTAGTATAAACTCAGTTAAATGACGTTTCGGCTATAGACAAAATGTCAAAAAATGACGTTCTTTAATGCTATCTACACACCAAAGCCGCCGGCATGCCGCCGGGCTAGGCCAGCGGCTTAATGTCATACGAATGGTAGCTGTCAAAAAAGCCGGCGGCTTTGGTGTGTAGATACCATTAAACTCGTTTTGTAATAAGGGGGACAATGTTTAGGTGGCGCTGCTACTATTTTTCACAGGTTCAAAATGCAAAGGCCATATTGTATGGTACATTTATTAAGTTTGCTGAGTGTAAAGCTTTCGGCCTAGCATGGCCTGGCATGCTGGCGGCTTTGGTGTGTAGATAGCATTACATTCAAAACCCCCACTTCAACTCCTAAATCCCCCCTACTCTCGTCTAAGGCTATGCGCAGAATTTTCCTAATTAACGCGTGCTCAAAACTCGCCGTGCCCAAACTTTGTAATGATGTCGATGTCGAATAAAAAGTGAAGCAGCTAACTTTGTCGCAGTTTATAAAGTGGCCTCGAGTGTTGACGCAAGCAACGTAAGTAGTTGAAAATTTTAAGAAGGTTTTCCGAGGCGATCTTTTAAATTTGCTGAAATATTGCAACATTTCACCTTAATGCTATCTACACACCAAAGTCGCTGGCATGCCGTCGGGCTTGGCCGGCGGGTTTACGTCTCAAATGGCAGCTGTCAAAAAAGCCGGCAGCTTTGGTGTGTAGATACCATAATTAGTCAAGAGTACCTTAAACCGACGTGCATGTTTGCGACTTATGAATGTGGATGAAACGAAAGAGATGTGTTTCCATACTCAATACTTAATCATTTATTGCACTCCACAGGTTTTTACAGATCTTATAAACAACTTAAAGTACCAAATGTGGACCCTAATTAGGGCACGGCAATTTGTCGATTAAGGCAAGTGGAGGGATGGTCTTTGCTTACCCCGATAGGAATGAAAGCGGCGTTACTGATATGTATGTATGTTACATTTCACCTGAGTTAAATACTATGATTTTTATTACGAATGCAAGAAAACTACTAGTAGTTTTATACATAAGTAAATAGTTTATATACTTAAAAAACGTCGTTGATAAGTATGGAAAGCCTAGGTCAGAAAAATACTACCTAAGTTCAAGGCAGATTTAACTAATTTTCCTTGTCGAGTGATGAAATAACACTTTATCTAACTATTACAACTGAAAAAAAGTCTTAGTTCTTTGACATAAAGCTCAAAGGTAAAGCATTTCTATACACGCTTGATCATGCATTTACAGATATTTGCGCACTATTCATGATGTAAGGTGAATACTCTATTCATAAACTGAGCGATTTTTATAATATACTATATTTTTTACGGCAAATTCTGCTAATAAGTATTCTGCTAGTAAGTAATTAGGGGTATTGGCTTCTCCAAGAAAATATATAATATGTAGTTCTTCTATATTTATTTTAGAGCGTCTCTCTTGACTATAACCCAAATCGGTTTACATATCTATCACGCGTCTTTCCCATCAGGGTAGGTAGATACGTAGGTACCAATTCGATCCACTTACTACGATCCAAACACACTTCTTTCGCTTCATCCACATCTATCTAATCTAATATAATTTAACCATTGGTTTCATATCGCTGGCGCTGGGCAAAGGCTTCTCTCCTCATCCGCCATGACTTTCGGTCTCGAGACACCTCTGCCAAGGAATTCAAGAAGGTGTGCAGCTCGTCCACATCTAAAGGCCAAAACACACCGGATGCATATGCGTTGCGTATGCGTAGACGTATGTGTACCTCTGCCTCTGCGTTGTAATGTATGGAACTGTCACTGCTTGCGTAACGTAGACGTACACTTCGACGTGCCGCGTAGCCCGGTGTCACATCGGGTTACACCGTAACTACGCGCGTGGCTACGCCCCGTGCTTACGTCTACGTTATGCATACGCATCCAGTGTGTTTCAGCCTTAAAATAAAAGCTAAATACTAAATTAAGGAATAAATAATAACGAGAAATTCGTCTAGAATCGCTATAATCTCTATAACGCTGCAACAGTTCGAGCTAATGAGTAAGTTTCACATTCACCTGCGAGTTTAGTGTGACTTTGATATGTGATGATAGATTATAGAACATTTCACCGTGTATTAGAATTTACGGCTATTTCTATTTGTTTTAAATACTACTCACAACTAGGTATTTAAGTACGGATTGGTTTTTTAACAGATGATAATTTCTGAAGTGGGATTGCGCCGGTCACGTCTGCCGCATGCCAAGCGATCTCTGGGCAATCATAACAACCCAATATCAACCAACCGCCAAAATACCTCGCGACAGACCACGGAAAAGGTGGCGAGATGAACTGGACACCTTCACGAACGACTGAGCAGAGGCGGCTCAGGATAGAGAATCATGGAGAAGAAGGAGAGAGGCCTTTGCCCAGCAGTGGGACAACAACGGCTAGATAAGATAAGATAAGATAATTTCTGTTTAAAATGTGCTGCCATTGAAGCGACAATTTCTATACAAAATGTTCTATCATTATTAGAGCTCGATATAAAAATCCGTATAAAATTGACGACAAGTGGTAACGAAACCTGATATACATTTTTACATACATATACATATCCGCATTTTCTCTCTCCCATCTCTCTCCCATACTTGCTGCGATCCAAACATACTTTTTTCGCTTCATCCACATTCATCAGTCGCCTCATACATGCCCGTCGGTTTAGGGTACTCTTGAATTGGCCTGAGACCTGACACTGTATTTAAGTTATCTTTACAAGCACCAAATTGAAGAATAAATGCAAATAACCTAACCTTTTTACTTTAAAAAACTCCAAATGCGTTTTAATTCTTTATTTTTGTGTACCCAGTTCACTCTCACTGTAAATAAGAATCTAACGACACCTCTCAAGGTAAAATCCATCTAGCAGTTTATGCTGTAGGGCGTGCTAAAGAATTATTCATACATACAAACTCTACGAAAACATAACCCTCCTTCCGGCGAAGTCGGGTAAAAACAATCCTCCTTCTGGCGCAGTCAGGTAAAAACATAACCCACCTTCTGGCGTAGTTGGATAAAAACAACCCTCCTTCTAGCGCAGTCAGGTAAAAACATAACCCTCCTTCTGACGCAGTCGGGTAAAAAGCACGCCACTTCACCTCTAAACCTTTCCACACTATTCCCCAAGATCACAGCCCCCAGTAATGAGTCTCATTGTGATTCATAGACAATCCGCTGGATAATTAATTCGTAGTGTATTCGCTCCGGGCGAACATTGCAACTAATGACTTGTTTGCCTTGTATCGCTTTACTTACGTTGATATAGAGATTTGAGACGCGTTCATGAAAATGCTGTATGGTTAGGGCCCAAGTTTGCTAATTTTCAATAGCCTCCGTTGTGTGTAGGCAGAATGTCAATGGCATTTTTTGGCACGTTTGGTCGCAATCAGTGTACAGATCTACCAAGTTATGTGTGAAATTAACGGCGGCGCTAGTAGTTATACAAAGTTGTATTTCTACCAATCGCAGCAGTTCTGGATTTTGACATTTCCATATTAGTAGCTGTAGTTCCAATAACGGCCGTTTCACAGATAACTTGGTTGCTACCAACCTGTAAGGCCATTGTTTAGCAGAATACCAAGTGTGTCAAAAACGCTATTGACATTCTGTCGACACACAACTGAGGCTATTTTAAATTAATAGACTTGGGCCTGGTTATAATCGCTATCACAAGTCCTGTTTAAAAAGTATTTGTATCTAATTAGAAAAAGGCCTGAAACATGATTTATTATTCGAGAAACATTGAGTCCTGTGAATTAAACGTCAATGCTTCCTATAAAGTCTTGAGTTTTTTATTACCTGTTTAAGCATAATTGTGTCTATTAAGGCCTATATCATTTATTTATTCGAGGAACGTTGAGTCCTCTTTATCAAACGTCAATGCTTCCTACCAAGTCTTACTTGAGACAATTAGCGCAAAGCTAGCATCAATATTGATAAAGCTTTCGGTTTTCAAGCTCGTTTGTTTTGTTGCTTCAAATTTTACTTGGAAACAGGAATTGTTGAAATAACAAGTGATGAAATAGTGTTTGTTGTTTTCATATTTGGCTTTTATATCTAAGTATCTAAACTAGTTTCTCGAAAGATATTAAGAGCAGCTGGGTTGGCGTGGCCTACATTTGAGGTTCATCTGAGAATTAGGAAGTTAGTGTTTTTAATTTAGAAATCCAAAATGTGTAGTTTCAGCATTTTTTCAAGTTAAAGTAGATGTTACGAATACTTGCATGATTCAACGAATATTACTGCGTAAAAAACACAAAGTGAGCCTGTACAACTAGCAGTCACAACTAGTGATAAGAGTTGTACCTACAACACTAAAAAGTACTTTCGCAATCCTCACCTTGAGGTTGCGATTGGTGGATATTAAACGCATCCATAGCAACGTAGCATAACACATCTCTGGTGGAAGGGCACCGAGCGCGTGAACCGCGTTTCAACCGCGACGCGCGGTTCCCTCTTCAGTCGGTCAGACGCAAGTGCGAAGGGGCCCTGAAGCTACTTGCTTACATGATATAGTAAGTGAGAAGAATAAATAGGAAAATTGATTTTCTTATAAAGTAGGAACTAAATTTCCTTTGACGTATGAAGGAGTAAGTAGGTAAAGTAAGTAGCGCAGCTTGTTAAACTTTAAAATATAAACATGATTTTCTACTTAGAAATATGTCTAAGTGTAGTATCATTTTACACCTCTAGAGCTCTACTTTCGCCACTACAGGGTGAATTTGATGACAAAATTTAAAGCTAGGTTATTTTTACTTCGGTAATTAAGAAAAAATAAAATAATGCGAAACTAATAAAAAATAAAAAAAAGATTTGTAAAAGAAAAAAATACAAATTTTAACTGACTTTTGGTTTGGTTTTTTGACTTATTGACTTTTGGTTGACAAATATCACTTTTCTGTTATTTAATAAAAAAAAATCCAATATATTTTTTAAAATTATGCAGAGTTATTCTCAATCGATATCACAACATCGCCTTAATTTAAAGTCACCCTGTATAAGTTTTGAGTTGTAAACTAACCACTAAAGGCATAGTTCAACTTTTGAGAAAGTGCTAATGCCAACTCAAATGATATTATCATAGCCCTATAGACTCAGATGTTTTATATACGCACCGTAGTTAACTTTAAATAGGTTATTATAGAGCAGTAAAATAAAAGTTGAAACCAAATACACAACGGCATCCTATTGCAGTATTGAATTAATCTGACAATGTGCTACGGCGTAGACGTCAGCTACGACGTAGACCAATGCTACGAGTCGTACCGCAATACTAATGCTTTACAAAGTAACTATTTTCATTAAATAGTCATTAACAAGAGTTTGTAACTTAAAAACAGACTTTAATGCATAACGAAGCAGTTCCGTTTACATTTATAAAGTATTCTTGACTCTGTCTAATCTAAAGCATTCGTAAGAGAGAAAAGAACCCTCTACAATATCATCTACAATCTAAACTACTTTTTAGTTTAATCTATGCCACTACTTTTTATATTAGCCGAAGTATAAGAGGCTATAAAACTAAAACAAGATTTACTATTACAAAACTTTTTAGATGCCGTCAAAAGGTCAGGACTCAGGACGCGAAATAGTTAATTACTACTGCCGTCGTCGTTGGCGTCGGGTCATAGATTATGTAACTAACAGACTGGTGATACCACTTAATTTAAAGTTATTGTCATTATCGCAAAACTATAAAAACGAAATTAGTTTTTTTAAAATGAGTTCGTTTATAAAATATTATGTATTCTAAAAACATTCATTTGTATAGTCAGCGATTTGTATTTATTCTGGCGAAACAATTTTTATAGTTTTGACACTGATTTTGAAAGATAGACATTTTTCGCTGCACGGTATAGCCTGCCAAAACTGCGAGTTGATCGCTTCTCCTGGTTCGCGTTTTTAATCATCATCATCATCATTATCAGCTCTTTTAACGTCTCCACAAGCGGCAAGAACCTACTCTCGTACGAGAGTCGCAATCCACCATGACAATTTATAATAGATTAGTGGCTATCCGCGACTTCGTACGCATTTATAGTCAAATCTTGAAAAAAAAACATGATATCTCAAAATAATATAGCCTATGTGTTATTCTGATGCACAAGCTAAGCTGTTGTAAAATTTCATTAAAGTCTATTCAATGGTTTTTACGTAATGAAGTAACAAACATCCATCCATCGGCACAAACATTGACATTTATAATATTATTAGGATTATATACTATTAAGACTACTACGAATCAAAACTTTTTTGTATAATTATTATTTTATGCATATAAAAAAGTAAACTGTAACAATATCTAAACACAAATCTATTAGATACCTTCTCACCCTCACAGAGACAATTTTACCTACTAACCCTTCTATCCATATCAATTCTTATCACCGCGTGACTCCACAAAATTGTAACGCGACTCGCCACGCAAATTGCTTTATGCTGACGTCATTATTTTCTGTCCCGCAAAACGGGAATCGTACAACAACGGTGGGAAATACAGACTTGGTGTATGAGATATTGTAGCAGGAAATGTGAGAGTTGTTTTCGAAATTACTTTTTATGAAAATATATTAGTTTCCGCTTTTACTTATAGTTTGCATAGGTACATATCAGTCATATACAGGATGTAACAGAAAGGAGGTATAATGCCGAAACACAGCGATAGTCCTCATGAAATTAAACTACTTTCCCCAAGGTACATGGTTCGTACCTCGAGAAAAAAATTCGCCTCCCCATACAAAATGCCCGATCAACTGATCGAGTAAGTATGGGCTAATTTTTTTCGAGTTCCCCACATCCCACGACCCAGGTTCCTCGGGGAAAGTTATTCAGTTTCATGAGGACTATCGATGTGTTTCAGCATTATACCCCCTTTTTGTTACACCATATATATCAGTCAGGCCTCTCTCCCATTGGGATAGGCAGAGACCACTTCTTTGCCCTACATGCTACGATCCAAGCACACTTCTTTCGCGTCATCTACATTTACAGTCGCCTCATATATCCACGTCAGCTTTTTCCAAACATAAATAATGAGCATATTTAGGGAAAATTGGTGGGAAGCCTCCACCAACAGAAATGTGTATAGAAGCATGGGAGAGGCTTTTGCCCAGCAGTAGGACAATATAGGCTAATAAATAATTTTTAAAAAAAATGTAGGTATGTTTCATTGGCATAACTATTTACATATTCTGTAACGCCCATATTTTTTTCAATGGAATAGGTATATGAGGGCTTTTATGCCATAGCTCGCACCTAGTTGCACCGTACCTAACTAGTTTAATGTTTGATATAATATTACGCAAAAACTGCAGCTTCGACCGTCTACCGAGGTTCATGTTTCTTACAATTCTTTCTTAACATACTTCTTTCCATTTGATGTTACCAAAATTCAACTCTGTAGACCCAAATACCATCTCACAAGTAGATTCCACCAAACAATTTTATTACACTTCAAATTAGAGTAGCCAATTAATTCGCAGAATTAAATGCAAAATATGGCTCTTGTTCGCGGCGTCCATCTTCCCCTCGCGAGACGCCATTTTGTCCGCCATCTTGTGCAAAACAGTAATTTATCAAAGGAATTAAAAGTCGAGTTGTTTGTCTTATACCGTTATGGCACAAACGAAACAAGATCCAAGACAGACGGAAGAAGAAAATATGTCATTTCTAACCACTTGGATGAGTTTCTTAAGAAAATAATGTAACTTTTTTGCAGCGAGAATGTTTTTGATAGAGGTGAAGTATAATCCGATCTAAAAAAAAAAAAGACGGTCGATGGACGAAAGCAGTCACAGAGTGGTGACCGAGACGGGGACGTCGATCAGTGGGCCGACCACCCGCTTGCTGGGCAGATGACATCGTCAGATCGACAGGGCCGCTATGGGTTAGATTGGCACATGACCGTAGTGAATGGCGCGAAAAAAGGGAGGCCTATACCCAGCAGTGGGGAGAAACGGGCTGATTTGATTGATTGATTGATTGATTGATTGATAATTTTATCTAATCTAGCCACTTTTGTCTCACAAAGCAAAGGCCTCTATCCTCATCCGCCATGACTTTCTGTCTCAAGTTTCCTCCGCCCAGTTACTCGAGAAGGTGTCCAGCTCGTTCCGCCGCTTTTTCCTAGGTCTGCCGCGACGCCGTTTGGCAGTTGGCAACCATTGGATAGCTTTGCCGATCAGATCTTTGCCAAAATAATCATTAACTATTACGTTTGTAAAACAATGTGAAATTAATATAACATTATCCGATTAGAAATGACCATTTACACAAATATTTTAAAGATAAAAAAAGGTACAATGTTTTCTCACAAACTTTTTCTTTGTATCGTTGTTGAAGTTGAAATGAGGTGTTTAAAAAGTTCAAGAAAGTAATTTATGTTTCACCTCAATTGGTTAAGTGCTCGTTACATTCCCGCAATGAAACATTGTTTTTGTTTTCGGTACAAATCTTTTGCACTTATGCTTCGACGAACATGTTCAAACAAGTTTATAGCCTACTGGCGGCCTGCGACTTTGTTTATCATCTTATCTTGGAAAACTTACAGAATATTTTAAAATAGTCTTTGTGTTATTTGGCTATACAATATTGTATAGTCCACAGTGTACACTCCACACATCACAATTATAAACGTAAATAAGTTTTCATTAAAATCTGTTAAGTGGTTTCTGCGCGAAAGAGAAACAAATATCCAAACATTCTCATATACATTCATCAGGGTGACCTTCATATTAAATTTTCTACCACAAAGTAAATAAAGTAAAGTAAGTATAACTACATTTATAAGATTTACCAAATGTAGAACCAACGGTGGTGACCACAGATGAATATGAATATTTCCAAATTTAATGTAGAGTAAATAATGAAAATTTACATTAGTAGTACTTTATTTAGGACAACGAACGTTACGAGAGTATACCTATCTCTTTCCTCATAAATTCATACAAACCATAACGTACAATTTCTCACGTTCCCGTCATTATAAACATTAAACACACGAGGCAGATGTTGGAAGCAGATTATGCAAATTACGTTGCTATGCGTTAAGCAAATAAAACGGGGGCAGGTAGTAAACATGTTAATAATTTTAATCTACCCGAGCCTTTACAAGGATGAGGATGTGACTTCGGTGTTACCAGCTTTTTTAATTTTTATCCAACTATGGTGAAGCTAAGAAGGGTAATGTAGTATGTATATAGAGGTTGGGCAGGGATTACGGCTAAATTACAAAAAAACATGTTGTTTCAAATGTTCTATATATATTTACTCGATAATAAAGAGAAAGCGAAAAAAAAAATAAGAATATGTTTTGATTTTTACGTAAGTCTGACTTTTGTAGAATGCATCCAGATCGTTGGGCCAAAATAATAACAGAATGGGCGCCTCTAAATGGTCACAGACGCCAAGGTAGACCTAGAAAAAGGTGGAGAGACGATCTGGATGCATTTTCAAGGGAATGGCGGGACGCTACTGGAGACCGTGTTAAATGGAAAGTCGCCTTTGCCCTTTGCCCAGCAGTGGGATCTTAATGGCTAACAAAAAAGACTTTTACGTAAGATTTCTATGAAAAACTTATTTCCACGTAGATCAACCGAAGTAAATCTCTCAATGAGAGGTAAAAGGGTTGCCTTGCCAAGTCGAATTAGGGCTATTTTATTTCTGACAAAGGATTAAGCGATGTATGCACTCTGGGCACATTTTGAGGCTCTCCGGTACAATGGTATAATACTGGCCTAAATGTAATTAAAACTTTTTATGCTGGAAATATTTTTATTTAAGTATTTTGAAAAAAGAATGCCCATTTTTATAATATAGGAATAAAGCTTATTAGAATTCGGAATAGGACTCATTGGTGAACTGTTAACTGTAACTTTTGCATGCACTGTAATAATAAAAAAAAAACATAGGTACTTAGGGTGTACTGTACGTACGTGGTTCGCCAATCTGCAACAAACGCGACGCGAGCGGCTCGCAGCGAGCCAACGATGGTCGGTTTTATCCGCGAATCAAACTGTAAGTTCCAAAACACACGGTGAAACGCAACTGCAACGCAACTGAAACTTTTGAGTTGCATCGAAGTTTCTGCTATAGACTTCCTTAGAAAACAACGTTCTGGGGCTAACCCAAAGGATTACTCTCGCGAACACGCTAGAATCTCGTTGCTGTATCTGTTCGGTTACAGTTACAGCTGACCAATGAATACGCACCTTCATATGCCAAACCGCATCTGCGTCGCAATCGCAAGTGCGTAAGCTCCTTTAGACTGAGTACTTCATTAATATAAGCGCCAAAACACACGGTGAAACGCAACTGCAACGCAACTAAAACTGCTAGTTACTTTTGAGTTGCATCTCAGTTTCTGCTATATACTTCCTTAGAAAACCACACACGACGCAACTAGTTTGAAACGTTTCGTTTCAGTTGCAGCAATTCAAAAGTAACTAGCAGCTTCAGTTGCGTTGTAATTGCGTTTCACCGTGTGTTTTGGGGCTAACCCAAAGGGTTACTCTCGCGAACACACTAGAATCTCGTTGCTGTATCTGTTCGGTAACATTTACAGCTGACCAATGAATACGCACTTTTAAATGCCAAACCGCATCTGCGTCGCAATCGCAAGTGCGTAAGCTCCTTTAGCTGAGTACTTCATTACTATAATACTGTAAACAATACTTATTACGATAATAAACCCGATTCATCTAATAATGAGTAAAATAGCATACAAACAAGAATCCAACGTATGTGTTTAGAGAATTCGAGAAAGAAATTAGAGAATTTAGAGAAATTGGCGGCAATGTAATACCTATTGCACCGAACGGAACGTAATAACTGTATTTATTGAAATCTGTGTCGCGTCCCACTGCTTTATTAATTACTCTCGTATAACAAATTCAATACTAATTCCAGTTTTGTATATCATTAAAATAGTTATTTGATAGGTTGATAGGTTTTGATCGATTGTAAGCATTTCTCTCTCATTAAACATCGCACTGTCCTTTATTGTCCAAAATCCTTTTAATGATTACCTGTGTTTACCTGTGTAACTGTTTATAAGAATTGTAAAACTTGATTTGAAAAGATCAACCTCACAGAGTATCTTGCTAGGTTCTTCTCTGGGGGAAACTGCACCTAGCCAATCTAGCGCTAGCTTTAAAAAATACCTATATAATAATGTAACGGTTTCAAGAGCATTTTTTGTGCCTATAAAATAAATATATTTTTGACTTTGATTTTGTTTTCCCTATTTCTGAGTTATTCAGAACCTTAATATAGTGTTATAGATGTAAAAGTTTGTACCGATGATAAGAGGATGTGACGATGTAAGTAACTCGTTCACGTTAAGACTGTTGAACAGATTTTAATGAAACTTTATAATATTGTTGTTTATACGTCAGAATAACACATAAGCTAAAACATATTGTGTGAATTTTACAAGATATGGTAAGCTGTGTAAGTCGCAGACGGTCTTTAACTTAGCTTATCTAGCCATCACTGTCCCACTGCTGGACAAAGGCCACTCTCCTTCTCCTTCAGAATTTCTATCCTGAGCAGCCTCTGCTTAGTCATTCATGAAGGTGTCCAGCTCATTTCTCCACCTTTTTCGTGGTCTGTCGTCAGGTCTTTGTTTCACTAAATCAATATTTAATGCTGTCTACACACCAAAGCCGCCGGCATGCCGCCGCCAGGCTAAGCCGACGTCTTTACGTCATACGAATGACAGCTGTCAAAAAAGCCGGCGGCTTTGGTGTGTAGATACCATTAGCCAATCCCAACTTGCAATCAACTTCAAAATGAACAAAACAAAAAATAAACGCAAAAACAAAACACGATTCACCTCTCGCTTAGCTTCAAACGTTCAAACTCCAGTTACACTTAACACTCGAAAATTAAAGTTTCAGTTAAACAGAGACTATTAGGTAGATAATGTAAATTTAATACAATGTTAGTAGTACTTTGTATTGTAGGAAGTTGGTAATTGTGCTGATAATGTTCTCTTTGTGTCTCGTTACGTTTAGAACGTAGATTCATGAAGGAAAGTGTAGATGTAGGGTTGCAATTGATATTGTAGAATTTTTTTTTACTAGAGTCTGCTCGCGACTTCATACACATTATCGTCATATTAATAAAAAAATGACGCAAAATCTTGAAAAAATATAACCTTTATCTTACTCTGATGTCTAATGGTGTCTATGCACTAAAGTCACCAGGCAAGGCGGCATAATCCATCATGCCGGCGGCTTTTCGTCCATACGAATGGCAGCTGTCAAAAGCCGTCGGCCTGTTATGCCGCCGTATAGACACAATACGCTAATCGATGAATTAAAGCTAGATTCGCAAAGGTCGCAGTTTTCCTAGAATTCCCTCTAGCGTACTCTATGGTCAAGACGATACCCGTTTTCTCAGTCTCAAACGTGTAGTCTTAGCTAGCGTATCTAAGTTTACCGTGTTTCTAAGATAATTTGATACTTGAACGTGAATTTTAGAATTAAACAGAGAAAATTGGCTGGAGGAGTAAAGAATGAACTGAAATCACATTGGTATATAAAATTTTAGCTCAGACTGAGATGTTTGTTTTAAGTCTGGGTGTTTGTGAGTCCAAAAATATATGTACGGTATGTAGGTACTTATTAAAGTATCTAAACTATTTAATCATAGTAGAATTTTACTTCTCTTGACATCGGCAGAATCTAATGCTGTCTACACACCAAAGCTTCGGGCATGCCGCCGGGCTAGGCCGGTGGCTTCACTTCATACGAATAGCAGCTGTCAAAAAGCCGGCGACTTTGATGTGTAGATACCATTAGATGGCAGTTTCCATTAAACAAAATGAAAACCGCAGTATGGGGTTCTTAGCTGTTTTGCAGTTTAATATCAAAAGCAAAACGGTTAACCATGCTGTAATCGATAGTGAAAATAAGCACTTAAATTTATACATACATATATATCTGTCACGCCTCACTCCCATCGGGGTAGACAGAGACCACTTCGTTCCACTAGCTACGATCCCAACACACTTCTTTCGCTTCATCCACATTCATCAGTCGCCTCATACATGCACGTCGTTTTAAGTATTACTGAAACTTATAAACGCTTTACTAAGTAACAAATTAAATTCTCAGTAGGTATCAACTTAATTCGGCTCAACAAAGGAGAGAGCAGCGAATATTTTGGCGACATCATTAAGTTTGTGTGACATGGGTCTCTCATTACACCAGCAATATGCGAGACAGCTTGTGATTTCAGTTAACGAATTGTTTAGTTATAATTAGATCTTTTAGTTTACATTTACTGAGTTGAAATTTTAGCGCAAGATATCTAGTGTAGAAGGAAATTTCATAATAAATTTTGTTACGGAAAATACCAATGGTGTCTACACACCAAAGCCGCCGGCTATTTTGACAGCTGCCATTCGTATGACGTAAAGCCGTCGGCCTAGCACGGCGGCATGCCGGCGGCTTTGGTGTGTAGATTACTAACCTAACCTAACCTATTACATATGCCCTGAAGTATTTAGTTTTTTTTAATTTAAATAATATTAAAACTATAGCTGACACTGTCTTTATCTAAACATCAGAAAAAGACGGCACGATGTGCAATAGATATATAATTTTAACGGGCTATTCCGAAACTCAGAATTTGTCCTATTTCTTATTCCACTCACAAACTACTTCAATGTTAAAAGAAACTGTTTTGGACCGGTCACGGAAATTTAATAGAAAAGGCACCTACGCAAGACGAAGGCTATCTGTTTTGACTCAATAAGTAGGTTTTGGGTAACTATTTTACGGGTGATAGATAACTAGATACTTTCACAGTATGGGTGTTCTTAAAGAGCATCGAACCTAATTGGTATAGTAAAAAAAAAGGGTATCACTTAGGCTACACATCCCCTTTTCGAGCTAGTATGGAAAAAAAAAAGTTGGCGGCCACTGATGAAACTTACGTCAATCGATAGAGAAAAATATTATAAAACGATAGTATTTTGAATAATTGCCAAAAGTAATATACTTTCCGAGATATAGTACTTTGAAAATGAAAGAAATCACCACCTTCTTGCACCTATGATGTGTAGGATGTGTAGCCTAAACTCCATACAAATATGTTCCATGCCATTTGGGGTCTTGAGTTCACTCATGAGGTTTATTTAGAAATGTAGTGGGTAGTATTTGTAGATTATTGACCTGAAAATACTTAGATTTATTTAGGGAATGGCAATGAGATAGGTTATTTTTGATTAAGAAAATATTGCTGTTATTTTTGCTTTGATCTCAAATAACAAAATATTGCCTTTTAAAGTAACGGTTCATCTGAAAAATGAAAGACATTTTGAGTACTATTTATGGCCGTTCCCAATATTCTATATATCTCTACTGGGGATAGAAATAATCTATGGGATTCTTCTGATGTATAGTAGATCAGAAGTGACAGCTAATTCTTTGAATAGGAATAATGACTAGGTACATTCAAAAATTCAAAAAATAATTAGTCCGTCTTTTAGGCTAATAAAAAATATTTGAAACACATTTTTTACCTGATCAAATACATAAATAAATACAAAGATACAGAGCATCAAATTACGGAGTGGGGAGTATTGACGTCACTCCTAGGTGTAAAAATCGTACTAAGGCGTGACGTCACGAGCAACTTTAACTCAGTGTATCTTTGTTATTTTTAGTTTAAGAGAGAGAAGAAAAAATACGTGTCGAATATTTTAAAATAACCTATGTGATGGACTAAAAAAATTTTTTTAAGTCATCATGCCTATTCTATAACTGCCGTCTCTATAAAACTTGAACCTTTACCTCACTTGACATAGGCGGAATCCACAAAGTTAGTTGCCATGACATTTATTTAAAAAAAAAAAACAGATACACCAGTATTTGCCATATTTATAATAAAGCCGGATACGATAGTGGTATCGTTTGTTGTGTTTGTTGTGGAACAAATGAATAACGTTACATTGTAATAAAATGACGCTGCAGTGGCGTCATGGCGTCACAACAACGCGTTTGTGGCGATTAGATTAAAATTAAATGCGCTATTCGCAATTTGCTTTAACAACGCTCATTCAAATTGCATTGAAATGCGTCTGTTTCATTCTATAAAATATGCAGTGAGAGGTACGATGTTTATTAGAATATCAAAGAGAGTTAAGAGAGAGGCCGCAAAAAATGAATAGCAATGAAGACTTGTGTTCTTTTAACCACTAAAAAGAATCCAACCAAAAAAGGAAGAGGTTATCAATGGGAATGATGATTAAAAAAAATTTTTTTGTCAATCACATAGATTATTTTAAAATATTCGACACGTATTTTTTCTTTTTTCTCTTAAACTAAAAATGACTAAGATTGCTGGTGACGTCACGCCTCAGTACGATATTAACCGAGGAGTGACGGCAATAGGGGGGTATTCCGTAACTTTGATGCTCTGTATCTTTGTATTTATTTATGTATTTGATCAGGTAAAAATTGTGTTTCAAATATTTTTTAATAGTCCAAATGACGGACTAATTATTTTTTAAATTTTTAATTGTAGTCATCATTCCCATTTGGTATTTTTACTACAGTGTGTTTTATGTCAGCTTATGGATGTCCACTGCTGGATAAAAGCCTCCCAAGGATCTCCACAATGACCGTTCTTGTGCTGTCCACATCCAAAGGCTGCCCACTTTTTTTATTTTTGTACTTAGAAGGTATTTAGAAATTACTGTTTGAAAAAGAAAGGTTATTTTTAGTCATCAAGCAAGGTGCTACGGTCGTAGCAAATGGCTACGAGTGCGTAGCAAACTGCTACGATAACTCGTAGCTGTTCAATAATAACTATCAACTCTCGCAGTGTTTTATTTCGATAACTTTTTTTTCACCGGAACCTTATTTCTTATAAATTTATGGCTCAATAAAACAGTGAAAACTAATAATCTTCTCATAAAATGGTGAAAACTTTTCGCAACTAATGTTTTATCACGGAAACTTCTCACAACTCATACTGCGTGACATTTACGACACGTATTGTTGTCCTGACCTAATGTATTATTCAGTTCAAACCTTAGAGCTCCCTTAATACTTTGAATTCCTAGGTCTACAATAATTCCACTACAGCTTTGTGATGTAACATTGGAATGTTGAGTGATATTTTTTAGGTATATTAAATTTATTAAGAACTAGAGGCTGCCCGCGACTTCGTACTCATTTATCGTCATATCTTGGAAGAAAGACATGATATCTCAAAATAATATAGCCTATGTGTTATTCTGATGTCCAAGCGAAGATATTGTAAAATTTCATTACAATCTGTTCAGTGGTTTTTACGTGATGAAGTAACAAACAAACAAACATCCATCCATCCATACATCCATTCATTGGCACAAACATTGACATTTCTAATACTATTAGGATATTATCAAACTTTTTTGAGCGATAATCTCCATACGAATAACATCTTGATTTGTTCAACCAGCTGATAGATATTAATGTGGGAGGTTGAACATTTCTGGTTGTGCTATTTCGACTCATTTTTTTTTAGAAAAATTCAGTTTCATGTGCTTAATCATCATCATTACATTTAAGAGCTTCGCTCGGTGTCGGTGGAGTCTACGCCACTCTGCTCTGTTTTCTGCCTCTTGAGCACCTGATACGACACAACTTTTATCCCCTCTTTCATTTGATCTATTTAAGTTCTTCGTGGTCTCCCTCTCTTCCGTTTTCCTTGTGCATATTACGACATTGATTTTCTTTGTAAATTGAAACAGCGTGTATGTATTTATTTTATATATAAACTCATTTTCTAATTACGATACGCACAGGTGATTCAAGTCCCGAAGACTAGTCACCGTGAAGTATCTCACATACATTATACCGGTATCGTAGTGTGCGAGTCTGTATTCAAAAGTATGTGAGATACTTCGCGGTGACAAGTCTTCGAGATATGCAGAATACTTGAATCGCCTGTGCGTGTCGTAATCGGAGAAAGGCTTTACAGCCTTATATAAGCAAAGAACGTTACGTCAGTTCCCTGGAAAGTTGTCAAGCGACGATTGTTTTAATTAAAAGCAGTTTAATTATGTAACGCCACGAATTGGATCCATTAATTTTGCTGCTGGTAACCTTCTGCCCTTTTTGTTTGCTTGTTTTTGTTGTTTTGTTATTTTGTTTTTTTTTTGGTATTTTGTTGCCGTATTTAGGCGATATATAGAAATCGGTTATTTATTTAAAAGTTGTAATACGAGTATATTACAAAATTGGCTATTTCATTGAATTATTAACAAATCTAGAATTACATTATAAAAAATATTTAACACGTACTTTTTCTATTTGTCTTACAAATGAAAAATGACATCAATTGCGTTAGTTTTGCGTAATGTCACGTCTCAATACAATTTTTACTCATTTGTTTCGCTACAATTTGCTTAAACAGTATTATTTTTTTAATAATTTAAAAACTAATCAAAAGTAAAGAAGTAGAGTTGAAAAGTACAAAAGCACTTGTTTACTTACCATTTTTTAAGTATTTTAAATCTCACACAAGCAACAGTAAACTTCATAACGCGACTTACAACACACCTACACAAGCTGCACCGTGTTCACGGATAAAAGTGCAATTTTCCTAAGTGCCATATTGTGTAAAATCATCTACACAATACACAGTTCGCAAGGAACAGTCCTACTTTCTAACAACGACGTTAGAAGTTTCTAGGAATGCTAGCGTAATTGCAGCTCGAGTATTTTTCACTTGTTTTTCTCATTCGTACACGTGGTCTTCTTTATCAATTTTTTTTTACCTTTTTTTCTTTATTGTCCTTTTTTTATTTTAACCATTTTTCAGCTGGACACCTTTTTAAATATCTGGGTGGAGGTAGAGACTAAAAGTCATGGCAGATGAGGGCAGAGGCCTTTGCGCAGTATTGGGACATAAATGGCTAGATTAGATTATTTTAACTACATGAACACGAGTCCCTGTAGTACAGTAAACTTATTCTTAGATATATGAAAAATATTTGTAGTGTGGCAGATATAGATTAATAAAGGTGCTTCACATTTTGCCGACATAATAAGATAAGATGACGTTTAAGATAGTATGATGTAAAGTTTTGTAAAAAATTGTTTAGTAGTTTTTGCGTGAAAGAGTCAGAACCATACTCACATCCATCCAGTCATATTGGCACAAACTTTGACATTTATAATATTAGTAGGATTATAGAGTGAATTTAAGCTTTTAAGGCTTATCTAACCATTACCATCAGGCTTTAATTCGTATTGTCAATAAATTTAAACCGTTCAAGTACATTCGTCGAGTTAGACTCTCCTAAATCTACTTAGAACATTCCGTATAACATTTAGCACCATTTTGGGGGTACATTAGAGATCATTTACGTTCTATAAATAACTTTGTTTGGCATAATTATCGTATCGCCTGATTAATGATGTTTGCTGTTTAGATGCGCCATTTGTGTTGTTGTTAAAACTGATGACTTGGATTAGTTGTTTTGATTCTGAATTGGGAGAGAAAATTGGTGTTGTATAACGGCTAACCGGATTTTTTAATCGAGTTCAAAAAGGAAGGTGGTTTTCAATTTGGCTGAATTTCTTTCGTTTTATTTAGATTTTTTTTGTTTGTTTTTTTTTTTTTTGTTTGTTTTTTTTTTCTTTTTGTTACCAAGATTTTATAGTACATACACATTGTTTCAAATTATGTGCGATGAAATGTAAGTATAGTATTTTTTATATAAATATAGTGCTATCTTTGTTTGATAAAATAAAAGTCAACGAATGTGCTGGCTTCAGAATTTAATATATAACTTTATAATATAATAATATAATGGAACATTGCTGTAAAGAAAAGTGAATGTCTGTGTTATGATAACATTTTTCTTGATAGGCATGATGATTTAAAAAAAAAATAGTCCATCACATAGATTATTTTAAAATATTCGACACGTATTTTTTCTTTTTTCTCTTAAACTAAAAATGACAAAGATACACTGGGTTAAAGTTGCTCGTGATGTCACGTCTCAGTAGGATTTTAACCGAGGAGTGACGTCAATACCCCCCACTCCATAACTTTGATGCTCTGTATCTTTTTATTTATTTATTCAATCAGGTAAAAAATGTGTTACAAATATTTTTTAATAGCCTAAAAGACGGACTAATTATTTTTTGAATTTTTGAATGTAGTCATCATCCCCATTTAAAAGAAAACTTTATAATAATCTTACTACAGTCTAAGTAGGTTATATTTTATAGAAAATCATTAGAAATATAATCTACAAGCAGATCTGTCCCCTAACCACAATACAGCCATTCAAAATTTTATCAAAAATTTCCATCTCACGTTTTCCGTACCAAGATATCAAGCTGCATACATTCTTTATATTACATTAAGGCTTAATAAGACTTGTATGCAAAGGTTCCCGAGTGTACCAATGTAAAGATAAGGGGACTAAATGTAATTGAGATTTTGGGTTTCTTTGTCCGTTGGCTGTAGCGGGGAATTTTGCTAAACTCATAGGAACGTAAGGTAGGTAGATATATAATTAAGAAGTTAGGTAATAAGGTAATTATAGAGGTGAGGAAGAATTTTATAATTTCATAGTTTAAAAGTGTGTATGGTGATTGTAGAGTTATTAAAGACATAGTAATTTGATTGACTTGTTTTTTGTATCGAAAGATGTATGTATTTTCATAAATTCATTTTATAAATTGCTAAAGTTATAAACTAAAAAAAGTTAAGTAGTGGATGATGTTCCAATTTTAAATTAATACTCTTGTCGATAGAGTTCACGCCATTCCGATCTATTTTCCGCCTTTCGTTTGACTCCCTGATACGACGCACAACATTTCTACTTTTTGTTTGGTTACATATTGAAGAATTCGCAAAACAAATGAAAGTCATATAAAGTGAGAAATATTAAGATCGTTAAACATAGAATCTCTTTTCACAAGCCTATACCAAAAAATCTTAAAATAAAATAGCTTACCACCTATTTTACATTACCTAACTCGCTACATCCATTCCTTTATGATTTAAAGTCAATGTTTCTGTATATTAGATGAGATTTCCTTGCTCTAGTCTTTCGGCAATTCTAGGCGGACAATAGAAACGTATCATATGGGAATCTTGGGGATAATGCACGCTCGAGATGTGGCATAGAGTAGGAAATATGTTATCACATCACTTTTAGTTTGTTTGCTTGTAAGTGCTGTTGAATGTGAAGAGAAAATGTTGATTGTAAATTGCAGGAAAAGTAAATGTAATGGTATCTACACACCAAAGCCGCTGGGCTGGGCTGGCGGCTTTACGTCATACGAATGGCAGCTGTCAAAAAAGCCGGCGGCTTTGGTGTGTAGACAGCATAAGTAAATGTTTTATTTAGTGCACAATGTATTTTCATTCAAAAGGATTTATAGCGCTAATACACGTTGGCCCATCGCGATGGCCATGCGATGGTCACATGATGGTTGAAAGATAGTACACGTTGGCCCATCGAAGTGGACTACTTTATTGAACCAACGTGTACTAGCGCTTAAAAATGAATCCATTGATTTCATTGATCCATTTGTGTCCCACTGCTGGGTAAAGGCCTCTCTCCTTATCCGCCACAACTTTCAGTCTTAAACTAGCTCCGCCCTCAAAAACTAATAATTAGGTTGTGTAATTTTTTAACATCTAAGATAATAACTAACATAATGACTGATCTTTAAGATAACGACACGTACCTAATTTTATTTCATGAAATCAAAAGTGACATAGACTTATACGTACAAATGAACATAGAAATATATCTTTTAGTTCCCACTGTGGTCAAAGTGACGTAAATAGCAACTAAGAAACAAAAACAAAATCTAAAACATAATTCATAAACCTTAATTAATTTACAACGTCTTTCGCCCGCCATCTTTGAAGTTGACCTACTGCATTTCCTGCTCTATGTAAAATCGTCTGCATGACTACGTTTGAATATTAAGTTGTGCTTAACTGACAGCTGTGCAAACCTAAGCGCATAAATAACTTAGTATTCGACGCAGCGCAGTTGGAGATCTGATCTTTATATACTATGTTTAATATTAAAGTTAGGTTATGTTTCGTGCTTTAGGAATACCTCGTTGATTTTATATTATATAGATATATAAAAAAAGATAGGTATAAAGTAACCTAATTCTACTATACTGCTAATATTATAAATGTCAGAGTTTGTGACGTTTTTCAATGAAACAATAATGCAACTTACTAGGTGTGTACTCTGCAATATGTTTCATTTCTGGGCAGTTAGTTTTTTTTGGGCCCAAAAGGTGGCGGGAAAAGCTGGATACCTTCTTTCTTAGGTACCTGGGCGGAGGAAGCTCGAGACAGAAAGTCTTAGCGTATGAGGAGAGAGGCCTTTGCCCAGCATTGGAACACGAGTGGCTAAATAAGATAAGAAGTTACAGACCAAGTTGCATTGTCTTTTTAAATATTATAGCAAAGATAGCGAGTCTAGGTATATTATTTTGAGATATCATGTAGGTAAATTTCCAATATGGCGTCAATGCGTAGGTATAAAGTCATAGACTGCCTTTACTAGGTACCTATCTATTTCTTGAATAAATAAGCATGAATATGAATTAAAGAAGCCTCAATAGGTATATAATTATTATTATCAACAAAATACAAAATAAAACATTCCAATCACGTTTCGCCCTCATTCCGTAAACTACTTAAACAAGCCTAATTGTCGAATTAGTACCTCATTTACATAGCAATAAAGTTAATAATCAGGTTAAGTACTTGGTAACGTAAGGACTTAGGAATTCTGAGTAAGGATCTAAGAAGCACTTGTGTATATTGAATTAGGATAACTTTATGTCCCTGTATAAGTTTTTGGAATTAATAATTTCTTGGAATAGAGGTTTCATTAGATGACAGCTTATTAATGATATAATTTGGTAGAAATTCCGGTGTGTATACTTATGTTAAATTCTTCTTATATTTATTTTAAGAGTTGTCTTTAAGTCTTGTCGATAGAGTCTACGCAACTCATATCTGTTCTCCAACGTATAAAAACCTTATTAGTAAATTAACCTTTAATATTTATTTGCTATTTAACATTTTTTGAAATCTTTAAAATACATATATAAAGGTCTATCTACACGGATTCGGGCCGTGACCGGGACGTGTCCGGGACGTGGCCCGTCAGGAGGGAAAACAATACGTCGTCATCACCTTTAATCATTACAAAGAATATTTAAAAAAATGTGATTTGGTGACGAGATCTTATCATTCATAAGTCAAGCATCAAAATTGGAAAACATCCATTACTTACTTTTTAAAATGTAGGGTTTAATTTTGAAAAAGAAGAGACGATCTTGATGCATTTTCACGGGAATGGCGAGAAGCCACCGGAGACCGTGTTAAATGGAAAGTCGCGGGGGAGGCCTTTGCCCAGAACTGTGATCTCAAAGGCTAGGAAAAAATTATACGATTTTTTTTTTAGGTTTGTTTTGTTTTGTTTAAGTACTAACAAGATAAATAAGTCAAGGTACATAAGCAAACCTATAATTTCTATACCAATTTTCTGCCTAAACCAAATTAAACCGTCTTGATATTGAATTTCGGCACAGAAAAGTAAACTCAATAAGAGAAACAAGGCAAATTCACAAGACCTTGTTAAAACTTACTCTGTCACGGACAAATTATATTAAAATTAAAAAGTTTTATTACATGTGGAGTTGTTAAAGAAAAGTCGCGTTCGAAATTACAAAATAACTCAACCTTTTTATTAAAAAACCCGACTACGTTAAAACATATTTTATTATTATGTTTTTTATTTTGATGTATCCCGTGTCGGTATAATACGAATAAAACGACAATTCTGTTGTGGACCACTTAATCGAAATTGTACGAGTAATATTGAAACATTACAATTTAAGATACCCAGCTTGTAAAGCTTCATGGTCCTTCTTGTAGTTTCGAGTTTCGGGTTTTGGGTTTCGAAGATCGAGTCCCGTGTTTCAGGTTTCAAGGTTCAAGGTTCGAGCATCGACGATCGAGTTTTTAGTTTGTTTCGAGGTTCTAGGTTCGAGGTTCGAGGTTCGAGGTTCGAGGTTCGAGGTTCGAGGTTCGAGGTTCGTGGTTCGTGGTTCGTGGTTCGAGGTTCGAGGTTCGAGGTTCGAGGTTCGAGGTTCGAGGTTCGAGGTTCGAGGTTCGAGGTTCGAGGTTCGAGGTTCGAGGTTCGAGGTTCGAGGTTCGAGGTTCGAGGTTCGAGGTTCGAGGTTAGTATTCGAGTAATTTCGATATTAAGTTCAAATATCGTAACTCAATATCGGAATTGAAAACCTTCCGGTATTGCATGCCCTTATGGCAATTTTTTTTTATACATACTTACTCTCGAAAACCATAAACATCCTTCTGTCGTAGTCGGGTAAAAATAGAGATTCCTTTTTTCAAATAGACTGAAATAATACCTAACATAGTCTGATGTCCTAAGTCTTAGCTATAAACGCTAGACGCTTAATCCCGTTTCCAGGGTGAATGCGCTTTAAACGTTTAGTCTAGATTCTTGTTCCATTTTTAAAACGTAGTTGATAAAAGAGAAGCGTAAAAAGTTAAAATGAAAGAGGTTTTAATTGGTGAAATTTAAGATGGCGTCTTATTTTAATTAAATGAAAATTGCTGGTTCCTGGCTATTAACGTTTTGTTTAACTGAATTGATACTTACGTATGTTTTGACTTTACGTAATATGATTTTTTTTAACTAAATCGAAATAAGAACAAATTATATCCTTACTTTTTAAAATTAATAAAGTAAAATAGAAAAAAAATCCACCAATTATGAAGCAACATTTTCATTTGTTTCTTTCCTCTTTCCATATCTTCAACAAACGTAATTCCAAAACGTCACAAGTGCAATACAAACTGCGCATAACTTGCAACGTTTTTGAAACAAAACAGCAACGTTTCTGTGAAGCATGCATCCAACACTCTCAAGGGATGACTGGAAACAATTAGTCGTAATTAGTACGCGCTTGGATACAAACGTACTCGCTTTTACAGGATGTAGCAAATACACATCGCTGGCAATTCTTCTTGTTTTAAATCAGTGATATACAGTGGTACAAGGATGTATTGAGTGACATTACCAGGAGGACGTGGGTGATGAATAAATGACTCAAAATAATGACAATTATTGGCGCTTTTCCACCAACTTTGACTCGAGATGAGGATATTTTTTACGATTGTGTAGACTGATCAATTTTGTTTGTTTTTTCTTTGTTTCTTTACAAGATGATAACGTAAGTTCCAATTTTCGCCACGTGCCAAAAGATCCTTGTAGCACTGTGTGTGTACCTACCTAAATAAGCATCTGTCACGCCTTTCTCCCGTCGAGATAAGCAGAGACCAGTGTCGCTCAATTGATTTGCACTACCTAGATATGTTGTGTCATCTTGTGGACGTCCACTGCTGTACAAAAGTCTCCATCTAGGATCTCATCAATTTGATTTTGAATAATTTTTACTTTTAATTATTTTCACACAAACAATACTAAAAGACACAAAAATAAAAATTCCCTAAAAACAGCATTGCAGCGCAAAATTAAAAAAGTTCACTCAGTAAACGAGCTTAGCATTAAAAGAAGTATTTAATGTATTTGTTAGTAATTAAAAAGTAATCGGTGGCACGGTGGCCTCAGACCCAATGAAACGGCCCTTAATTAAGGTTGCCTTATAAGGTTTGGACAAAAAGGGGGTAAGTTTGAAAATGAAGAAACTGTGGTATAGGCTGGAGTGGTTGCGGTGCGGTTCAACTTTCAAATCGTAATTTCGCCGCAACTGCAAGATGCGATTCTTAAATATTTTTAAACTTCAAATTGTCATGTTAGATTTTTAAATACTTACAGAAACGCCCCAGGTCATAGGTTCGATTTCGGACCTAACTCAACTTTTTGTTGTGACTTGCTCAAGTGAAAAAGAAAATTAACCTCATGTTACATCGTATCAAGAAGTCAAACCTTAGTAGAAGAAAGACTTTAAATAGAACATGCAGAAATGACAAGAACGTAACTCTTGAAAAAAAAAATCTTCGCTAAACTCAACCTTAATAACAAAAATGTCACATTCTCTTCAAAGCTATCCAGAAAACAACTCAATTTTACGGTTACACCATTTTACCTGTCTCATTCACTGTTCCCATGGGGTAAGCATGTGTCGCGCTACCCTTTTCATTGGCGGTGACATGACCTTAGAGTTGCGGATATTGGCCCAGCTCGCCCAACAATTGGCCCAGTAAAAAGACAACAGATGTGTTTAAATGATAACTTTTGAAAGGCTACTTTAGGTCGTCAAGGGAGAGGTTGAAATGGGTTGTGTTGAAAGTTTTTTTTTGTGTTTTTATAAAAATGGAAGTTAGATGTATTCCAGAAAATCATTCTGCTTAAGTTTTAAAATAAATTCTTTAGCATGTCATGGTATTTTGTATACGTTCATTCATTTAAAGAAACTGGAGTATATAGTTGAGTCATTTTTACAGAGTCATTAGTCATTAAAGTATAGCATAGCATAGCATATCATAGTAAAGTATGTCAAATATAGTTTATAGTGATTATTTACAGTTTGAAGGCAGTTTTGAATAACCTATAGGTTTCAGCACTATTCAGGTTCTCATAAAAATAATATTAACTATGCAAACATGTGCGGAGCGGCGGAAGCGTCGGCCAGGTTGGAGCATGCTAAGTATGCGGCCCTGAAGTCTTCGTATCTGTTTGTCCCGGTGGCAGTGGAGACGGCAGGTGCGTTGGGTTCGGAGGCGAAGAAGTTTATTTTGGAGATTGGCCGGCGCCTCCGAGATAAGGGCTTGGACCGTCGCTCCGGGTCGTTTCTTGCCCAGAGGTTGTCGTTGGCAATTCAGCGCGGCAATGCAAACATTGAGTCGTTAAGTCTGTAGTAGACCTTCCGCTTCGAAATTGTACACGTAAAAATTTACCGTAGGGACAAAAAGAGATGGATTTATAGATAAATATGGAATGAAAACAAGCACGGAATGAGGAAATTGTGGGTTACGTTTGTTTTCCATTTGGATTGTCTTTTTAAATGATAATGATTTTTGCCTTTGTCAAAACAAAACAATTTTTGGGAGAACAAATGATTTTTTTTTTTAATAATGGGTTTTTTAATTAGGTACCTAATAAAATATACAAAAAATACCTACTTCTTTAATTATTTGCATATTTAAGCATTTGTTTTGGAACCAGCTTTGGAATTCTTCACAAAATCAACATTGTAATTTTCAAACTATTGCATTGATTTGAATTTATGTCCACAATTATAAACATATCTAATCTTTTTACCCGACTACGGCAAAGCCAAAAGGAAGGGTAATGTTTTTGGCAGTCTAGGGTCGTATGCCTCCATATATAAATGGTTGCCTGCTAGAAATCGATAGGTACTTACATTCCAGAGGTAGGTTATACAATTTCTGACATTGCTCTGTAATTAATATCAAGGCACAGAGGCATACGACCACGGCTTTCCTTTGAAAATCGCTACGTCTGTGCATTATGGGGTAGTTAAGAAGACAAGAATTATTTCTTGTTTCTTACTTTTAAGATCGCAGGTTCTCCGTAGGCGGGTTTTAGTTTTTAGAACTTATTTTTTATTATGAACACAAATCATACAAATAAATCATTAATATTACCTAAGTAAAGGCTGAAACACACCGGATGCGTATGCGTAACGTAGACATAAGCACGGCGTAGCCACGCGCGTAGTTACGGTGAAACCCGATGAGACACCGGATTACGCGTCACGTCGACGTGTTTGTCTACGTTACGCAAACGGTGTGTCCTGTCTGATACAGTTCCATTCATTACAACTCAGAGGTACGCATACGTCTACGCATACGCATCCGGTGTTTTTTGGCCTTAAACTTTCAGAAAATGAATTTCAAATCACCATACGACTAAAACCTGCATACGAAGCACATAAAATTAATTTACATTCCGAAATATTTAGAATTTCAAACAGTTATGTACCTACAACTTATTTACATAAAAGCTAATTTGCATTGAACCAAATTTGATTTGACTAAATTGAATTGCGATTGGGAGCTGCGTAAAATACGGTTCTGCTATTGAAATTTGGGAAATTACCGCTAGTTTCAATTTAGTCGGGAAACAGTTTTTGTGAATGGGATTTAGTTTCAAGTTTCATTTGTGGGATGGGATTTGTTAGGATGGATTAAAGCCCACGTCATAACTTGATTAGGTTAAATCAAATTTCGTTCAGTAATTAATTACAATGAAATTAAACAATTTTCTTATTTTAAAACTTTAAAAAAAGAATGGCCGGTTGGAGTGTAGTTGGTAGTCGGTTGGTTGGAGTAGTTGGTAGCCGTAGATCGTGGTTTAAATTCTGACTAGATATGATGTGATGAACAAACTTGTTTGTCTACTTTATTATTATATATACTTAAATCGCTGATTAAACAGTTATATTGAGTAACAATGATTAGTCAAGGTTTTTGTATGTATAACTAACTAGCTGTGCCGGCGAACTTTGTTCCGCCTTATAGCAATAAAGTTCAAATTGACTACATTTAGTATGGAAAAAGAAAAGTGCAATTTTTGGGTTTTCCCGGCAATAGGCATGATGACAAAAAAATTTTTTTAGCCTGTCACATAGATTATTTTAAAATAATCGACACGTATTTTTTTAAAAATGACAAAGTTACACTGGTCTAAAGTTGCTCGTGACGTCACGTTTGAGTACCCCCCACTCCGTAACTTTGATGCTCTGTATCTTTGTATATATTTATGTATTTGATCAGGTAAAAAATGTGTTTCAAATAGTTTTTAATAGCCTAAAAGACGGACTAATTATTTTTTGAATTTTTTAATGTAGTCATCATCCCTATTATTCTAAGAATTAATAAAATTGGTCCACGCGTTGTTGAGTTATGCGCTTACCGAAACATTTTGCGATTCATTTCTATATTATAGATATGTATGTACTTATAGTAAAATAAACTTATATTAGAGTAAGCTTTACTTCACTAGAATTTGGCAGAGTCTACAATGGTAGTTAATCAGTATATAAAATATATCTACTAAGTGATCATCATACTAACATTATCATCTTACTCTGTGTGTGTGAAGTATGTTTAGATCATAGCAAGCGGATGGAAGTGGTATCTGTCTACCCCAATGTAAGGGAGGCGTCACAAATATGTATGTAGGTATGTATCATGCTAACTTTTCCGCATGTGCCAACACTAAGCTCCCTTGGGTAATAAAAATCTTGATCAAAGACGAAAGAAACATCACATTCAATATCACATCGATAACTCGTTATTGCTTTATTTAAAACAAACAACGAGACGGTTCGTCCCCGTTGTCCAATAAACGCACGTTTATGAATATGTATTACCATGTAAAGCTGACATTGTATAGAGAAATCTGGAATACTGTATATCTTAAATTGTATATGAGATATTCACATATCTACTGTATTGATTCTTCTTTATCAGCCCATATATGTCCCCACCGAGGGGCACGAGCCTACTCTCATACAGAGAGTGATTAGGCCGTAATCCACCACGTGCGGGTTGGCGGATTTCACATACACCTTCGAATTTCTTCTCTGGTGTATGCAGGTTTCCTCACGATGTTTTCCTGTATTGATTATTTCAGTATATTTTAGCAGAGCAATTAGGTACATTATCATGCAAGGGTCGTATTAAGTGAAGCGAAGTAGTCTCTGCCTAGGTACTGGCATACTTTATATTATATTAGCTTAAATAGGCATATAAAGGGTACAATAAAAATATAAAACGATGAAAAGTTAGTTTAAAACTGAAACTAATGAAAAGATACTCAATAGTTAATTCATCAATCTATTTTTGTATAGGTATATTATAATTTCTAAAACAACTGTTTTCATTTTGGCTTCACAAAGTTTTATTAAAAGTGACCTTTAATACCTAGAATACCTTATAACAATTTACCCCTTTAAAACAACAAAGTAAATCTCTATATCTTTGAAAATTTTAATCAAAAATATAACCTCTCTGAAACGATTTCCAATTGTTTATAGTTTGACTCGAACGGCGTAATAAAGATATCAGAATTGAAATAGTCGATTGCACACACGATAAATCTGCAACAGAATTGCTAAGAAAAGACGCTCGTTGGATACAATAAAGTGTTTTACAGTATGGCTTGTGAACGTGCCACCCGAAATGAGCTAGCCGAGGATCTACGAATGTTTACAATGTTTCATGAATTTCAGAACTCCTGCTAAATTATGAAATGTCAATGCTATGTCAATGTAAATATCCAAGATAAGGGCTTGGACCGCCGCTCCGGGTCGTTTCTTGCCAAGAGGTTGTCGTCGGCAATTCAGCGCGGCAATGCTGCCAGTGTAATGGGTAGTGTAATGGGTATAGGACCAAAGGGTCAGGGAGCGATCCGTGGTGGTCTTTTCGATTAGTGGTTTGACGATGCTTGTTGCTGATACTTTCCTTGTTATTAACTTTATTTTTGACGAAGCCTGTTGCTGATATATTTTTGTTGTTACTTAGGTTTATTTTGACGAAGCCTGTTGCGGATTGTCACTTTTGTAAGTACTTTTAATTTGAGTTACTGTAATAAAATCCATCAAGTTATCAAAAACATTTTTCAAGTTATGAATCTAAAAGCGTAATGAGCCTGCCTCATCCAAAATTCCGACATCCAAGTGAGTTAGTAAACAATATCAAGAGAGAAGGGAGCTGTGACATTTCAAGGCCTCGCCAGAGGAATGTCAGTCTAACTTGGCAGCATTCCTTTATGAAGTGAGCAACACGACGCTAGCGCCATTTTGTAACATAGTTTGTATACGTGGTACGTTTTAGCTCTTTTGTTAGAAGATAACGGTGTTTGCTGTTAGAAAGGCATAGTTTGCTTAGAAGTTTTCAGTTCATAGTTTTTCATTTGTTTTTAGAAGAGCGTGGATTAGAATGGTAGAGTCGTTTAGTATAGTAGATTATTTAAATAACGAACATCAAAAAAAAAAGTAATTTTTAAGCAGTGTGAGTTTACTGACAGCTTCAGATGTTTGCAATATTTCTTTTATTATGTTGCTTCTTTATTTTTTTATATTTTAGAATTATCGATCGTAAAATCGAAAAGTTTCCTCTTGCATGAGCACGCACGCTTGTGGCGCGGTTTCAATAATTACGTAAGGCGATGGCTGACCTCTCGTGCCAAATAAAATGCAAATAAAACTTCAAGCGCGGGCACTTAAGTCCTTTCATAATCAGTATCACCCATCAATCGACGTCTTAAACTTAGACCCTAAACGACAATGCAACTTACTGAGCAAAAAAAAAAAAACTTACTAGTCTTAATATCTTTTTTCCCCGGGGCTGACTTATTTTGACGCCATTTAATAAAATGTCGGGGCAGTTTAGGCTTATACCCTGGCGCATATGTTTTATTTCTGGGCAGTGAGTTATTTTTTTCTTGAGCCCAGAAGTCGTACGCCGATTTGTTTTTTCAAAACCAATTTATTGTAAACAAATAGATAATAAACGCGCAAGTTTTTACAGCAAACAAACTATTTGCTAATAATTTTGTCGGCCGTTGTCGCCCTTCGTTAATTAGTTTCACTGACGAGGGTTGTGGTATGGGGACGGGCCTTCAGCGATGTTTGCTACTATGGTACTAGTGATGTGTGAGTTTTATCGATATGTGGGGTTCTTCGGGCGTTCCCAATATTCTATCTATCTCTGGTTTTGCCCTACTGAAGATAGAAACAGTTGTCTATCTTAGAATTTTTTGTCCCTATACCGGTGTCTAAAAATCGAAAAGGATTCTTCTGAAGGATAGATCAGAAGTGGCAGCTATGTGACAGTTAAGTACAGCCGATCTCGGAGAGCTATCTAATTTTCAATTTTAACAACCTGGATAACGAGTAAATTGTTTTTCTAATAGATGTTTTTTTACAGAATGTTTTATTAAGTAAATATAAAATTCTGAAATATTTTTAATAAATCTTTCAAATACTTTCAAATCACAATGTTTACCTAAGGATCATACTTTTCGTAGAAGTTGAAAACGGCAAAATAAAACAAGGTAATGTTTCGTCAATTTAAAAGTAATACCTAAAAATATAAAGTTTTTTAAGAAATTAGGTTAAGATATTTCTATGACAGAAATTGGGGAAAAGTTAGAAGAAGTTGCTTACCTAGAAGTTGCTTACCTAATTAAATGAATCGATGATTACTCATTCTTTTGAATATCTTGACGCTAATTCAGGAACATTTATCATTGAAACTTAAGAAGTTTCATAACAAATGCTAAAAATATCTTGTACTCAAAAGACTTTATATATTTTTCTTTTTTATTTGGACACTGAAACTAAGAAAATACTGAATTAAAAATACTGTAGGTAGGTAACCACAACTAAATATTTATTGCGTAAATCTAACTTTTCCGAATTGTCTTAGTAAGGAACAAAAAATATCGATATCAACTATCGACCGTGTCCCATCACTACACATATTTGAGGTTTGAATTAAATTACATTAGTTCGAAGTTAGGAGGACATGTTAGTTAGCAAAAAGTAGCCCTTGTTTTACATAGTTCTTAAGCCGCCAACACTAATGTTTTGTTAGCAAATGCAACTATTATAAACGTCCAAACTTTATATTAAATAAGCAGCCGTTCGCGACTTCCTACGAATACTGTCATATCATGGAATAAATAGGTACAGAATATATTCATCGTTATTAGCCCATATATGTCCCCACCGAGGGGCACGAGCCTACTCTCATACAGAGAGTGATTAGGCTGTAATATAAGAATATATTCATATATGTATAACTAGCTGTCCCGGCGAACTTCGTCCCGCCTTAGAATGAACTTTATTATGTAGGAATAAAGTTCAAATTGACTCTACATTTTAGTAAGAAAACATTTGTATGGGAAAAAGAAAAGGTCTGTTTTAGGGCTTTCCCGGCAATTATTCGAATTTTTCTCACCGTAAGAACCATCCTTGGACTTCAATGAACATTTAAAAAAAAGAATTAGCGAAATCGGTCCAGCCGTTCAGGCGTGATGCCGTGATAACGGAAAACGGGTTTCATTTTTATATATATAATAATAAATTAGTGTAGTTAATCTGTTATTTCGATGTCTAAGCTACAGTATTGTAAAGTTTTATCAAAATCTGCTGGGTAGTTTTTGCGTGAAAGTGTTACAAACATTTTCACAACAATCCATACACCGGTACAGGCATTGGGGCTTATAATAAAAGTGGGACATGAGATTAGATTACATAGAAAACTGCCTGTACTTATCTATTTATAGGTATTTCAATTTATAAATATACTTTATGTGCCTAGATAGTGAATTTACGATGTAGGTGCATAACTATAATAATTCAGGTGATTTTTCTTTTTTGTTGTTTTCAATTTTCGAATTTTCAAAAAAAAAAGAAAAGTTTCAAACTTTTCTCTAAATAACTAAATAAAAACTATTTTTAACAAAAAAGTATACTTTATGTGCATAGATAGTGAATTTACGATGTAGGTGCATAACTATAATAATTCAGGTGATTTTTCTTTTTTGTTGTTTTCAATTTTCGAATTTTCAAAAAAAAAAGAAAAGTTTCAAACTTTTCTCTAAATAACTAAATAAAAACTATTTTTAACAAAAAAGTTTTCATTTTAAAAAACAACCTACTATCGTTTTCCTTTAAAGCGCAATACAGACAGGAATTCCCGTGTACATGTGGTATTACGTATCTCTCTGCAATTCTATCCTTGCTGTGACTCTAGTATAAGGTGTTTTAAACCCTTCATGCTGGGCAAAAATTTGTATTTACTTGCTTAAGGGCGCAAAACGATTACCATACATACCACGATTACCTTATATACTACGTTTACTTTAAATAATACGTGTGTCTTATATTACCTTACCACTATTAGCTTATATACTACGAGTATATTATATACCTTGATTACTTTATATACTTCGATTACCTCATATATATACCACGTGTACCTTATATACATGGGATACCTTATGTACTACGTGTACCTTATATACTTCGTGTACGTTATATACCACGATTACCTTATACACTTTGGGTACCTTATATACCTCGATTACCTTATATACTTCGGGTACCTTATATACTTCGGGTTCCTTATATACCACGATTACCTTATATACTTCGGGTACCTTATATACCACGATTACCTTATATACTTCGGATTCCTTATAAACCACGATTACCTTATATACTTCGGGTTCCTTATATACCACGATTACCTTTTATACTTCGGGTTCGTTATATACCAAGATTATCTTATACACCAAGATTTACCTACCATAGTTCCAGCTTTTACCAGTAAAATAATACACATTTATTGCTCGCGATGCACCGACCTGTGGTAAACACTCAGATCGTGTTTATTGGCTGGTGCAGTCGCAGCGATGCAGTTCGGTTTCCGATATTAGAACGGCACAATTAGAAATTTCCTTTGTTATTTAGAGAGCAAAGCAGGAAACGTGTGTTTGAAACTGATGGAAATTACAAGTACTCGTAGAGCTTAGATAGTTTATGTTTGAGTGATAATTGTTATGTATGGATATGAAGATGTTTGTTGTTCTTTCACGTAAAAACTACTGAACAGATGTTAGTGAAATTTTACATTATAATAGGTTGCATATCAAATTGACACATAGGATATATTAACTTAACTTAAGTGGGGGATATTGACGTCACTCCTCGGTTAAAATCGTACTGAGGCGTGACGTCACGAGCAACTTTAACCCAGTGTATCTTTGTCATTTTTAGTTTAAGAGAAAAAAGAAAAAATACGTGTCGAATATTTTAAAATAATCTATGTGATAGCTCATTTAAAAAATAGCCTCAGTTGTGTGTCGGCAGTGTGTCAATGGCATTTTTGACAACAGAGGTAATCTACATACGACCAAAGCTGTTCTAGGTTCGTCTAAGTGTTTATGAGGTTGGAAATAAAATATTTTTACAATATAATAGGTTGCATATCAAATTGACACATAAGATATATTAACTTAAGATATTGGGTAAGTTTTTCAAGATGAAACGATAAATGTATGCGAAGACGCGGGCAGCAAATAGATTGCCACCATCTTGTTTTTCTTTTCATCTATTGGAGAATATTAAGGGCGTTTTCAGATTAGCGTTTTATGCGCGTATACGCACGTCTTTTACTCATGCGAGTGTTGACGCGCGTCTAAGCTCGCATTCCATTTTGATACTGTCACGACACCACCACCGGTTTGAGCGTATACGCGCGTATAGGCGCGTCTGGATTTTTGAAGCGCGTATGGAGCGCGCGTGTACCTATGCGCATATTCTGATAACGACCATAATACTCCCCGTTTGAAACGCTAGCTCTAAAAACGCTCCAAGACATCTTTTAACCAGACAAAAACATCTTGAATAACTCGCAAATACATTAGCATGTTTATTTTAACCATCTCTCGCAACGACAAAACCATTTACGTACTCAAAATCATAACCACTCAAGTGAGATCTTAAAAATAATTTGTCTCAATTGAGTTGGCTGAGCTCCGTTAGAATCACTGACAGAAAAAATAATATGAATGAATAATAAAAAGGGAATATTTTACGACAGTATTTAAACACAATAGCTTGAGAAACGTTTTATGCTGAATTGTTGTAGGCTTTTCGAGCTTGGTTTCATTGTTGGTGGCAATAAGAATGTATATTTTAGAGGAACATTATAGGACTGACATTGCTCGTAGAACCGATGGACGCAGAATGGTTCTCTAATGGCGAACACGCACCGGACGACGCAGTGTGGGAAGGCCTCCAACAAGGTGGATCGATAATCTGGTGAAAGACGCTGGAATTTTTGTGCAATGAGCATATACCTACGAGTAGGTACTTCAGCTCATGATCACATGAAACTCATTACACTTAAGAAACCTAAGCAACCTCTACAAGTTACATGCTCGTTGAAATAAAGATGCGAGCCACTTGAAGCGGATTGTCTGTTTTGTAAAGAAATTCTGCTAGTTTTTGTGTGCGGTACTTTGTGTTATAATCTTTGAGGAAAAATATTAAGGGGTGTTCCGTATAGCTACCTATACATGTATACAAAGGGTATTTCATATAGGTATGTAGTTGTAGGTATATTTAGATACTTTATCTTGTATCGAGTCGAGAGCGCTTCAAAGAGGATTGAAAATATTGTCTAGTTATTTTGTGTTACCTACTTCTTTTCTGGTTGAAAAATAAAATAAAAAAAGTCTATTGTTTGTAATCCATATAAGTTAAGTAGGTATATTAAAATTCAGTTTAAAGTTACCTATAGGCACTTATAGTAAGACACAATTAAATAGGTAAGCATAGTGAAGTCTGACACACTTAATTTGCTTATTCGCAAAGTAAATGCTCAGTCAATATTTTACATTTGGCTTGCTTTTGTTTGTCCACTGTCAACGCTCTTTCCTGTCCGATTCCAAGTAGCTGGGCCTTCCTAAGGCATAGTACAGAGATATCGGTCAAATTCATAACCAATCAGTCAGGGGCACAAGTCTGCTCATTTAAAATAGCCTCAGTTGTGTCGGCAGCGTGTCTATGGCATTTTTTGACACATTTGGTATTTTGCTAAACAATGGCTTACGCTGATTGCGACCAAATAGTGTCCAAAAAATGATACTGACACTCTCCCGACACATATTGGAGAATATTGAAAATTTGCAGATTAGGGCCCCAGGTTACTTTTTAAATAGACTGTTGAAGCGTTGATTAGAAAACAATTTTTTTATCTGAATTGAATAAAATTCAAAAAGCTGAACTATTTTATTTATATGATTAAACCCTCCCTAGTTTCCAATTTCGCGGTTAGATAAGCTATTTACAAATCAGTGCTCCGAATCATTCATGTTTTATTAATATTGGAATCTGATTTGCGAAACATTTGATCGCAAAAGTTTTATAAAATTAAGTATTTGAAGAGTAAATCTAGTTTTACGCTTGAAGATAATAAGTCTAGACGGGCCAATAAACTGTGATAGAATTCTAGTATTCTTAGAGTACCTAGGTCTTTTTGAAATTTGATGAACTACGGAATTTTTATAGTACCTAACTTCAAGGTTTTGCGGACGAAAATAAAGTAGGTACTTGAAACTGAATAAGATAGAGCTCTTCATAATAAATAATGTAAGTTAATTTGAGAAACATAGTTGATAGTTGTGAATCAGTTGCACAATCGAATGTTAAGATCTATGCTGTTTCTTATAGCAAAAGACTAGTTATTAAATATATGTCGACGAGTCATCAGAAGTGACGTTTAAGCTTTTAGTTAAAATAAGACAGTGGGCGTGTACTGAACAAACTAGCTTTATTGCGTAGTTTCCAATCACGTTATAAAAAAACAAGATGTACGTGATGTCTTCCGATGTCTATTCTTCATCGATAACAAATCAATAATCCCACAGAATCCATCAAACATGACAGCAACTCAAATATGAAAGCGCCAAACTGACAACCAGTCAAAAACAAAGCCAGTTCTTGCATTTTAGCAGTAAAGAGTTTGCAAATGGTTCCAAAATAGCCGTCATGAAAGTAATCTCCGATATATCTATCTTACATATTGTAGTTTGCTCTAAGTTTTTAAATATTCTGGCTTCTAGATTTTACTTCTTTCTCGGTGGGGTCTGCAGGAAGATACTTTAAATTTTAAATAAATTAGATTAATTATATCGACCAGCAAGCATTTGTGCTATTAGCATTAGTATTACATATGATCACTTACTTAGCTGTACAAACGTTATTTCTAGTCCTCGATTTACATACCCATTCCTGAAATATTCAACTAGCCCCAGCATTTATATCACCAGATTACGACCAAAGTTATTATTATTGCCTACCTCTTTGCCAAACCGTGCATCAAAGAAAAACTTCCCAACTAATTTATTTAAAGCGTAAACCATAAAAAACCACCATAAAACCATGAAACAAACAGCATTACAACTATCGAAACAATCCGACGATGCCAAAAGCAAAAAGAGTTGGTTTTTAGCGGAATACCATCGTGGCATGAAACAGAGAAGTGCCCGCGTTTGTAAAAATGTAAATTTTATAGCCTAAAAGCAGCCCAGGCTGGATAAATATTTGAACTTAAGCGTAGTGCACAGTGAGCATGCGCGAGGGACATAGTAGGGGCCGTGGTCACACCGACGTGTCGTTAAATATAGATTGAATTTTAAATGTGGAATTGAACTGTTTTTTTACGAGCCGAGTCGTTGCAGAGTGGACAGCTTGGTTGGATGTCATGTAACTTAGTCAGCTGTCTGTTTGAGGTGCTTGTGTTTGATGGATTTATTTGTTTTCTTTTATACCTTTCGTCGCGAATAACATTGTAGTCATTTTTGAGTGAGAAAATTGTAAAATTGTCACCAGAGTGATGCTTGTAATGGTCTACACACCAATGCCGCCGGCCTTCATTTGTTAAAAATGTCATCGAAAATGTTTGAAAACGTCGTTACCTGGCGGGCCGGCGGCATTGGTGTGTCGATAGATACCGAGTCCGTCACTCACCACTGGTTGGTCTTCGAGGAAGTGCGGCTGACGTGTTTGGTGTTTCGACACGTTAGCCGTGGAGAGAGGATGGGTGTTTGCCCTAGAGAGGTCTGCTTCGGCAGACACCGCCGACGGGGTTCGCGGATGTATGCGAAAGCGTTCCCGTGTCCCCGTCACTTGGCGGCGAGAAGGAACACCGTGGGGTTTTAGCCGGTGGGAGCCCGGCATAGCCCTTCGTCTTTCTCCGAGACGAAGGGTATCCATAATGGATATCCCCACGAAAAAAAAAGGTAGATAGACACCATAAGGTGGACAGAAACCACTTCCTTTCACATTCTACGATCCAAACACACCTTAAGGTTCATTCACACCACATGCGAACTCAACATTCGCTAATTCTCTAGATAATCTTTTGCATATATCTTTTAACTTTCATTTCCTGCATTTAATACAGTTTTTTTTCTTTTTCTTTCCATTACGTCGGTGTAAACGCAACCGCAATGCTTGCATGTGCATCTACATCTCTGTCCTCGGAACGTGCCTCCTTATGCACCGTTAATCTTGTTTATTATACAATTTATTATCTAGAACGCGACGCGGTATACGCGACAAGGCAGATTTTAAATGTGTTCGCTACTTTCAGCTTTAATTGGTGGAGATATTGCTGTTTTTGGTTTGTGTTTTGTTGTTGTACTTTCGATATACGACATGTTGTATATTGTTGCCAGACCAATTTTGAGTTACCTATTCATTATTAATCTATCTAGATATTCAACCTGAAAGGTTAACGATTTATATTTATTCTATATATATTTGTTAATTTTATTTGATGTTCGACATCGTGTTGTATCAAGAGGCAAAGATGACGTTTACTCCACCGACAAGAGCCTGGCTCTTAAATATATGATTGAATTGGGTGTAAATGCATGAAGAACAAAAAATTAATTTGTGAGGTAAGATCAAAATTAGTGGATTGGATTGGAGACGTCTCTATCTATCTCAACGAGTTTTTTTGCAAGCTTATAATATCGTACTCTCAAGAACCAATCATTCCATACATTATCATACGTCTTTCCCATCAGGGTACCGTGCTAAAACTAAAGTCAAAGTCAAGCGTAGCCTAAACCCACGTGCATGTATGATGCGACTGATGAATGGAAAGAAGTGTGTGTTGGAGAATAGCAAGTGGAGGAAAGTGATCTCTGCTTACCACGATGGGAAAGAGACGTGACTGATACATATCTGAGGTTATTGTTATTCTATATACATACATATGCATGCATATGTTACAGTCAAAACTCATAAGGACACCGGTTTTGATTGTAACATAATATATAGGGTGACTTTAAATTAGTGAACGATAGAAAAGGATATGCATGTACTCGTGATAACAAACAACTTTTACTATGGAGACAAATTCGAAATCTTGAAAAAAAAAATTGTTCCCCCATACTATCAGCTGATACATTTTGTATGGGGAGTTCAAAAATTTTTGAACGATTTCGACCTTGGTCCCATAGTAAAAGTTTTTTGTTATCACGAGTACATGCATATCGTTTTCTATCGTTCACTAATTTAAAGTCACCATACCTATAGAATAACAATAACCCTCAAAATACACGTAACGCCCAAACAGCGTCCATAAACAACGCAACGAACCTCCTTGTCCAAGCATAACTTCCCCTATCCATTATAACCTGTGGTAATTAACTCTCAAATGAAAACATGGCCGATACTTGATTTAGTGTTATTAACTTGTCAAGCGCCACACAAGCGGTTGGACAATGGCCGTTCAATAAACGGTTATTTTGTCCACTGGATTACATATAGCACGTTAAGGGTTAAGTTGGATTAAATTTCTATTATCAGTGTTATGAAGTGCAGTTACGTGGTGCGGAGTTCAGAGTTTGTTGAGATACTGCGGTTTTGTTGAATTTATAGGTCGATGTTGTGTTGCGAGGTTTTATGGTCTTAGATAGGGATAACTTATTTGTTATAACTATATACAGAGTGTTAGGAAAAGTATCACTTTACTTTTAACCAGGTATAGTGTTAGTGATGTAGAACATTATTTTCACGAAAAAAAATAGTTTTTTGAACTCATTTTTAATTAAGAATTTCATTATTATTTATCGCGCCTTCTAACGCAAAGGTCATTCAACGCTCGAGTAATTTTTTTTTTCGTGGAATGTGTTCTACATCACTAACACTATAGGTACCTGGTTAAAAGGAGAGTGATACTTTTCCTAACACCCTGTATAATAACTCAAACACTACCAAATAACTATCAAGTATCAAGTAGACGCACCTACACGAAAACGCGTGAATAGGTATACACCAGCGCGCTTTTGTTTTCGTTTTTATGTTCAGCTTGTGGCATGCTACCTCGTCGCAGTTGGACGGTCTTTTTCGGTATTTTCTTTTCGGCTTCTAAATTTAAATTCAAAATTTTGACAATAGAACTGTCCAACACTGCCTCGCCGAGTCTAACCGTCGGTCCAGCGGGAACGACAGCATGGACAGTCGTTTATGTTCTGATTTAAAGTTTACCACAGTTGTGTTCCTAATAATAAATAGTTAATAATAAACAATGATAAATACTAATAAATAATAAGAAATACAAAATAAATAAATAAATTCCTGTTGTTTGTTGTGCGCGGCTCTCGATCATCGACCTCGACTAGCAGAGTTACAGTCTCACCGTCGCAAGCCTTCGATTCATTTTCAGTCCGTTTTGCGTCAAGCGATGTGCCCAAAAGTAGAAGCCCATTGGTGGAGACATAGCTAAGCTCTTACTGTGTATTGGATTGTGCATGTTTTCTAAAACAACAGAGATAGGTACTAAAAGCAACGTAAGAACACATATTCACGTCAAAGATTACAAAATACATAATTACTACGTAAGAGCTGCTTGCATGGCAGTGTGTAAAGGTCTATCATATATATAAGGTACATCCAGGCCATATCCGGGCCGTGTCCGGGACGTGTCAGGGAAAAATTATCATTCCATACATTTTCTATGCATTCGTTCACACACGTTGTCGTGACGACGTATTGTTTTCCCTCCTGACGGGCCACGGCCCGGACACGTCCCGAGCACGGCCCGGATCTGTGTAGATAGACCATTAATAGCGTTAATAGGTTTTTTAAGTACGAATATCTTTCAACACTATCTTTCAAAAGCATAATATTTTTATTATCACTTTAAAAAATAAATGATAATTTACAATTGTTTTATGATGATATGAAATGATAATTTCACTTCTTGACGAAGCAGAAGCTTAAAACAGACTTTTGTTTATTAATATAATGACTCGAAAATTTAATTGAAATATTTATTCGAATAAAAACTTGATACTGTTTTATTAAAGCGAAAAGCAAAATACAAAAGGTGAGTAATATGAAAAGCTGGCGCGTATCGCATATCACAATAACTTGTTACTTTTCCGGTTAATATTTTAATTTATTACATTTGTCATATTTCCTGTAAATGATGAAGTGCTGGAAAAATGAATCTTTACTAAGACATTTGTAATAAATTGTGTAATAAATCTTGGAAAAAAAATTGTGTCGTAAATACTTTGAGACTAAGTCACTTCAAGTTATTTTAGTAGGTACCTAAGTCGTAATATAACGTATTTCTATTTGTCTATTAAAGTGGTTTTATAAAATGACTGACTGCGACGTCGTACGCATTTATCGTCATATCTTGGAAAAAAATTTCAATATCAATACCTCTAGTATAGTCTATATTATGTTATTCTGATGTATAAGCTAAAATATTGCAAAGTTTCATCAAAATCTGTTGAGTAGTTTTTGCGTGAAAGAGTAACAAACATCCTCATAACCATCCATCGGCACAAACATTGACATTTGTTATATCAGTAGAGGCGGTGGTAGCCCAGTTGGTAGAACGCTTGCCTCGAATTCTGAGGGCGTGAGTTCGAATCCTGGCAGGGGCACGTACCTCTGAGTTTATTTCTCATGTACGGATCAATTTATTTGATTACCACTTGCTAACGGTGAAGGAAAAACATCGTGAGGAAACCTGCATACACCAGAGAAGAAATTCGGAGGTGTATGTGAAATCTGCCAACCCGCACTTGGCCAGCGTGGTGGATTATGGCCTAATCACTCTCTGTAAGAGAGTAGGCTCGTGCCCCTCGGTGGGGACATATATGGGCTGATAAAGAAAAAAGAAAAAAAGCATATCAGTAGGAAAGATAGGAGTAGTAAAAACTTTCATATATAATATAAAACTTTCATAGATTACATTTGCAACAGTATGACATCAGAAAAATTCGAAATACCTGATAAACTCACAAATACTGACACATCCGATAAACAAATTAAATTATGAAAACCATCCGCGATATTTTCTGCAATTTCATTCGCAGTTCAGTCCCAAAGCGTCGCCACTAAATAAATTACTAGGGTATGAATTAAATATTCGATGCTTGGTTGCATCGCGAGGTCTCTCAGGGAATAAAGGTTTCATCCAACACATAAACACGACACGACGTCGCGCCGTACAACGATGCGACGACACGTCGTGTTGTGAAACGACGACGCATATCTGAAAGTAAAAGTGAGAAAGTGGTCTCTTGAATTCTTATATACATACATATCCGTCACGCCTCTCTCCCATTGGGGTAGGCAGAGACCACTTCCCTCTACTTGCTTTGATCCAAACATACCTCTTTCGCTTCATCCACACTCATCAGTCGCCAATCCAGGTCTTACTCAAGAAAGGCCAAATCAAGAGTACCGTAAAACGACGGGCATGTATGAGGCGACGCATATCTTAATAAAAAGTTATGGTGTTTATAAAGATTCATAATCGTAATCGTATTTATTGCTCTTTCACAAAATTATATAGGATGTTACAAATACATTAAAAGTACATTCTTATTTATTACTAAAGGCTGCCCGCGACTTCGTAAGCATTTATCGACATATCTTAGAAAAAAGTCGTGATATCTTAAAATTATATAGCCTATACGAGCTGGATACCTACCTTCTTAAGTAGCTGGCCGGAGGAAGCTCGAGACAGAAAGTCATGATGAATGAGGAGAGAGGCCTTTGCCCAGTAGTGGGACACAAGTGGCTTAATTAGATTAGATTAGATACGTTATTCTGATGTCCAAGCAAATATCTGTTCATCGATTTTTACGCGAAGAAGTAACAAACATCCATCCATCCATCGGCACAAACATTGACATTTATAATATTAATAGGATTTATTAATTTATTTTTATTTATCAATAAAAAGTTATGGTGTTTATTATGATTCTACCGACACGACGTCGTCGTATCGTTATACGACGCGACGTCGTGTCGTGTTTATGTGTAGTAGTCCTGATGACTCGTTTCCATATTGTTTTTCGTTCCTTTTTACACCTCTGCTTCGTAACTTTTCCCGCTATTAATTTTGTCATATTAATTATTCAGTTCGCCGGTGTTGCAGAGCTGTTTCGGAAGTTGCGATGTGTTGCTATTTACTTTTTTGTTTCTGGATGTTTTACTATGTGTTCTTTAATCAAAACTATATGTCTTTATTTATATACCATATTTATTTACGTATATATTTATATCTATTAAGGTATATACCCATATACCTTCATTCATATCTGTCACGCCTCTCTCTTATTGGGGTAGGCCTATAGGGTAAAAAGACGTCACTACCCTCCACTTGCTACGATCCAAACACACTTCTTAAGTTTCTTCCACATTCATTAGTCACCTCATACATTCCCGATTTGATCGAGATATATTTTTTAAGTCTTACATTTTGGATGGGCTGTGTTTTTTATTATAAAACACTAGTTTTATTTGGATATATAACTCAATGTGCTAGTTACGGTACCTTTCTTTGTAATCTTCTTTGACAATCAATCAGCTTAAAAAAAACAAGATTATATCTATAAAAAAAACTCTAGAAATAAAAAATATCCACCATAAAAACCGATTCGACATAAAACTCCATCAGCTGAATCGCCATCTTTTATTTCCAACTACCCTCATTGCTCCACGATTCCGTCGTCAGATGGACAAAAGCCAAAATTCATTCAATAATGTGCGACGTCATGACCCCGCTATCAATATACTATTCTAATTTTTCTTTTAAGAATTAGGTCAAAGCCCTTTTCACGGGACAACGCGTTGAAATTTCAACTGGGATTTTTAGGACTGTGACAAATTCAGTCACTGATATATCGCAAGTAGGGTAAGGGTTGGACCACATCTGGCAGCACGGAATCGCCTTTTTCCGTCGCCCTTTCTCTTTCTGTCGCTTAGAACTGCCATTTGCTAGACCGAGACAGTAAGCATAATGCGATTCCACCGCATGCTATCGCATTATGCTTTCCGCCAAATGTGGTCCAACCCTTACGGCCCGTTTTGTCATATACAGATAAAGTTTATCTAACGAATATTTTATACCTGTCTCTGTCTAAAATGTCATGCTTTATGAAATAGACATAGGTGTATCTGTCAGTTAAATTTTATCGGTAGGTAGTGAGACGGGCACGGTGAAACGCAATTGCAACTCAAAAGTAACTAGCAGTTTCAGTTGCATTGCAGTTGCGTTTCACCGTGTGTTTTGGCGCTTAATCTTTCAAATCCAAAAAAAAGAACAATAAAAAACTGTTGTGTCTGGGTTTATAATGTGTCTGGGTTTATAATGGGTCAGTGGGATGTGAAAGGTTAAAGTAGATTATTACTTATTACGATAATTATGCTCTTTTTACTTGCTTTTTGCTTGTTTTTTTTTTTGCTTTGCTTTTACTTACTTATTTTTAATTAATGCAAATGATGAATATTCTTATTTCTATTGGTACAAAGTCCTAAGTATCTCCCACAATACATACTATGATATGATATTCTTGTATGATGTATCAACCTCTTTATTCTTGTTTATTGCGCATCTAGCATTAATTTAAAAAAGTGACCCGTCCTAAGTGTTGTCAAACCAAACCTACAGGATTAAATTATTTTCCTTTTCATTTTCTCTGAAAATATTTTTTAAGTACCCATGTCATTTTAAAAGCATGCTTATATTATGGATAAATTAATTATGAGTATCATTATTATTTAATGTCGTCGGAACAATGTCAGCGGTCAAATAACGTAATTCCCGACCACAAACATACCCTATATGTCAGAGTTGTCTCTATACTGGTAAGGTATAAATCCCTTTAGAAAACCCCTCACGTCCTTACATTCCATACTCTTTTAGACCCTTTAGAGGCGACGTATAGAAATCAAACAAATAAGTGATGAGGTGATTATGTGGAAACTCTTTGAAGGTCATTCATTAAAGAAGGTGTTTACGGTGGTTACGCTTCGGTTTATTTTAAAAGCCATGTAAAATATACTAAACAAGCTCATTGAAGCCCGGTTTTTCAATAGTCATCTGACTATAATTTAACCAACAGATAAAATCTCTAAAAAACGGGCCAAAATTACTTTAAATATTCAAAAGATTACAAAACCATTTCTTTAAAAAAAATCTTTATTTCCATATAGTACTGCAACACAACGTGTAACAAGTAAATATGATCACCTAGTTAAATATTTACTTTCGTAAACAAAAATACCTAATAATAATAAACAATAAACAATGGAATTCACCTTTTTTCAAACTAATTTTAATGAGATTATATTCCAAATAAGACATAATGATTGGAAACGGAATTAATACACATCTAACAGGCGCATCCATAACAAAATACCACTCTGGTGCATGTTCAATCAATCCAAACGCTCCCATTATCTCTCTACACTCCAACGTCGCATTAAACAATTCATCAAATGCTAACAGCAAAAAATACTCGAACAAAAACATTCTAAAGCTATTTACCAGAAGCGGCTAAAATTTATGCGCCACTAAAACACAAAGTACATCGTTCAACAATATCCAGAATCCAAGTTTATCTCTATCTTGAAATGCACAGAGATATTTTATCCCCGTCTCTTGGCTAAAATAAAGGAGCTGGAGAATCTCTATTACATTACAGCACTTTTGTTATGTGCTGAGATTGTCTCTGTAATTTCTGGAGTAGGTTATCTTGAGATTTGTTTCAAAGTATTACCTATAAGAATAGAAAAAGATGGTAAGATCCGAATGCATTGTTATCACGAGAGTCGGTAACTAACAAAAATGGCGGCGATGTGAAAAAACTTTAAGTAAATTGAACAAAAATGCCAAAAAATATAATAAAAAATATACACATATACAATGCCAAAAATGTTATAAAAAATATATCATTTGTCGATAGAATTCAAATTCACCCGTATTTGTACAAACCTTTATGCCATTCAAGATTGAAAATGAAATACATTATCATTTGACTGACGTCAAGAAGATCGACGAATTTTATGTTAAAAACTGCTAAATCGGCATCAATTGTTGTGGCAACACTAGCACTAGCAGTTTTAACACTAGCAGTTTTTAACACTAGCAGTTTTTGTAACACTTTTTGTAACACTAGCAGTTTTTAACATAAAATTCGTCGATCTTCTTGACGTCAGTAGTATCATATATATTTATATATATATATATTATACATAAACATATATGGTATGTTTTATTTGTTCCACAAAGCACGACTCTTTTCTATTTTAAACTCTAAACTCAATAAAACCATTACTAACAAGAACCGTAAGTTACGACCAAACATTGAAAACTATTAACGAGCCACCGCAAACCGACTAAATTCAATAATTAAAACAATGCGATACTGTTGATCATTTTATACAATTTTCAGTTCCGGTGGCAAATAAAACTTTATTTTAGTTTCTTTTTTAAAGCTTTTTTTAAAAATATTTTGCAGAAAAGACGCTAACACAAAAACTGAACTATTAAAAATTAACAGGAAAGTTATCTGCTTTTCATATAGGTAGGTAAGAGAGGTCTATCTACACAGATCCGGGCCGTACCCGGGATGTGTCCGTGCCATGGCCCATCAGCAAGGAAAACAATACGTCGTCATGACAACGTGTGTGAACGAATCCATAGAATAGAATAGGGAATGATATTTTTCCCTGATACGTCCCGGACACGGCCCGGATCTGTGTAGATAGACCTGTAAGGTACATACTTGCCTATATTTTATATTTAATGTTGATAAATAAAAATAAATAATACAAAATATAGTTATATTATTACAGAAGTATGATTATTAAATATATTGTTAAGTTATTTTTTAAATGTCTTCTATGTACCTGTATACTTTTACAGTATGTCAAAATAGTACCTACATTTTATGTAATGTTTAAATTCGTAGTGAAAAATAAAGTTCATTAAATATTTTATGATAATTTTGTTTGTAGAAAACTTTCAAATCGGGTATATGAGACATTTATTATCGTTACTTCACTAGTTTTTACTGCAATTTTATTGCTCTGTTATTTTGCATACAGACATGTTCTAGTTATTCCTTTGACTGCATTTTATGAGGTTTGTTTGAGAAAAATAAAGTACTTACAGTTTTTACACAGTAGCGGTTGTGTCGCAGTTGTGGTCTGACGTTTTTTTATGTAAAAAATCGGCCAAGTGTGAATAAGATTTCTGCGGGAAGGGTTCCGCACCATTTACTAACCAACATACACCGTGCATTGTTAACCAACAATAGCAGCAAATAGGTAGGTATATAATATCATAATTTTAAGAACTAACATTAATCCAGGGGCCAAGTTGTGTGTCACACACACAGTTGTGTGTCGGCAGAGTGTTGACAGAGTGTCAGTGGTATTTTTGACACATTTGGTCGCAAGCGGTCTTCACACATATTAAAAAACATACACATCTACCTAACTCTTTCTACATATTATTAAATTAACATACTTTATTTTCTTACAAAAGCCACCAAGAACTAAAAATACTGAAAATGTTTGAATCCCTTTTAAATAACAAACCAAAACTGGTTTAGAAGAGGGCTTAAATGGATTCTAGTGAAGCAGAATTGCAGTAGTGGTCTGAAAACGAAGGTAGACTACCCATAAACTAATTTAGGGCATTTGTGTCGCAAAATTTGAATCTAACGTTCGTGGTCGTTTAAAACTTAATAAGGCAGATATTAAAGGATTTTTCGTGATGTTTTTGTAAGTAATTTGTTAGGTTAGAGTTTCAGCTTTTATTTTTGCACTTTTGTATTTGATAAAACGTAAACTCACACCTCCTTATTACAAAACAAATTTTATTTATAGTTCTAGAACTAACTTAGATAAACGACGTTTCGGCTATTCGACAAAACGACAAACATTGCGTTAGTCCATCATTAGTCTTAGAATTATATTTAAAACTCATTTCGGGGACAGTCTTTAAGCATCAGCGGACAATCAGCCAAACCAGTTTTTCGTTTGATATGGAAACGCCAACCTCGGTTGACGATCAATCGATGGATTTGTTAAGATTTCATACTAAACTTCAAACAAACATAGAAATGAGAGAAACATTGAAAATGCGAGTTTTTCTTTTAAAACATCTCCCTTCTAGTTTTTTTTAAAGATCTACAACAAACTTGAAAAGATCAATCGCTATATCATAAAACGCCGAAGTACTTCAAAACCGACCAACTAGATTAGGTCGGTGGAGCATACTCACGACCCAGCAAAACACAATTTTGCCTTGTTTACCTATTAGCCGGCAAAATTACGTTTGCAACTTCACTTTATGCAGGCGCAGCTCTCCCGGACGCCTTTGTGTGGGCAAATTTCGTTTATACCACCCCTCTTTCAATTGCGCAACAAAGGGTTACAAATAAAATATTTTGAGGAAGATACGGGTTGCCTCTGACGTCTTCAAAACATTATGTAAGTGTAATGTAAGAAGTATAGCTGTTAGTTTTGTTGTAGGAGGTAGTGGTTTTTTGATTAGGTATTCAGATGTCAATAGTGCTGTTTCTTACGTAGTTTTTAATGATGCGTGTTATAATTGCTTCCTAGCTATCTTGCGCATCGAAATAATACGAGTAATTCAGTTAAAGTTATACTGTTAAAAAAGAAAGAAATCGCTTTCATATGGAACGTAACGCTAGTTATAAAGCGGCGCAACACTGCTATTGGATCTTACCTCAGCGTTAAATGACTTTTGAAGTTGTTAATTATATGTAAGTATCGGTAAGTAGTTTTAGTAATTTGATTTGATCATACTGCTTGGTTAGAAAGAGACCTCATTATTAGGTGTGCTTCGCTCATACTTTACTTCGTTCACACGCTCGACACGAATGCGCCTTTAGTAATAAAATATTACCTTTAATATGGCGATAAATTGACTCAAAAATTGCTTATGAACAATGAGAAATCAGACCAAATAAACATAGACTCCTTAGATTCAACTAAACTCTCCACACATTTCGACAACCAACAATATGAAAGCCGTGTTGCAGTGAACTTAAACCGATATCAAACAGCTGACAAACCAATGGAGAGCGTCTTTAGAACTCCAACCAATACTGAAATCCGGACTAAGTTTGTCAACTAATCCTGTTTATCGAAGTGCTAGACCTTTGCTAGATATATTAAGTTATTTTGAAGTTGTACACCGAAATCAGAAACTCGATTTGTTCATGCAACTTATCAAAGTTCATGAAAGATGATAGGAAATGTAAAACTGAGGAGTCGATAAAGTGATCGTGTTCTGTTTTCACATAAAATGGTAAAAGGTCTATCTACATAGATCCGGGCCGTGCCCGGGACGTGTCCGGGCCGTGGCCCGTCAGGAGGGAAAACAATTCGTCGTCATGACAACCAGGCACGGCCCGGATCTGTGTAGATAGACCTAAATAATGATATACCTATCTTGGGGTGTCGGTATACTGAGTTTCAAAACAAGCACTGGCTGCAAAAGGTCTAAGTACTAATAGTTATACGCTAAACCAAAATACCCTAAACCGACGTTCATGTAGGTAGCCCACGTAGTTTTAAGTAAACACTGTTAAATTATTTTGTTTTTATTTAAAGAAAAAAAAACTTAAACCCACAACTAACTCGATCCGCCATCAATCCCCGTTGCTTAGTAAACCATCAACAACACTCACTCTCTTACTCATTAGCATGCATCCCTTTCATTCATCTATAACTTCCATTTCCTTCCCACATGTATGAGGCGACTGATGAATGTGGATGAAGCGATAGAAGTCTGTTTGGATTGCAGCAAGTGGAAGGTAGTGGTCTTTACCTATCCCGATGGGCAAGAGGCGTGACAGATATGTATGTCATCATCATCATTTAAAATCGTCGCTCTTATCGGTGGAGTCTACGCCACTATGATATGTATTATATTATAATAGTATGTATAACAACCAAAAATGAAATTACCACGCTTCAACAACATTTTTCTTTTCACATTACCGACACTGAATACTGAAGCTACACATTTAGAATATAGGAGTACAATAGAACCTCACGGAGTATTCGAATCCATTGTACAAGTGAATTCCCACGTTCGCGGTTGTTATTTGAAACTGCTAATGACTGCAAGTCGACTGAGAGAGTTTTACAGGGTTGGATTTGATGAGATATAGGGACAGGAGAATAAGGGGCGCATAATGACTCTACTAATACTAATACTAAATATTTGCGTGGTGTTAGAATAGAATAGAAAATCTTTTATTCAGTAGCTTAGAATTCCTTAGCTAAGGACTAAACAAAAGACAAAGATACCGAAAAGTCCTAAACGAGCCGGATGTACGGCGAAGACCTTTTTGCGTTACCCAAGGATTTTAGGGGATCACGCTCTGAGGAATGGTGCATCAGAACGTTGCGGCCTACCCAAAGAGTAACCTGCCACGCTGAATGATTCCAGCTGAGTATGGAGGAGTAGCAGCAGGGTCGCGCCGGTGCAAGCGCAGAGTACGGTTATCCAGCTCACCATACTGCTGAGACTTTAAGCCACAATAACTGATTTTCAATTGGACCCTAAAAACAAACTGCTAACTACCTAGGTGCAAAAGTTTTGTGCCTATTAGGTCTTGTTTTAAGCGCCCCAGGGCTTTTGATAAGCGTATTTTATTTAACCAAGCGCCCCCACTTGCTCCACTAAATCCGTCCCTGTTATTTGATGGCGTTTGTTTCTCAATCGTTATAGCCGGCGTCGTTACTGTCTGACTGTGTTCAGTAAATGGATATCACGTGTGTACGTTGAATAAATGAAGCACATTGCTGTTGTTTCTACTCAGAGTTCATCTTAATACTGTCTCGAACTTAGATTAGGGTTAGTTAAGTAGTTATATTCTATTGTAATGATCTAATTCTGTTACAATAGCGTCGTCGTCCTCAGGCACGGTGGAGGGATGATTTGTGCAAGATAGCTGACAGGAGCTGGATGCGAGCAGCCGAAGATAGATCACAGTGGCGGGCAATAGGAGATGCCTATGTCCAGCAGTTCTATTGCAGCAAAGGTTTTTAGAGCTCGACTAGTTAATTAAGGGACATAGAAGGTTCACCATAATCAGTATCACCTTAAACTCACGCCACGCCACTGAAATCGATTTTTGGCGCATCCAGCTCACCTTATCCAGCCATTCTGCGCAAAACATCATACCTTGCTTAAGAATATCCTACACTTCGCTTACTACGCTATTATACTACCTAAGGGTTATGATATATATAAATTGAAATACTGACCTATCATTGTTGCACCAATATGCGCGTTTGGCAACCACGAATCGAATGACGCAGTGTGGGAAGGCCTCCAACAAGTTGGACCAACGATTTGGTGAAAGTCGTTGGAAGACGTTGGATGTGGGCAACGGAGAACCAGTCGTTGTGGAAATCCTTGGGGCCTTTGTCCAGCAGTGGATGTCCAAAAGCTGACACAACTTTACCTTGCCGGAATTGTGAGTTAATTTATTTATTTATGTAGGTCACCAACAAATTGTACATTAGCACATTGTGGACAAGATCATGGGATTAAAAAATACATGGTGAATGCCAATTTAATTACAGGCGACGACGACATGCACAGAAAAAAAAGCATTCTTGGCGGTTGATGTCAACTAGTCAGCAATTTGCACAAAAAAAAACTTAACTGATATACCTGCCATAGCAGAATCCGTTTAAAAATGGGCTCCGATATACGATAAGCGCTAGCTACAGCAACAAGTACATCAGTTTCATTGAAAAAGCCGCGTTTAAAAACAAAGCTACGTCCGAACAAAACTAGTGCGCAGTTGAAAGTAGGACACCTAGTGAAGATACTCATACAATGAAGTGTCAGGTACAGTAATGCAAGTGGATCTAGTGCAGACAATGATAAGTATTTGTGAGGTAGATTTTTAATTTATTAGGTTATTTAGGTAATTTTGTAATGCGCAAAGAACCTACAAAAGTATTAAAGAACATATTTTGTGAAAATTTCAAACTTCTAAATCTGACTGTTAATTTTTTTTAGGGTTCCGTACCCAAAGGGTGAAAACGGGACCCTATTACTGAGACTTGGCTGTCCGTCTGTCTGTCCGTTCGTCTGTCACCAGGCTGTATCACATGAACCGTTATAGCCAGAGCTTTAAAATTTTTACAGATGATGTATTACCATTGCCGCTATAACAAAAAATACTAAAAATAGAAAAATAATAATAATTTAAAGGGGGCTTCCATATAACAAACATGATTTTTTTGCTTGATATCCATAGTGAATGGTAAGGAACCCTTCCTGTGCGAGTCCGACTCGCACTTGGCCGGTTTTTTAATTAGCTTACTATATCCCAATGCTCGACAAAATCCTCATCCGCATCTTTCCCTATCCGCTATTGTATTCAAGCATGTTCTGGCGTGACACGACCGACAATACGCGAAGAATCCTCCATTATAAGGCCCACTTGCACAGCCAAATAAACCCGGAGTTAGCTGCTAACACAGGGTTAAATAAATAATTTGTATTCATTTAACTATTGTTAACAGCTAACTCCGGGTTTATTGAGCTAACCCTCCGGTACGCAAGTCGGCTTAACTGAAGACCCTAATTCTAACACCACGAAGATACCTATACTTCAAAATCTTTGTAGCAAAGTAACTCAGGCAATGCGACGTCAGGTACAATAATGCAATCGGATCGAGTGCAGTCAGCTATCAAATAATACCAGCAAGATGTGCACTACATACAAAATGACCTGACAAGACCTCATACGTATTGTAATTCAATATTTCCCGACTGAGAATTCCTTCAGAATTTCGCCTTTTTAGATCTTACGGCAAAGGAAAATCGGACTTCCTTCTTTAGTAATATGTGTCAGTTGAAATGTGTTTGCAGTTGGCTTTAGAGATCCTGGGTTCTTCGGAAGTGGGTTTTCAAATTAGTAAAGGAATCTTTTTGAGTAACATGTTTTAGTGGACGTATGTTTAGTTTGTTATTACAGTACAAATAACAAAAAAAACATTTAAGTATGTCGACTAAAACATGTTACTCGAAAAAATTGCTTTACTAATTTGAAGAACCCCTAGACTTTCTAAAACTAACTGCAGTACCAATAGCAAACTAAAATTTAAGTCAACTAAAACATGTTACTAGTTTTTAACACGCTTTTATAATGTCAAAAAAAGGCAAGTAATGAAAATTGGCACATGTATGTAGAAACATCTGATCTATACAAGGTGACTTTAAATTAGTGAACTATAGAAAAAGATATGCATGTACTCGTGATAACAAACAACTTTTACTATGGGGTCAAGATCGAAATCACAAAAAAAAATTGTTCCCCCATATTATCAGCTGATGCATTTTGTATGGGGAGTTCAAAAATTTTTGAATGATTTCGACCTTGGTCCCATAGCAAAAGTTGTTTGTTATCACGAGTACATGCACATCCTTTTCTATCGTTCACTAATTTAAAGTCTCCCTATATGATAGCTGAATTAGATCAACATAGAAAGAGACGAGATAAATTCATGTCAAAAAGTGATGAATCTTTTGAAGGGCAAAGTTAGCGCTCGATAAATGAAAGATCTAGACAAAAAGAAACCTTATTTTCTCGATAAAGCGAAATATAAGCAAAAAAGTCAGTTGGTTATATACAATGGAGTGGTGTTATCAGTTATTTTGCTATCAATGTGTAGATAATAGTTTCACTTTTGTTTCATAACAAGTTCAAAAATAGAATCTTCCCGTCCAATCCATTTTGGACGGAAGAGTATTTGTAAATTTCAAATATCAAGCTGCTTAGGGCAGTAACCTATCGAGCCATGGAACGTTCGTCCAAGAATATTAAATTTACTCGGACCTGTACCCTTACTTATAGTTGTGATCTTGCAAACTTATGAATTTTTTGCATACAGGGTGACTTTGAATTAGTGAACGATAGAAGAGGATATGCATGTACTCGTGATAACAAACAACTTTTACTATGGGACCAAGGTCGGAATTATTCAAAAAATGTATCAGCTGATAGTATGGGGGAACAATTTCTTTTTTATGATTTCGACCTTGGTCCCATTGTAAAAGTTGTTTGTTATCACAAGTACATGCATATTCTTTTCTATCGTTCACTAATTTATAGTCACACTATATGAAAATTGTGTACATTTTTAAAAATCCTAAAGTTTTTTCAAAGCTTGTGCCGTTGCATGGATGGATGGATGGATATATTTATGGATGTATGTATGGATGAATGAATGGATTTGAGGATGTTTATTACTCTTTCGTAAAAAACCACTGAACAGATTTTGATGAAACTTAGCAATATTGTAGCTTGCACATTAGAAAAACGTATTATGTTATTTTAGGATATTTTGTAATCAAGCGAACGTAAAGGCTATATTATTTTTAGATATTGTGTAAGTTTTCCAAGATATCATGATAAATGCGTGCGAAGTCGTGGGCAATCGCTAGTACGATGAAAAAGTAAAGGTAGGTATTGTTTCACTCTATAAGAAAATTTATGCTTTTTTGACTTTTGCATATAGGTTCCACAGTAAAAGTTGTTTGTAATAATTTTCAAAATTTAATTCGAATTTCACAATACAATACAAAAATTCTTTATTGCACACAAAGATATAAGGTACAGACACAAACAAGAATATAAGAAGCAACAGGCGGCCTTAGTGCTAGGTAGCAATATCTTCCAGGCAACCTTAGGGTAAGAAATTGCGAGAAATAGGTAAAAATGGTTGGTAAACATTTTAAATAAATAAATAATTATGATTATACTCAGAGTAAGCCTACAAATGCCCAAAACGAGACTAGACATCATTCTTTGCTGTATTTCGAATGCTGATACGAGCAGAACCTGACTATAACGGTAGTCTGTAAGAGCCAGCTTTGAACTAAATTAAACAGCTCCTGGACTATTATAGTATAGGAGCTGGTGGTATTTAATTGGAAGTCTTTAAGTAAATTATTTTTTGAAAAAAAGAAACTACAATAAAATTAGGTTAAACAGATGATTAAAGAATATCGTTTAAGGAAATGTAGAAGGAAAACGAAATCGAGGAAAAGCATAAACCACTGAACAGTTTTTAATGGAACTTCACAAATTTTAGCGTGCACGTCAGATTCACCTTTAAGCTATAACACTCTCATATGAGATGTAGGTTCGTGTCCCTGTAGTGGGGACATTAAAGGGGCTGATAATAATTCAATTTATGATATTAAATACGTACGAAGTGGCGGGTATTCTATAGTTTACATTCAAACCGTTAGGCCTAGAACACACGGGGAAACGCAAATGCAACGCAACTGCAAGTTACTTTTGAGTTGCATCTAAGTTTGTGCTCCTTTAGAAAAACACACGACACAACTAGTTTGAAATTAATTGTGTGTGGTTTTCTAAAGAAGTCTATAGCAGAAACTTAGATCTAACTCAAAAGTCACTAGCAGTTGCAGTTGCGTTTCCTCGTGTGTTCTGGGTCTAAAATACGCATAAAACTTTTTCCAATATTCTTTATTTAAACTTTTTCTTCAATTGTTTTTCAATTTATGTTACGAAACAGAGTGTTGAGGTAAACTTCGAAATAATTATCTTCCAAATAAGTGTATACGCTGTCTCTCGAACTACAACACCAGAGTCTGCAATTGATGTCGAATTTCAAGACTTACTATCTTATAAAAAAATGTTTTTATGAGGCTTTGCACGCATTTATTGTCATATCTTGCAAAATTTACTTATGATTTTAAAAAAATACCTATACCTAGCTAATGTGTTATTTTGATGTTTCAGCAACAATTACGAAAAGTTTTATTATAATATGTAAATAGTAACAAATATCCTCATATTCATTCATTCATTCATCCATCCATTCATCCACCCATCCACCCATCCACCCATCCATCCATCCATTCATCCATCCATCCATCCACCCATCCATCCATTCATTCATCCATCCATCCACCCATCCACCCATCCATCCATTCATCCATCCATTCATCCATCCATCCATCCACCCATCCATCCATTCATTCATCCATCCATTCATCCATCCATCTATCCATCCATCCACCCATCCACTCATCCATCCATCCATCCATTCATCCATCCATTCATCCATCCATCCATCCACCCATCCATCCATCCATTCATTCATCCATCCATTCATCCATCCATCCATCCACCCATCCACCCATCCACCCATCCACCCATCCACCCATCCATCCATCCATCCATCCATCCACCCATCCATCCATCCATCCATCCATCCATCCATCCATCCATCCATCCATCCATCCATCCATCCATCCATCCATCCATCCATCTATCCATCCATCCATCCATCCATTCATTCTTCCATCCATCCATCCATTGATAGGCACAAATATTGACATTTATAATATTATGACCACTTTCCACCACAAGTCCCTTTTTAAGTTGTATGTCTTGAAAATTGCACGTCAATGTAAAAAGCCGAACAAAGCAAATTGTCTAGAAAGTTAAATTGTGCTATTTCCTTTTGAATATGTCTAGATTGTAGCGTTCGTCTGGTTTTGATTGTTGTCCTTTACGTTAGGGAAAGGTCTCTGTCTGCGACTAATTCTATGTACCTATAAAAAAAAGGGCCATTCTCCAGAAAGTGTCTAGAAAGGTGAAAGAAGACCGTTAAACGTCATTTAAATTTTTAGTTATATATCCTGTAAAAATGTATTGTAGTTGTTTATTTCACAAAGATGTATGGCGAGTCTGTATACATCTACAATAATAAAATCATTTTTTAAATAAAAAAAACGCGTGCACATAACAAGTCGACAAGTTTTTTCGAAACGTCTTTTCACGTTTTTTAAAAAACGTCATTATTCTGATTGTTGATTTTCTGGAGAATGACCCAAAAACTTCATACAGGGTGTTTTTTTTCTTGCTAAAATCGAAGCACTGTGTTCTAGAAGCTGTTTAACTTTTCTAAAGAAATAGATACTTACGGGTCAAAATACTACATAGTATGTATTACGCAGGCACATTACGTTCTACGAGTGAGAGTATGTGTAGTGTCACTTTTAACGATTGTAGCCGCTCCGCACGGTACCGTACCGTACCACACTGCACCGTAACGCACCGCACTATACGGCACCGCACAGTTCTTCAGTATAGAATGTAAATTAAATAAGTACCTATGCAGTGTACAGCACTGTAGTTTACTTACTTTATTATTAAGGTGAATACTTTACTCGACTTCGTGTCGATTCTACGATTCGACCTACTCGACGAAATCACCATCGAGTCGAAGAATCGGATCCCCAATTATACTATACTCTATGTAGTATACTCAAAACATGTACTTTAGACAACATGTCGTCCCTCATCAACTATCAAGTTTTGAAACTAAACTGACCATGTGTTAGTTAGAACTCAAAAACTAGGACTAAACTGTTATCTAATCTTAGTGAAATAACTACCATACTACTAATACGAACTGAGTGTCGTATCTTATCTTATATAGCCTTCAGTATCCCACTGCTAGGCAAAGAACTCCTCCTTCTCCACGATTCTCTATCCTGAGCCGCCATTGCCCAGTCATCTATGAAAGTGTAATAATTGAAAAAATAAATAACAAAATAGCTTTAAAAGACTTATTATTCTTCTTGTAAATATGTATTTTATTCTATGTTTGTATTGTTTTATAAATAAATATAAAATAGCTTTTATTTAAAATTCATTCTATTTTAAACAATATTTAGTTGGTTGTTACAATGTCGTTCACGTTTAATTTAGTTTATCAAATTACTATTTAAAAACCCGGTTTCAAAAAAATCCATTTAAGCTATCAAGCAATCCATTCAAATTTTACTTATTTAACAATCGTAGATAATAAATACCCAAAAATCGACCACTGTAATAACAATACATGCTTTATCACAATTCTATTTCTAAAAGGTAAAAAAAATACTTGCAAAAACAAAAAAAACAATCAATCAATTTCGAAATAATACTTTCACCTTTTTGTATTGATCATTCTGAACACGTGTGGCAAGAGGCTATTTCCGTCACACGACCGTTTGATTAGGCGTACCAATAATTCATTCGTAATCCATTTATCAGCTACACTCAGCGACATAATGTTCACGGTATACTGTCCAAATTAAACCGTTTTCGGAACGCCCACTGGTATTTTGGTAGTCACATTGTGTTTTATTTCTGTATAATACGAGTAATTTGGTATCTAATTACAGAATTGAATGAATTGATAGGTTATTTGCCTTTACGCTTCATTAGACTAGCTGACCGTCTTATTGACAAAAAATTGAAGGAAATGATGCGTCATTCAATATTGGGTCCTTCAACAAGGACGGGGATATCACTTCTATAGCGGGATCATTCCTACATACATAAATACATGACGACGAGTCATCAGAAGGGGCGTTTATGAAGCTTGATGCTCGTCCATAACAAGTAGTTTCGTTTAAATAATACTGTGGACGTGTAGGTACTAAACAAACTGGGTTTATTGCGTAGTTTCCAAATCACGTTATAAAATAACAAGATGTACGTGATGTCTTCCGATATTATTATCTCTTCTTGACCGATATCAAATCAATAATCAAACAGAAACCACAATACATGACAGCATCTCAAATATCAAAGTGCTAAACTGACAACCAGTCAGAAACAAGCCAGTTCTTGCATTCTAGCAGTAAAGAGTTTGCAAATGGTTCCAAAATAGCCTTCATGAACGTAATCTCAGATGTTCTCTGACACACATATCTGTCACACCTCTTACCCAACGGGGTAAGCAGGGACCACTTTCCTCCAATTGCTACGATCCAAACACACTTCTTTCAATCAAGATTTACAATTCAAATTGACACAATTTTCTTCTCAGAAAGTTTAAAAAACAATAACAGACAAATATCACACATTTTCATGATATATTCTGTTAAAATCTGTTAAATTCTGTTAAAATGTATCCTACGCCACAGACTTTATTGTTTACTGTCAGCAAACAGGGGAAAAAACCTTTCATTTTGTTTAACATTGCTATCTACGTGGCACAGAAATAAACACAATTTAGTATTACAATACCGCGGGGACGGTTTTGGGTATAGATAGCTTTAGAAACTGAAAATTTAGTTATTTTGTGCTATATTTTTCTGTTTAAACCTACCTGTAGTAAAAATGCAGTAGCTACCAAGGTAAGTATTAACGCCCTTGAGTAAAAAACTACTCAACCTTATAACCCAACTTTTACAATGAACAACGGTCAGTGTCATAATTTTCTTACTGCCGGCATTGATTTATATATAGTCGGGTTAAGTTATAAAGTCCAGGTTCTTACAGTTTTTGATAGAAGGTCCGCTTTCGATTATTACATAAATATAGCGTAATTTTATCCTACACAACGAAGTGTATTAAGATTACCTACTTTTATTTTTTTTATCAATTTCAAACAAACAACCAGAAAACGAAGGTGGTTCTATTTCTATAGGGCCGAGTACGACGTCCCACACATGTCTGCCCATTGTCCTTTGGCTGATATGTAATTGCTCCGTTCTAAAAGAGGTACATTGTGCTTTAATGATGGTACTAACGTCGATGGTACATTTCTGTTTGATACGAGATATTCAAATCCCCATCCTGACTCACAAGATTTTTTTTGTACGACGCCAAGCCGTGGACTGCAAAACAAAACACGATCAAAATAATGTCGTCATTCAAAAGTAATAACTATTTCACACCGCAGTGTAACATTTTGCATAAATTCTAGTAAAATAAAGCCATAAAAATGTCACCAACTAAATATTACTCCATTTCGAGTTTAGTTAATATATTGCCGGGGTAATATATAGGTATGAGGTGAGTAGTTACTGCAGTAGAGTTTTACTTATTTAAGGTATAGTAATAGTATTGTAGTATTTGCAGTTTCATTTCTTAAGTAGTATTTTTTATAAGGTGGAGGCAGTTAAAATTCTTATTTTATCTTATCTAGCCGTCAAAGTCCACTGCTGGGTTAAGGACTCTCTTCTCTTTCTCCACGGATCTCTAACCTGAGCCGTCTCAACCTAGACTTTTATAAAGGTGTTCAGCTCATCCCGCCATTGCCAGTTAAAGTTTCCGCTTTAAATTGTAATGTCTTTTTCTTTATGCAAATTGTTATAAAAATTAAACAATAAATGAGCATCTAGTAAAAATACCGTTACATCACATCACTACTTCTAACCCTCATTTAAGTCCCATGTTTCGTATGCCAACCGTGCAGCAATGATTTAAAAAACGTGACGCCATTTTGAAATCTGTGGGGACCGGCGAAAATGGCGCGAAATGGTTAAGTCACAACGGTTTCCACCGAAAACGGTGTGAGTGCGAGGTGTACATTCAAAAATCGTGGCGAGGCATGAAACAAAAGCCAACAGAAAGGTAACAGGGTCGTATTTAGGTTTTCAGACTCGATCTATTTTGAGCGAACTGAAAATTGGATGTGGTTTTGTGCAGAAGCGTTTTCATGTAAAGTGGAAAGAGATTTCAGTCGGTAAATCAGCTGCTTAAAAAGTTTTAATTATCTTATATAGGATATTTACTTATCTATATTTTTAATTAACTTATGTATAACAAAACAAGTGGTCATCCACAACTACGTTTGCGGAAGCCTAAATATGTTGCATCAATTCTATAGCATAGCATAACATAGCACTGGGGTCTGCAGGAAGAAATTTCTTTTAGAAATATGCTGTACCTTTTTTATAACTTCTCTTTTTTTCTGTCTCTATGTACTATCTTACAATAAATTGTTAAATAAAATAAATAAATAAATAGCATAGGTTTGTTAAAAAGTAGGATTCTAACCTTTTAAATCGTTTTTTGAATTTGTTCGCGGAGCTTAATCAAAAACAAATCAATATTTCTTCTTTATAGATGTAATATAGTGTGTGTGTCTTATCCTGAACTAATAAACCTCTTTTGAACTAGGAATAAATAATTGCTATTTACTTTACTTTTGAAGACGTAACGATATGCCGATGCATTCGTATTTATGGAATGTGTATAAACAAAATTCAGTCCGACACTGGCGATTCGCAAATATCAAACGCATGGTGAAACTGAATGGTTTTCCCGCAACGTTTTCTATTCAAACAACCGTTGAATCTAAAAATTCGTTACCCGTCTCAGTTTTTTAGTTGGTTTGAGGTTTTTCGCATTTGATTTTCGAATTTCCTTTTTTTGATTTACACGGAAATATTTTTGTTAACTTTGTGTGTGTGTTTTTAATAGAGTTCAACTGTTTATTTGGTGTTTTGAGGTGATCACACATTTTTTTAAAGCGAAGATTTTATAATGTGCATGTATTTACATACATACATACATACATACATACATATCCGTCACGCCTCTCTCCCATTGGGGTAGGCAGAGACCACTTCCTTCCACTTGCTTAGATCCAAACACACCTCTTTCGCTTCATCCACACTCATTAGTCGCCTCAATCATGCTTGAATTATGTATGTTTTTTATTCAGTTATCTACCATATTGGTATTCACTACCGCTTACATATACATATATATTTTTTTCATGCTCAAACCGATTAACCAATTTTGATACTTGATATTGATCCTGCTTTTTAGCAACCGATGTTAGGGCCAAAACATAAATACACGACATCGTGTCGACACGACACGCATCGTGTCGTGTCGCGTCGTGTCGTGAATTTATGTTTTAGCCCTTGAGCGGTTAATACCGCAAAACAATGCTCGCTGTTTTGACATAATGTTCCAATAAACTTAGATGTTTTGTAATAGGCAACTTAATAAATAAAAGAGTTTTCAACAGTTTATAATCTAGAATAAAAATATATTTACTTTACCTAGCTTTTGTAATAAAACTTTATACATAGATAATATCTTAATTATTGAGGATCCTGGGGCCCATCTCTGCTAATTTAAAATGGCCTCAGTTCTGCGTCGGCAGACTGTCAATAGCATTTTTTGACACAATTAGATCGCAATGAGTATAAGTCATTGTTTAGCAGAATACCAATGTAAAAAAAAAAAATCATTGACATTCTGCCAGTTTTTGACATTGGCTCCAGTTTGGAACCTACACCCATCAATACAGCTGCAAATGATTCGGCCTTTAATTACAGCGCTTATATAATGCCCTAAAGTTCAGGTCACAAATGTCCAAGTACTAAAGACCTTTATATATGTTACGAGTTGACCCGTTGGGCAGCTGCTATGAAATTTTCACATACCGCCGGTCATTGAACTTAGTAAACTTTCTGAAATTCTCTGTTTGTTTTTTAACAGAAAATATTAGACTGGTATACACAGGTTTTGGGTTGAAATGTGCTTTGTAAATTTTGTAATTATTACGAGAACATGTTTATTTTTTTCTATCTATCTATGCCTTGAAAAAAAAATGGTGAGATTTACGGAGGCCGCCAACTTTTTTTTCTCCATACTAGCTCGAATAGGGGATGTTGAGTGTAATAGATACCGACACTAGGTTGGATGCTCTTTCCAATATGAATTCATTTAATTAATACCCAATAAGATGTTGAGTAAAATATTTAAAGAAATAAATTAGACTACTTTGTTAGGCTGTAAAAGCATGTAGGTTCGTAAAAAACTGTTTAAAGAAAATCACAGGCATTATAGTAAGTGTATTCGAAATTATCAAGCAAACATTATCTCATACTCGTGTAATGTAAGTACATATTGAAATGATACTGAAAATTTTACTATACTTACCAGGCTCTGCCATTTCAAGGTGCTGAGTCTAAAAATAGTATCTACCTACCTACTTCCACTCAAACTATTCATCATCATCAAAACAACTACGCTCTTATCTGTTCAGCTTCTTCCATACCGTTCTGCCCTCCATTTTTCTCTTCTACTTATTGTTGTACCAAAATTCAACGAGCGCAAGCATCGACGACGAAATCCTACAACAAAACGACTTGACTCAAAAATCCCACTCAACCCAGAAAACAAGCTCCGAAAAACAAAACAAAATCATGCAGAACCAACAACGAGTCTACGACGCATAAAAACATAACTCGAGATATTTCAAAACCCATTTCTATGCTAACTGCCACTTTAAATTTCCCAAAAACATTCCTCCGACCGCCTCTGCGAGACAATAGGCCAGCTTTTATTCTAGAAAAATACGGCCTCGGCACGGTATTTTTACAGGGTGGAAAAATTTACTTTTCGGCCCGATGTCGGGAGATTTAGAAGGTAAAATGAATGAACTAAGCAGATTCTTATATGAAAAAAGACATAAAAATGTTTTAAGTAAGTATGTTAATATTTTTATTATTTCCTACTAATATTAAAAATGTCAATGTTTGTGCCTATGGAAGGATGAATGGATGTGAGAAAGTTTGTTACTCTTTCACGTTAACACCACTGAACAGATTCTGATGAAACTTAGCAATATTGTAGCTTATACATCTCAATAACACAAGGGCTATATTTTTTTAAGATATTGTGTAAGTTTTCTAAGATATTACTATACTTAAATGTTTACTTAGTGGCGAAGTCACGGACAGCCTCTTATGCATGATAAAATTATTTAACATAGGAAATATTCAATGCATACTAACTATTGCTACCTAATGATACCAACGTAGTGTCCATCTATCAATGTATCACTTAAATAAATAGCCATTACATCATTTTGCAAAACATTAATGTACTAAAAATGTACTCAACAAAAAACTCTTCTATTTTAAAATCCGAAAACTAAAAATTCAATTTTATCTCAAAACCATTATCGACACCGAATTCTCCTCTAGGGACCTTACTTTTTACTCCCAGTATAGCCCTACCGAAGTTTGTTCTGGAACAATTTACATGGAGTTCGTCTGACATGTTAGTCTATAACTTTGAATAAACAATTCCATCCGGTATAACCGTGTGGGTTTGTGTTTTGTTTTTTTAATCGGTTTTGTTTTTTTTCTCTCTGTTCTGCCTGTTTCTGAATGTCGGTTGATTTTGTATTTTTGTCGCGGTTATCATTAATATAGAGGCTTTTATAGAGGCAATTATAGATTTTATAGAGGCAATTATAGGTTATCATTATTATAGAGGCTTTTATAGAGGCATTATAGAGGCTTAATATAAATACGTAAACATAATATTTAATTTTTGGAATCATCCCCTTTTTCTAGAGAATTGCCTTTGCTCAGCAGTGGAACACTGATGGCTAGATAAGATTACGCAGCTTGCCTAAACATGAAAGCGAATAAAGAAGGTGCTAGATTTGAGGTGTAATGATAATTAAGCACAGAAAATCACTATTACGTCTTTATATTATCAGAAAAGAAGAATCATATTGTTGCCATACGTAAACCAAATTAATATAAAGCAAGTAAGTCCCACTGCTGGGCAAAGGCGTCTCTACTACTTCTCCACGATCCACGATGTAAGTATTTACTATTTATTAAATCGACTACATACATACTTACCCGTCACGCCTTTCCCCCATTGGGGTAGGCAGAGACCACTTCCTTCCACTTGCTACGATCCAAACACACCGCTTTCGTTTCATCCACACTCATCAGTCGCCCCAAATCGACTATGACTTACATAATAGTTCTAAATGACGAATATAGCGCCAAATTAACATTCAAGCAATCCTTCTGGGAAATAAGCCTCTCGTTGTCCTTTGATGAAACTAGGTTATATAACTTGTCAAACCTATTCGAAGATGTTTAATTTATTATATTATGTAATCATATTGTACTATTAAGATATAACTTAGAAGGTATTCTGCTTCGTCCGTCCTTTAGAATATTCAAAAGTAATTGTAGCAAAAATATGCCTTTTCATTAGGAATATTGTATGACGCGATAAGTACATAATTAAAACATCTTCACCATTCATCTTTTAAATTAAAAATACTTTACTTCATAATTTATTTCCAATTTTCCAAGAAATCAATAAAGCAACTTTTAAATTCGTAATAAATTCCTAGTTATTTTCTATTGGGTCAAAATAGGAATTAAAACCTCATTTCAATTGAAAATCTACTCCTACATAAAATAAACAAAAAACTATAAAACTTCATTACACCGGGCGGCGCCCCGCCCACCAATTTTCCCGCTAGTTGTCATGTCTGGAATGCATTGGCAATTTTGTGTGCATTATACAAGCGGGGATATAGCTCAGTGGCAGAGCAATCGACTGCAGATCGATAGGTCCCCGGTTCAAATCCGGGTGTCCCCTAAATAATTCTTTTTTTTTGTTTAAAGTTGACTTTTTATTTTTTTGTTGGTACTATCTTCTCGGAAAACACTTTGCAATATTAAAACTACCTTTTTTAGTTTCCAAGGATAGAAAAAAATACTCTAACTCTACATACGTACGACAAATGGGGACGAGCTTTATAACACTATTAAAATAAAGCAAGATTAAAAGTACATGTATCAGTAAACTAGAATTTATCAAAGATCTTTAACCCGCTAACATCCAATTAAACATTTTCTCTACTTCAGAGCTCATACATTATGTCGACGAGTAAGTAATCGTATTTTATCCTTGAAAATCTTCACTGAAATTCTAAATTCAACCCAAATACTTTTTACTAACTATTGTATACTGTATTTGGATCTTTTTTGTAAGTATTTAGTTTTGTATTTTATTTAGAATAACTTTCATTTTACCTCAAAAATAAATTATTTCAATAGCTCGTTAATCCTCAATTAATCTAAATCGTTAATCCTTTTTCTGGATTAACGATCGCTTATGCTTATATCTGACACTGTTAGACCCAGAACACACGGTGAAACGCAACTGCAACGCAACTGAAACTGCTAGTTACTTTTGAGTTGCATTCCAGTTTCTGCTATAGACTTCCTTAAAAAAACACACACGACGCAACTAGTTTGAAACGTTTCGTTTCAGTTGGCGCTTATTGTCAGAAAGTAGGTGGCAAGATTTTAAATCGTTAAATGCCGAATTATTTTATTTTAATAGAAATTCGCAAGGAATAACGTTTCCTGAAACTCAGGGCTTATCTTCCATACATTGGACAAGTCTTCATCTCAAAACATGTCTGTTCTACGAGTAGCCTACGTTCTCCAAAAGACGTAACATAAAATACGAAAGTACCAGGCAGACATAAACTATAGGGGTGCAGAATTTGTAGGATAATGCACAGAGCTCGCTCTTGCTGCGGCAATGTCCGAGAGCTGAGAACAAAAATTTTACTTCACTAAATTACATATCAGCAACGATGTCGCTGATCAATAAATTATATTAACAGTAATGTCTATGGTTAAATATAATTAAATTTGGAACTTTTTGCTAGTACATGGATTGTTGGAGTTATATACCTTATTATAACTACCTAAGGTATAATGGCTGGAATACCAAAACGGAATAGAATATAATGCTTCATCCTAGCATTCAATTAAACTTATTTAGGATTTTATTTAACTTAAATAAATATTTTAATATTTTAATTTAAACCTTGAGGTTTTTTAAACTCAGAGCTCTATCCACAAATTGAATACTTATTCCTAAGAACTAGTACCTAATGAAGTTATCAAAACTATCTCAGCTCCTCAACTAAACGAACGCTAACATATTGGCGCGAGGAATTGCATATAGTTTCTGTTCGCCTAGTACCTCCTAGCTGGCTAGGTGATTTCTTCGTAATGGCGCCCGTTTCTCAAATAGAGAGATAGATAGATATTCGTTGTCGGTGGGGAAAGATTGATTTATTCGTATAGAGAGACTTTTTGGATTATACCTAGTTCTGATTTGATGGTATTGTTTGTAGAGATTAAGTTTGAGGTACAATTTATTAGTACATTGAATGGATATGCCATATAAAGGGAAAACAAAAATTCCTAATAATTGGCAACACTGACATTAAATGTAGCTTTTTATGTTTTATATGTGCCAACACTTTAAGTTTCCTTCTAATTTTTGATTAGCAATCGGCTGTACGCATGTATTCTGGAATCTGAATAAATTATCAGTTCCTTAACATAATCTCAATATTTTGTCATAACAGTAACTCAGAATGCGCCAGGAACATTATTCACTGAATGAGTCGAATTCGTCTTGCCATAATCTTCGTCTAGGTCTGCCGCGATGTTGTTTTCCGTTTTTGAGAAGCTAATTGGTGAATATTATGGCCCACCATCGTCATTATCATTAAGCTTATGGACGTCCACTGTTAGACAAAAGCCTCCTCCAAGATCTCCACAACGACCAGTGGCGCAGTGTGGGAAGGCCCAACAAGGTGGACCGTTGACCTGGTCAAAGCCGCGGGAAGCCGTTGGATGTGGGTAACGCAAGACCGGGCGTTATGGCCCGTAGTTTATCATAAATACGACAGACATGGCTTGCCCAATTCAGAATAATAACATCACAAAATAATTACGTAGAACCAATATGTAATCCACAATTAATAAGTACATTGGTTTAAATTTACGAATAAATTGATGATTCATCCAATTTTAATCACATCGCGGATTAAGAGAATCAATACTGCAATTAATTAACTATGAAACAGTGAAATTTGTATCAGGTAAAGTTATTTTGTAGAGCCGCAACGTGTTATGAAACACGTGTGATTCATGTGTGTTACACCTAGACCACAATTATGTATACTTTATTAGAACTATGCGCTGTACATCTTAGAAAATTATACTATAAAAAGACATTAGTGTATTTTGTACACTTTGTATTTAATAGATATACACTTTTTTTTTATTTTTACTTTGTATTTACTTTGTATTTACTTTGTATTATTACTTTGTATTTAATAGATATACAAAAATGTACAAATATTATGTACACTGTACAAACAGACAAAACCAACCAGCTAGGTTTGATGTGCTAAGAAGGCTTATATTAGTTTCCTCCACTCCAACATCTTTGTAAATTATAGTCAAGAGTGACGTCTCTCACGGTGTATCGTTGTTATTTGACACGAGGAAGTTAGGCGCAGTGATCTTTGTACGTTTAGGCCGTGAGGGATAAAAGAAAATACGTGTCCATTTTTTTTGATAATATAACTAATTGTCCGAATATATTTTTGAATCGTCTAGCTAGCCAATTAATCACAAGAGCCAGTCCTAGTTTTGGAGTCAACACTTGACTGTCCTATGGAATTAGAATTGAAGCCTAGACTAATAAATTCCTATGGCGTGCTTGTGGAAATTGCTTAAATTACTATAGGGTATATTATGAGAGGCTCATTCAAATAGGTGCATGGATAGTTTCAGAAACGCTTGGTAAAGTTAATTATCCATTAACATTCAGCTAGGTACGATACGATACGATTTTATCGAGCTGTAACTCACTTTGTAACTTACAAAAGGCATGATGACAAAAAAAAAATAGTATTTTAAAATATTCGACACGTATTTTTTCTTTTTTCTCTTAAACTAAAAATGACAAAGATACACTGGGTTAAAGTTGCTCGTGATGTCACGCCTAGGTACGATTTTTACCAAGGAGTGACGTCAATACCTACTCTCCACTCCGTACCTAACTTTGATGCTCTGTATTGTATTTATTTATGTATTTGATTAGGTAAAAAATGTGTTTCAAATATTTTTTAATTACCTAAAAGACGGACAATTTTTTTTAATTTTTGAATGTAGTCATCATCCCTATTAACTACAGGAAAGAAAAGAATTTGGTTGTGCAATAAAAACAAAAGCATTATGAAATCCAACTAATAATAAAGAGCTGATAATTGTTATAATTTCACGCAAATACCACAGCTATTAATGACATAATATTACGAGTATAATGTTGTAGTTTACAAATAGATTATTTATTTTAGGATACTGTGTAAGTTTCACATGATATAACTATTAAGGTCTTTCTACACACATCCGGGCCGTGCCCGGGACGTGTCCGGGCATTTATATTTTCTATATAAATTCATCGACTCTTACAGTCATTACTTACCTAACATATCCAACTTAACTTCATGAAAAGTAGCTACTGATCCTCCAAGTGTGTATTATACTGTATAAAGGTCTTTCTACACAGATCCGGGCCGTGGCCCGTCAGGAGGGAAAACAATACGTCGTCATGACAACGTTTGTGAACGAATCCATAGAAAATGTAAGGAATGATATTTTTTCTCTGTCACGTCCCGGATACGGCCCGAACACGGCCTGGACACGTTGTCATAACGACATATTATTGTTTTCCCTCCTGACGGACCACGGTTCGACTTTAATCGAAGTCCTGGGCCCGCAGCCTCTATTCTCATAAATAGATTCAATCGTCAATTTTATTTATCGATACCTACAATTTCTAGATTTATAATACGTTTTCCACAACAGACACCCAAACACGGGTGTTAACAAATCGGATTACAAATTGTTGTCGAAAAAGAGGTTCTTAAATCACTAAGCTGCTTAAAGGATCAGTATAGGAATTAGTATTGTAATATTTCTTTTGTGGTTTGTTGTGTATTGGAATTTTCATGTCCCAGATTTATTTTCAAAGACACGCCTAAATCTCTGTTATTTTTACTAGAGTATGTGTTTCTTTTTAACACAAAGGCTGTGTACGAGTGTAAAATAAATATAAAATAATACCTATCATTACAAATATAGGGACTTATATAGTTGTCGTGTCAGATCGGCTTTTAAATTAGTCTATTTTACTAATTAAAAGATTTTATACTTAAGATGACGTAAAGCTGCATCCGACATCAAAGGAGTTTAAACTGTGCTGCCAGTCAGTTGAATAGAAAAAGGCGTTCATTTAATAAGGTTACATACTTAAGTACATAAGTTAAAATCAATGAATAATGTCAACCAATGTATTACTAGGAATATTAGAAACAAAAAATATGTATTTTATGCTTACCTCATTAAATAAATATAAATATTGGAGGACATTTCCCTGTACTATGGGTATCAGGGACTGATAAACATACAGTAAAAACACTGTGTTTTTTTAACACTGTTAAAAAACTAAACCACTTTTAGAGTCAGATTTTTATTTTGCGCATAAAAATCTTCATTTAAGTGAAAAATAGGCATCAACCACTTAAAAACACCTATTATAACACCACAAGCTCCCAGTCCACCCATACAAACTCACGTATGAATAGAACGCGTGATAAATTCAATGGCTATTATTATATGATACTGTTATGACTCTTATACGCGCGTTTTACAGCTGAGGGCAGGTTTTAACGCCAGTTAGTGTATTATCTCTCGAAGCGAATGTTCTGACGATGTTAACAAATGGATTAGGTAGTATAGAGGTGTTAAAGGAGAAAGTTGTGTTGGCTAATTCAGCCTTTAGTTCCAAATTCAAAATTGGTAGGTACACTTATTGAGTTTTTCTTTTATCTAAAACTACTACGTTCGTTTACACTTGTTGTGTGTCCGTTTTTTAAGTAGGTACTCGTAGGTTTCAGTGGTAGAGATTTAAGAAGAAGGTAATAACCTAACCTTTTTATTCAAAAGAACCCGACCGCGTTTAATAAACGCATTTTTTTATTTGATGTACCCAGTGTCACTCTCACTGTAAATACTAATCTAACGACACCTCTCAAGCTAAAATCCATCAAGCCGTTTAGGCTGTAGAGCCTGCCAAAGAATTATACTTACAAACAAACATACTCTCAAAAAACATAACCCTCCTTTTGGCGCAATCGGGTAAAAATAGCACATCTTATATCTTTTTCCTCATAGAATTTAATCAACTGGTTATACAAAGGGTCATGTCTTGAAAATATCCTCTAGTATTAATAAAATAAAACATAAACGAGGACTAATTAAACAGTAATGGTATGGAACCCTTTTAAACTTTACTTTATGTTATGTAGGATATAATGTATTTGAATGTGTGAATGAAGTTCTTAGTTAGGTGTTTTAACTACGTTTAGATAGAATAATTACATATAATATACTTGTACATCACACATGTGGAGGGGTGATGAAAAGGCTCTATTCGATTAGTTTTCTTTGTTTTCTCTTCATTTTTATAATTTTAATTAATAGTAAAGTCTACAGAACGTCGTAACTCATCCGTCATCTTTTCTATCATCCTAAGCTCTCCTCACTCTTCGTTCTTGCATTCTTTCCTTTCACTTCACTCTCTCGTTCGTTCACTCGTTCATACCTCTTGCTCGCACACGCCGTCTATTTCCCTCGTCTTAACATACGTCATCCATTTTCACATTTTCGTACACCATACATCTATATTTAGTCGCCTGTTTCCTAATGGGTAGCGAAGAAAACCCTTTTTCGACTTGCTACGAGCCAAGTACTAACGTGACTACAACATTTTTTTGATTCTTAGACCCAGAACACACGATGAAACGCAACTGCAACGCAACTGAAACTGCTAGTTGCTTTTGAGGTGCATCTAAGTTTCTGCTATAGACTTCTTTAGAAAACCACACACGACGCGACTAGTTTGAAACGTTTCGTTTCAGTTGCATCGTGTGTTCTGGGCCTTACTCTCAAAATATGAGTTACTCATATGAGTTATAAATAAGAGATAATTCTAACTTATTATTTTAAAAAAGCTGTATTTCGTTTATATCAAGACTCAAATATCTGTAAATAAGCATTCTTAACCTTGCAATGTCGTGACATATAGTTACGCTACATACTCCCAATAAATTAACAACCTAGATTTACAGAACAACTGTAGCTAAAAAAACTTCATTAGAAACTTTAAAACGAGATTCCGACTCAAAAGAAACCGTGTCAAAAATATCTATTTTATTTAAGTAAGTATTCAATCTTTTGCATAAAAAACGTTGGCACCACTCCTCGGTGACACATAGTGAAAAATAGCTGTTCTTATCGATGGAGCCAGTTCCTTGCATTTCAAGTTTTAGCTTGAAAAGGGTAGTGAAAACTAGTGATTTACTTTAGTTAGTTTAACTTACTATGGTTATAAGTTTAAGTGGAGTTTTTATGTTAGTTTTAACGTGTATTTTGTTTTGCTATTTTATCGTAAAGTTTTTTTTTTGTTGGAATGTTTAGTTTGCATGGTTGCATGTAGGCCGCTAAGGACGTATGTATGAGGCGACTGATGAGTATGGATGAAGCGAAAGAAGTGTGTTTGGATCGCGTTTTATTTTTAAAATCATACGTCAGACCACAGATTCGGTTCAATAACTAATGCTATCTACACACCAAAGTCGCCGGCATGCCACCGGGCTAGGACGGCGGCTTTACGTTATACCAATGGCAGCTGTCAAAAAACCAGCGGCTTTGGTGTGTAGATACCGTAATGTGTACGATCGCCAAGACTTTTAAGCGCGCGGTTGTTTTTGCGTTGCTCGCAGTGTCAGACGCATGCGATCAGGTAACTCAATACATTAATTTAGGTGCGCTCTTGTTTCACGCGTTTCTTGCAGCCGTCGATTTTGTATGTAGTAACCTGATAGCATGCGTCTGACGCTGCGGGCAATGCATAAAAGAACAGCGCGCCTTAAATTCGCCCAGCTCTTTAAAAAATACGTAAATAAGTGAGTAAACATTCTTATAGTTAAAACAAAGCCGTTTTAATTCACCAACATAAAGACTGAACAACGACAAATGTCAGAAAAGCACAAGTAGTTAGCAACTCTAGGATTAAACTCACAATCTTGAGAAGGATAAATTCAAAAGAATAAGTAGTAAAAATATATTAAGTGGCTCTTTTTAGTTCGGAATAAGTTGCTGCGAGTAGACTAGATTATCTTGTGAAATGCCTTTTTTATTCTTAAGTTCTTTACTTTGCTGTGGTAAGTCTTTTTCTGAGCGGAATTTATATTTATATAGTAAGTTGATGTTTGTTCTATGATTATTATCTGAGATAAATTATGAGTTAGTGAAAGCTATGATCAGTAAGATTAGTGTTGATAAAACACAGAAAGAGAATCGTTTATGAATACCGCGTGAAAGATTTTATAGTATGATAGGATATGATATTATGATATAGACTGAACTGACTGCATCTGTAATTAGAAATTAACACAATCTAATCGATATTTCAGACAGATTTTCTTAAAGTTATTAAATTATAGTTCTCTAAAATATTATAGGAGTATCGCCTGTTCTTTGACAAACAAAATAATTTAACAAACAGACATATTCTACGGTTGACTGTAAAAAAAGTCAATACTGATAATATTTAATAATATAATTTTTTAATAATAAAGCGTTAATTGAATCAAAAGTTACTTACTAAACTAACATAAACCTCCAAAAACTAAGCTAATTAATTACAAAAATTACTTACTAAAGTCCATAAAAGGTACCAGGCGAACATGAAAAGGAAGGAGGAAAACAAAAGGCAAATATCGTAATGAAACACGTCTGAGGAAACGGATGTAAAGGTAATGGTTCGAATGATATGAGTACAGGTAAACAGCAGGAAATGTAGCTTATGCAGTCTGAATTGTGTTACGGAATTCGTGACTTTGTTGTTAGTAATCTGTTTTGTGTCTTAAATATGGGGATTTTGGAATTATTTTTAAGAATTTAAAGCCTTCAAATATTCGATAACGTAATCAGAGTATCTGTGAAAAATATAATTCATTTTCATATTCTTATTCTTCTTTTTCTTCTATTATATTCTTCTTTCTTTCTCAACATCGGTTGTGGTACTGCGGTGTGGAAGGCAAATTGGGAAACCACCACACTATATTCCCTTTTAAGGAGCATGAAGATGGAAAATAAGGATAATTCTTTGGTATGGATTGAGAGACTGGTTTTGAATGGCACATTAAAATAGTTTGTGCTTCATTTTTACTTTAATTGAATATTTACGGTACATAATATATGGATTTTATCTTGAGTTTCAGTGGCAGTACATTTTGTTTGATGTTATTTATAGGTACATAATTTTCGGGAGATGGTGCTTAGGTTTTAACGAACTGTCGTTCGATGATGAATCATGAAAATGATTTTACTTTTATTTATTTAACAATTTATTGTAAGATGATAGTACATAGAGACAGAAAAAAAAGAGAAGTTATACCTTTGTATAACTTCTCTTTTTTTTCTGTCTCTATGTAAGAAATTTCTTTTAGAAATATGCTGTACCCTTTGGTACAGCATATTTCTAAAAGAAATTTCTTCCTGCAGACCCCACAGAGAGAGAAGTGAAAGCCAGAAGGCAGGATAGTCACTTAACCTACAATAAACAATAAATATATAAGTATAAACCTGCACATTTATGTAATTACATTTATGTTGACAAAGCATCTGTAAAAATATTTTTTTAAAGTTAAAAACTTATAAAACGAATTCCAATTTTATCATTTTATTTAAAAAAAGAAACCTGTTTTTTAATGTCATAAACTTATCTCTAATGTTATCTTCCACGTTTTCTTCAACGTTTATAAAACACATTAGGCCTTTATCTCAAGTGTAAGACTCATTGTTTCCCGAGGGAGACTAATTTCGCCAAAATTATTCGACATCATTAAGCAGCGGCATTCATCAAGCCCATTATCTTGTGTCATGCTATTCTGTCCCTACACAGAGACGTTAGGATTGTTACACACGTCTGTTTCTCTTATGTGAATATTTTGATTGTGAGAACTGTGTTTTTGTTTGAAGTTGATTAGAAATTGATTTATTATGATTTGTTTTAGGATATGAACTACAGTACATAAAATTAGTAGCTTTGTTATTAAAAGAGACATTTAGGTACCGTTTTTTCTCAGTAGTGTAAAATAATTATATACCTAGGTATTTACAATAAAACATTTCTTAAATAATCATTTAGGTACGCACTTTTCACCCATTTTCCGTGCATGTTCAGATTGGATTATTACTTAATTTAAACACGTACAGAAAAAAATATGTATCATTTCATAACTTTAATTGTATTGTTATCAAAAATATGAGCCGTATCAAATTATTTAATAAACCGTTTTGAAATTAGCTGTAATACCCACTTTCCTTTTCTAAATTATTTTTCTCACGCATCCTCCATCAAAGCGTGTACAACATCTCTAACTTGTACTTAAGAATTCAGGCGCGCAGATTGCTCCTCATTTAAATATAAATGAACACACACATGCAAACTCGTTCAGGGCTGGCGTCGGTTGAAGACCTCGATTCAAAGGTTGCAGCCCTTTGATATGTAAGATTAGTTTGTTTGCGATCGTGTTCAGAAGTAGGTATAGGTTATATGTAGGTATAATCTGGGGCCCAAGCCTGCTAATTTAACATAGCCTCAGTTGTGTGTCGGCATACTGTTAATGTCATTTTTTGACCCATTTGGTATTCTTCTAACCAATGGCTTACACTGATTGCGACCAAAAGTGTCTCGAGTTTGAGTTATGCGTCAAACCATGGTCAAACCAAAGTAATATTTGGCAAATATAGATAAGACACAGACGAAATCGAATTAATTTCTCGCAATAACTAAAGCAGCTTTGCAGTTTTGAAATCAGATAAAGCTTCTTAGTTTAACTTCTTTTACAAGTACCTATTTTTTTTAATGCACAAAATAGTCATTAACAGTTCATACATATCTGACACGCCTCTTTGGATATATTTGGGATAGGCAACCATTCCAACACACAAGAGAGAGAGAGAAAGAAATAGAGAGGGAAGAAAGTCATTAAACTCAAATAAAGAGATTTCCAACTCCCTAAAACCATGCCTGTCCTAACTCCTGAAGATATTGCGTCATCCAATGGATTGCTTTAATCAGACTGACTGTTAATTCGTCGATATAAGGCACAACAAACGATGGAGAAAACGCAATCGAGTGGAAACTTGCCTCTCGGATGATCACAATATTTCGCTAAAAAGGATCAAATTGAGGAAGTTGTTGGGGAATAAAGAAAAACGGGGTGTATTTGTTTTTGGAGTTAATTATCTTTGTCACGAAGTACCTACTACGAAATATTTTGTGAAAAAACGGTAATAAAATATTTTGTATTTCTATTAATGATTTGTCAAAACCCGGAAGTTTAATGGTATCTACACACCAAAGCCGCTGGCTTTTTGAACAGCTGCCATTCGTATGACGTAAAGCCGCCAGCCTACACCGGCGGCATGCCGGCGGCTTTGGTGTGTAGATAGCATTAAATTAACCCGACTAAATATAAATAAATGCCGGCAACATGAACATTATGACATTGAGAGGCGTTAATTTAAAATGTTGGGCATATCGACAGAAATTTTATGGAGCAGTCAAAGTTTAATAACACCATTGGATCGTGTGTTTGGATCGTAGCAAATGGAGCGTAGTTGTCACTGCCTATCCCGATGGGAGAGACGCGTATGTATTACATTTCTAGCCGAGCTGTTTGCAAAGCTGAATTCACAAGAATCAAGCTTTATCCCCGAATCATCAAACTACGTTAATGATTTCTATGAAAAGGGGCTATTCACTAGAAATCTGTTTCAGTCCCCAAAACTATTTCAATTAATCCACAAAGTGAAGCTAGACTCGAGTTAGCCTGAAATGTGTTTCACAGAGAATTTCTACGAAGAATATAAAAGTTAAAAGATCAATGGTATCCATTCTATACACACTTGTAAGTAATAAAACAATATCCGTAAATAAAATAAGAGATAGCAGATACAGCAGCACGAATATCCTTCTCGGATAGAGGTTTTCAAACTGTTGGTTACTATGATCGGCTTCTTGACTCGTTCAGCAACGATTGTTTTGTTTTTACTTTAATAAGTTTTCATTCATTATTATATTTAGGGGTCAGGTTTTTGATGGTAGAGAAATCGCTATATTTCGCTAAAAATATGTCTCTTATTTTCACATGCAGAAAAGAGATACGTCTTAGTTTTCCTGTCCATATTTTTGTTTTATAACATAGTCTTTGAAGGTACTTAAGTCTAGAAAAAGACCAAGGCCTGCCCAATAATGGTATCTACATACCAAAGGCACTGGGCCGGCGGCTTACGTTATTTTAAAACAATTTTAATGTCATTTTTGACAAACGACATTGGTGTCAAGCTAGATACCATGACAAATGGTAAATAGGAATAAACTACAGAATTTTTGACTGATTATTGAAACTTAATATCTTACTGTAATACTTGGAGGTTATAACAGTTTTATCATAGGTAAAAACTTTGAGAATTCCTACCCCTTGAGTTCGGTTCGCCAGTCGCGTGCACTGAAGCGGGCTCTCTTAAAGTAATCCATTCCGCGGATATCAAGGCTTTAAGATGTTTAGTGTAGCTTTCTTAAGAATTGTACGTTGCTATAATATTGATAGAGTTATTGTAGGTTACTATTTGAGTTTGTCTTGCAGGTGGTGTTAAAACAGTAAGGAAACCGTGACGTGATATTAGGTGTTAGGAGAAATAATATATTAAAGAATATAATAGTAAATTACAGTATTTATTTATTGCCCTGCTCTACTTTACAGTCTTCCTCAACTTGTCCTACTCCAAAGGTGGTCTGGAAGAGATCACTTTTAGTGATAAGGCCGCCTTTGCGCACAATGTTTTAGTTTTAAGTTTTATTTGTATTTCTTTGTGTGCAATAAAGAATTTCTATCTATCTATCCATGTTTTAAAAATGCAATACACTAATCATACCTCTAAATTTTGAGGAGAGGGGTTATTGTAAATAAATTCCAGCTTGAAAAAATTTTTTTGAGTTTCTGTTAAAATTACGTTGTTTTAGCTATTGACGTGTAGGTAAGTAGGTATGAGGAGGTAAGAGAAGCGAAAGAGATGTGTTTGGTTTGGATCTTAGTGAGTGGAGGGAAGTGGTCTCTGCCTATTGCAATGGGAAAGAGGTGTGAGAAATATACTCAGATATCTACCTACATATCTTCTCTCATACAGACATTTTTAGGTGCCTTTTTAAGTGTTTATAAAAACGTTTAATTTAAAATCTATTTCTCACCCATTCCATTCCTTAAAATTACCCATACTGTAGCCCCATGTGGTTAACAAAACCGCTGGTTAATTCTGTATTCGCAGGTTAATTTTGTGCTCACTGTAAACGCAATTCAATTTGCATTTAATCCTGGAATGTGTCAAAGAGGAAGTATTACAGATAGGAATAGGATACTCTTAGGGTTCTGTACCCTAAGAGTGAACAACGGGATCCTTGGCGATTGGGAGACTTGGGAGACTTTGCTGTCCGTCTGTTGATCACCAAGGTCGCAATCAGTGTAAGCCATTGTTTAGCAGAATACCAAATGTGTCAAAAATGCCATTGACTCTCTGCTGAAACACAACTGAGGCTATTTAAATTAGCAGACTTGGGCCTCTCTTCATTGCCACCTCAACGAGCTACAATGAATAGAACGAGGTATACCTTCTGCATAACACGTAATCTTTGCATTCAGATTCCCGACATTGCAGCGGCACTAATTAATATTATAATCGGAGCTAAGGCTTTGTATAAACGTGTACAATTCAATAGTAATAGATTAATAAAGTTACAATTGAATTCCGATTGTCATTCAAGTGGTTTATCTTCTTTTATAAGTTTATATGGAATTATGATTTTCTGTGGAAAAAATTACTGTAATTTTATACTAAATGCCTTTTCATCATGTCAGCTTACAGACTTTTAACGGCTGGACAAAAGCCTCCACCAAGGATTTCTACGCTCACATCCAACGGCTCTCCGCGACTTTTACCAGGTCGTCGGTTAACCTTGTTGGAGGCCGTCCCACATTTAATCGCTTTTTCACTGAGATATTATGATTTCGTGAACCGCATCTGCATTTTATTATGTTATAAAATGTCACGCAGCGTAACCACTATGGGTAAAAATTTGTAATATATACTAGGCTTAGCAAGATCTAAAAACCATAAAAATTTTCATAGCACAACATCGATACACACCATAAAACATTATTTGAAAATGGGAACTACAAGACTTATGAACAAAAACCTTTTATGAAGACATGTTGCTTAACTACTAAGTTATGGTAACATAAAGTTAGTTCAAAGATGTTTCACTCATTTAAGGGACTATGCGTTAGAGCGAGAAAATTGGTCTGCATTTTTGTGTCCAAAAGGGATGCGTCTTTCTCTAACTTTTAGGATTGTCAATAGGTTAGACAAAGACACACACCTTTTCGAGTGCCCTCGTCATATTTTAGGACTGATTTAACTTCTAAATTAATAGTGTTATAAGAAAACTACAGGCTACCCGCGACTTCGTACGCATTTATTATCATTTCTTGGAAAAATTACACAATAATTTAAAATAAATTATCTTATCTATATATATAAAAATGAAACCCGTTTTCCGTTGTCACGGCATCACGCCTGAACGGCTGGACCGATTTCGCTAATTCTTTTTTTTAAATGTTCATTGAAGTCCAAGGATGGTTCTTACGGTGAGAAAAATTCGAATAATTGCCGGGAAAGCCCTAAAACAGACCTTTTCTTTTTCCCATACAAATGTTTTCTTACTAAAATGTAGAGTCAATTTGAACTTTATTCCTACACAATAAAGTTCATTCTAAGGCGGGACGAAGTTCGCCGGGACAGCTAGTTTATTATAATATATGTAAAATGTATGTGAAGCGGTGGTAGCCCAGTTGGTAGAACGCTTGCCTCGAACTCCGAGAGCGCGGGTTCGAATCCTGGTGCGGGCACGTACCTCTGAGTTTATTTCTCATGTACGGATCAATTTATTCGATTACCACTTGCTAACGGTGAAGGAAAACATCGTGAGGAAACCTGCATACACTAGAGAAGAAATTCGAAGGTGTATGTGAAATCCGCCAACCCGCACTTGGCCAGCGTGGTGGATTACGGCCTAATCACTCTCTGTATGAGAGTAGGCTCGTGCCCCTCGGTGGGGACATATATGGGCTGATAAAGATAAAAAAGATGTAAAATGTCATTAACAATTCATTGGTTTTTGGGTGAAAGAGTAACATACTCACAAAGATCCAACCATCGGCACAAACATAGACATTCATAATATTAGTAACATTTTCTAAGTTAGTGGAAAATGCGGTAACCATTTCATGAAAATGTGCCGGTTATCGGTAGGACCACCATAAAACTACGGGATTCCCAGTAATGTCGGGACCATGGTATTCAATACTGTTTTATGGGTAATAAAATCTGCGACGCATTTCATGTTCGGGTATAGATAGATTTATTATAGGTGCTGACGTCACCGAAGTAGGTTAGGTGACATTGAATTAAATGCAGCTAGTAGATGTTGGCTACTTAGTTTCTTACTTACATACATACTTATATGTCCGTCACGCCTCTCTCCCATCGGGGTAGGCAGAAACTCCTTCACTCGATGTAAACATACTTCTTTCGTTAGTTTATTATTAAGTAGTAAAAAGGTTTATTTTTTTATTTAAGTGGAATTTTTGGAGAAGCAGAGGCTTTTGGCTGATTCTCAAAAAAGTGGCACCCCTGAATTAAATTTGCATTTTTTTTTAAGTTTGCGATTTTAAGTTTCTGACTTCAGTTATCGCTAGATATATAGACCAGTATTCGATATCAAGTGGAGGGAAGTAAATTATTCAAATAGTTTAGGAAATATAAGCATTTAAAAATACTAGGCGTCCAGGTTAATGACTGTGATGACAGGTGAACGAATATCAGGATCCAGGTTATTGATAAGAAGTGCAGGATAATGACAATCCAATACAAAATTAGTTGAAACTATCAGCGGGTTAACGACAATGTGCGCAGGTTCATAGTTTAGACAAATAAAATACAGTTCATTTAGAATAATCAATCACATTTATTTCAATTATCTTTAATATTAGCCTTTTCAAAGTACCTCTTAGGCTATAACGAAAAATAAACAAAGCATAATTCTAAACTTTTTCCAAATAATTATTAACGAAATCAAAATTTTAGTAAAAAAAAATTTGATTTCAAATGCCTAACAATCCGTAAATATATCGCAAGTACTTTAGAAGAAGGGTAAACCACCCGATTGGTTAGTCTTTTGTTTAACACTAGCAGGCTAACGACTTACAGGTGACCGACAATTTAACGGTTTTTTTACAATTACAAGGAAAGTATTTGGTTTATGCCCGTAATATGTTTTGACAAGAAAATAAACACCAATTTACATAATGCAAACGAATTTGATCACATCAACTAGTACATAATTTTCGACTTTTGAATGGCAGAACAAAGACAACATACCTGTTACAAACTCCCGCTCGCCGAATATTTTTATTTTCCACGTCGCCTACAATAGCTATAAACACGTGAACTTATAACAGGAGCTGGCCGACATCTGGACGCGTCGATTCATGCAAGAGGGGGCACGGGGGGTAACATAGTGCTTACTCTATAGGAGTGTTCGTGCGGTGGCAGAACAACGACAAAAACTACCTCGGACAAACTTAAACTGCATTTATCTACAAAAAATTGTATTAAGAGCAGTTGTAAAATACTAAAATTATAAATATGGAAGGTATAAGTAAGCTACGTAAAGCACTCAATATTTTTTTGGTTAATGTTTTCTATTTTATTTTTAACCTCAAAGTTCGGTATCTGGCGTTGGGACACGTCAAGTGAACGACAAAACGTAGTTACAAACTAAAGTTAATATAATATTATACATTTTATTTACTTTTAATTACTAGGCCTCGATGTAGAAAGTGTCTTTAAATAATATTTGATAATTTAAATACGATTAGGACGTACTGTAAAAAAAAAGTTCTAACATTAATTGATTGACAGGTTGCGGTGCCACTTTTTTGAGAATTAGCCTTTTGCGTTTTGAGCTTTTTGAGTTTTTTGACTTTTTTGAGTGGGACTAAATGGACGAATAAAAAAAGTAGCCACCCACCCAACAGAGTTTCTTGCTAGATTATGCTCGGCGGAAAACTGTTACCTCGCGAATCTAGTGTTAGCTTAAAAAATAACATTTACATATTTCAAGTGATTTGTATATTTACCTATGAAATAAAGTACCTAATTTGAGTTTCTATGGTAACTATGTAGTAGGTACCTAACTATAGGTAGTTCCTATCATACACAAAAATCTCTATTTTTTAATGCCATCGGAAAACAATATAATATGTACAATTAAAGCAGTTCCGAACAAAAAACAAAAGAATAACGTTCAAAAAGAGAAGCAATGTTCCAATTTTGAATAAAATCTTTTTAATAAGGACCACGGAAAAGGTGGCGGTACGAGCTGGACGCCTTTTTCAATATCTGGGCGGAGATGACTCGGGACCGAAACTCATGGCGGATGAGGAGAGTCATCTTTGCCCAGCTGGCTAAATTACTAAATAACTGGCTAAATTAGACTACTTTATAGAAATTTTTCAAATATGGAATAGACATCTTTATATTAGCGCCAAAACACACGGTGAAACGCAACTGCAACGCAACTGAAAGGAAACGTTTCAAACTAGTTGCGTCGTATGTGGTTTTCTAAGGAAGTCTATAGCAGAAACTGCGATGCAACTCAAAAGTAACTAGCAGTTTCAGTTGCGTTGCATTTGCTTTTCACCGTGTCTTCTGGGTCTTACTCTTCCCTCACTGAGGTACTTTTCAATTTCAACCAACGTTTTTACACCAGGATACAGTTAAATCCAATTATGTAATCAATGAATCGATACTGCTATAGTGAGTGTACTGTTACAGTGGAATCCAATACCGTTGCATCGTATGGATACCCTACTTATTGGAGATAGGAGCTTAAGTTTTAATTGAAATCCAACTCGGATACGACTGTGAAATTTTATAGTCCATTATGTTCAGTGTTATCGTGCTATAGGCTCGGCGGTTTACGCATTTTCGAACTGAATTTAATGATGGAGTAGGTTAACGCACTAGTGACTGGCTACGTTTTGAAATTGCACATTAAAAGGCTTTTAATTAGGTCGAAAATTAGTAGAAAAAAAACAATTATTTAACTGACTTAGTATTGTGTTGAAAATCCTTAATCGCTTGGACTATAACTCACTTGTTACGAAGGGTAATAACCTACGCCATCTGTTTTTATTATAAGTAAGTTGAACAACGAGCAATATATAGCTATAAGTATACATTGGTTTGTAAAATGCTAAACTGCACCTCACAATAAAGTCCTCTGTAGACCACAATAATTTATAGTAAATATTTCTTTCCTATACGAAAATTCCTAAATCGCTTGGACTATTAGGACTACACCTCACAATTTTTCCATATAGACCACTATAATTTTATTGATTTTACAATGGAAAAATTCCTAGACGAAAATGCCTAAATCGCCTGGACTACACGTTCACTGGTTATGAATGGTCCCAACTAACCGCGTTTGTTTCATTGACTCGGTTTAGCTTGGCAATGGCTCCGAGAAAACTTGGGTCGGTTAGAGCATAGTTTATGGCTGGAAACTTTAGTACTAACTAATACCGACTATAGTCTTAAATAGATGCCTAATATTTGTGGTTATTCGATGAATTTTCATTTGGCCAGCGGGCAGTTTCATTCATATATGTATGTGGGAGAGATTTCTACCTAATACGACGCCGAACCACAGTTCGATTATGGAAAGTTACGGGTAGTTAAATAAAAGATGCCAAGCTTCTTGACACGGTTTGACTCACAGGGGGCCAAGTCTGCAAATTACTAAATGCACCAAAAGAATCGCGATAGAAAAGCGAAAGAACATCAGTCGCAAAGTTTGACCAATTTAGTATTCTACTAACAGTTTAAGCGACTGCAATTCTACCGAAGTGCGTTCAGACCGCTTTTGAACTACTTTCGATCTATATCACTTCAGTCGCAGTTCATAAGTTGGCAAATCGGTATCTGTATAAATGCGTGCTTCTGCATAGCTTCTGCGATTCGACTGCGATGCGATTGCGTTTGGTAAAACTTTTAGTAGAATACCAAATTTGACACGATATAAATCAATCTTAATCGACTATCAAACGGATCGCAAAAGCTTAGCTTAAATTAGCAAACTTGGCCCCCAGCTCGTGGACGTCCACTGCTGGACAAAAGACTTCCCCCAAGGATCTCCACAACATCTGGTCCATACAAATTTGTTACGCATCTTTTCCATCTGTGTGGGCAGAGACTACTTCCCTCTACTTGCTATCTAAACACTTCTAGACATAGGTACTTCATGTACACATACATAGGTACATCACTCATCTATCATTTAGGAGCTACTCTGAATGGATTGTCGGTGGAGCTTCTTCCATTCCGTTCAGTCCTAAATTTTCATCTTAACTTCTTGATATGACATGACTCCGGCTCTTTCCTTCACTTGCTCATTATATGATCTACGAGGCCTGTCTCGGTTTTTTAATTCCACTTTTTCCCCAACGACGTTGTTTATACAGTTGTTATGTAGTTACAAGCTTAGCTTAGCTTATCTAGCCATCGGTGTCCCACTGCTGGGCAAAGGCCTCTCTCTACAAGCGTTTTATGATTTTTTCTTTTCTACAATCTAAAGGTAGGTACCTAGTTTTTTTTAATAAACCACTTTCCTTGCCAAAAGAAAATTTAAAAACCCGAAATCCCCTAAAACACTTTTATATGAATTATAAAACAGTTCCTAATTCAAGGCCTTTACGATGAATTCGATCGTAAAAAACGAGAAACGCCTCGATTACAGCTACTTAAAGTAATTTATTGCAATCTTTATTATGGCCGCACTGGTATCTTCCTAAATGTCTCGATATCTAGGCTTTTAGACTTTAAACTTGAGCACTTGATAGATTAAGAACGTCTTTTTTTTCTCTCGTCTTTTATTTCGGTTTGTCGAATGTGTTCGGTTAAGTAAGTAATTAAGTAATAAAAATTATGTAATAAATAAAAAGTAATTAAGCAATACAGGGGCTCGAATCTGCTAATTTAAAATAGCCACAGTTGTGTGTCGGCAGACTGTCAATGGCATTTTTTGACACATTTGGTATTCTGCTAAACAATAGTTTACACTGATTGCGACCAAATGTATCAAAAAATTACATTGAATATTGTAAATTGGCAGACTTGAGCCTCAGAGTTTTCTGTGTAGGCTTTTTTTTAATGCTGCAATGGGAGTACAATCAACACGCAACGCTTAAGTAGTGCACACACCACGTTATAGTCACGGGTGCGTACTTATAAGTGAGCTGTAACCGTAATTGTTGTAACCGCAAACCTTAAGTGGCAGTGGGCAGAGCACATTGCTCGCAGAACAGATGGACGATGGGACAGAAAGGTTCTCGAGTGGCGACCACGCACCGGACGACGCAGTTTGGGATGGCCTCCAACAAGGTGAACTGACGACTTCGTTAAAGTCGCTGGAAGCCATTGGATGTGGACAGCGCAAGACCGGTCGTTGTGGAGATCCTTGGGGGAGGCTTTTGTCCAGCAGTGGACGCCCATAAGCTGGCATGATGATGAACCGTAACTATTGCATACACTGTAACCAGAGTGTACGTGGTGGTTGGTTCGCAAACCTGCTGCGAGTGCACACCAGATTTTTTGGTTACAATGCATGCAACGGTTATGATGACAGCTTGCTAATGAGTACGCGATCTTATAATGCTCAATAAACGTGCACGTGGAGGACGCCTTATTAGCTTAATCCAAATTTAGAAGTTCTAAAACTACCAACTTAACAAGTATTTTTAACGAATCAAAAAAAAACTTACTTTTACTACCTTTTTCTTAAAATACATCTTAACAATTTTATTTAGTTAGGAAAAAGTTTTCAGATTTCACAGAAAAACGAAACCAGTCTTTCCATTTTTAAAATAAATAAAAAGCGAAATAAAAACTCATTGGAACGAAACAGATTTGCTTTCAATAGAATAATATTTTCTTGGAGTATCACTCGCTTGCTTAAACTTAAAGTTGGAAAGCTGTGGATTGAAAATTGTTAAGTTTTAATTGAAACACAACTTTAGAGCTACATTGTTTATTTAATACAACGTTTTGACTTCGACTTCGGCTATGAGGTGAAAATAATATTCAAATTTTAGTATTGAACAAAAAACAAGTGAAAGAATGGATTGTATAATAATCTCGGATGCCTTATGGTACTCGTATATAATGACTTGTCAAACGATAAGAAATACCATACAAAAAGGTAGCCATTTTGCGCCAGACCAGGCACGCTGAGCCAGTCGATATGGCACCTCCTTATATATTCTATACTCAAAGCACCAAAGCCGACGGCTTTTTTGACGGCGGCTTTGATGTGTAGATAGCATTAGCAGCTCTGGCCTGTTTCTCAAGAGATAATGATTTGGGTATTGAGACTTAAAACAGGAGACGGACGCACCGCCGCCGTCTTATTTAAAAATCAGAAATGATCAAACTGTTTAGTTTAGCAGTGCAAAGAGGGAATTTGGCCAGTATTTTGGGGACCATGCCTCGGGGAGACTTATGACGATGTTTTCTATTTGTGATGTTTCTTTATAAGTATATTTTGGTAAAATAAATATTGAAATCAACTGATAAAACCTTTGAGTATAGAATATATAAGGAGGTGCCATACCGTCTAGATCTGCGTGCCTGGTTTGGTGCAAAATGGCTACCTTTTAGTATGGAATTTCTCATCGTTTGACAGGACATCTACCAAGAAAACCATGAAAAACTTGTGCCAACCTTGGCACGCTGTCATAAACTTATTTGTATATGAAAAAAAATGGGGCCCCTCCTTATATTCCTTCCTTATTGGATAAAACATTCAGACAGACAAACACATCGATTAATTTTATGATATTAAAATGTAAGTAAGAATAACAGAGCATGCCTCAGTTGAATCGTATTGTATTAGTTTGTTTCACTTATTGCAGCCGACGATGTTAATTACGGTTTGTAATTTGTGTTGCATAATAAAGAGGTTTCATTTTTAATAAAAGAAAATTGAATCTAGATAATAATAATTCTAACAAGAACTAACTTATCGAGTTAATCAGTTTATTAAGTCACAAATCTTGTAAGATTGCAACTGGATAAGTTATTAGATAAGTAACTAGATAAGTTTATTAGAGATAAAAATACTGATGTGTCTTAGATTATAGAGCTAGTATTTAATGATACCAAATAGTCGGCTTAAATGTGATACCTCGTTAGTGTAAACAAGGTAGGTGTGTACTTTAAAGAAGAGGTAAAAACTGCAATGGTAGCTAAGTGTAGTAAAGTATGGAATGAAGAATGAAAAATGAAGCCTCCAAAATGAACTGTTCTAAAGTAATTTTTGAGAAAATTTGAGTAAGGCACGATCACGTCTAAACCGACGAAATCATTACTCGAAATTGGCAGATTCCACGATGGTAGTTGTCAGATACAATCTGCGATTATTTTCACAGAGTGCAAATACTCTCAAGTATTAGAGTCATACACAGAATTAGATTCAAAAATGTCTTTCCTCTCCATCTAATCATCAAGAATGAGCTGAGTTCGGAGAGGTTAAGTATTACAGCATCTAAACCTCAAAATGTTTATACAGACCAAAACTACATCGGACAAAGATTATTCGGATACATTCTGTTCAAAAATTAGCATTCAGTATCCTTAACTTTCGGGAATAGGACTGACATTTTTGTTTTTTATGTCTGTATGACCGTTACTCTTTTTAATTTAATACTAGAAAATAGCACCAATTGCACATTTTCCTTCGCTAATCTCAGCATTCCAGCTGAGAACAGAATCCTGTGGGAAGTCAATACGAATTCCGCTAACCGTGTACGTACGGTACAAAGGCTATTGTCATAGCTTTTAAAGAAATACTTGTCCGGTGGCACCGACTTATTACTACCGTAGTTGGAGAATAGAACGGATTATCAAGAACAAAGTTGGGTTTCTTTTAGTGCCTAGCGTGTGTTATGTGTTCAACATAGATTTGTAGTCGTGCAAGAAAAAAAAAAGAAATTATGAAGTGTTATATAGTGGCAATATTCTAGTGTCGTCTGATTTTCTAAGATTGATTTGGAAAGAACGACGCTACAGTTTGACTCTTTTTAATTTCTACTATTTTTGTCAGATTGTAGTTAAGGTTCCAGTAGCTTTATTTTTTGCTGTTTTTGCTTTTTTAAATCTGGTAGTATAATTAGGGGGTTTTTATTAGTCATATCAACAAATATATGTAATGTAATTATCATTCAATATAAGAAGATTCTAAGGGCGCTTACGCACTTACGATTGTAGTGCCATTGTGGTTTGACGTTCGATAAGAAACCGCGTCAAATACGTCATCGGTCTACAATAGTTCCCGTTTTTCAAACCGCAACCACAACCACCCCACAACCGCTCCGAAACCGCCCCGCAACTACCCCGCAACCGCCCCGTAACTACTCCGCAACCGCAGAAACGTAGACGCCCTTAAAAGCTCAAGCGCTAGAATTCACACACGAAATCCCCCAGAGAATTACTTTACTTAACCCAGCTTATGTTAGACGCGAAATCTGGAACATCATAATATTATCTTGCTTTCAATTAAATTGAAGCCTCCGTGAACCTTGTCAGATAAAAGCAGGTACCGAAATTACTCGTGTATCGAGCAACTTTGATATTAGTAAATTCTAAACATGTTTGGGAATACGATAACCTATTCGCGAGATAATGCAAGCGTGAACTTAGTGCAAGTACAAGTTACGCTATAGTACTATCTACGTAACTTTAGTATTTTGCTTCTATACGTGTGCAGAAGTTAGAAATAAAAAACAATCAGAGAGAGAGATAGGTATTTTATGAAACAGAAGACTGTAATTTAATCAATAAGGTTACCTACCTAATATGAGATTAAAATTAATCATGTCATGTCGTTTTTAAAAGTCAAAAGAAATGAGTTTATAAAAGGAATTTATAATGCGCCTAACTAGTGAAAATACTCCCACTAGAAAATGCAATGGAAAAAAAAAGAGAAATTGGATTATTGCAGAGATTATAAAGTTCTATCTACACACATCCGGGCCGTACTCGGGACGTGACCGGGCGGCCGTGGTTTGTCAGGAAGGAAAAAAAATACGTCGTCATGACAACGTGTGTGAACGAATCCATTGAAATGTATGGAATGATATTTTTTCCCTGACACGTCCATGACACATCCCGGATACGGCCCGGATGCGTATAGATAGACCATAAGTTATCTATCCATTACCACTCTGTCTGAACCTTTTTTTATTAAAGACAAAATACTATAGGTATTTTATGATTTAATACCTTCTTACGTATAAGCTAAGCAACGTGACAGTAACCGTAGTAGGCCTTAATTTGGATGTTCACGTTCACGAGATTCCGAAGAGATATTTGATTGAGTCACGTAATCTTAAACTTGAAACTACTTGGGTCGAATAGCTCCCGATTCTGATATTAACTTCGAGGCTCGTTGTGAGCATCGCAAAGAGTGTCTCACTAGACATCAATATACTAAAGAACTTGACGACGCAGTGTGGGAAAGCCTCCAACAAGGTCCAACAAGAGATCGTGGATTTTATCCAACAGTGGACGATAATATGAAGCTAGTAATAACCTAGTTAAAATCCGCTATGAGATTCGTTCCAAGCGTAACGATTGATAGGTATCAGTTTTGAGACCAGCTAGCTTAGCATGGCACTCCGTGAGAAGACGTTGTCATGCGTTTGTCACGCTTACGTCTCTAGTAGTAGTCTTTTCGTCTCGTCTTTAGTTCGTGTCTTAGTTTGAAATGTGATAAGGACAGCATGCGTGAGATAATTGTCGCGGCACGCCATGCTAAGCCCCCTGGAGACAAATTTCTTTCTCTTAAAATTACTGACAAAACTATTCCATTGCGGTTCGATACATATACATACACATAGCTGTCACGCTCGTCCATCTACGTAGACAAATACCGCTTCCCATTTACTTCGACCAAACACATTTCTTTCGCGTCATCCACATTCATGAGTCGCCTCATACATGCATGTTGGTTTAGGGTACTCATGACTTGGTTTTGTTACTGACTTATGTTATCAGAATTACTCTCTGGTTTATTAAACTAGTTACTTGATAGCAGGAAAACGGACCTAGGTATATTCGTTTGTTTTTAAGATAGGTAGAAACCACTTATCTATACTTGCTAGATACAAACACACTTCTTTCGCTTCATCTACATTCATCAGTCGCCTCATAGGTAGATACATGCCGGTCAGTTTAGGGTACTTTTGATCTTTCTTTGACAAGTTCCCGAAACTTTCGCCTTGGCCTTCTCCTCTCACCATTTCCATCCACTTACGTCATGTACGTACGTACATCTCTTTCCTTTCGCTTATTCTTTCTAGATGAGTACCCACCCAAACCATTGAAGCATCTCTTTCTCAACTCTTATCATTACATCCTCATTTTTTCCACATTATTCCGTTATCACACTATCTTTTACCCTGTCACTCAAACAAATATGCACTAAATTATACATCCGGTCACCTGTAACCGCAACAGATATAACTAGACACTTACTGCCTAGTCATCTAGTTTGTACGTAAGTCTCGTAGGGCAGTGAATCAGGAAATTCATGCAACGTTGAGCATTGCCTGAAGTTCAGTAATTGCTGTGAACGTCCGACGAATACACTCTGCAGCCAATTTTAGATCTTTAATTAGAGGTTACTAAGCACAATTTTGGTTTTGTGGTTACAATTTAATTGAATATTGTATTGGGAAGATAATAATGATTGTTATCTATATATATAAAAATGAAACCCGTTTTCCGTTGTCACGGCATCACGCCTGAACGGCTGGACCGATTTCGCTAATTCTTTTTTTAAAATGTTCATTGAAGTCCAAGGATGGTTCTTACGTTGAGAAAAATTCGAATAATTGCCGGGAAAGCCCTAAAACAGACCTTTTCTTTTTCCCATACAAATGTTTTCTTACTAAAATGTAGAGTCAATTTGAACTTTATTCCTACACAATAAAGTTCATTCTAAGGCGGGACGAAGTTCGCCGGGACAGCTAGTTTAAGATAAAAAACCTATTTCAACATTAAATTATATTAAATTATAGACAAAATTTAACTGACAGATATTTTATACCTGTCACTGTCTAAAACGTCATGGTTTATGAAATAGATATTGGTTTATCTGTCAGATAAATTTAATCTATAAGTTGCGAAAGGGGCCCTTAGTTTGAATTTTTATTTTTTATTTAAGTATTTAGAGACAGACATTACTGTGTTGTACAAAGATGTTTTGTCTTAAATCATGGAGTTTGTTGGTATAATATCATAATGAACTTATTGTAAATTATAAAATTATAATAAGTAGAGATGCGCCGAATATTCGTTTACTATTCGGTATTCGGCATGTTCGGCACCTCAACCGAATATTCGGTTAAAATGACCATTTATTCGTTTATTTTATTTAATAATAATTTGCTTGATAAAACAAGATATTAACCTCATATTAAATTATTTTGAACCAAGGAGTAGACAATCTTATATCCTCATTTTTACATCTAGGTATTACAAGAGTTTTAACATTTGTTTTAACATTAGTTGTAGATAAGTTAATAAGTGACACTTAAAGATAGAATTTAGAAGCCTAGATATTCGGTTCTTTCTAGTGACAGTCAAAGGCGCTTTTCTTTATAAATTTTACCTATTTGTTGTATCAAAATTAGTGTGAAAGAACAACCGAATAGTTTGGCTGAACTATTCGGTTTGGTAGGGTTTCAAACCGAATAGTATTCGCTATTCGTTATTCGGCAAAACCCATATTCGGCGCATCTCTAATAATAAGCTTCTTCACTTGACTTTGTCAGAATCCTAACACGTAGTTACCATTAAAAAAAAAACTTTAACACTGTTCACTTTCTTCTCAACTAGCCTTATTGCAGTAAACTTTAATAACGAAGTAAAAAACTACTCTTTAAGAATTATTACTACCCCTGCCAACATTTTAAACGCTTTTAAAAACTAATTCTGAAAGCAATTTCCTAGATTGCCATTAAATATTCATCTAGAAGCTAGCCTCTTCGCGCTTCCTGTATATAGAGTAAACAGCTTTATTATGTACCTCTTGTTAAGTTTGAAGCGCAAACAATTTTATGTTTTTTTAAAGAAAACCGCAACAACAATTTTTGGTAGAGCTACGACATTGCGATCTCCACTATAATTCCGTTATGCGACTAGTCATAATCAGGGTTCACGTTATACTGGTGACATAAAGCTAAAGCATCGTAGGTCGAAAGATAGAAGGTTGGAATTTAATTAATGTAACGTTCTCTTAGTCGAGGCTCATACCTTGTAGTGAGAACTGGAGAAGGTAAAACATCCGCGAGGTATTCGAAAACTAGTTTCTATTTATATCTGTTTACATGCGGTTTTTCTTTAAATACGTATGGAGAGTTGTTGAGAATGAGGTCTGGTTTTATCTGGCTTTTGTTTGCAAATTTATTAAAAGAATGGTTTGTGTTTTGTTTTTATTTCCTTGCTTGGTTCATTCTTGGTTTTATCCTGTGCTTTCTTTTCTTCTGTGGGTGAAGAATTTAATTGTAAAAAGAGTATGCACACATCAACATAACTCATTATATTTATGTCGGTTGAGTTGCTAAGAAAAATATTTAAACTTGCCAAAGTCGCGTTTCTACTGCGATGTGGGATTCAACCGCAGTATGATGTGCGTAAGCAGCCAAAGAGCGTTTTCAGATTAGCCTTCTAAAAGCACGGATACGGTCGTTTTAATCTAACGCGCGTATATGCGCGCTACATACGTGCTTCGTCTTTGAAACTCTCGAAAAAAAAGCTCGAACCGGCGGTGTCGTGTTAGTATGAACGTGGACTATACGAGCTTAGAAGCGCGTCAACACTCGTACGAATAAAAGACACGCGTATACGCGCGTACACACGGTTCAAAAAAAACGGGCGTATGCGCGCGTAAAATGCTGATCTGAAAACGCCCTAATAGGCCAAAACTATCTTTCAACAAAATTCTCAACTATAATTTGGTTACAAAACTGATATTCCTCCTCATTTATTTCTAATTGCAACTTCCAAAGACTTGAAGGAAATACCGAACAATCTTTAAGTGCTTATGCCTGTACGTTAAAAAGATTGATTGAACACTTAATTCTGCCCCAATCGAAAGGGATGTCGCTAAATGGGTCAATTCATTTTTCATTTTGACAACACTTTTGCAAGTTACAAGCCTTTCCGAGTCGTTCCAGAACTTTGTGCGTTGTTTTGAAATATTTGGTGTATTTATTTGTAGAGGAATTCCGATTTTCAGTTATTTTTGTGATGAAATTATGTTGCGATTATAATTAAGGCGTTGCCTCTGTTGTCAATCACACCGTCATTTCCTAATAGATTTTTTCTTTCACAACACGTCGTCAAGGTAACACGGCGATATCGTCGCAAGTCGCCGCGGAAACGCTGCGAATCCGTTACGACTCGCGACGATACGCGGCGCAATTATCGCTCGTTCGACGATATTAGGGCGGACTCGCCGCGATTCTCTCGATCGTGGAAGCAGCGCCTATTTGTTTCTAAAGGAAACACACCTAATTATGTTGATAGAAAATCAATCGATGGCATCGATCGTCGTCTATTGTTAAAATTGGTAGCTTTAATTGATCAACGGTTCTTCGATCTTTACCGTCAATCGACAATCTATATCTCTTTGTTAACGGACTATAATATAAAGTTTTTTAACATACTAGTCTGCAAATTCTGCTAAAATTCCTCTATAATTTTGATTTCACACTTCATGAAAAAGTGAAATGATGTAAATATTAATAGCTTACCTATCTACTTCAAAAACTTGATGTAGGTAATATGTATTTGCTTTTCCGAAAAGATCGAAAACTCCTATTCGTTCAAAAATCTATACCTAGAGCAACCCAAAACAGCTTAAAAACTAGCAACCTCAAAGAGTATCTTTAGTTACACCGCATTTCATTTTCAACTTTCATTTTTTATTGTTTTAAGGCTTCCATCACATCTTGCATACCGTTCTGGTAAGCGAAGGCTTTGTTGGTTTACCAGGAAACTGTTTTATTCTTTTCCACGGCATTTTAATTGAAAGTCAACTTCTATACGGTTTCCCTGTTTGTGGGTGTTTTTTTTTCTTTAATAAAATTGTGTTACATTTTTTTTGTGATCTATGGATTCTTAGTGAAAGGAAGTGATTGGGAAAATCAACCTTGATTATATATTAAAACGGTCTTTGGTGATATCTTTTGTGTACTATAATAAAGAAGTGTGAGAAGGCCTCAAACAAGTCGTTGTGGAGATCCTTGGGGGAGGCTTTTGTCCAGCAGTGGACGTCCATAAGCTGACATGATGATGACTATAAATAAAGAACAGTTTTTATGATATCAAGTTTTCTAATAAAAATGTTTTCTATGTAAACACCAGAATAATTAATAATAAGCTGAAATAAGTGCCTTAAATGGTTTTATTATAAAGCAACGTGGTTCGTAAATATTTTAGTTTAAGCTGAAAAGGCCTTAATTTAACAACGTGCTACGCCGTAGACCACAGCTACGCCGTAGGCAAGCGCTACGATTCGTAGCACAATGCTACAGCTACAATGTATAATAATTAGTGCTATAGAAGATCTAATTAGGCATTTATTGAGGTATTAAACTGGTATTATTTTAGTATTATATATTTTAACACAATACTTACCAAAAGACCAAAAGACTCCGCGACAGACCACGAAAAGGTGGCGAGATGAACTGGACACCTTCATGGATGACTGGGCAGAGGCGGCTCAGGATAGAGAATCATGGAGAAGGAAGAGAGAGGCCTTTGCCCAGCAGTGGGATACTGACGGCTAGATAAGATTTAATAAGATGACTGAATATTATTTTCTAGCTTAAGATACTTACGAGCAGGTATAAGGCGATTGATGAATGTGGATGAAGCGAAAGAAGTATGTCTGGATCGTAGCAAGTGGAAGGAAGTGGTCTTTGCCTATCCCAATGGGAGAGAGCTGAGACGGATATGTATGTATGTATGTATGTATGTATGTATGTAAAATACTTACTTTGTAGATATGAGAATAAAATAGCAGTCAGTAAAATTATGTCAGTTTCTACTAAAACAAGAATAAAATTATTGGAATAAATTTTATGTAAACTTTTCTCATTTATTAACAATTGGTCGATTTTGCGACCGAAAATAGCTAAACAGAGATTAAGTGGCGAAGCCTTTAAGGGTGTCATTACAAAAGGGCTCCCCTTTCATATTAGGGGTGTCAAAACTAAGGATAAGTAACAAAATACACTGAAATATCAATTCTCAAAGAACTTGTCTTTTCAGAATGACTGCATTGAAAATGGCATTTTGTAGTTATAAGTAAGTTTGTTAAATTGTAAAAAAATATTTAACAAATTTATTTTGCTTGATCAAATAAAAAAAAAGGCATTACGAGCAACTGTAAGGTAGTGTACCGTTGTAATTTATGTGTGAAATAGAAAAAAAAATACGTGTTTAATTTTCACGGCAATGGTGGGACGCTACCGTATTAAATGGAAATCAAGGGGGAGGTCTTTGCCAAGCAGTGGGATCTTAATGGTTAGCAAAAAAATAAATAATGAACTAAACATAAAGACTTTGTAGTCATCTAACTTATTTATAGAATCTTTAAAATTACTTTTCTATTTTAACCATTACTAATTGTTATCCTTGAAAGCAATTTAACAGCTCCATTAAAGTGTTTAAAGAATTTAAAACGTTACAATTGTAGTGTTGGTGTTAATTCGTAAATACATTTACACGATTACAAGATTTGTGATAATCTTTCGGTGGCTAACGAGCGCCTCCATTAGCGATATAAGGGTGGTATAAGTTACAAGAATAACACTTCAAGTGTTATATAAGCTGTATTAAAGCGAATATAATGATAACTTCGGTACCATAGAATTATATCGTAATTATAAATCAATTATGTCATAGTAGAATAAATTCATAAACTCCATTTGCTTTGTATGCACGATTATTTTTTCATATTGATTAAGCTTAAATAGTTCGGAATCTTAAATCAAAGATATTTTTTTTAACAATTTATTGTAAGATGATCGTACATAGAGACAGAAAAAGAGAAGTTATACAAAAGGTACAGCATATTTCTAAAAGAAATTTCTTCTTGCAGACCCCACAGAGAGAGAAGTGATAGCATGAAGGCAGGATAGTCACTTAACCTACAATAAACAATTTTTTATCCAGTTAAAACAACAATCACTATTCCAAAAGTTATTAAAATGGTTCACTAGATATCTAATTGAGGATTTAATCAAAGTTGCAGACCCCAATTTTGATAACTTTAGCTAGAAATGAAATCGAACGTGATGGCAAATGTTTAACAAAGCTTTCACCGCTTAATCAGAATCGCCTCCCTGTTCCATTATTACCGTATTCATAAAACTTCAAATATTTATACTTTAACATTATTTCCTCACTAGGTATATTCTACTAATATTATAAATGTGACTTTTTGTGCCGATGGATCATGGATGGATGTTTCTAACTCTTTCACGCAAAAAGTACTAAACAGATTTGGATGAAACTTTGCAATGAATGATGAAACTTTACAAGGCAAGCTCAATAAAAGATATCATATTTTTTTCCAAGTTAAGACGAAAAATACGTAAGAAGTCGAGGGCAGTCTCTAGTACTTATTGTATAATAATAACAATTTACACCAAACAACACTCAGTATCGTTCGAAGACACGCTCTAACGACTTTTATAAACGAACAACCGATTACAGCAATTACAGGACAGAATTATGTGCTTGTTATAGGCAAGGGTCCACACACTTTCACCACAAAACTTAACTTGACTCCCCACCAATATCAACACTCATAGAAATCGAGTACCTAGTTAATTCTTTATCACTCGCAATTTTTAACTTGAGGCTTATGTAGTATGATTTTCGTATAAACCAAGTGTCGAGTTCATTCTTGTAGATGTATTACTGCAGCGTAGCACGGAACGTAATTCGGTGAGGAAGTGTTTCGAGTTAATTGCGTGGAAAGGAACGGATGATGAAGAGGGAAGTGCTTAGATGATTTGTGGGAAAGAGATGGCGAGATTTCTTTGTGACGATTTAATAATGCTTTTATAAAGTGTTAAGTCTTTAACCATGGCTTGACATTTTAGCAGTTGAGCATAAAAGAAGTGCTCAAGAATGTTTTTGTTTCATTTGACTATCTATCTATCCTTCAAATAAATGTCAATGTTTGTGTCTGTCATTTGTGCCTGGATGGATGTGAGGATATTCTTACTCGTTCATGCGAAAACCACGAAACCGATTTTAATGAAACTTTGCAATTTTGTAGCTTAGTATATCAGAATAACACATGGGCTATCCCACTTATATAGGGTGACTTTAAATTAGTGAACGATAGAAAAGGATATGCATGTCCTCGTGATAGCAAACAACTTTTAGTATGGGGCCAAGGTGGAAATCATAAAAATAACTTGTTCCCCCATACTATCAGCTGGTGCATTTTGTATGAGGAGTTCAAAAATTTTTCAATAATTTCGAACTTGGTCCCATAGTAAAAGTTGTTTGTTATCACAAGTACATGCATATCCTTTTCTATCGTTCACTAATTTAAAGTCACCCTATATTATAAATGTCAATGATTGTGTTGATGGATGGATGTTTGTTGGTACTCTATCACGCAAAAAGTACTCAATACATAGGCTATATTATTTTGAAGTATCGTTTTTTTTTTTCCAAGATATGACGATAAATATGTAAGAAGTCACTGGCACCCTCCAGTAATACATATTATAAAGTACAAGGTATCGGGCAGTTTCTAACAATCCTTATTCCACGCTCACGTCGATTCCAACAAGTACACTACAAACATTATAGTCACGGATGAATTACAAGATTCACTCTTCGAACTTCAAAGTCTAAACTTTCAAGATTCACTTAACTTCGCATGTCTTTTGAGCCACGGGACTTGAAGGCAGTTGGAGGAAAAAGTGGTTTTATTGAACTTGCTTGAGTGCTAGGTTGGTAGTGATATACGACGGCCCGTTTTACACCTTACAGATAAATCTGTGTCTATTTCATAAAACACGACGTTTTAGAAAGAGGCGGGTATATAATATCCCTAGGAATAAGTGTCGGCGCAAACGGGCCCCCGACGGTCGCTGTCGTCGGTGGCAGAAGTGAGCATGTTTCGAGCGAGCGTGCAAGTGAGCGAGCGAGCACTACTGTGTAGCGAGTCGCCGCCACCGGCTACACGTGTGCGGCGCCGCCATGCGATTCATATGAAAAAGCGTGTTAGGTCGCAGTCGCTGGTCACCGGTGGCTGTGGCCGGTGGCTCGTTTGCGCTGAGACTAAGTATTTTTTATCTGGCCTAAATAAAAAATGAAACGGGTTCAAATAAAATATTTATATTATAACGTGAACGTAGGGCCCTTTGCCTTTAGATTTCTAGCCGTTTCAGTCAAGGATCGTTTGCCGTCATTTGTTCTGTTTTTCGTATTAGGCCGAAACGTAATATTTTGGACTCAAGCGGACGGACAAACTCAAAAAAATATCTATCTACACAGAGCCTTGTTTTGACTTGTCATGACGACGTATTGTTTTCTTTCCTGGCGGGCCATGGCCCGGACACGTCTCGGGCACGGCCCGGATCTGTGTAGATAGTCCTTTAAAGATACTCACTTACTTCTGTAACTGTATAATGATGCATTCGCTTTACAAATTTTAAATGTGCCTCCGTAAAGTGAATGACGAAGCTTTAAGAGTAAAGTTTGAAAACGTTTCAAATGTACAAGTACCTACTTGTTACTTTACCTGGTCTTTGCTTTTAACATAGATTTGGTTTTTATGCGAGAATCGAATTATACAGGGTGTAACAGAAAGGGGATATAATGCCGAAACACAGCGATAGTCCTCATGAAACTGAACAACTTTCCCCAAGAAACATGGGTTGTAACTTGAAAAAAAAAATTGGGTCGCCCATACTTACTCGATCAGCTGATCGGACATTTTGTACCCGTGTGTTCTGGATCTTACACCTGTCTTAAAATATTCTCACTAAAAACAAATACCTACACAAATTAAGAATGGTACATACCTACGTGGCTGTCACCATACCGTCTCAAGTGGGAGTCAAACATTTGCACACTCTTTCCAAACTGGGTTACGAAGTCTGTCCTATATTTACCTGAATTAAATTACATAGGAAGAAGGAAGAAACTCTTTAAATGTTATATTCATTATAAAAACGGATTAGGCAATGGACTTGTTGACACTTTTCATAATATTAGTTCCAATTTTTATGAAGCTTTTTCTATTTATTGGATTCGATTTTGTGTCATATATTGCAAAGAATAAAGCATAATTAGTAAAAGGTATCTAATGCTAAGATTTTAAAGTACAGATAGATTGTTACTGTTATCTTTTGGTCCCTAACAAGATACTTAGTGTCATTTTGGTGACATGCCAGAAACCCAAGTCTGCTAAATAAAATTCTCAATAGTGTGTCTGCAGAGTGTCAATGTTATTCTGACAAATTTGTTCGCAATTAGTGTAAGCCATGGTTTATAGCTGGTTTAGCAGAATACCAAAGTCAAAAATTATCTTTGACACTTGGCCGACACACAACTGAGGGTATTTTAATTTAGCAGACTTGGGCCTCAGATATCACCAAAATATATTCACCATTAAAGACTTAGTGGCAATGTTTAAATATATCATGACAATAAGTGGCACTAAATATTCGTGCAATTCTGAGCAAACATCAGGCAAGATAAATTTAAAGGCCAAAGCATTAAGGTCAAAATAGCATGAGCTTTAAGTATTATAGTGGTTGCGTTATTATTTTAGCCTGTTTTAGCAGTGCCCTGTTCTAGCCCCGTTTTGAAATTTCACTGCGAGGTAAACAACATCCTGTATATTGTTGGTATAACATGTAAGCTTGAGTGAGTTCTTTCAGCAAGACTGTTTATAAATCAGGATGATGGCTGTATTAAATAAAATTGAATTGGCTGACTGTCAAAAAACTGTCACACATTTTTGAGATAAATAATTGGTAATTATTATAATGATATTTTTTTATAATCAACATTTTTAAATATCGTGAGTACCTATGTAAATACCTATCGGACACGCCTCTTTCTCATCGGGGTAGACAAAAACCACTTTTTCTCACCGCCTTTTCATCGAAGTACGTTATTAATGGTATCAAATAAAATATGAAATTCGTGTAAATAATCATTATCATCATCATCTCAGCCTTTGTATCGTCCGTCTTCTGCTTCCTCCTCCTCTATGACATCTAATCTCTCGCCTCTCGCCATCCACTTCGGACTGCCAAGTCTCCGAATATCGTTGACCAATCAGGTGGGCGATCTCTACCTCGTGTGGTTTCCTTGCATACAATAATCATCATCAGCCTATTGCAGTACACTGCTGGACATAGCCTCTCCTATTGCCCGTCATTGTGATCTATCTTCGGCTGCTCGCATCCAGCTCCTGCCAGCCATCTTGCGCAAATCGTCACTCCACCGTGCCTGAGGACGTCAGTCGCGGTCTCTCAAGAACTCGTTTACTCCAACGGTTATCGGTCCTGCAGCTAATATAAATCACTGCCATTTCAGCTTGCATACAATAACAACTCAAAATCCCAACTAATCCCACCGAAGTAACTCCCACACAAAAACGAGGTGTAACATAAATTATTCATAAAAATCTTGACTCCGCTCGCGTCACGGTACCTACTTACCAAGTAAATACAACTTGCAATACTTAACTAGGTCCTTAACTTTATGAGCGTTCATACAAATGCCGTATCAAGTTAAGTCTTGTACGTTTTATATGGGATAATACGTATGTCATATATGCGTATAGGGGCTGTATGTAACGGATTTGGCTTGGAGCGATACTATATAGATACACATACAATTTTGTCGAGAGGCTCTTCCTGCTTATTAAAGTAATATTGCCTTATAAAAGTTGTTTCTCGAGTGAAAAAGTTTGGTTGTGGTTGAATCATGCTTAGATACTTGATATGGGAAATACAAGTAAATTAAATAAAATATTTTTTTACCAAAAATGTCTTCTTTGATTCAAATAGACAAAAATAACGTCGCCATTGTATGCAAGTGAAAGAGTTCATTTCATTTCATTTCATTTCCTCGTTTAAAAAAAATCTATTTACCAAAACCCAAAACAAAGTTTTTATACAAGTCTTCCGTCACTTTTCTAGCTTTTTTTAAATAGCAAAATGTCTGAAAAGATTGTAACCTTTCTCGAACAAAGTCATTTTGCAGACGACATTACGTAAGTAGATAGTGTTTTGTTGACTAGTTTGCATACGAAAATTGACTGTCCAAAACATAATCTTGGAATGTTCTAGACTTGTGTCTTTAGTTCTTATAATAAGGTACAGTTTTGTATGAGAAAATCTTTGCTTCAAGCGGGAGATTAACTGAATTAATGTATTAAAATAATAAATTAATGAAAATACATCAAAAAAGAACATAAACAAGTAGTGCCGATGGTTGGACGGATATTTATTTATTTAACAGTTTATTGTAAGATGATAGTACATAGATACAGAAAAAAGAGAAGTTATACAAAAGGTACAGCATATTTCTAAAAGAAATTTCTTCCTGCAGACCCCACAGAGAGAGAAGTGATAGCATGAAGATATTTGTTATTATTTTACACTAAATCACTGAAAAGATTTGAATGAAACTTTAAAAGCATTTCTAAACACTAAAAATCAATATCAAAACACCTTTCCACTACTAAAATACTGTAAAATTGAAAAGGCTGTCCAAATTGTATAGTATACATGCACGGGGTTAATCGGTGCATTCGACGAGCGTCCACTGTAATTAGGTGGTTTATCTCAATACCGGCTTAAATAGATATATTTTGAAATACATGGTGGAATGAATATCATTGAAAAATTTATTAATACCGAGTAAGTTAGAGTTATAGGAACTCTTTTTCATCTCACGGAAATAAATAATAATAAAACTGAGATAAAAAATAAGCAAATAAGCACGTATGAAGAAGATTGATAACTGAGATCAGTTGCACAAATGGGTGTTATGTAAGTATAGCGAATGCTTCTTTAAACCTAGCTGACATATTTGTTATCAAAATTAGAAGTAAACAGCACGATATTTAGTATTAAAATGTGTTCTACCTAAAACTACCTGTTTTGCAGCTGTTAATATATCGTAGGGGAAAATTCCAGCTTATAATACAAATAAGGTCCAATTTCATTTGCAGTCAATGACGTTACTAAAGATTTTTGACAACACTTGTAATTTTTAAGCTGGAAACAGACTATAATAGACCCACGTACTCGCACACGAAAAGTTAGACAGCGTTGCGAGTGACAAGTTTCCTTCTAATCATAATCTAGCTTAGCATGGCACTCCGTGACAAGACGTTGTCATGCGTTTGTTACGCTTACGTCTCTGTCTATAGTTTTAAATGTGATAAGGACAGCATGACGTGAGATAATTGTCGCGGCATGCCGTGCTAAGCCCCATGTCATAATGCATTACATACGTGAATTGCATTGCACTTCTAATATACCTTGAAACGTTCCATCCCGTATTACCGATAGAATATAAACCATCTAATAGGTTTAGTTGGGTTTTCGCTGTCGATTTGAGCGTTCCTGATTATTCGAGTGGTCCCGTAATAGGATCACCACTTTGAACGCTTGCTAATGAATTGTAATGCATATTAGTGTTATAAGAGCTTAATGACCTATAGCAGAAATCATAATTAAGTATAACGCTTTGTTTAATCAATAGTTAACATTACATTTATGTTGTCGAAAATTATAAAGACTGTAATAACTCTCTCAAAAAAAAAAACTTCCAGAGGAAGTATTGGTAACATTTTATTTGAAAAAATCAAGAAAGTTTTATTTCAAAATTGGAAAATGTGTGCATTTTTTGAATGTGATTTATTTATCTTAAACTGCTACCGTTTCACTACCTGTATAGCCGAGAGGAAGAAACGGTAAGAAACCTAAAGGCACAGGGCCATACGTTCATGTAGGTATATGCTACTCGTATGTTTTATTTTGAGTAGAAAATAAATGGCTTCTTTAATTTAAGTGCTTTAATACGTTATTACTTAGGTACATAACATAACCGTGGTCGTATACTATGTTTACAGGTAAAAACATGAACCATAGTAGACAGTTAAACCGCATTAAGCCACAACCACACAACTCCTGCGTAAATACACCTTTTTCAACCCTAGAATTCTTTACATCTCATTCGACTCATTTAATCAATAAAAAATAAGTTCTAAAAACTAAAACCAGCCTACGGAGAACCCGCGATCTTAAAAGTAAGAAACAAGAAATAATTCTTGTCTTCTTAACTAGGTACCCCATAAATGCACAGACGTAGCGATTTTCAGAGGAAAGCCGTGGTCGTATGCCTCTGTGCCTTGATATTAATAAACGTGCAATGTTGGAACCTGTTTAACCTACCTTTGTAATAAGTAGGTATCAATTGCTTGCAGGCAGCCATTTATAGTTATATGGAGGCATACGACCACGGCTTTCCTCTGAAAATCGCTACGTCTGTGCATTTATGGGGTACCTAGTTAAGAAGACAAGAATTGTTTCTTGTTTCTTACTTTTAAGATCGCGGGTTCTCCGTAGGCGGGTTTTAGTTTTTAGAACTTATTTTTTATTTCACACTTTTTACGATAACTACATAACTACTACAGGACTCATACAAACACATACATGACAACTACTCAAACTCCATGTTACACTTTCAATCTGTCTTTTCATCTCAACATATTGTACTAGCGGGCATCCGCGACTTCATAGTCATCTACACCACAGTTACTTTTCGAAGTGGACAGAATGCAACGTGATAATAATTATAGGGTAACAATCCTAAAATATTAAAACTTTTTGGTAGCGTACATAACACTAAAAAAACTACACAAAAAGTACCTAGATAGGTAGGTACCTACTTTCGAGCAGATGCTCAACGCTTTCCTGGTCCAAAGAAAGTAGCGTAATCCGTTTCGGATAGGTATGAGTGTGGATCAAAGATGCCTTTTATTTTATTTTGACGGGGCACTGCGCCCCCAAAGCCCCCCTACACACTGATAATCTGTCCATATTACGAGAATATTATATTAAAAGTATCTATTTCCTTATTGCAGCGGGGGGCTGCGTCCCCCCAAACTGACACAATGACTACTTTGTCCACAGTAGAGTTCAAGAAGTGTTTCGTTTCTTTTGGCGGGGGGCTGCGCTCTCCAAACCCCCCCACTCAGTGACAACTTTGTCCAGTATAGTTCTAGAAGGTTTTGTTTCATTTTGGCGAGGGTCTGCGCCCCCCAAACCCCCCTACACAGTGACTACTTTATCCATAGTAGAGTTCAAGAAGTGTTTTGTTTCTTTTGGCGGGGGGCTGCGCCTCCCAAACCCCCCCACATAGTGACAATTTTGTCCAGTATAGTTCAAGAAGGTTTTGTTTCATTTTGGCGAGGGTCTGCGCCCCCCAAACCCCCCTATACAGTGACAACTTTATCCATAGTAGAGTTCAAGAAGTGTTTCGTGTCTTTTGGCGGGGGGCTACGCCCCCGAAACCCCCCCACACAGTGACAACTTTGTCCAGTAGAATTCAAGAAATGTTTTGTTCCATTTGGCGGGGGGCTGCGCCCCCCAAACCCCCCACACAGTGACAACTTTGTCCAGTATAGTTCTAGAAGGTTTTGTTTCATTTTGGCGAGGGTCTGCGCCCCCCAAACCCCCCTACACAGTGACTACTTTATCCATAGTAGAGTTCAAAAAGTGTTTCGTGTCTTTTGGCGGGGGGCTACGCCCCCCAAACCCCCCTACACTGTGACTACTTTATCCATAGTAGAGTTCAAGAAGTGTTTCGTGTCTTTTGGCGGGGGGCTGCGCCCTTCAAACCCCCCCTTCACAGTGACTATTTTGTCCATAGTAGAGTTCAAGAAGTGTTTCGTGTCTTATGGCGGGGGGCTACGCCCCCCAAACCCCCCCACACAGTGACAACTTTGTCTAGTAGAATTCAAGAAGTGTTTTGTTTCATTTGGCGGGGGGCTGCGCCCCCCAAACCCCCCCTTCACAGTGTCTATTTTATCCATAGTAGAGTTCAAGAAGAGTTTTGTTTCATTTTGGCGGGGGCTGCACCACCCAAACTTTCCTACACACTGACTACTTTGTTCATAGTATGAATGTGAGTTCAAGAAGTCTTGTATTTAATTTCAAACTTCCCTTTTAAGACACGCTTTACAAATTAAAATTACTACTTGAACTCATGATAATAAACAACTTTGAATATGAGATCTTTGTCAGAGCCTAAAAATGTTTGCTTTTTCGTACAAGTTACGTGTGCAAAATTTACCTATTGAGGGACCGAAAATGTTTAAATGCCAACAAATTTGATTCCATAGGTAGTACAAGTTGTAGGTAATTTAGCTTAAAACTAGCCAAAACAGTCAACATAATTCTGAAAAGGCCTGATTTGGCAAGCTGTAGGTAAGTAATCAGTAGTTTCGAAGTAATTATGATAGAAAAGACAAGGCGTTAAAAGACATATTTACAAGTAAAACCGCGTGCTAAACATAGTGATACATACTAATTTGGAATGTACTCGTTGAGCCCTTTCATTTGATACCCCACACATTATCCTTTGTAAAATTTAATATTTTTCGTCGCGACTTCTTGTCCACTAGTTTACAAGCAAATCCGTGCGCAAAACCTAGTGATATATATATTTTTGGAATGTGCTCGCTAAGCTCTTGAATTTGATACCCCACCATTTATACATTTATAAACTTTTATTTTTTTCTTCGTGACTTTTTGCCCACTAGTGGGCAAATTATTTAACTTATTGCAAAACTAGGTATCCTATGTCACCCGCCGTTTTATTACGAATCTTTTGACACCTCATTAATTAAAATCGGTTCAGTAGTTTAGACGCTACGGTGGAACATACATACATACATACATACAAACATACATACATACATACATACATACATACATACATACATACATACATACATACATACATACATACATACATACATACATACATACATACATACATACATAGACTGCCAAAAACATTACCCTTTCTTTTGGCTTTGCCGTAGTCGGGTAAAAAAGGAAATCACACGTACAAGGTCACACCATGAACCTTTTCATTCAAAACACTCTCATTCAAATTCTTTTACACAAAATTGAACTAAAAGTGAATTAAATAAATTCTTTAGGCATTCAAAGTAGAGACCTTTTTCGTACATTTCGCTACATTGGTATTAAAGTGAAGTAAGTCAATATTTTTTATTGTTGGGACATTAAGAAATACTGAGTTATTAGGGTTAGTTTGTTTATTGTTTTATAGTTAAGTCTATAATTAATGTTCGATATAAAATAAGGAGTTAGAGCGTCTTCAGACTAGCGTTCTAAACGCACGTACACGCGCGCTACATACGCCCTTCAGAAAACCAAAATAGGGGCATATACGCTTAAATCAGTGTTGTCGTGTCAGTATCAACATGAACTATACGCTCGTACTCGTGCGTCAACGCTCGTATGAACAAAAAACGCGCGTATAAAACGCTAGTCTGAACGTTTTCCCTTACTCAGCAAAACAAATGTTGAGTTGAGCCGGTTTATTTTTAAAAAAATAGCAATTATCTACACAATCTACACACCAAAGCCGCCGGCATGCCGCTGGGCTAGAACAGCGGCTTTACGTCATACGAATGGCAGCTGTCAAAAAAGCCGGCGGCTTTGGTGTGTAGATAGCATTACTAACCTAATTATGTGCGAAATTCTGTAAAAAATTGACAATATCAATAATTATCAGAACACATAAATTCAAATACCAATCGCAAAACAATATACACGTCGCATTAAAAAACCTGTGTGACTCGCTGGAAAATTACAACCAGTACGGGAAGTACACAGTTAAGTTGCCCGGGCTGTACACTGTACTTCAAAATTTATCACTTTTCTACAATGAAATTCCTTTTGTATAACTTCTCTTTTTTTCTGTATCTATGTACTATCATCTTAAAATAAACTGTTAAATAACTTAAATAATAACTTGAAATAATAGACTAGGTGTGTCTTTTTGAGTCAGTGTTGTAATAAACTAGAAATATTAAAATTTTGAGTTACATTACTTTATTTGTAAGCGTACATTTAGAAATAGGTCAAAAAGGTACTAGTGGATGAAAGGCAGCCAGTCATATTTCACTAACCATTATATTACTCAAAAAATATCCAGCGCCTCGCAAAATTCCAACCGACCTAATTTTTTAGTGTTTCCATCCGGTTGTAGGGATGTATGCGAGTATTATATCACTGTTACTTACATACTCGTATTTTTGAAATACCTATTACTTTTTGAATCTAGAGTACACTAGAGTAATTAATTGGGCATATGGTTTTTATATCGTATTTACCATAAGTAAGACTTTTGTAATATTGTTGATTTGTAATCAAGAGTATACTCTAAGTATTATTTACTACAGTTTGATTCCTCTCGTTTAAAAGCCTGTCAAAGAAAAAAAAAATCTCAAAAAAAGTTCCTACTTAATTCTTAGTTTGTAAGTTAGCTGTTACTAGAATTTTTTCGCACACAGTGTTTATTTGTACTGTTTTTGAAAATAAATGTCTTATGTCTTATGTCAAAACCACTCACACAAACTGTATAATCCAACTTAATATCAAACAATGATGGTCATACAAAAATACAAGATTGCCAGGTTTGGTTATTCCATTAAATGTAAAAGACACGCCATATCTAGTTTTCTTTTCACTACTAGTTTTCGCTTCAATTACTTTCTTGCGGCTCCTTTGCTAGCGCCAATGATTATTACATTTTGAGGGTCTGATGTTCTTTCATTGAATGTTGCAAATACTTTTAACTAGTATCTACTCCATGTCATTTATCATTAGTCAAACGTCACATCACTATTTAGACCAAGCTGCTCTGTCTCTAATAAACTTTGTTACGGTAAAATAAATAAGTCTAGAAATTTTCATAATGGCCAGTCGTGGTGTTCAGCATATTGAGTAGGTTTCCACAGAATTTAATATTTTATTGTATTCTTTTGGATTTCCAGTCAAGAGTTAAGATTTTATGAAATATTTTGAGGAATTTTTGAACTTGCAAAAAAAAAAAAGAGTAAGATTTTTTAAAAATCTTTGAAGTAGGCACTTATTCTTGTCATAAGCGTAGGTTTTCCACCAATATTCAGACTTACAGTCACGAGCAATAATAATGTATGATGGTATCTACACACCAAAGCCGCCGGCTTTTTTGACAGCTGCCATTCGTATTGCGTAAAGCCGCCGGCCTAGCCCGGCGGAATGCCGACGGCTTTGGTGTGTAGACAACATTACACTGTGACATTTCCAAAGTATCGAATCGTAACTTTTGTCGTTTCAAAAATATATTTTCGTCAATTTTTTCAATAATTTTAAGATTGTTGGCTGCGTTAATGAACAAATTGATGAACACATATTTTGTAAACAACAGAAGTTACAACACTTTGAAAATGAGAATGTGTGGATATATTTTTGCTCGTGACTGTACATAATACCCCTTATTACAAAACGAGGTTTAAAGATAGTCCAACGTTAGTTCGTTTCTTTTGACGTGTCGGCTATGGACAAAACGTCAAATTAAACGAACTAACGTCGGACTATCTTTAAACCTCGTTTTGTAATAAGGGGGAATAAGACCTGGTGGCCTGGTGAAAGTCACGGAAAGCCGTTGGATGTGGGCAGCGCAAGACCGGTCGTTGTAGAGATCTTTGGGGGAGACTTTTGTCCAGCAGTGGACGCCCATAAGCTGACACAACAACAACAATATAATAAGGTACTACAGTGTTATTACATGCTTACTTTTGAGCATTCTATCTACAAGACATGTTTAGATAGAAGACATAATTAAGTAAGCTTCACTCGAAAAAAATAACCAAAAATAAGGTAGGTACTTACTTATTCAAAATAATTTACCATTAAACACCAATTTCAAGCCTAAACTTTATTTTAAAAGATAAAAATCAGTATAAAACCCGATAAAGGCTTGAAAAAACATCAAGTTTATTATCAGGAGAGAATTTAAAGCGTTTCGGGCTGTCATAAATTTAATCTCGGGAAAGATCAGTGTTTGATTCTGGTTACTTATGTTAGTACTAGCTTTAAGGTTCACTATGAGTAGAATAGTACAACTATGGCGCTATTTCAAAGTCTAAAAATACTTATTCATATATGCAAATTATATGTCCTTGAAAACGTAATTTTTTTGAAGCGTTAGCTTCGTAGAGTAGCAGTTTTATCCAGGGAAAAATCCAGCAAGAAATTCTGTTGGGTAGCTCTTTTCAGCTTATCTGGAAATTCCACTAGGTTTAAATTTTTGTCAAAATCACTCAATTGCCATGTCTCAATCCGGTTTTTTATGCGATATCAATTTTTGAACATACCTACTTAAGTGCGATCGCCAGATTAGTAGGAAAGATTCTGCCAATGGACCTTACGGTAAAAATTCACGACAATTTATGACTTGAACTGCGTTGGTAATAATTGTGAAACTTCATTGATTTGTATTTAGTCGGGTTAAACAGCTGAGTGATGCTAACAGTGTTTTTAAAAATGACAGGAATTAGCAGTAATACCAGTTTATGTAGCCAGCATTGGTTCTGAAACTAGTACTAAGCACCAAAACACACGGTGAAACGCAACTGCAACGCAACTGAAACTGCTAGTTACTTTTGAGTTGCATTGAAGTTTCTGCTATAGACTTCTTTAGAAAACCACACACGACGCAACTAGTTTGAAACGTTTCGTTTCAGTTGCGTCGCAGTTGCGTTTCACCGTGTGTTCTGGGTCTTACGTAAGTACTAACGAAAAATATCAGAATTAAAACCCTGGTTTATGAAACCGACCACGTGTTTGGTAAAAATGTGTTTACCACTTATTTATAGTATAACTTTATGTGCCACGTTCTCAGATCTCATAATAGATTGTGTGCGGGGTAAATTGAACTAATCTACTGGCGATAATGCGGTATTTTGTGGTAATGTTTCTGTTAGGGCTGGTATGGTTGGGTATTTAGGGTAATTTGACAGTATTTTGGGGTAAACTATGTGATGAATGTTGTTTTAGTTGTTTTGTGTTCCTGTTAAGTGTCATTACGTTAATTAATGTAAGTTTTCCAAGGAAATGTTTTTTTTTCTATTTTTTAGCAATTGTTATAAGTACTACATTGTTTTTGTTTTTGTTTTAGGGACCTTACGCACCTGCGGACGCAGTTCGCCGTTTGATATGAAACCGGGTTGAAACCATAAGTAGCTGCCTTATACTATTCATATTTTGCATATCAAACATCAAGCCGGCGACGCGGTAACCGCTAGTGCGTTCCGCGCTTAAATGACATTACGATATTTAGTTTTAAAAACATATAAAAAAGCAAAACCAGAATATTGTACAAATACGAACCTAATTTTAATTTATATAATACGAAATATTACTTACCTCTATAAACCTACGCTCAAAAGTTATTAAAACAAGGTTTACTTAATAAAAATTGGAGTCTTAGAAAATTAATAAAACCTGCCGACATAAGTATTAGGCCTCAACTTGGGAACTTAACAGACGAATAAACTTTTATAGCAGTGTAACGTACCTTGAAAAATTAATTCTGAAATGTACTAGCTTTTAGCAGGAGAACGCTAATTTTAATTTCCCCTGAGAATACAAATTGTCCTGACTTTTTCAATAAGTGAAAATGTGAAACATTGCACTGTACGGAATTGAAACGTGGACCATGACACAACGCGACCGAGATGCAATCTGCAAGCCTTTGAAATGTGGTGTTGGAGGAGGATGGAACGGATTAGCTGGAAGGAAAAGAAAAGTAATGAAGAGGTTCTGCAATTAGTTGGCGAGAGGAGTGACATTTTAAAGACCATTGCTGAAAGGAGAGGAAAGATGTTGGGTCACCTGATACGACACGATGACTTTATAAAAAACATCTTGGAAGGAAAAGTAGAAGGAAAACGGAAGAGAGGGAGACCACGAAAAACTTACATAGATCAAATGAAAGAGGGGATAGAAGTTGTGTCGTATCAGGTACTCAAAAGGACGGCAGAAAATAGAACAGAGTGGAGTAGACTCCTCCGACAAGAGCAATGCTCTTAAATTTAATGATGATGAAAATGTTTTTGCTATTCGGAAACACTTCGAATTTTAACTAAATTATTTTGTGGAATTTCTGGACTACGATCTAATTAAAAGAACTGGTTAGTAATATTATATTTATATAATCTGTAACCTGACCGATTTTGTTCTTTTTTTCTTTGTACCTTTAACTTATTAAATTAGTCTTTCTTTTTAAGAAATCGTGGAGCGTTTACAAGTATGTATAAAATCTTAACTCTTTTTGGACAAAACGTTCCACGTTTTCTTCCGAAAGCCCGAATCATAATTTTTGGTGCGTGCAGTTATTTTCGAGATCTGTTTTCTTTTTGTCGGGTAAAAATTACAAACGAGAATAACGAACCACATTGTGTTATTAATTTCTTAGGTTGCTTATTGTTTTTTTTATTAGGTATCTAATAGAATCTTTTTTAAAGTAGGTAATAAAAAATATTAGTTACGTAAAGTTACATCACTAGTCACGTCTAACTACCATGTGTCAGGAACGCATTCTCTCGTTGACCCTATAATAACTGATATCAAATTATGATTAAAATTCGTATAGATACTATTGACCTCATTTTTATTGCCCATAATTAATTAAATTAAAACAATATTACATTTGCTTTTGCAAAATACGCAATCTTAGGGCCGGCGCAGATCTGACGGAGCGCAGCGCAGAGCACTTTCGATTGTCATATTATTATCGACATTGTTCCCATTAGAATAAAATTCAAAATCAGTTGACACAATATTCGATTGTAGTCGCTTCGATGCTCCGATGCTCATTTGTTGTGTCAACTGATTTTGAATATTATTCTAATGAGAACAATGACGATAATAATATGACAATCAACAATGCTCTGCGCTGCGCTCCGTCAGATGTGCGCCGGACCTAAGTCAGCAATTGCACAAAAGCAGTATTCCTTGATTATCTAATATTTTTTGACAGATATGTTTTAAACTTTTAGGATCTGTTTCACGACTACAGATAAAGTTTATCTGACAGATATTTTATACCTGTCTCTGTCTAAAGCGTCATGTTTTATGAAATAGACATAGGTTTATCTGTCAGTTAAATTTTATCTGTGGTGAAACGGCCACTTATTTAAACATTTTAATAAACTTATGAATGTAGGTACTTTATTCATGATATGAACATTTAAATCAGCATAAAAATGGCGAAAATATCACGGCGTTTCCCAACGAAATTCCAATTTATTGTCAAACGGTTCCAAAGCTGAAATTATGCGACCGAGTAAACAGATTATTTCATGAAAACGGCTTAATACTGTTAAATTATCCACGAACCATTGAAACACCTAATTTTTAATTTATTTCATCCCTTATTTTTCGTTTTTAACTTAATGGTATCTACACACCAAAGCCGCCGGCTTTTTTGACAGCTGCCATTCGCCGTAAAGCCTCCGACCTAGCACGGCGGCATGCCGACGGCTTTGGTGTGTAGATAGCATTAAAATTCTAAGTACTCGTAGTTGTTAAAAAATATGGCTTTGAAAATAAGCATGGTTTTCATTTTAATGTCAAATAAATGAAAACCACGTCAAAAACAAATAAAGCAATAAAATAGTGGAATTTATAACAAAAGGATTCAAAATAATAGTCGAAAACAAAAAGCGATGTTGTTTAAAATAATAAAAGAAATATTTCAGCTTTACAGTACGCTAAAATAAACTTGAAAAATGACGTTCATTTTATATTTTATTCGGGTATTCCAAAATTCTATGTCTTGATGGAATTCACAAGAGATATCTATAGTAGTATAGCAAGCCGCAAGATCCAAACACGCTAATTAAGGCCCAAGTCTGCTAAATTATAATATTTTCAATTGTGTGTCGTCATAGTGTCAATGTAATATAATAAATTGACACTTTTGATTGCAATCAATGTTAAGTAATTGTTTAGAAGAATACCAAATATGTCAAAAAATGCCATATTGATACTCAGCCGAAATACAACTGAGGCTATTTTGAAATTAGCAGAATTAGGCCCCAGCACTCAAGAAGTTTGCCGACCACACTTTCAATTTAAAGAACGACTTCACAAAATGGCCATTTAAATAAAATATGGTCATATAACTTTATTACCTGCCCGTCTAAATGTACTGTCATAACGTATCATCAGATTTTATCGTACTAAAAAATTGGTAGACTTCCTCTCGAATGGCGGGTAAATGTGCCTTTGATGGTTGAAGGGGAATAAAATTCTATAGTATGAACCGCCTAATTCTGTGTATGGATTTGGGAGAGTGAAGTAACTGAGTTGATTGGTCGTTTTAGATATAAGTACGTGCCCAAAATATACTTAGCCAAAAAAAAATATACATACTATAGGTACATACAGATAGCGCCCCCCCCCCGCACTATGCGGTCAGCCGTCCAGTTAACTGCCAGCAGTATTAGCCGCAGTCGCATCGCAGTCCGGGTAAAAACGTTAACCGGACGGCTGACCCTATGCCGGCTGACCGCATAGTGCAGGATTACCCATACAGTCAGCCTGTCACGCCTCACTGTTGGGCAAAGGCCTTCCTCCTTGCTCTTCATCTAGTTCTGCAGTATGCCATGATTTCCCATTCTCCCATTCTTCGCTGCATGAGTCACGTCATTTATTGCTTACCCGATTTATATTATCACAATATAAATATGTGGTATGTTTTGGGCTACATAAACTAGTATATTTTTAAATATGTGTCGATAAATAAGCATAATAAGCAGCATAATGTTCAAAATTGTGTGTATTGTGTACCGTAATTCGATGGAGTATAAATTTAGAATTAATTTAATAACAATGACAAAATATTTTTAAAGCCTATATTTGCATGCTAATGAAAACTGGCTAGATGTGTGAATCTCAAATCAATATGTTATAACAACTTTGTCATACCATATCTAATGCAAATAAATATCTTTATCTTTATCTTTATCTTTAAAAAGTAGATTGAAAAAATATTCATTACTTTGAGCTGAGTAAAACGTAAAAAATACAATATTTCTATTCTACAGCAACATGGCAACCTGTCCCAATTCTTTTTTCGTATTTTATCCAAGTAACCTCAAACACCACAAACCGCTACCCCGGTTACCAGCCAGTCTCCAACCTCTTTTTTAATGGAACAAAAACTCCTTGCTACGAGGCTCATTAATTAAAAAGGTTTAAAACATCACATCGTGATTACGGACAAAATAATGTTCTTGACTTAGAAGTTCTTAGACAATTTCATCCTTGCCATAGACGTCGAATAAAATGGATCCCACATGTAGGACTGTAGATGACTGGCCATTTGGCTTATAAAAATCAAACATAATTTATCTTATAAGTGAGGCATTTAGATCACTCTTATGACTACTATGCTAGCTTAGACAGGAAGATAAGAATATTTTTTCTGGGATGTGAAAGATTATGTTGTAAAGTGAGTAACGAAAGGCGAGCTACAACTTTTCACTACCATTTGCTAAAGTAGAAAGCGTGTTGACATTTTTGCGTCATGATTTTTAAGTTTATAAACATCTTGCCGCTTTCGTCTCAGCTAATACAGGTAGTGAAGTTATAGATAGTGTTAGATAAAAAAAATAGCTTCAAAAAGTACGTACTTTTTTTAAACACGTAGATACTTTTTTGTACTTTATTAAACATACTTTTTTGTAGGTACTTTTTTAAACATTTTTGATACGAGGATGATCTCTTCAAAAATGATAACGATAGCAATTCATTATCCTTTTCACTTTTTTATCTGTATCTCTAAAACACGCTCAAATCGAGGTCTTATTTCTATTTAATCTTTATTTTAAAGATGGTATATCCAATTTACTGAACGTCTATGTTCACACATTTTGTCTGACACATCATTAATTTAAACTGGGAGAGATTTTGTTCCCGTCAGCTTGGTGTTAAGATCTGTTCACATTGGCAGAGAATTTCATGCACCGTTTCATGTTTGCTGATGAAATTAGGTTGTTGAGTGTAAGGATGGTTTTGCACTCCGTCAGATTCGGTAAAAAATAATTAAATTAACATAGAATGATAAATGTCTATCTACACAGATCCGCGCCGCCGTGTCCGGGCCGCGTTCGGGCCGTGGCCGTGGTATGTGGTCGTCATGACAATCGGACACGTTGTCATGACGAGGTATTGTTTTCCCTCCTGACGGGCACGGCCCGGACACGTCCCGGGCTCTGCCCGCATCTATGTAGATAGACCATATAGGTAGCAGTAGTACTATTTTTTAATCCATTTCAATCGGATCGAATTCAGATCGGATGTAGTACGAAATCGCTCTAATCGTTCTAATAAGGTAAACTGAGATTGATCTTACGTACGCAACGTACGCAATGCATTATGACATCTGCTTCATAGAAATATTATGATTAGGTGCACACTTGTCAGGCGCAACTTGGACCCTATACAAAACGAGTTTTATTTAAAGTTCCAGAACTAGGTCAGATAAATTACTTTTCGGTTATACAACACGTCAAGAAATTACATTAGTCCTAGAACTATATTTAAAACTCCTTTCGTAGTAACGGGGATAAGTATAAATAGTAATAATGAGTTAATAATAAAGAAATAAAATTAAATGAAATGAAATACCTATTATTTATTGTAATGTTTGTTTATTTTTATTTATTATAATGTAGTAATGAGTAATGTTTTTGTCAATGAATAGACAGACATGTTGTGATAGCACCTTTACATCCTCTTTTAAAAAAAGTACCACGAATTAAAGAGTTGTGAGTGCTTCAGAGTGACTTGCGATTGTTGAATCAAAGTTTGCTGAATTTTTCCACCTTCGTTTTACAGGGAATAGGTATTTTTTAAAATAAATTGACTACATTTTAAATAGTCTTTTTAATACATCATAGGCAAAATCGTGTAACGCCCGTTACGCACATATCTTGCCTTAAATTTCTTTATTGCTGTCTGTAACTGTTTAATTTAATACAGATGCTGAAAAACAGTCCTAAGTGGAGGGTGTTACGCTCATAAAACTTATATATGTTTTCTTTTTGCATCATTAATTAATTCTCAAGTAAAAGTGTACAACCTGTAACACCCGTTACATGAAATGACCCATATCTTGTTTCTTTGGAGAACCTAAAGAATTTTTAAAATGAACGGTAAATTAAACGTTTAGTAAATAATAATAAAAATCTATAAACATACTCATTTCTTTGTCTGATATTTAACACTCAACTAGTAACTCCACAATATTTTGAAAATGAAGGATTAACTGTTTAATTTTAAATTTTTATAAAAACTGTTTTACTAATTGTACTAATATGGTGATAAATAATAAAAAAAACAAATACTTACTTACCTAAAATATAATATGAAATATTTTAGGTATTGAAATTTGAAAAATAAAGACCTCATATGCCTTTAATACGTGTCATAAAATGTTGTGTTATCATTTTGAAGCTTCACCCTCAAATCCATTGGTTTACAAAACACAATAGATATACCTACCTAAAATGTACTTATGAGACACCAGACAGTACCCGCAATATCACCAAGTGTCCCCACTCCAATGTAGCCGCCTTAAGTGCTACATCCTTTATTAAGGCTCGGCATGTACCGAGGTATTGCTAATCCTATCGATTTGTTACGCTTCCTAAATGCTGTCACGTAGGTTGAAGTGTAGTTAGAATCCGCCACCCAAGAAGATAGTCTCGGTGAGGAAAACAATTGACGTTTCAACGTGTTCCGACACGTCAATTGAAAAGAGTGCAAAGGTGTAAACCTGAGTTGGGTTCGTGGTTCGGACACATCGCCGACGGGGTCGCGGAAGTATACGCAAGTTTTCCCGTAACCCCGTCTTGAAGCGACAAGAAGGGACACCGTGGGGTTTTAGCCGGTGGGAGTCCGGCATAACCCTCCGTCTTTCTCCGAGACGGAGGGTATTCATAAAGGATTTCCCCACGTAAAAAAAAAAAAAAAAAGGTTGAAGTGTAGTTGCGGTTTTGTTTGGTCTTTTGGGAATATGTTCAAGCTTTTGAGTCTATGTTTTATGTGATTAATTTAATGATTATATTAGGTGTGATACTAGGTTATTGTCATGTTAATGGAGGTATTAATTGTAGTCATATTCCTTGACGAAGATACGTGTATAGCTGTCACGTCTCTTTCCCATCGGGTTAGGCAAAGACTTTCTCCACTTCCCTCCACATGTTACGATCCAAACACACCTCTTACGCTTTATCTACATACATCAGTTGCTTATAACTTGACGATAATCATGAGATGTAGCCTGCCTATATAATAAAAGAACTTTCGTCAAGATGTTTTTTCATTTTTGGAAATCCCTTATTTGTAATTTTGGAATGTAATTTTGGAATTTAAGAAAATATATCTTATCTTATCTTATCTAGCCGTTGTTTTCCCACTGCTGGGCAAAGGCTTCTGTCCCCCTTCTCCATGATTCTCTATCCTGAGCCGCCTCTGCCCAGTCGTGTATGAAGGTGTCCAGTTCATCTCGCCACCTTTGTACGTGGTCTGCACGAGTTCTTTTGGCGATTGGTTGCCATTGGGTTGTTGTGATTGCCCAGAGATCGTTCGGCATGCGGCAGACGCAGCTTAAGAATATATATTAAAAGCGATTTCTTTATTTATTAATTAAACTAGTAAGTTTGATACTTAAGTACATAAATATATACATACATATATGTCGCGCCTCTTTCCCATTGGGTTAAGCAGAGGTGGTCTCTCCTCTTCCCTCTTACTACGATCAAACACCTCTTCCGCTACATCCATAGAGAAAATAAATGAAACCTCTTTTTTTTCAATTATTCGATTGCATAAAATCCTATCCATAAAGCTTGTCAGCATTCCCTGTGGAAACCTTCCCTATTCCATTACAAATCGGATCAACTGTGAATGTAGGGTGAATATACTTTTAGTTATTATGGGTAATCCCTTGTTGATCATTTTGAAAAAGTTGGGGTACCTGCAGTTGCATTTTTTTTTATTTTAAAAACTGTTAAAGGAAACAAAACTTAAATTTGTGATCAATTTTTTATTGTTTAATATACAAAAATTTACGCCAAAGACTTCTGTCGTATTTGTCTGATCTTTAAAAACACTGTTAGCAAATAGTTAAACAAAGCGTTGAAAATACACTGATAGAGACAAATAACTGATAGAAATGTCATTAAAATAAAATTATGTTTTGTTAGGGAGGCGAAACTACGAGCTTATTTTTGACTAACTGAGAATAATCTTTAGTAAAAAACACTAAGTAGGTACTATTTTTAACAATTTTATTGTGTCACGTCACGTCTCAGTGTAAATTGACCGTAACTTTACTATAATTAAAAAAAAATACAGCCGAATACAAACACTCGCAAACTCAAGTTAATCAAGATTGCACAGAGCTATGAAAATATCGGAAATTCAATTTGGTCCCCAATGACATCGAACAAAGGCGCGTCATAAATTACATTGTCATAATGACCACACGGTTATTGCAGTTAAACAGCGTCACTTCCAAACAGTCATTAGTGTCCCAAATTACGTTGTGGTTGTGGTCACCCGACGATAGCAGTACGAACGACACTGCTATCGAAAGGATAATCCTGTAAAAGCATTCATGACTAATGATCACCCTACATTTTATGCCGCGAACGCATTTTGATCTGCTCGGATTTTGCAATGAAACGCTGTTTTGTTTGGGAGAAAATGGGACAATGAGTGCATTGCTTTTGTTTTGTTCCGTGACACTTTTTCGTTTAAATAATGACTGTATTTTTGTAATGCTGCAGCGAATATTGTGTGGAATTGTTGCTTTAAATGTTGTACATACACATACATACATACATAAATATCCGTCACGCACGCCTCTTTTTCTTGCAGGTAGGAAGAGACCACTCTCCACTTTCTAGATTTGCTGCGTTCTAAACACACTTCTCGCTTAGTCCACATTCATCAGTCACTTCATACATGCACATCGATTACTTATAATTTATTGTACAATTTATTTAATTAAGGAAGTCATCTATAATAACCGATGTCTACTTTTCTCAGAATATAAATAAATAAAAATAAATATATTGGGGGACATTTCACACAAGGTCACCTGACCCCAAACTAGACAAACCCTGTACTGTGGGTATCAGGGACTGATAAACATACAATATAGGTACATAGATAAATATATAACACCCAGACATGGAACAAACATTTATGCTCATCACACAAATCTTTGTTAACCGGCGGGGATCGAACCCGCGACCCGTGCGTATGAGACAGAGTCACTAACGCCCGTTATTAATAACCTATCCTGATCCGTTTTTTACCAAATCGAGATTGAAAAAACAAAACAAAATTGTGTTCTTGACATGTTTTTGGTACAAAAAACACAATATGTGACAATTGTGTTTTGTTTTTTCAATCTCGATTTGGTAAAAACGGATCAAGATAGGTTATTAATAACGGGCGTAAGTCGCTACCGACTACGCTAACTGGCCTGTCAAATAGTTTAGTTTGGTAAAGGCAATTTTCTACTGCTTTAAGCAGTCCTTCATTGATTTTATCCACATAACGTAAACTTAGAATATTTTGTTGTCTCTCTTCAGCTCAATAAAAAGGTTTTTGAAATGAGCGAGATAACAAAGTCAAAGATCGAAGTCAAATATTTTTGTTCAAAATGGGAACATTCGAGCGCTATCCACTGATCTCATAATACATTTTGGGCTTCTAAAGATAATTTCTAAAGTTTCTTACATTTGCTTTACAATCCTCAAATAAATACAGAACTCTATTAACCAAATATTTAAAACCAACAATCCGTAAGCCTTTTAACTAAAGTCAGAATTCACTAGAAACTAAATTACATGGCGTCTAGACTAAATTCTAGTACCTACAAGTCTGTAGCAAATATAAATGTCTTAAATTTCTTGCAACCCAAACTGAAACTATGCAAAATATTATAAATCTTGCAGAAATGACAAATCATTTTATGGGTATAACTTTTGCTTGCGGTGTAATAGTGCTTGTTAGAGCTAAATAACATTTTGTAAATTTAATGTGGTTGTAATAAACATATAAAAACTGTATTTTGTACTATACTATAAAATTAATTGAAATTATAAATACTTTTCTTGCACAAAAACGCAAAACGATACAAAGCCAGAAATATTTTGAGCTGCCTGCGATTTCGTACATATTTATCGTCATATCTTGGAAAATTTTCGCAATATTTTAGAATAATAAAGCCAATGTGATATGGTATCTAAACACCAAAGCTGCCGGTTTTTTTGAACATTCGTATGACGTAAAACGGCCGGCCTAGCTCGGCGGCATGCCGGCGGCTTTGGTGTGTAGATAGCATTATTCTCATGTGCTAGCTAAAATACTGCAAAGTTTCAATAAATCAATTCAGTGATTTTTGCGTGAAAGAGTAACAAACATCCATCTATCCATCCATCAGCACAAACATTGACATTTAGGTATAATATAAGTAGGGTAGAATATAGACACATAATGGTAAATAAATATCCCATATTTAATATCCATATCGTCCAACTATTTCCTTCTCGATCTCATTGATTAAGCAATAAGCAATAGATTTGTAATTTGGCGGTAAAGCGACATTATCCCAAAGGCAAATACCTCATGAATGACAATTAGGCAACCAAATAGTTAATCAAGTGTATATTCCAGTGCTTAGACGTCTGTAGACAGTAAGCAAACTCATTTGCAAAATGTAGTTAGACGCCGCCAATGTGTGGGTGAATTTATTTATATATTTATTAGATACTGCTAGTGACTTTTATCGTCATTTATGCTGTCTACACACCAAAGCCGCCGGCATGCCGCCGGCGTTTTGACAGCTGCCATTCGTATGACGAAAAGCCGCCGGCCTAGCCCGGCAGCATGCCGGCGGCTTTGGTGTGTAGGTGGCATTATCGTCAACAGAAAAAACTACATCCATGTTGCTTTGTTTTACCACGAAAGACGGACGAACATAAACACACACAATTTCGGTACATCCTTATAACTAGGTACATAAATACATACATATCTGTCATTCTTCTCTCCCATTGGGGAAGACATAGACCACTTCTTTTCACTTGTTATGATCCAAAAACAATTCTTTCGCTTCATCCACACTCATCAGTCGCCTCATACATGCCCGTCGGTTTAGGGGTACTCTTGACTACGGGAGAACAAGTCACCGATTTGATCGAGGTACGTTCGCCTTGGCCTTCCCCTCCCAACATTTCCATCCACTCTCGCCTTGTTTACCTCATAAAACTATTAATATTTAAATTTATGTAATGTTTATGACGTCTATAAACTGTTGTTGTGCGATTATAAATAAATTAAAATAATATTCATATAAAAAAGTTCACTATGGAAGTTAGAGCAAAGCCGCAGTCAGGTCATTGCCCTGCCAACTTACGTCAGTACAAATGTCACATAAAAAATTGCTTCAGTGTCATATCTTCAACGTTTTTATGGCTTCAATGCTCTTTGCCTTGAAATAAACGGTCCTAACTTACACGCTTATCATAAACTTTATTTAACAACGGTTTTAACTAGATTTTTCTGGATTTTCACGCTAGTTTGGGCGGCTAGAGTTTTAGGCATTATTTTGAGAATTGGGGCTTTTGAGCAGTAATGGTTCGGCTTCGGTAGTTTAAAATTTGATATTACCATGCCAAATGTTAAACTGGAAAGCCCTGTAGTATCTTACAATACAATACAAATATCATAAGTAAAAACCTTAAAGTATCAATCCTATTTATATTTTATTTAAATTGAATTTGTTTCTAAAATTATTGGCCTTTATCTGTAGTTTGCACCTAATTAGGTCCACATAAGACAAAAATTCAAAATGCCTCAAAAATATTTTAGTTATGCACTACTTATTCGTTTTTAAATTAAAATTCTCCGGTTAGCGAACGCAAAATATCCGAAAAGTTCGCTTCAAACGGCGCACCGATGTCAAATCCTACAGGTTTAGTTAAAAGTTTTTCCAATGTTCACGAGTCGACGTTAAACCTTTAATGCGGATTACTACGCCAATCGCTGCCCCTACCTATAGAGATATGGGTAGTATAATATGTGTTTTTTATGAATGATGTACGTTAAATCGTATTTTATGAAGTGTTTTAGAGGAGAGAGGCCTTTGCCCGACAGTGGGACGTGATAGGCTGATTGTATCTGTAGCTTAGAATAGTTTTAATCCACTTATTTGTTTTCGTAAGTTTCTTTTCACCGATTTCAAACGATGATATTCGGTTGAGTACGGTGGAGACTGCAAAAACTTGACGGATCCGCTGGTAGATGTGGATCAACCCTATTTTTTTCTAAATACTCCATCACAAAAAACCGAGTTCAAGTCTCCGATTTAATAGGTTGGGGAAAAAGTCTTTTCGCATATAGTATGTATGAACTTGTATTAAAATCTCTTTGGCTATACCATTTGTATCTGGCTGGTTTTGGTATCATTAAAAAGTTTTAATTTTAAAGAAGGCACTTCCAAATTCAAATTAGGAATTTGTGTGATTTTCATTTGTTATTGTTGTTGTTAAAATGAGTGAATCTAAAGAAGAAATTCGATACATTTTAAAATTTTACTATAAAAAAGGTAAAAATGCAACTCAAGCCGCGAAAAAAATTTGTGATGTTTATGGACCTAATGCAGTATCTGTGAGAGTAGCGCAAGTTTGGTTTAAGCGTTTTCAAGCCGGAAATTTTGATATCAAAGATGCATCTCGCTTTGGTCGCCCTGTTACGGACAAAATTGATGCCATTTTTGAAAAAGTGGAGCAAGATTGGCATATTAGTAGTTACGATGTAGCTGAAGAACTGGCAATTGACCACAAAACGGTTTTGACTCATTTGAATAAAGCTGGGTACACTAAAAAGCTCGATATTTGGGTGCCTCATGAGCTCACTGAAAGAAACCTAATGAACCGTGTACTCATTTGTGATTCTTTATTACGACGTAATGAAACCGAACCATTTTTGAAAAAGCTGATAACTGGTGATGAAAAGTGGATCACATACGACAAGAACGTGCGAAAAAGATCGTGGTCAAAGGCCGGTCAAGCTTCACAGACTGTGACAAAACCCGGGTTAACTCGCAACAAGGTAATGCTGTGTGTATGGTGGGATTGGAAGGGCATCATTCATTATGAGCTGTTACCGCCAGGCAGGACCATCGATTTAGAACTGTATTGCGAACAATTGATGAGATTGAAGCAAAAAATTGAGAGAAAGCGGCCAGAATTGATCAACAGAAGGGGTGTGGTTTTTCACCATGACAACGCTAGACCTCACACATCTTTAGCCACTCAGCAAAAATTACGAGAGTTTGGCTGGGAGGTATTAATGCATCCGCCGTATAGTCCTGACCTTGCACCTTCAGATTTTCATCTGTTTCGGTCTCTGCAGAATTCCTTAGGCAGTGTCAGGTTAACATCACGAGAGGACTGCCAAAACCACTTGTCGCAGTTTTTCGATCAGAAGCCTCAAAATTTTTACAGAAATGGGATCATGTCACTACCAACAAGATGGCAAAAAGTTATGGAACAAAATGGCACCTACATACTTTAGTCAAATGTAAATAAACTATAAAAAAAAAACTTTTTGAATTTTCATATAAAATACGAAGAAACTTTTTCCCCAACCTAATATAACGGGTCTGGATACACAACTAGTGAGAACAAGATGTATCATAAACAGGGGCTAGTTTTCGAAAGTCCAAAGCAGCCAAAGTCACGGATTTCATCATGTTTTATGAAAATATATATAGGTTTATCTGTCAGATAATTTTTATTTGCAGGTTGTGAAAGGGGCCTTAAGAAACATAAAGACCTACAAATATATGCATCAGATAACCCATTAAACGTCATGTCACGCCTACATTATGTACCAAGCCAAAATAACCTCGAACCAACTAATACATCATTGTAGACAACCCCCAAGGCTATGCCAGAACATGGACAAATAAATCTTATTTTAGTACACTTTAACGATCAATGTATATCGTTGTTTGTTTTGGAAATTATTGAGGAACTTTGACAGTAATGGATGGAGAACAATGACTTTTGTAGTTGACTAGCTTTGTCCCGCGGCAAGTTTTAGTTTTTTAACGTAAGTCCAAATAACTCTTCCATACTAGCCTATCCATGATCAAAAGACAAAATAGACGCTGAGCAACTAAACTGCTCGTGCGCGCGGGTCTTAGTTGTAACCTCCAACTTTTTACATACATACACATCCGTCACCCCTCTCTCCCATTGGGGTAGGCAGAGACCACTTCCTTCCACTTGCTACGATCCATACATACGTCTTTCGCTTCATTCACATTCATCAATCGCCTCATTTATACTCGTCGGTTTAGGGTACTCTTGACTTAACTTGGCTTGTTATGGAACTTTTTAAACATTTATCAACTTCTTTTCTTTTTAATTTAACAAATTTTAAATTTGACGTAATTTCAATAGTTATTTCAAAAGAGAGGAATCGACCCTTACAATCGTACATTTTATACTATTTTCAGCGTTTTCTTGTAAGAAGAGACGGACAAACAGAGTTTGCTCTCCCTTATAAAGGGGCCTGTGATTTCATTTCGTAGGTTAATAACCCTAATATTCAGTTGTCAATCAAGTTGGTAATATTGAAAACTTTTATTGTTATTTGATATTAAGGGTTTTCAGATAAATATTGTTGCTGTATTTCTTTTGTTGATTTAGTTTAATAAAGTAAATAACAAATACTATGAAAGACTTTGTTTTTATAATATTGGTTTATTTGTTGTTTGATAGAGGTTATTGAACTCATGTTTAATATGGTGTTGAATTCACAAAAGATATTAAATAAAAAAAAATATAATAAAAAAATATAATTATTATAAAAAGGATTATATATAATGTACTGTAATTAGTCACGTATCTTATCAACATTCGAGGTACCTACTCAGCAAGACATAGGGGGAGGCGGGGCACATTGATACTTGGGGCACATTGATACAGTACCTGTTTTGAAATACTGAAAAACGATACGCACACGGACACATCATTAGAACGCTCAAGGACATCCACAAGGATGATAGTTGTGACGATGCTCGCCGCTTGTTCGCCGTTTTGCTTTTACAGGCACAAACGTGTTTTTGGGACCGACAACTAAAATTTTAAGAGCAATGTGTTTGTGTCTCAGCTCCATATTATTAGTTGTTTTAATTGTTTTATTTTACCAAAAGTACGTTTATACTTTAATAAATGTTATTTAATATGTTTATTTAATACAATATTGATTTAAAAAATAATAAATTACTTTTTCGTGAATATAGTCCCTTGGGGCACTATGATACAGTAAAGCGCGGGGCAGAATAATACGTATCAATCTGCCCCGTTAGTGTATTAAAGTAAATTAAAGTGCCCCGTTAGTATTTTAAAGTAGTCTTGAAAATCTCATTTATTATAGAAAATTGTCCGGACGTTTAAAGTTAAGCAGAGAAATGTGAAAAAATCGTTTAGGATTTCAGTTTTGTGATGTTTTTGATTATGAGTTTTAAGAAAAAGTTCCTATAATTTTGATAGAGGATTTTATTTTGTTATTTCTATATTTCACTATGCCCAATTCTGTAGTACTTTTAGGTACTTTTAGTAGTACCCCTTTAGTGCATTAAAGTGCCCCGTTAGTATTTTAAAGTAGTCTTGAAAATCTCATTTATTATAGAAAATTGTCCGGACGTTTAAAGTTAAGCAGAGAAATGTGAAAAAATCGTTTAGGATTTCAGTTTTGTGATGTTTTTGATTATGAGTTTTAAGAAAAAGTTCCTATAATTTTGATATAGGATTTTATTTTGTTATTTCTATATTTCACTATGCCCAATTCTGTAGTACTTTTAGGCTGATTACTGAGTAATTATGTTTAATTACATGTTTAAGATCTTGATAAATTCTAGATTTTTGATGACAATTTTATTTCCTAGCTCATTTCATTATTAGGCTGATTGTGATTATCGTTAATACGAATAATAACGAATAAATAACGTGATTTTTTCAGATACCAACCATTATTTGCTTTTTATTTGGTCAATTTAAGTAATATAACGATTTATTTTGAAAAAATATTATAATATTTACGGAAATAAAATACGCATCAAGCTGCCCACTCTCTGTATCAAAGTGCCCCACCGGTGGGGCAGAATGATACAAAATCGATTTTTTATAAAAGTCGCCATAACTTTTGCCCTATTCGTTTCTATCAGCTTTTTTTAAGCTTATTTATAAGTTAACATATCAGGCCATGCACCCGGCAAAAAAAATGATCAAATATGTTGACATTTGTGTATTAAAACGGAGTTTGAATTTTTGTGTATCAATGTGCCCCACTTCCCCCTATTGTTAAAAAAAAGAAAATGTACTTAATGAAATGTTGAAAACAATAATATGTCTTGCTGATGATTTCCAGTTAGTCAAAGCTTCTTTTACACACTTGTTGATACTAAAATAAATCTATGAACAGAGTCTACTACTTAGTAGGTACTTACTTTTTTTACCAGGGAAACATTTATTTTATTAAAGATTAATTAACTTAAGTCCATACGTATTTTACCATAGGGCAGTACTCCAAAAAAAAATGTAGCCAAAAAAAACCCCTGAAAACGAAAAAAGTAACCTCACCCAGTTCATATGAGTATTTCAATAGTGTCGAAAAAACCCAACAAATTATGCGACCCTAGATTTACGACCTCTGCTCTGACGTCACACGTCACCCGTTTTTCATGCTCTCATATCTGACCCAGATTTATTTGAAATGACCAAGTTCCTAGTTTGTTTTCCTCATTTTAGATTTGTTCCTAAACTTGCTTAAAGCGCTGTTGTTTTATGCGTTGCGCGCAGCGTCAGACGCATGTGATCAGGTTTCTTCATAAACTTACATAGGCCCGCGTTGTTTTATGTGTTGCGCGCAGCCATCGATTTTGTATGGAGAAACCTTGTGACAAGGCATACAACGTCGTCGCAGTTGGACGGTTTCTTTCGGTGTTTTCTTTTCGGCTTCTAAATTTAAATTCAAAATTTTTACAATAGAACTGTCCGACATTGCCTCGCCGAGTCAGCATCAGCCGAGTCACTCCAGTTGATTACCTCAGGAAAGACAGTTATTTTGTGTTCTTATTTAAAGTTTACCTCCTATCTTATTAGTATCATATCATCATCAGTTCTTTTCCTAAAAATAAATAGTTTACTTGTCCATATCCTGTTGTTTGTTGTGCGCGGCCCTCGACCCTCGACCTCAACGTGCAGAGTCCCACTGTCAAAACCTGATCGCTTGCGTCCGACGCTGCGCGCAACGCATGAAACAACAGTGCGCATAAACGTGTTACTATAGGTTGACTCTTCTGATGATTTTATATAGTAGGAATAAAAATGACACATTAATGCACAAAAGAATTGGCAGATACGCTGTTTGAACCCTGATTATCATATCAGCTATCTACCACCCGCACATTATTGTGTACATACATCCATCACTTGGCCGTAGGGACGTCCTGACCATATAAATCTTGTGTTAGCACCCGTTAACGGTCAACGCTTAGCATTTGTTACAGCTTCCGGCCAAACCGTCCAAATTCAGTACACATTTTGTTTATGGCATCGATTTGTTTTCCAAGACACACCGGATTTGTTTGGGTAATATGCTGATTTTATTGGCTACGAAATAAGCAGGAGATATCGTTTTCATATTGCGAATGTCTCGTTTGTGTTGGCTTTTGTTTTTCCTTTTTGGAATTTAGAATGTAGACTGTTTCTTTTTGAATTTAGAAAAGAAGGATTTTGAATTCGGAAAAGGTTCGTTTCGATTATGTTTTTAGAATATGTTTTTGGTTTTAAATACAAAGGTTGTTTTCTATTTGAAACTCGATTATTTTAGTTAGTTCAATTTCAAACCAGCGCAGCATTCCTATTATAAAACTAGAACTGCTTTCACCCAAACTAATGCAATCAGATTTGAAAGTTTCAGTTTAAGTGACTCTACAATAAAATTCAAAATAAGAATATTAAAACTTAATTAAAACCAAATTAAACACCAAATATATATAAAAAGGCGTGTCAATTAATTTGACGCAAAATGTAACGACGACGACGACAATTTGAATCAGGAAATCAATATATTACCATGAATAAATTTGTAAATACAAAATTACCTTCGGCTTTAAATACCATACCTCATTACCGGCCTTTCATTTTATATTCAATTTACTCGCTGTATAAAAGTTATTAATATTCAATTATTTATGCATTTAAGTGAATCTGACAGGAAAAATATTATAATTTTACAAGTCAGGTTCGCAGGTTGATATTTTATTCAGAATCGCTTTTTATAAGTTTACATTTTTTATGACTATTATACGAGTATATTATTATTTATTGTGAATATTTTTCTTTCTATGCTCTTTCTAAGCTAATTAGCTTGTAGATTAAATTTTCATGTGTGACAACTCAATAGTTATCTCATATTAGTTAGGTCAATAAATAAAAAAAAATCTAGAGTTGTTTAATTCATATCATGCAGAATTTAATAATAACAGTGTCTATACATCGTATCGTTTGTGTCGATATTTCTTTTAGAAATATGCTGTACCTTTTGTATAACTTCTCTTTTATTTCTTCCTCTATGTACCTACTGTCATCTTACAATAAACTGTTAAATAAATAAATAAAATAAATAGATAGATATGAGGTTATTTGGCTTTAGTGGAGATTACCACTAAAGACAAATAACAGCAATATTTGTCTTTAGCGGGAATCAAACCCACGACCTATACTTCCATGGATGGTAGACAGGGTCACTGCCAAACACGCCAACTTAACCTCTAATGGTATCTACACACCAAAGCCACCGGCTTTTTTGACAGCTGCCATTCGTATGACGTAAAGTCGGTGGCCTAGCCCGGCGGCATGCCGGTGGCTTTGGTGTGTAGATAGCATAAGAGTTTCTTGCTGGCTTCTTATCTAAGAAATCTGCTTTCCGAAGCCAGATTATATAGCTTCCCTATAATAGGTAATTTGTTTTTTTTATTAATTATTATGTTTTTTACTATCAACATTTTTGTGACGAATTCAAGTGTAATTTAATGTTACCGATTAATAAAGATTAAATATTTATATTTATTTACATGCTTTGATATAAAAATAAGTAAGTATCAAAAATAATGTTGCGAACTCTTTCATGTGCCTTTATTTAAGAATTATGAATTTATTAATTAATAATTTGCTGGTTATTAATTCACTACAGTCGAACAAGTGAATAAAGTCTTTTTGATTTCATTTGACTTGAACTGGCCAGTCATGAAACACCTTAAATAGCCTTTTATGATACAAAAAGTATGTAAAAAGCAATATTGTCAGCATTAAAAAGATATTGGTTATATTTCCTAGGTCTGCTTTAAACGTCGCGCTCTAAAATATGGAATAGGATTTGAGCTAACGCTGAGCCAAAGATCTACGACGAAAACGTGTTTAGGATTAAAGTTTTCGCAGAAAACGATAGGAAGAGAATCTTTTTAGAGATGTTAAAAGCGGGTTTTATAGCTTTGAGCTGTATTTAAGCTTATTTAAGGGTTTGGAGTACAGACTGAATTAGTTAGACTTAGGTACAGATAAAATTTAACTGACAGATATTTTATGACAATGTCTAAAACGTCTTCTCTTCTTTGTCCTAGCCATTTCCCATTAATTGGGGTCGGCTCTCCTCGTTCTACGGCGCCAGGTCAATCTGTCCTGGGTTGTCAACACATTTGTTTGGGCGCGCTCTAAGTCCTTAGCTACCGTTGACCACCAAGTAGCCTGTGGGCGTCCTCTCCTTCTTTTATCATTCGGTAGTGCTAGGGGCCGTTTCACAACATGGTCTTCGGGGCGTCTCATGACATGACCGAACCAGCGTAAGCGACTTTCAGTGAGTTTTTCTGCTATAGGTGCGACTTTGAAGCTACCTCTGATGTGCTCATTTCGAACTTTATCGAGTCGAGTGACACCTGCTGCCCATAGTAGCATCTTCATCTCACTTACGTGCATTTTCTGTTCGTGGGCTTTCTTTATAGCCCAGCATTCGGCACCATACATCATGGCAATGTCTAAAACGTCATATGTTATGAAATAGACAAAGGTTTTTCTGTCAGTTTTTTATCTGTTAGAGGTGAATGGACCCTTAATATTTTAGGCCATTGGTACGTATTTGTTTATTTCATTTTCAGCCGAAATTAATTACACTCAAAACTTACGGGAAGTACCTATCCCATTGTCATTGAACTTTATAAATAAATTATGGATCTTATAACCATAAACTTTTCAATAAATAAGAATAAAAAGGTAGCTTGGTGTGGATGAAGCCAAAGAGATGTGTTTGAATCGTAGCAAGTGGAGTGAAGTGGTCCATGCCTACTTCGATGGGAAAGAGGCGTGACAAATATGTATAAATGCATTTGCAAAGGTACTGAAATAAGTAACATAGCCTTTGTTATTTTTAGTACGCAGTTTTTCTTTTTTGTAGTCTTTCTGCCTTAAAAAGTATTTTCTTCCATCACTAAGTTCAACGATCGAGCTTTCAACAAAAAACACGTTCTCCCCAATCTCCATTTAAAAGGATCGTTACCTGATGCGATGCTTTTTGCTCGGTATTTTGAAATAACGGATTAAGGTATTATGGGGCGGTCATTTGTGGGTCGCTTAATTTTGGGGGGTGCAAAAAGTCACAGTTAATTAATTATGTAATAATTTGAGTGAATGATAACAATAAGTCACTGTTTTTAATGAATAATTAGGGTAACCTGACATCGACCGTCAAATGAGTAATAGTACAACAATATTTGATTTCTAGCCGTATAATATCCTATTGACAAATCTCGATTACTGAATTTGTAGGTTATACATAAATAATTAACAATTTTTCTAAAATCTTAGTCACTAAAGAAGCAAACGAGCTAACTGCGTCATACATACGTACTTATATATCCGCCACGCCTCTCTCCCATCGGGGTAGGCAGAGATCACTCAGCTCCACTTGCTACGATCCAAACACACCTCTTTTGCTTCATCAACAAAATAAAAGTTTAAAATTAGAATAAAAAGGGCGGTAAATTCAAAATACAGCCCTGGCCACCATGACAGCGGGAGCGCCCCAAAAACATTTCTTTAACATGGCGCCCTCCAACTTCGCACCTTCAAGCAAACTTGTGGAAAATTTTAATATCGCCGCCGACTACCTCGTTACCCCAGTGGAATAAAAATGGCAAACAAATGAAGTGGAAAGGCTTGAAAGTAAAGGTTTCACCTCACTGTCACGTCTCCGCTCCGCTTTGCTTTGTAAAGAATGTTATTTAAATATGGACGCCACTAATATTCATCATTAAATTTAAGAGCTTCGCTCTTGTCGATGGAGTCTACGCCACTCTGTTCTATTTTCTGCCGTCCTTATGAGTACCTGATACGACACAACTTCTATCCCCTCCTTCACTTGATCCATGTAAGTTCTTCAAATATTATAAATGCCAATTTTTGAGAGGATCTGTTATCAGTTTGCACGTCAGAATAACACGTTAGTTATATCTATTATCTTAAGATATTGTATAAGTTTTCGAAGATATGACGATAAATATGTACGCAGTCGCGGGTGGCTTCTAGTTATGAATATAGCAAATAAGTGAATAGGGCGTACTATTATATTGCTAACTACCTACATACTGACAGCCTACATACTGACTAATAGCCAAGATAATCCTAATAGCCAATATATAACCCTCGTGGGTTATACTATCTACTCTACTCTATTATATCTACTCTTGTGAGTAGATAGAATGAAAAATCAGAAAAACATAGCGCGTCAAGCGCGAGTACTCTACAATTGCAAGCAATCGCCTTTTTACTGCTTCGGTAACAAGTTACTTTAGAGCGGAGAAGAGTAAGTGAGCAAAAACCTTAACGGTTAGAACACAATGTTTGAGTGTGCCAGTATCATTTACATAAGGCGCGACGAGCGAGATGTAAAGGTAGTCCGTGATTCGCAATCCGAGTGTGTACCTGATGAAATTTCAAATCAGGTACGGATGGAAATGTCGAATATTTCTTATCTTTCAAGGAAATCTTCGGTACCGATGGTGGTGATACTAGAAGTAGATAGAGACGCACATTTTTTTTGTGACAGGTATGTTACTGATACTTTGAGGCTTTGGCCGCAATAACAGGCAGCTTGATATGCGCCTAGAGGCTAGCGAGTCATCTAGTGCGTAGCTAACGCCCGTTATTAATAACCTATCCTAATCCGTTTTTACCAAATCGAGATTGAAAAAACAAAACACAATTGTCACTTGTGTACCAAAAACATGTCAAGAACACAATTGTGTTTTGTTTTTTCAATCTCGATTTGGTAAAAAACGGATCAGGATAGGTTATTAATAACGGGCGTAAGTGAAACGAACGTTCTGGATTGTACGCGACGGGCCGCACTGGACGCTTGGCACCAAGCAGGCCTGCCAAGCCACCTGTCATATGTCAGTGCGGACAAAGCCTCAGACGTGCGTGCATCCAATGATACTGGCCAGCCAGCTGTAACTGTAACCGAACAGATACAGTAACAAGTTTCTAATAAGTGTGCGTGTAAGAGTAATCCGAAAATTAAAAAAAAAAAGTAACCCGAAATACGCGATAACAAGTGACAATCGTCTCGCTGCGAGCCGCTCGTGTCGTGATCGTCGCAGGCTCGCTAACCTAACCACGTTCATATATAGCTCGCCAATGAAAACGCGCTTTTAGTGAAATGTCAACAGCGTCTGATACAGTCAGACATCGTATACGTGGGACAAGTGTACACACTAGCTCTCCCACGTTGCGTACGTAATACCAGTCTGTTTCTAACCTGAACTTCGTGTCGTATCAAGAAGTCAAATTGTTGGTAATAAATAGATACTTAATATTAGTATGGATTGTTGTCGAAATCAGTACATTTATTTCTAAGATTTAAGTATTATTTTATTAGCCTAATGTGTCCCTCTGATGGACAAAGGCATCCCCCGTATTATTCCATGCCTCCCTATCTTCGGCAACTTCTCGCCAGTTTGCCAAGTATGCATCCAAATCGTCGCGCCATCTCCTTTTAAGCCAACCTCTACCTCTGTGGCCGTCTAGGTTTGTTATAAATTATAAAATTAATTTATTTGGTAGTTCTTACATCAAAGTAATATTGGAAATAAAAGTATTTCGATAGTAAGTATAAATTGATCAAAGACTCTCTTTCCTAGAAATAATATTGTTTAATTAAATACTCATTTATTGAGTGTTTCCTTGTCAAGTTCCCAATAAGATTTATTTATAAGGAAAACGGATTTAACAAAAACACGTAAACAACTTTAATAATGTTTTTTTGTTAATAATAACAAATAGGTTCTTGGCCCTACACAGATATGTATCTATGAGACGACTGATAATTGTGGATAAAGCGAAATAAGTGTGTTTGGATCGTAGCAAGTAGAGGGAAGTGGTGCCTGCCTACATACCCCGATGGGTAAGAGGCATGACAGATACGAACGTAGGTGCACATGTTTCCTTGGCGTTTGAAATATATTTAAAAACATGTAACATTTTTTTAAATACAAGTAGGTAAGGTTTTTTTACTTTACAACATATTCCGTACTGTTTACTGTCAATAAAAAACATTATTATTTTATACCTAATCCATTAGTAAAAGCTGCTCGATTTCATCGTCTTCACAACTATTTGAAATTCACTCTGTATACATATTCAATACGGTAAGTAGTGGTTGATATTATGGTATATCAATAGGCCGGTCCCCACATAGCGAGCAACGTCGCGAGGCATAAGTTTGACCGCTCAGGAAAGACCTCGCTACCCTATTGAGTTGCCTAGTTCTTAGGGGCCTCTTTTAAATGGAAAATCGTTTGACACGCGAGGCTGCTCGCTCTGTTTGGACCCACCTTATGAGTTTAGTAAGCTATAGCACGCTGTAGCCTATACAGTGTGACTACGGTTTGGGTAAGGGGTGCATTTATTAAAAGCTCACAGGTTATTTATGAAGGGGTGACGGGTCTGATGGCCGTCACGGGGTTACGCTTTTTTTTTCTATTTTAAAAAGCCATTTTAAAATTTACGTAGGTAAGTATACAGTTTTTCAAAGGCTGTCGTTTACAGAAATGTCATTTCAGAATAAATTCTTAAGATGTTTACGCTGAAAGGCTACTTAATTAAAAAAGAAAATCAATAAAAGTTATTTGGAATTTGTGATCGAATAAGATTTTTTTTATTAGCCTGTTTCGTCCCAAATAAGTTTATAAGGAAAAAAAATGCAATTAATAGTGCTATTTTTTTAAAATGAATAAATTTTTAAAATCAGATTTATATTTAATCATCAAGTCTTGCAGCTACATTTGTTTCTTGAATCACAGTAAGGTTTGTCTCTAGTGACAATTGAACCCTATCTGTGTAACGGCAAGCAGAAAGCAGCAGGCTTATTTTAATCGCTACACAAATGGATAGAGTTATAACTCACTGGATCTGGCGATTAGACGAACTTTCCTTGTTACTTCTTGTAACGTGGTTTCCCGAGGGAAGACCACGTGCTTTGATCCAGGAGTAGCCGTCCGGTCCGGTAAGTGTTTTTACAATTAATACACACCACACGGTTAGGTGCTAGGCCTTAACTCTCCTCACGCTCTCCTAGGGTCCCGATCATAGTTAAGTAGCAAACCTATGTCTGTAAGTTACCGCATAAGAGTTTATTGGAATATACAACTCTCAGTACTTCCATTCAGCCTTTTATTTCACCCTCTGACGCCATCGAACACTATCCGCTACCCTCAGACAAGTTGCTGGCCTTGAGCACAGCCAGTAACATACTGTGGCTCAGCAAAATCAAAGCACGTGGTCTTCCCTCGAGAAACCACGTTACATTCTTTTCGACCATATAGGTAGGTAGCTCTTTACTTTAAAGGCATTGAACAAAACCTCACAACCGTCAGAGTACCGTGGGAAGTAATCTGCGCCAAACCATTCCTTTCAGTGTACTGGGAGGTAATTCTGATCACGTATTCTAGCACTGGTTCCTAAATCGGTGGTAGCTACAAGCACCAAGTCCTTTATTATCCTGAGGGACTAATTTTCTCATTTGAAATTAACAAAACCACGCAACTGTTAAACTCAACTCTTAAAAACTTCTGTCAAAGTCTTGTCAAAGTGGTAATTTTCATCGTGGCCAGTTGGCGTGATTGACAGTGTATCTGTTTGCCATGCCGTAAGTTGAAGATTCGATTCCGGCTATATTCAAACATTGCTGTGATGAAGAGATGTTTGTCGTATGTCTAGGTGTATGTTTAAGGAATGTGTATGTATTTAATAGTAAACTAATGTAACAATAAGCATTGTTTGTCTCTTGTGAGAGTCGAACTCACGACCACTCACGGCAAGGCAAGCAGGGTTACTAACTGCCACAACAACTGGCCAGCCATATTAGGGTTTATAAAGACTAACAATTCAAAGGTAGTAAGCAAAATCAGAGAAAGAATGTTAAGAATGGTGAAGTGTACTGGTTACAGCAACACTCGTAACAAATTAACAGAATTGCAGCACAAGTCTAGTGCCAAGCAACAACGAGAGGAACTAAATTTATACATTAGATTCAGAATTTGAATTCCGCGGTGAAATGTGGTTGCAGTTGTACGAGCTGAAAGACTGGTTGGTGTCTTGAAGTGTTGATGTTTCTTCAGTTGATATTTTGTTTTTGTTAATGTTCTCGTATATCACAGAATACCGAATACAAACGACTAGGTACATACCTACTTTATTGTTGCACTCTCTCGCATTTGAACCACGACGGTCGTTCCCTATATTCAAAGACAGGTAGCTATCTGAGATCGGCAGCACTTAACTGTCACGTAGCTGTTATTTTTGATCTATCCTTCAGGAGCATTCAATAGATTTTTCGACACCGGTAAAAAAACGAAAACGAAAATTTTAGAATTTTCGTTTTTTTTTTATTGACGAAATTTTCGTCCCTATAAACCTACTAGTAGATAACTACGGGTTGCTATCTCCAGTTGGGCAAATCAGAGACAGATAGAATATTGGGAATAGCCGTAAACGTCATGGTCTGTGCGACACAGATATCGCTATACGAAGTCAGAATAAGCCGATTGCCTCTTTTCAAAGATCAATGTGCATTCTTTATCGCCCTTTACCGTAGGTAGATTTTTTTTTTCAATCGCTCGTTTATGACGTGGCATATTTGTAGGTCTTCAATCTTCGGCCAATGTTGAACAAGGAGAATACTTAAAAGAAGACAGTTCAATGACAGAGTACATCTTCAAGGCACAGGTAAACGACAGCCTTACACAAAAATGTTCGCAGCTTAGATTAAATACAATCTTTAGATACACCTTGCTAGGTGATCAAGAAAATAACTTGCTGTAAGTCAGACTGACAGACGTTCTGCTTCTATAGTGCTACAAGAATCTTTTGGCACCTGGCGGAAATCGGAACTAACGATATCATCTTATGAGTAGTCATTATTTGATTTATTTACTAACACCCACAGCCTCCTGACAATGTCATCCATGCGCCAATAGTTCCTTGTAGCACTGTAAGGTGATTGACTGATGTCTAACTGTCAAATTCAAAGAAATGCAAATGGTTTCGTTGGATACGTATTGTTGTACTTGGTAAGGTGAGAGTAAAGTGTCATAGGTAATACAAATAAATAATAAAAAACTGCCGAGACACACATTTCGCCGATTAATGGTATCTACACACTAAAGCCGCCGGCTTTTTTGACAGCTACCATTCGTATGACGTAAAGCCGCCGGACTAGCCCGGCGGCATGCCGGCGGCTTTGGTGTGTAGATAGCATTACAATTTTGTGTTCATTTTTGAACCAGCATGTAAAGCAGTCACTGTTAGTTCACAAGAGTATATCTATAGTTTTTAATAAATCTGAGGATCTAAGCTCACTCAGTGGCCATGATTGATGCGTTTAGGCTAAGGCCATTTTAACAGGGCGAGGTATTCCATAAGACCTTGTATTTATGGAGACATTAGCTTTGTAAGAAGAAATTATTATTGAAGTAAAAAACGTGGGTTCGTGAATGTTACAGGTGATTGATTAGTGAGAAAGATACTGAGGCCCAAGTCTGAAGTTACAACATTCTCAGTTGTGTGCCGGTAGAGTGTCAATAAGAGTGTCAATGTCATTTTTTGACACATTTGATCTCAATCTGTGTTAGCCATTGTTTAGCAGACAACCAAATGTGTCAAATGTCATCGACACTCTGCCGACACACAACTAAGGCTATTTTAAATTAACAGACTTGGGCCCCAGTTATGTCGTAAGTTTGGTGACGTACATTAAGACATATCTGTCTATTTCCCTCCACTTATAAAGATCCAAACACACTTCTTTTGTTTCATCCACATTCATCACTCGTTATGTTGCTTTAAAAAATAAATTATATTCGAACGAACAATCAGAATCGAATCGATACGAACGGCAACCGTTTATTTCCATCAAAGAAAAGAAAAAACCGGTTGGCTTCATTAGAACGTCGAAGTTTTTTCAGTTCCATGAATTAAAGTAAATTTTATTCATCGAACGGTTGTTTTTTAATCTAAATATTCGATCAGTTTTTTCATTCGGTTAGCGGTTTCAGGAAATGTATTTTGTTTCCATTTTATTTAGTTTCTTTTTTTTAACTTGTTCGTCGATAAATTTTACAATAAGTATTTAAATATTCTCATTTCTAACTGATTTTGCGGTTATAGTGATTTATAGCGGTTTTTCAGGCTTTAAAGAAATCGGTTAAAAAAACTTGCCAAACCAAAAATATTCGTTTTAGATTTGTTATTATAAAATATTGTAAAAAGAGTAACGAACACTCATCCTTCACATCCATGTCATACATCCATCCATTGGCACAAACATTGACATCTATCTATATATATAAAAAACCCGTTTTCCGTAGTCACGGCATCACGCCTGAACGTCTGGACCGATTTCGCTAATTCTTTTTTTAAAATGTTCATTGAAGTCCAAGGATGGTTCTTACGGTGAGAAAAATTCGAATAATTGCCGGGAAAGCCCTAAAACAGACCTTTTCTTTTTCCCATACAAATGTTTTCTTACTAAAATGTAGAGTCAATTTGAACTTTATTCCTACACAATAAAGTTCATTCTAAGGCGGGACGAAGTTCGCCGGGACAGCTAGTTTATAATATAAGTAGGACTTATACTATAGGTACTTACCAAACTAAAAGCCCTTGCGTATATCACACTAGTGACTGCCCGCGAGTTCGTACGCATTTATCGTCATATCTTGGAAAATAATCATACTATCATTGAATAAAATAACCTATAATGTTATGCTGATGTGCAATCTGCAGTATTGCCAAGCATCATGAAAATCTGTTCAGTACTTTTAGAATGAAAGAGTAACAAACATCCATCCATCCATCGACACATAGGTAAGGAGTGGCCCCATTTTTTTTTTCATATACAAATGAGTTTATGACAGCGTGCCAAGGTTGGCGCAAGTTTTTCATAGTTTTCTTGGTATTTCCATACAAAAAGGTAGCCATTTTGCGCCAGACCAGGCACGCAGATCCAGACGGTATCGTACCTCCTTATATATTTTCGACACAAACATTGAAATTTATAATATTAGTAGGATTTAGGTAAAAATGGGAATCAAACCCCATACCTATTTAGCAAGAATTAAACATCCCCAACCAAACCTCAAAGTATTGTAAGCATTTAAAGCACGAAGGAAATCAGGTTAAAGAGCAGTAGTTAAGAAGCCATTTAGTTGATTATTCCTTCTCTGTAAAGATAGATGTAGACTCGCGAGGAGACAATACAAAATGGCGCTTGATGGGGAGTAGACGAGAAAACACTACAGTTCAAATACATACATAAACTGCCAAGAACATTAAGCCTTCCTTTTGGATTTGGCGTAGTCGGGTAAAAAAGGCAGTTAAAGAACAAATTAATTCTAATTATGTCGTGTTTTTTAAAATATGGATTTGAAGCCAATTTCAAAAAAAAACAGACTCCCCTAAAGAATTGTGCGGACTTCGAGTACGTGATAGATAAGACAAATCAGCGAATGTGTAGCCTATCACGTCCGCACATATCATCGCGCGGCCAGCATCTTAGTATATAAGCGTAGCTCCCAGTCATTACTATTGTCCAGTTGTATTGTCCTGTCATCCAGTCAGTACAGTTACTATATCATCATGTAACTCCAAATATAAGTTCTGCAACTACGCTGCGCCGTTATTATTGTCACCTATTTTTCCTGTCCGGAACAGAATTATGATTCCAAGATAAAAATATCTGTCACATGTTTTCCCCATCGGGGTAGGCAAAGGACCACTTCTCTCCACTTGCTAATACTACTTACCTACTTTTTATACAAAATTAATACTTATAATATTATCACGAGTGTACAATCGCCTTAAAGCTACGGTATCAATCTTTCTGCTCGATCCATTTGAGAAGTAATCGATCAGTCATTTCTCTGCAGCCTGTGGCCGGTAATTAAATCGTTGGACGATAATTACTGAGACGAGAAAATATTTAGGTTTTTATGAAACAAAAGCTATAAGATAAAGACGAATCTAGCCTTTGATTTTTTTTCTTGATTTGCGTTATTCATGTCGCAGTCATATGGTTGAATCTGCTATTTGATTGTGTAACTAGCGCGTTCATAGAATGACGACATTTGATTGAATGACTAATGGACAACTTGTCAAATTGTTTAATGTAACGGTTTGACTGAGTATCGTTTAGCATAATCGTTGAATGGGATATAGTATAGCCGACTTTGTAACGATTGGTACTTAGTTTGTCGTTGCTTTTTTATGTTGTTTTTCTTTATATTTTATATGTGCAATAAGGAATGGGCATGATGACTTAAATATTTTTTTAGTCCATCACATAGATTATTAATATTCGACACCTATTTTTTTTCTCATAAACTAAAAATGACGTAGGAGTGACGTCAATACCCCCCACTCCGAAACTTTGATGCTCTGTAACTTTGTATTTATTTATGTATTAGGTTAGGTAAAAAACGCGTTTCAAATATTTTTTAATAGCCTAAATAAAAGATGGACTAATTATTTATTTTTTGAATTTTCGAATGTAGTCATCATCCTCATTTCTATCTATCTTTTTGTGTGTGAAATGTCACCCAATATTTATTTATTTATTTTTTAGCAGCCGCTGATGCCTAAAATCTGCTTTTATTGTATGCACGTAGAACTTCACGAGAACCTTTAACGTGCTTCGGTTCTTGTAACACAAACTGCTAATGCATTTTCAGTCGGCTTAACCTGATGTTAAGCATTATTAATATTCTCTTATAAGCGGGCAACTAAGCTTGCTTTGTTCAAATATTTATGCTTGTACCGAAAGGTTCGGCTTCGTTGATTTTCTACAAGTAATCTCTAGAGAATGGTATCCTTTATAACATATTTATAGAAAGAAAGATCGCGAGTTTTGGATTTTTGTCTTTGTTAAAAATAGGAAAGGTTTTTGAAGATTATATTTTTGTTGTTTTAAGAAAAGTACACGCAAGCTAAGTCATAATCATTATTATACAGGGTGTAACAGAAAAGGGGTATAAAATGTTCGCCTCCCCATACAAAATGTCCGATCAGCTGATCGAGTAAGATTCAAAAATTTTTCCGAGTTACGTTACGACCCATGTTCCTTGGGGAAAATTGTACAGTTTCATGAGGACTATCGCTGTGTTTCGGCATTATACCCCCTTTCTGTTACACCCTGTATTTAAAAGTTACACTTTTGTCGGTGGAATGTCCGCTATTTAGGTCTATTTTTTGCTAATGCTTTGAATTATATAGTTTTCTGTAAGTACATACATATCAGACACACAAACACCAAGACTTAAGACAAACATTTAGAAGTAAGAAGTAAGAGTTGAACCCACAAACTACGTCATGGCAGGATCACAACCAACCACACCAACTGCCTAGTCTTAATTAAAGTTAATCGAACTTTTTGCCATTCATAGCCTTACTGCAAAAAAAAAACAGAATTAAAAAAAGAACCTAAATTGTTAGGGTAAACAAAATCACGAGAAATAGCTAATGAATAAGTTTCGTTGGAAACCTTTTAAGAGCGAATCGATACCCTTATATTAAGAGGTGCTTGTTTCTGAAACGCTCTTCACTTCAAAGTAAAGGTACTGCAATGAGTAGCCAAAATGCGAGTTAATTTCTCTTGGTTAAAATCACCGTTAAAACTACTCAATTGTATACATACATACATATCTGTCACGGTTCTTGACACTTGGGGTAGGAAGAGACTTCTTCTTTCCAATGGGGATGATGACTTCATTCGAAAATTCAAAAATTATTTTACCTAGTCCGTCTTTTAGGCTATTAAAAAATATTTGAAACACTTTTTTTACCTGATCAAATACATAAATAAATACAAAGATACAGAGCATCAAAGTTACGGAGTAGGGGGTATTGACGTCACTCCCTCGTAAAAATCGTACTAAGGTGTGACGTCATGAGCAACTTTAAACCAATGTATCTGTGTCATTTTTAGTATAAGAGAAAAAAGAAAAAATACGTGTCGAATATTTTAAAATAATCTAGTTTTAGTCAACATGCCCATTGCTACAATCGAAACACATTTTCATTGTTTTCTTCAACTTCACAAGTATCCTCAGGATTACCCGAAATAGACGTGCATAATAATCAACTATATAACCCGGCTGAATACAAAACAATGTCGGGATTATCATAATAATAGCGTTGACAGGCGTTAATTTTTAAAGTTGGGTTATACAGTTTACAGATGAGAAGTCCCTAGTAAAATGCCATTAGTTTAAGCACCAAAACATACGGTGAAACGCAAATGCAACGCAACTGAAACTGCTTTTCAAACTAGTTCTGGGTCTTACAGTGCTACAAGGATCTTTTAGCACGTGACAAATATCGAAACTAACAATAACATCTTGTAAATTGACATTATTTTGAGTTATTTATTCACCACCCACGCCCTCTTGACGATATCACTCAAGTGCCAACAGATCCTTGTAGTAATTATGATCTAACTATAATTGAGAACTTTCAAAGCATATTTATCTAAAGCTAGCATCCCTCCTATTTTCCCCAGCACCCGTATTTCCAGGAATAAACGAGTTTTAACTGGTTTTTTCCGAGACCAATCGATCACAGGTGTTCAGTGAGAATTTATTGGCGTTTTTACCGTCCTGTCCTCGCTTATTTCACTATCAAATGCAGTTCAGATAATCGTTGGCCACTTTTTGGCATTCGTGATCGATTCGCCAAGTTACCTACAATTTATATGCTTGATGATCCAGCTTTATGAATATTCATTTGTTTTAACAATATCCTCGTTTATCAATCGTGACTTTTTAATTTTGATGTTTCGTTTCATCATCGGTTTGTTTTATTATGATGGTGGAGTGATGTGATATTTTAAATTAAAAATTCTCAATTTAAAATTTTTGTTTGAGAGTTAAAATATCCAGTTAAATACTTGCTTGAGTGTTTGATTTTTTGATAAAACTATTTAAAAAATAAATGAAAATTATTTTTTAGGGATTTTTAATTAAAATTCATTTACGGGTATGAATTTGAAGTACAAGTAGCATTGTGGTTAGGCGTCATTTAAAAAAATAATTAAACAGCCAGACGGAGTTAAAAGTACCTATTATTTCTTAGTTTTAGTAACTTAGCAAATTTTGACCCATGTTTCTTGGAGAAACTTTGTGATATGACTATAAATGCGTAAGTCACGAGTAGCATCTAGTACTTATCTACTAAACCTCGATAGGCAAATAATCTTATTCTACAAACATACATATCGGTCACGCCTCAATCAGGCAGAGACACTTGCGACGATCACACCGCCCTTCTTTTGCTTCATCGACATTCATATGTCGTACATGGGACATTCTCCGTGAGAATAATGAGAAAAATCTTCTCATCGTCATTATGCTTTTCGAAAAACTTGTTATCTTCTTATCGGCGCACGATTTTTGAAAAATTACTACCTATATTATTGTAAATGTATCTACACAGAATCACCATACATCTTCGTGAAATAAAGAACTTCAATACATTTTCATAGGATATTTAACTAAGAATGAAAATGACGTTTCGGCAGTTATTTTTAGCAGTTTTTGGAGATGGTCCCTCATGCTTATTCTAGTTAGAATATATCATGTAAGTCACACCTAGTAGTTTTCAGAAACGTTAACAAGAATTGTCGCGAAGTCCCCGCTCACCAAACTGCAGGCTTGCATATAAAATTCATCATTTCCTCTCCAACAGAATGTAGGTTAGAAGTATTTCACAATTCCACTATGTACATTCAATTACAGAAACCTTATTCTTTTCACTTTAGTTTTATTTTACTTTTGAAGTTGGTTGATAGAAGTAGCTCTTGTTTTAAGTGTAGGTACTTTGGTTTTATAAAAGTTAGTATTTATTAAGACGCAATAATAGTTATATATTTTGTTTTATTTTGAGATTTGTATTTCTTATGTGACTTAAAGTAAGTTGTTTTGATTTAATTTTGATGTTAGTATTTTGAACTTAATCATATTTATTTAGTAATATTAATATCAATGTTTGTGCTGATGGATGGACGTAATGATGTTTGTTATTTTCAAGTTAAGTCCACGAAATAGATCTTAATGAAACATTACAATATTTTAACTTATATGTTATATTTTTTTTCTAATAAGCTACTATGTGTTCTTTTGTGTGTTATCCTGTTCAAATTCCAAATCTGTGTAAGTGTAAAGTGTACGTTTTTAAAGATAAGAGTATTACAATAAAATTACGAAGCCGCAGGTAGTCTAAAGTCAATTAGAATCTATTCAGTTTTTAAACTATCAAATTCAAAATAAAAACTAAAAACTGCCAACAACTGTACTTTATGAAACTTAACTGTTAGAAAAACGTTTCACTGTGTTCTTGGGACATGTTCCCGTGACGTCATTTCAGACAGTACAGTCTACTACGTTATAACATTCATCGGGACCTTGTTAATATTCTCATAACGTGTTCTAGGTGCAACGAGTTTGTGGTCGTTAGAGCTACAATATGAAAATTTCATATCAATTTCATTAATTCCAGTAATATTATCAATATTATAGTCGATGGATCGATGGATTTACCATCATATCTCGGATTTACAAAATATCTTAAAATAATAAAGATTACCTATGTGTTATTCTAATGTGCAAGCTAGTATATAGATTCATTAAAATCTGATGAAACTTGGTGATATTGTAGTTTATGCATCAGAATAATACATAGACTATATTATCTTAAGATAATTATATTTTATTAATACCTATAAAGATAAATATTGATTTTTAAGTTATTATTATTATTTTTAATTTAGATGTGATGATTTATGGTCTGTCTACACATATCCGGGCCATGCCCGGGCCGTGGCCCGTCAGGAGGGAAAACAATTTGTCGTCATGACAACCGGACACGCCGCGCCCGGGACGTGTCCGGGCCGGTCCGGACGCGTTGTCTTGACGACGTATTGTTTTCCCTTCTGACGGGCCACGGCCCGGACACGTCCCGGGCACGGCCCGGATATGTGTAGATAGACCTTAATACGTTCGAAGCCGCGAGCAGCCTCCAATATTTCGAGCAGATGTAATAATGCTTAGATACGTTGCATACGTGGGCTAGTCTGTCTCTACCTTTATATAGCACCTCTACTAACTACAAACTCGTTGGCTAGACTCCATTCGTTTACTTTCCGATTCCGTGGAGGAAGAAATGAAATTACGTGGTGAAGGCAAATTTTAGCTTTGTTATAACTACACTTTGTGTTTTGGAATTTAATTTTGTGTGTGCTAAAGTTAAAGTGTTAGTGAGATTGGGTTTTAGATTATTTGTAGTTTTTTTTCATGCTTTTGAAGAAAAGAGGGGGCTAAAACAGGTACCCAATGGCTACCAACTGCCAAATTGCGTCGCGGCAGACCACGGAAAAGGTGGCGGGAAGAGCTGGACACCTTCTTAAGTAGCTGGGTGGAGGAAGCTCGAGACAGAAAGTCATTGCGGATGAGGAGAGAGGCCATTGCCCAGCAGTGGCACACAAATTGCTAAATTAGATTAGATTTTGAAGAAATTAGTAAAAAATACACACAAAGTGTTTGTAGAGAAATTTTGAATGTGACACTAATTTCATCACGAGTATTGAAAAATCATCGTTTGAACCGAAAAATAATTATTGTACAGTTAAAGTTATTTTATTGATATAAAAACTGGCTAATGGTATCTACACACCAAAGCTGCCGGCTTTTATGACAGCTGCCATTCGTATGAAGTAAAGCCGCCGGCCTAGCCCGGTGGCATGCTGGCGGCTTTGGTGTGTAGATAGCATTAAGTTATTTTGAGTTTGCGCATTTTGCTTGCTGTTTTTTCTTCATAGAAACTTAACTGAAACCATTTAAAACATCAAACATCGCTGACGGCCATAAAACCACAAAAAAAGTAATAATTAAACCAATCTATTAAAATTAAAAGTCCTTTCATAAACTCTCACATATAACCGGTCAAAGGAAAAAAAATAAAGCTTGTTAGTGAAGTTTGTAGAACCGGATAACCGGGTTTCACCGGATATCGATACGACCCGGATTGATCAATCCCGGTTATGGACAACTTTTGTTTGGACAGTTTTTGTCAACTACGTGACTAGTTGATCATACTTTTAGGCTAGGGAAAGACTTGTTCTTTTTTTCATTATGAATGAATGAAATTGAATGAATGAACGTACCTCGATCAAATCGGAGACTTGCTTAAAAAAGGCCAAGTCAAGAGTACCCTAAACCGACGGGCATGTATGAAGCCACTGATGAGTGTGAATGAAGCGAAAGAGTTGTGTTTGGCTACCCCAATAGGAGAGAGGCGTGATGGATATGTATATAGGTATATGATGAATGAATGTTTTTTTTTTGCAGAATATGGCTAAGGATTACAAAAATAGGTCTTATTGTTAATGTTTAGTGTTATAAGAAGATTACAAAATATTCTATCAATGCGTCATATTTTTTAAGTAATATTTTTTTTTTATATCTGACCATTATTTTTAAAATAAATTATTTGATGCATCAAAAACCGCTTTGCAACCAAAAAACACGATAATCCAATTAAAACTGTATTGGTTAAATAATTGGTATTACACATAAAATTGGATACAGCACGTTAAAATTAATAAAGTGGTAAACCCAGAGCCAATTTTACAGGATAATCAGGAACCAAACGAAATTCAAAGTTTGTAATATGTGGTCTGTGAAATAACGATATATTTTTTTAGCTTGTGAAATTCTGATAATATTCTTAATTATAATAATTCAATTGTTTACATAATTAATTACTTAAATCACCCGATGCTGAATCTTTAGCCGACGACGACGTTCATGTATAAAGAGACTGATGATTGTGGATGAAGTGAAAGAAGTGTGTTTGGATCATGGAAAGAGGAGCTCTCTGCTTTGTGTGGTAGAGAGGCGACAGATATGAATGTATGTTTCCCAAATAAGTATATGTATACCTATTGAGATAAATGAATTTGGATAGTAAGAAAACGATGTTTAAGGTAAAGTTAACTTTAACTACCATTTTAGAAACATAGCGTCACCTTATCTTATTACTAGAGGCAGAAAAAAAGAACAAAATTCAAATAAACCCACAAAATGAGGTCAAAATTACAAAAAAAGATATCTATTGACTTATTAATGAATGCATGCAATGACTCTAACAGTGCACTTAGTATAATTACCTAATACCTTGTCTCCCTTGGGCCTAAATGCTAATGAATAATTTAGCAATGGGGCATTAATGTACTGGAAGGGACTTAGTCGGCAATACGCTTGCAATTACGCGGGTCCACACAGAGCCATCAGCCTCGCGAGGCAGATGCTTGGCCGCTCAGAAAAGACCTAGCTATCCTATCTAGCTGGGTAGTTCTTAAGGGCCTGTTTTAATTGGCCAAACGGTTGCGTCGTGAGGCTGCTCGGTCTGTATAGGCCCGCCTATTAAGGTGGTCTGTCAATAGATCAGTGTTCTGCCGAATTGTAAATCTAGCTTTGATGTCGATGTAGAAGAGATTTTCAGTGGTTTTAGTCATCTTTTGAAGTTTGCTCATTGCTTTATATCTAAAATTCTAGACTGTAGGGATTGAAAAGGGTACATTGTATCTTGTAATAATTAATACGGTATTTTATATACAATTTCGTGTATTTAAACATGAAACTATACAGCTTTCCCTTTGTACCGTCTGTGCCCTGAACAACAAAAAAAATATACTATGTGAGTTAGGAAAAGTGAAATATTTTTCTACTTTCGTTTTTAAAACACTAAGTCGGTAGGCAAAGGTGTTATTTACTTTTTATTCCAGTGCAAAGAGTAGGTAAACAAAAATAAAACTTAACAAAAATTAAACACAAAAAATCTCTGTACTATACGCATTAATATTGTTACACCTTTACATTTCTAGTTTCCTAAAAAACAAAGAAAAACTAAAAAGAAAAAATATCGGCTATTTTCATATCCAATTATTTTATACGAAACGTTAAGGAATTCCTTGTAAGTTTTCTGTATCAGTAAGTATTTAATGGACGTACCATCTATCACTCGAAAGACTTGTCTCTCTGTGATCGAGTGAAATAATCTACTAAAAGCATTGATCTGTGCTTTAGGTATTTAGGTGATTACGTAAGGAGGAAGATATTGGCGAAATTATTTGCTGATATATTTTTCTTGTGAATTTTGTTATTTGACGTAATATCAAAAAGGTTTTGATCGAATAGTGACTGGCAGTTGTTATTTCGTGAGTTAAAATTTAAAAATGGAACGGAAGTCTTTGATTTATTGGGGATATTTTATATTTTATTGTGTTTTAATTGGAATTTTAAGTAAGCAGAGTGACATATGCACTCGATTATAATTTTAAAGTAATAATTATGCTATCTTCCCCAAATATCTTGGTTGAAAAAGCGTAGGTAGTCAATTAAAACTTACGAAGTTGCGAATGGGCGCTAGAGTATAATACATATGAGCTATTTAGGTACCTACTTAGATATGTATACAGGGTGTCCCAAAAATAGGCCGAGAAACTGACACCGGAGGTAGATGGACTTAAGGTGCATCAAATAAGCCTAACATGCCCATAGAAAAGTCTTATGAGTATCGAGTTAGACCCCTTTTGGTGATTTTTGAAAAAAGAACCACTTTTTGATGGTTTTTGTATCAGAGAGCGATTAATATTCAATTAATTAAAAAGAAAAGTACGTTAACGGCTTCTTCGATAGTTACTTATGATATGGCGAAAATAATTCGTTGATGATTAAAGTAGAACATCGGCAAATTAACTGTCAAAGTTAACTTTAATTCTCTTCTAGAAAAGTCTTATGGATATCGATCCATAAGACTTCTATGGGCATGTTAGGCTTATTTGATGCATATTAAGTCCATCTACCTCCGGTGTCAGTTTGTCGGCCTATTTTTTTGTATATAAGGTACCTAAATAATACTTTGTAGTATTGTAGTGTAAATGTGTTGTGTATTTTGTTTTAGTAGTGTTCTTTATATAAATAGGTATTTATAAGTTGAAAAAAGTTGAATAAAACTACCTGTCATTTTAATACCAAACCATGCGTTGCTATGGGAACATTTCAGGCATTTCATTACCGCAGCCCCAAAAAAAAAAGACAAAAAACCACAATTAATTAACGACTACGCTTGGTAGGAATGGTAGAAAAACTTTTTTGAAATGTGGCCCGCAAAAAAACGTGGCAACGTGGATTGTTTTTTGGGCGAAAAATAATATTTTTAATATTATTAATTTTACAACACAAATTACATTGTGCTGATGGCTCAGTTTCGTCTGGTATGCGGCTAAGCCCTAATCTAGTTTGAATAAAATGGATCTGAATTTGTAATTCGGGTTTATTCGAGTGAGTAAGTTGCAGGAGATTCAGTTACGTAAAAGCTTCGTTAAAACTATTGCTGACCCTTTTTACGTCTAAATCTAGAAGAAGAGGGCATGATATTTAATGGATTTCAAATTTTAATGGAGTTTTCAGCAACAACAACTACGTTTTATGGCTATATTTGAATGTTAAACTACGTATTACCTATATTTTATTAAGTAGCTCACACATACTTCCTTCCTCACCTTGTGTGTTTGGATCGTAGCAAGTTGAGGAAAGTCTCTATCTATCCCGATGGGAAAGAGGCGTAACAGATATGTATGTATAGGTATCTAGTACATATTTTTAGATTAAAAGCGTCTTAAAGGAAGACGTTTTTAATCTAAAAATATCTACACACATCCGGAACGTGGCCCGTCTGGAGGGAAAACAATACGTTGTCATGACAACGTGTCCGGGACGTGACTGGAAAAAATAACATTCCATACATTTTCTATGGATTCGTTCACACACGTTGTCATGACGACGTATTGTTTTCCCTCCTGACGGGCCACGGCCCGGATCTGTGAAGATAGACCTTTAAGATGAATTATTATTTTTAGGTAAGTAAATAAAGCTCTATATTTAGGTTGACTAACTCCTACAAGCAAACTCAAAAAGGCCCTTTCATCCCAAAGCAGAAGGTCTAAAAATAATTACAATTCACACAGTGTGCCAAGGTTGCTATTGTGCGATACTCGGCTAATTTCATTAACCGAGTGTTTGTTTTAATAATTTCGTACCCATGTTTTGAAAATCAAATTAAATCCCGGGGTTTGTTGCACAAATAAACTTTCAGTTTTGTTTGTTTAACCGTGGTTTGAACTACGCGTGTTGATTGTAACATGTAAGATTTATTTAATAAATAGGTTACACGGCTGGTTCTAATTTAAATATTGGTTTAAGCTAGATTTAGTTTTTGGTAAACAATTGCTTTGTTCTGCTATTTAAGCTTGCAATGTTTAACTAAATTGCATGTACATACATACTTATTTCTCATTCTACTTGCAACGATCTAAACACCTTTTAGATTCATCTAAATTCATTAGTCTTATCATCAGAGGCCCAAGTCTGCTAATTTAAAATAGCCTCAGTTGTGCGTCTGCAGAGTGTCAGAGGCATTTTTTGATACTTTTGGTATTCTGGTAATCAACGACTTACACTGATTACGACCAATTGTGTCAAAAATGCCACAGAAATAAAACAATAATGAGAATATTTAAAATTATTGGTCCCCATATTTGAATCTGCCACATTTGAAATGTGAATAAAAGCTTTTTAACTAAGTTAGCCTCTACATTCAATAAAAACAATTTTGCGTTATTATTCTGTGATATTTTTTGATACTGCATAAATGCATTTATAAAGTTCATCCGCAAAATACATGGTACAATATTCATTCAAAAAAGCGAATAGTTTTTCACCCCTATGAATGCAGCTTAATTACTCTAAAGTAAACAGAATCTCGGAACGCACTGAAATAGAATTTTTATCTGTAGCGAAAAAAATATCATATTTTTTACTTTTTTACAACAACTGTTTCTATTCAGCCAGTGCTCTTTTGCAGTACTGGCAGGTTTGCATTCAACACGGTTCGGATTCGAAAATAACATTGAATAGGGCTTTTTTAGACAATACGACACGATAACAAAACAGGTTTTATTCTAGCTATTTTGGTAGTACTTTAAACGCATAATCAAAGTCAAAGTCAAAAATATATTTATTTCATAGGCACAAAAAATGCTCTTGAAACCGTTACATTATTATATAGATATTTTTTTTAAAGCTAGCGCTAGATTCGCAAGGTGCAGTTTCCCCCAGAGAAGAACCTAGCAAGAAACTCTATGAGGTTGCTTTTTTCAAATAAACTAGATAATAATCTATGCAAATTAAACTGATCGAACGTAAAATTTATAGATACTCATGAGCTATCAAAAACACATATTTGTTTTCTAGCCTATTATGTCTCACTGCTGGGTAAAGGCCTCCCCCGCATTTTTCAAAACACATCAATCATCAAAATGTTTATCAGCAATTTTCTTGTTGTAGACATTTATATGTGTTTTTTTTTCTTGTAAGTTGTCTTACTTCATGGAACTTTAAACCTTAATTCATTGTACAGATATTTTTTTCGATCTTTTGCGATTTAGTCGTCTATAACAAGCTTTTAATACAAAAACTAAATTAGTTTGATATTGCCATAGAAACTGAATAATTGCATTCATCAAAATTAACTCCTCTATTTATTTATGTTATTTATTTAACAGTTTAATGTAAGACATAGTACATATAGACTTCTATGTACTATCAGAAACAGAAAAAAAAGAGAAGTTATACAAAAGGTACAGCATATTTCTAAAATAAATTTCTTCCTGCAGACCCCACAGAGAGAGAAGTGATAGCATGAAGGCAGGATAGTCATTACAATAAACAATAAATATATAAGTATAAACCTACACATATATATTCTATTTTTACAATAAGGTACAAAACATCGTATCATCTAAAAACCCCGTCACGCCGCACTTGTATTTTTTCTATTATAACGGCTAGAGTTTTTTCCAGTACTTGCATAGCTGGCCAGCGATACAAATTTTATGTTACTTCTCGCTGAGACTTGCCCTAATTCCAAATTCTACTGGCCTAAAAAGGTTTTCATAGTTTGCGACTACTTTTTTACTCGGAGCTACTTTAAAGGGGTTTTTAAATGGCTTGTCAGCATTGTTTTGTCAGCAATCTCTTTATTGTGGAAGCTTGTGGCTGTTTCTTTTTTAATAAAATTCCTTTAGGTACTCGTAATAATTGTTCTTTTGCGGAGATATTGATGAATGGATGACTATAATATATACACCAAAGCCATGCCGCCGCCGGGCTAGGCCGGCGACTTTACGTCATACGAATGGCAGCTGTCAAAAAGGCCGGCGAAGTGGTCTCTGCCTCCCCACAATGGGAGAGAGGCGTGACGGATATGTATGTATGTATCTGTACTATTGTCCAAAAGATTTAATTTCTACAAAGGCTTATTTATGCTTGTTTCGATGAGTTATTTGTACTAATTGTAAAAATTGAATTAATATTAATATATTTTACAAGATTTTTTGCAAGAAACAATGAGACATTGTTCGAACAATTTAAGCTTATACAGGGTGTAACAGAAAGGGTATATAAAGCCGAAACACAGCGATAGTCCTCATGAAACTGAACAACTTTCCCCAAGGAACATGGGTCGTAACTCGAAAAAAATTTTTGGATCGCCCATACTTACTCGATCAGCTGATCGGGCATTTTGTATGGGGAGGCGAAATTCTTTTTTCGAGTTACGACCCATGTTCCTTGGGGAAAGTTGTTCAGTTTCATGAGGACTATCGCTGTGTTTCGGCTTTATATACCCTTTATGTTACACCCTGTATATATGGTAACTATACAGCGAAATTTAACTAAAGCTGACATTTTCAAAATTGAGAAAATGGTGTCAAGATGTTTAATGTACAATTAATTTAACGGTCTTTCCTGCAACAACAGCAAACAAAACACAACGCAATCTTAACTCATCTTAAATCCTTTAATCCAATCATAAAACAAAGCAAATAGAAGTACGATTGACAGAAATGCGTAGTAACTTCAATGTCAGAACAAATTAACTTGAGGCCTATGCAGTAAGAGCGTTCGTACAAATGAAATTTCAAGTTATCTTTTGTGAGATATAAATATGAAGTCATATTAACTTGAGTCCTATGCAGTAACCATGTTTATACAGAAGAAGTGTCAAATTGTCTTTTGTGGTTATAATCAAGCCAAGATTTGTCCGTAATCGCGATTTTGTTTGAAATACTGCGTCGGAAGCAAAATACGTCACAAAGTCGAGTTTTTAAGTTGTCGTAAGGCGGAAAGACGAATTATTTTAAAGTTTTTGGATTTAATTAAAAACATTGAATTGTTTTGTAATCCTTTCGATAAAATGTCAATGTTTGTGCCGATAGATGGATAGATGTAAGGACATTTATTATTTTACGCAAAAAAACCACTGAACAGATTTTAACGAAACTTTACAATATTGTAGCTTGCACATCAGAATAACACCTAGGCTATATTTACGTATTATTTTAAGATATTGCGTAATTTTCCAAGATATGACTATAAAAGCGTAAGATGTCACAGGCAGTCTCCAGTAACTAGAGAAAACTAGAGTACTCCATGCTAGAATATAATTTACAAAACAACCATTAGTGCTTACGAAAAAATCCGTGGAAAATCCAAATAGAAACGAAGCCTTAGTCTACATACAGCCTTATAATTATAACTAATCCAAAATCTTCATGAATTCGGTTCGAAACTCGTTCAAACAACATAGATTAAAAACTTTAATTCTATTTAAGTATACTGAATGAGGCTCTTGAAATAAGTCTGCTTTGAACGATCATTAAAAATTAAATGGGCAATATATGAGAAGATGGTTGTAGTTTAACCACTTTAGCTAGGATTTGTAGTTAGCTTACTGTATCTGTAGTGGAATTATATAAAAAAAAACATAGTAAATCTATGGACGTCAGATTAGTGCGCCAATAACAGAATTATGTATTAAAGTATTGGCGTAGTCAACTCGTAGCAATTTAGCTACGGCGTAGACATATGCTACGTATGTACTACGGACTAATAATATAAAAGGACCGGGTCCCTATGGACCCGAGATCTCAAAAAGATGTACCAACAATAATAATAATAATAATAAAGTCATTTATTTCAGGCAGAACCCATATAAGTACAATAGTACAAAAATGCTTAAAATTATAAGTATAAAAGTTGGTATAATGTTACAATAATATAATTATAACATCGTTATTAGTCAATAGGTAGGTACCAAAAATCTAATTTAATTATTAAGGTTGAAAGATCAAATAAACACTTTTTTGGTGGTTCAAAGTTATTTATAATCTTGTAGAATATTAAATATGCCTCAGAAGTGTACTACGATTTTAAAAGAGCATCAAATCTGGGACCCAAGTCTGCTAATTTACAATAGCCTCAGTTGTGTTTCGGCAGAGTGTCAATGTCATCTTTTGACACATTTGGTCGCAATCAGTATATAAGCCGTTGTTTAGCAGCTATTATAGGGTCAACGAGAGAATGCGTTCCTGACAGGTGGTGATTGACTTGCCGATATAATTTTGAGGCGGCTCTCAATTTACGATAAAAAAAATGTTTTTGTCTATTCGCCCAATTAACAAGTAACAAGCTATAAAAACTACATTATTATGTCAAATTATGAACAATCACGTTAAATTTGCACTTCGAATTACAATTAAAGTTAAGAAAACAATAATTAACAAAAAATATACTGCGCTGCTACAAGGTTTTGGCAGCCATTAATTTTTTTAGTGATGTGACAAAAATAGCGGTCAAAATTAACGAAAAGTAACGATTAACGGCTATGTCTATCAAATTAATAGTTTAAAAAAAAAAACGCGCTTTTAGCACGCAGTAAAAATTATAAAACAATAAGGATATTTTGGACATTCGAAAGAAATCGTGGAGCGTTTATAAGTATGTATAATCCTTTCTCTTTTTGGACAAAACGCTCCACGTTTTCTTCCGAAAGCCCGAAATGTATTATTATTTTTAGTGCGTGCAGTTATTTTCGAAATCTGTTTTTTTTTGCTAGAACTGGCCGAAAATATGTTATCTAATCTTGTTTATGTAGTGTAGAGCGTGCTAAAATATCATACATACATACATACCTACTCTCGAAAAACATAACTCTCCTTCTGATTTGGCGCAGTCGGGTAAAAATTGCAAACGAGAATAACGAACCACATTGTGATATTAATTTCTAGTAGGTAATAAAAAATATCAGTTACGTAAGGTTACATCACTAGTCACATGTGTCAGGAACGCATTCTCTCGTTGACCCTATAATAGCTTAGCATACACTCCTTGACAAGACGTTGTCATGGGTTTGTCACGCTTACGTCTCTGTCCATAGTTTTAAATGTGATAAGGGCAGCATGACGTGAGATAATTGTCGCGGCACGTATGCTAAGCCTCCAGAATACCGAATGTGTCAAAAAATGCCATCAACACTCTGCCAACACAACTGAAAGTATTGTAAATTAGAAGACTTGGCCCGGTAAGGACATCTATATCATAGCAGGTTTACTACCAATAATCTTCCCATTTTAGTAGTAAGAAACAATTTAAAGTGCAATCAAGCTTCGAAGCGGTTACTTTGATGCTTCGAACAGCCATTTTAGCACATCACACGGAGCGTAATGGGAACTGCGGTGATCGGAATCAATATCCAGATATGACCGCAAATTCACGGTCGTTTATGAAGTTTGCTTCATATCGCTTCAACGTCAATTGGTATTATGAACAGATTTTGATTTTGTAGGATTCATAATAAAGGTTGTTTTTATATATAAAGCGTTGAAGGAGACGCTTTTACCCAGCAATGGGATAAAATAGGTTAAACAAAAAAAAATGTGTTAAAGGAGAATTGCAATATAATGATTTTAGAGTTGTAAATAAAGTACGATTAGATTTTTGAATTTTAAAGTTAGTAGGTACGCGATTTTAATATTATATGCGCCATGCACCCACACACGTAACGAGAAATCACTACAATCAATCGGACAGTGCAGTTTTAACTGCACAGTTTTTTCGGAACGTGTGTTGAAATAAAGATTTCAAAGAAATAAATATTTTAACATTTCCAAGTCAATACATATATGAGAATATAATGTTTGTAAGAAAAAATATATCAAAATTTAAGCAAAATAAGGATGTTAAATTTAATACTAAAAATAATAATAAACTTGTTTTGCCTGGTAGTAGACTAGCTAAGATCAATAATTCATTTGAAGGGAACTGTATACGGTTTTACAAGAAACTGCCTGATAATGTACTTATTTTAACGGAAGCTAAGTTTAAACGTTGTATCAAGAGGACTCTTTTACAAAGAGCGTATTATAGCATTAACGATTTTATTAATGACAATAGGGCATGGTGTGTAAATGCTCTTGCTCCACACGATCGTAATATATAAGTTGTTTTTTTGTAAACACATGATTGTAAACAATATTTTTAAAAAGAGTAACCTCTAGAGTTTCTTGCTGGCTTCTTCTCTGGGGAATCTGCCTTCCGAAGTCAGCGTAGCTTCCCTCCTTTAATGTTTTTCTCTCTTTTTTTGTTCTTTAAATTAATCATTAAGTATGTTTTTTTTATAATTTTTACTTTGTGACGCATTCAAGTGTAAATTTAATGTAACCTACGAATAAATTATTTTTGAATTTTTTTGAATTTTAAAATTATCATTTTCTGAATAACAGACGTTTCAAAAATAAGGAAATAAAAGTAATTTATTTAGAATTAAATTTTCTTCTTGATGTTTTATCATTAATAAATGTTTAATTAAAAATCTAATTAATTTTGATGAATCAAAATGAAATTTAATTTATCAATTACCACCAAAACAAACCATCAAATCTAGAAACGCAATATAAATCCTTCAGTCAAATAAAACACCGGACACAAAGCCGAAAATTCTGTGACTAATCACGTTTTTCAATTCTCACCCATTAAGGTCGATGGGCGATTGACTTTTAACTCAAAGAGTGTCGAGACTGTCTCAAGAGACCACAAGATTGCGTCTAAGTGTTATAAGAGGTGCTTTTTATTAGTACTGTTAAGCTTGTATACTTTTAAACTTACAGTTAATGTTAATAGGATGACTTTAAATTAGTGAACGATAGAAAAGGATATGCATGTACTCGTGATAACAAACAACTGTTACTATGGGACCAAGGTTAAAATAATTAAAAATAAATTGTTCCCCCTTACTATCAGCTGATGCATTGTGTACGGGGATTCACCCTAGGGTGACTTTAAAATAGTGAACGATAGAAAAGGATATGCATGTACTCGTGATAACAAACAACTTTTACTATGGGACCAAGGTCGAATTTAGTAAAAATAATTGAACTACCCATACAAAACGCATCAGCTGATAGTATTAGGGAACAAATTTTTTTATGATTTCGAACTTGGTCCCGTAGTAAAAGTTGTTTGTTATCACGAGTACATGCATATCCTTTTCTATCGTTCTCTATACGTAGTTAAAAGTCATCCTAGTATAGCGGAATTTTGAAGTTATTCGTGAGGATTCAGTAGTAAAAAATAATGCGTAAGATTTTTTTAACTATTTATAATATGAGAGGAATGAATTGTAGTATTTATTGTATTGTTGTAATGTATTGTAGTATGAATTTTATTGAGTATATCAATGGTAGGTTAAGAGATGCTTTTTATAAGTACAGTTAAATTTGTATATATACATTTTGAGGTAAGGATTTAGTAGTACAAAATAATGGGTTATGGTATCTACATACCAGTGATGCTGGCCCGGCGGCTTACGGCATTATAAAACATTTTTGACAAATGCAAGCTGATATCCTTGCCGGCGGCATTGGTGTGTAGATACCATAATGTACCTACTTGTTTTTTTTTTTATTGGCGTCACGCGGTTTGCCTATTTGCCATAATAAAACCTACTTGTTAACTACGTGAGAGAAATTAATTTATTTATTTGACATACACAACAGATCAATATCATAACATAACACATAGAAAGTGTGTATATATAACATGAGTATCTCAAGGGTATGTTAAGAGATGTTTTATATTAGTACAAAGTTTGTTGGTATATAGACATTTTGACGTAAAGATTAATTAGTAAAAATAATGGGTAAGTAGGTAGGTAATTGAATAAGTGGGATGAACAATTTATCTGACTGTTAAGTTCTTATCAATAAAGTGACTGATATTTTTTTAAATTACAACTAGTGGCCACTTCGTACGCTTCTATAGACTTATACAATATTTTTAGGGCATTTTTTGAGACTATCTTGTACGCGCGTATGAAACGCTAGGTCTGAAAACGCCCTTAAAATTATAGCTTTTATTTATTTAGGTTTATCTTCTGCTAAAGCTTTGACTTCTAAATAAAACATGTGTGTATGTATGTTCATTGCTTATTGAAGGTTAAGTGACTATCCTGCCTTCTTGCTATCATTTCTCTCTCTGTGGGGCTGCAGGAAGAAATTTCTTTTAGAAATATGCTGTACCTTTTGTGTAACTTCTCTTTTTTTCTGTCTCTATGTACGTACAATCATTTTACAATAAACTGTTAAATAAATAAACATGATGTTTTTCTGCTTGAGTAAAGTTGAAACGTACTTGACTATAAATATCGTCATACTACGCCAAGAACCGCTACCTTTTTAACCCCACAAAAGCCGGTGAAACCCCAATACTATCACCGATTTGTTGGCAAAAAGATTGTACGATCCTAACCAAACATGGACATTTCGTTAAAGAAAAGAGGCTACGCGTTCGTCGGCGAAAAGCCTTGTAGAATGCGTAGGTACTATTTTGTTAAAGTTAGAGTAAAGTTTGTTGTTAGAAATAGCAGCTTTGTTGCTGGCAAAAAATACTTACAAGGATTAGATAATAGGAATAATTATTTACATACATACATACATATCCGTCACGCCTCTCTCCCACTGGGGTCGGCAGAGACCACTTCCTTCCACTTGCTACGATCCAAACACACCTCCTTCGCTTTATCCACACTCATCAGTCGCCTCATATATGCCCGTCGGTTTAGGGTACTATTGAATAATTATTTGAACTTCAAATTTTAGTCCATCACTTAGATTATTGAACACATTTTTTCTTTTTTCTCTTGAACTAAAAATGACAACGATACCCTGGCTCAAACTTCCTCGTGACGTCACGCTTTAGTACAATTTTTACCTAGAAATGACATGAAAAGCACTCGCTCCTTATATCTTTGTATTTATTTATGTAAGTATTTGATCAGGCAAAAGATTTGTGTCTAATTTTTTTTTTTTTCAATTTTAAAGACGTACTAAATATAAGCCACTTTTTTTAATGTAGTCATCATCCGTATTAATGTAATAAATGTGTAACTGTAAAAATAAACAGCATGGCTTAAAAAGTCATTTAAAAGATATAACAAACGATCTAAATAAGAAAGAGCCCGAATACAGTCCACAGAAACTATCACAATATTAAAATACAATGTTTTGTAAACTCGCAGAGTTTTCCACGGAAAACTATAGTAACTTTATAACAGTGAAATTCATCTAAAATTCCCAGTAAAACCCTTTCCAACTATAAACAAAGCTATCTTATTATGGAGACACTATTCCCTTAATCCCGAAACGCGCTTTGATCCACCCACTGACAGTACTAAACCCAATTCTAAAATTCATTTCCTAGAGTTTACCTACTACTCGTAGTGGAATTAGATAATTCATTCATTAAAGTGGTCTTCCGTCTATTTGGACTCAGTTTTACGGGTTTCAATACGTATTAAATTCATATGAGGTCGTTTCGATTTGTTTTGTGATAAATCCGTAACATATAATACATGTATGTACATATCCGTCACGCCTCTCTCCCATTGGGGTAAACAGAGACCACTTCCTTCCACTTGCTACGATTCAAACACACCTCTTTCGCTTCATCCACACTCATCAGTCGCCTCATACATACCCGTTGGTTTAGGGCACTCTTGACTTGGCATTTACTAATATATAGATTGATAGAAATACTTTATTGCACACAGAGATACAGACAAAACTTAAAACTATAACATTGTGCATCCGTCACGCTTCTTTCGGTAGGCAGAGGTCACTTCCCTCCGTTTGCTATGAACCAAATACACTTCCTTCGTTTCACTCACACGTCTATATAGGGTACTCCTGACTTGACCTTTCGTTTACTTATGTAGTTAACCTTAAAATAAAGTTATGCGTAGGAATTAAACACTTGAATGATAAATTATTCTCTATTAATTTGAGTAAAATGTAGGTTGAAATAACTATCGATTTATTCATTTTCCAACTACCGTCATTAACGTCAAAAACTTATGTTTTAAAGGTCAGCAAAGGTCAAGTCGAGCTATACACAAAGGGCCAGCGCACATATGACGGAGCGTAGCGCAGAACACTTTTGATTGTCATAATATTATTATCGACATTGTTTTCATTAGAATAATATTCAAAATCAGTAAAAAAAAAATAGCATCTAAATTCGAATATTGTGTCATTTGATTTTGAATATTAAGGCTGATTTACATTGAGTCAGTAACTGACGTCAGTGCACTCACGAGTCAGTGCTGACCTGGTATTGCCATAGAGTAAATTGATTTCAAGTCAGTACAGTACTGATGCGTCAGTTACTGACTCATTGTAAATCAGCCTTTATTCTAATGTGAACAATGTCGATAATAATATGACAATCAAAAATGCTCTACGCTGCCCTCCGTGAGATGTGTGCCGGCCTTAGGGTGCCTTTCCTCCAGAGATGTGCTAATCTACGTTGCTATGGATGACTTGATATCAACCAATCAGATTCAAAGTGACCTCATATTCAATGAATTTGATTGGTGGATATCAAACGCATCCATACCAACGTAGCATAGCACATCTTTGGAATGGCACCCTTAATGCCCACCTATTTAGTGACAGACATAACCTTAAGGAGACGACGAGGCCCTATTTATCTGTCTTATCTTACAAACACACAATACGGTGAGTGAGGCTCTTTACTTCCGACCGCAGAGGTATGCGATTGCTAGAAGCGTTAAGTGTTACGGATAATCGGTTGATGAGTCGTTCAACAAATCTGGCCGGGTAAGAATCATGAAAAAGACATAAGACGTCAAATAAAAGAAACGGAGCAACATGTGCGACAAACGATATAACATTGTGACGTGTATAACTAATATTATATATTCATTATTATATGTTGTCATTCACAAGTACTTTTGATTGGCACCTCTGCATTCTCTCCGATTTGTAAGTACCTTACTCGATATTGAAAGAATCCACAACACAAAAAAGTGAGCACACAATTAGAATTAAAAAAGTCTAGCAATTAGTTTGTGTCTGGTTAAGAAGTTGGTGTATTTCTTTCGTTATTTGTAAATTTTACACATTTTTTAAAGAAATACAATTAAAAAGCACGCCATTGGTCCTTTTATACCTTGTGTTTAAATATAAAATGATATTAAAGCTACATTTGTTCAATAATTTAACAAAAATGTCTATCTGAATTTACGAACAAACACACGCAAAATAGGCACTGACAAGTAATCTACAGATTTCCTACAGTCTGATACGCAGAGACATAAAACGGACTTGACGAGCTGTGAGATCAACCGATCGCATACATAGGCTATGTAGGTATATGTAGTAAGTCTTGCTCGAAGTAATATCCATTCGTCAAGTTTTACGATGTATTCGGGGAAGTAGGTTTCTGAACGTAGGTAATCTATGTTTTTCTAACTTTAGGAAATGAGAATTTAAAATGTTGTAAACAGTTGTCTTGTTTTAAATAATAAATAAAAAACGCTTGGTGCTATAACAGTTACAAGCCTTTCGATTTAATTCCTATTTTAATAGAACAGCGTATAAGCCACGCTCTCGTATGAGAAAAGGCTCGTGCCCCTCCAGTGGGGACGTTAAAAGGGCTGATAAGGATTTGTAAAAGCCATGTTTTTCACGTACGGTACTTAAAAAAAGCGATCGTAAAAACTGTTATGGAAACACCTATTTGAACAGCACTTGCCAAATATAGCGCTCGCTAGCTTTACAAAAATGTACCTACATATTTATGTAACGTTTTCAAGAGCCAAAAATGTGCCAATGAAATAAATATGTATATTTTGTATTTTGAACTTTGATGAAACTATCTTCATCTTCTTTTCAATAATTACAGTTATTAAATGATGTAACACGCATGCCATTTCCATAAATATCCAATTCTACGTAATCGTCTAACGACCACACTCCCTAAGTACGTACTGTTGTATGATTAGTTCCCATTTATGTGCGCATAAGTGAATTATCGAAATTGGCGCAAACGTGGGTTGATGGCGAGATTCCCTTGTTTGCTATAGGGGTTGAATGTTAATGGAAAATTTAATTTGTTTGACAGTTTACCTAATTTATGACAGATAGTAAGGCTGTGGGAATGTGCAGACTTTGAAGGCTTATTAAAGTAAACAGACGAGAAAATTTATAGCATTTTTATATTTAATCTCTTTGAAGCGAGGCATCTCGATCAAATCGGGGATTTGTTAAAGAAAAGCCAAGTCAAGAGTACCCTAAACTGACGTGCATGTATGAGACGAAGGAAGTATGTTTGGATCATAGCTACTGGAGAAAAGTAGTCTCTGCCTACCCCAATGGGAGGGACACGCGAGAGATATGTATGTATGTAAGTAATATTTTGTGCTATCATTTAAAATCTGATATCTCTCGAATACTACTAAACTTTTTAACACGACTGACTAGTAATCAATAACTCGATCATCATCAGCAAAAAGAGCGTCGCTCTTGTCGGTAGAGTCTACGCCACTGCACTGTTTTCTGCCGTCCTTTTGAACACCTGATTAAATGAAAGAGGGACCTACTCGATAGGTAGTATAAAAATAAAGACGTTGACAAACGTTAACTTTGATTTTGACTGTGACTTTAATCCAAAAAACTGACTCTATCTTGAAAATTCATCCTAACTCAATTGATAATAGAACAGAGTATATATGTAGTATACTGTATTTTGCCAATTCAGCCATGACAAGAAGCAGTATCACCGTTTCGGCTAACCTAAAATTCAACTCAGCAAATCCAGTGTGACACGCCCACACGAAACCAACTTCTCACGAAATTATAGGTCACAGACCTAAGGAAGTAATAATTAAAACAAGACCGCTGGCAGGACGCCGACAGTAACTCACATGTTATAGAAAGTAGAGTAACATGGATTCTACAGCCTTTAAAATATATGAGATTAATAACACGACATTTTTTTTTTAGTCTTTTTGGAAGTGAACGAAACATACTATTCATGTTCGCACCCTTAAGATTAGACAGTGAGAAAATGTCTTCAACAATTTTCTCTAGCTAGATGGTAGGCTGACAACTTGTTACAATATAAGACTATTGAAAATTGAATAAAAACTATATTATTTCGATGTAGGCAAGCATAACTAAAATAATTAAGGTTTTATAAGCTAGTCAACTTTTCTACTTTCTTTGGTGTGATGCGGTGTCACCAGGCACAGTTGACAGTCTACTCATACATACATATCCGTCACGCCTCTCTCCCATCGGAGTAGGCAGAGACCACTTCCCTACACTACAATCTACGCAACCTGAATTAAACTCGTATACTCATTCGAGTGTCATTACATATCATGTACCTAAGTATATTTAATCAAACAGTGATATCCATACGACTATCATCTAAGCAAGTTATTTAGCCTCCGCATTATAGGCCGGGTACACATTAAATCACATTTTCAGTCGCAAACCGCAGATTCTGCGGGGTCGTTAGTCGGTTCGCAGATCGTAAAGCTCGTTCGGTTGGTTGCCAGTGATGGAGCTAGGTTTGGTTGCCTTTTATGGGAGCCTGGTATTTGTGATTGTATATTTTGGTTAGAATTTGTATTTTTTATGGTAAAAAAGGGAAAAAATGTATGAAAATAATGTATTTAGGTGCTCTACTGATTTTTTACACTTAAAAACGGGTGTTTGTCGATATTTTAAAGGAAGATACTACGAGTACAGGTAGTATAATATACTGGTAGTGAAAAGATGTCGTTTTTACAAAAAATAACGCTAAGAAAGTGTTCCAATTTTGAAAAAAAAAACTTCTGAATTTGAAAAACCGGATGTATACTTTCCTGTAGCCTGGCAATTTCACTAAATAGTTTGACATCACTACTTAATAAATAATAATCATGTTATTCAAAAAGTTAGGTCTTGCAGTTTCATTTAAGTCTGTTTTAAGTTAAAGAATATCGAGACCACATAAAACTGGGTCTTAATATTCAGACAATAATTTAATTTAACATTATTTTTCCATCTTACTATTAATCTGCTGCCACTAAGTATCTTCTTACCTTTGGTTAAGAAATTTTAACAAAACTAACACTCCAATTGCATGCTTTATAAAACTAGCCCTTTTTCTCGACCCTTTAGCGCCCTTTCCTTAAAAAATATGCGGTAATCGAATTGAAAAAGGCTGGTTTGCGCCCTCATTCCGCTACCTGAGTTCATCCTTCCCTCTTTTAGTTCCCATCGAACTCTCTTCCCATCGTATTCTCTTTGTTGCCAAATCGTCTCGTAAATAATCGTCTTTCACACTCTGCGGCGACAATTACGCCGTTTCCATTGCCATTTTTACTGGCTAAGAGGTTTGCTTGCATAAAGAATGAATTTATGGCGGTATTTTGGCAAAAACAAGCGATGGATGACGATGTTGGGAATTTTTTGAGGATCGAACTTTTTTACCGATTTCAACGTGATAAATAAAAGAAGATGGTTAATTTGAATGTTTTTTTAATTTATTTTAAAACAAGAAATTTAAATTGAATAATAATAATAATAATTATGATTGTAAAAACAATATGAATATATAAAAATCTTTCGCCTTTTTTTCTAAGTCGATAAGTTACAATTATTTTTAGCTATTTACGGTAAAAACATTATTTTTCCATAACTAATATGCTAATATAAGGCGCATAAGCAAGTTTCGAGAAAGATTCGTATCAAATGTCAATCCGCAACCATTTTATATCTTATTTCAAAACATTCCTAAGGTATATTCAACAAAAATTGCAAAAGATTTCAAATTCTTGAATGAGCAATATTCTGAAAGTGTTTATTACCGTCCATTTAGGTCCTCTTTACAATGTTGTCTTCCCCGGCAATATCATTAGCAATTTTAGGTGTAAACTTGTAAAATTTGACGCCTGAAAAGTAATAACAATTTTAATAAAAAATGTGATGCTTTAAGATAAGTATTCAGCTTATGATTGTTTCTCACTTTTCATAGATTTTCAATGTATTTTTATCGTGGGCAAGCTAGAACTTGTCTTTTGCTTCATCCAAATTTAAAAAAAATCGTCCGTTATTTTTTTTTATAATAAGGAAAAAGTAAGGTAAAAAAAGTTAGAAAAAAAAGTAAAAGTAAGAAAGTAAGTAGTATAATAAAGTGGTGGGAAGGAGCCACTGACAGAAATCTGTGTAGAAGCATCGAAATGGCCTTTGCCTAGCAGTGGGACGAAAAGAGTTACCAAAAAAAGGACTGAACTATCTATTATGTGATAAGATCATTATAATCGTACGTACCTGTAGGATTGATTCTTACAGAAAAATTGTCTTTCTCTCCCAAATTGCGATCACTTTCAGTATTGAAGAGTTCCTTAAATAAATATGTTTCAATTAATTATCACTTGTTATCTTAAAGGAAGGGCACTTGATACGACATGACGGTTTCTTGAGAAACATTATTATAGGAAAAGTTGAGGGCAAGAGAGGCAGAGGAAGGCCGCGACGTACATATTTCACTCAAGTGAAAGAGAAAGTTAACGTCATGTCGTATCAAGAAGTTAAAGCACTGGCAGAGGATAGGCCTAAATGAAGAACACTCCACCGACAAGAGTCTAACTCTTAAATTAAATTATAATGATCTTAAAGGTTATTGAGTAATTTTAAAAAGTCTGTATAGCCCTATTTACTTATTCTGAAAATCGCGGCTACTAATGGCTTTATTTATAAATAACCGTAATTATATATCTTATATATTTTACATAAGGTTCTAATGATATACCAGGTGTAACAGAAAGGGGGTGTAATGCCGAAATACAGCGATAGTCCTCATGAAACTGACAACTTTCCCCAAGGAACATGGGTTGTAACTCGAAAAAAAAATGCCCTGATCGAGTACGTACGGGCGATCAAAAAATTTTTTTCGTATTTTTTTTTTGTTTCAGTATAACTGATGCTATTCTAAAAATCGCGGCTACTAATGGCTTTATTTAGACATAACCGTAATTATATGTCTTATATATTTTACATAAGGTTCTAATTATGTATAACAATGTATCAGTAATTTTAATAATTACATTACACTTACTTGAACATAATACGATCCTGCAGATATGTTTAATTCTTTAAAAGTAAATGAATGTTCTGGGTATGGAGCTCCATAATTCTTGCGATTAATAAACGCAAGTGCGTATGCACCTTTAGATAGGTCTCTTTTCCAGATATCCTGAAAAAGAAAGAAAAGTCATTTCTTTTTTAAAGTAACTTTTTTTGAATCAATAATCCTACTTCCTACTCCTATTCCTAATATAAATGTCAATCTTGCCGATGGATATTTGTAACTTTTTCACGTAAAAACTGCTGAACAGATTTTGATGAAATTTGGCGATATTGTAGCTTATACATCAAAATAACAAATAGACTGTTTTATTTTAAGATATCGTGATTTTTTCCAATATATGACGATAAATTCGTACAAAGTCGAGGGCAGCCTCTAGTATTGCATAACACGCTTAGCATAGCTTTTCTCCACGACTCACTTTAAAACCAGAAAAGAAAAATAGCTATATTATTTTAAGAAATCGTGTTTTTGACGTGACAACGTCTTATAATTCGATAGAGCCGGCTGCACGCACGAAAAAACATGACTCATGCGGCGTTACCTCGCTCTGAGGCGTTCCATGTAAGGCTTGAAGTGCAAGCGAGAGCGCGGAACGAGCGACAAAGAAGCACAATCGGCCTTTGCGTTCGGCAACGTTCGACATCCGTTGTCACGTTCAACTATCGTCAGTAAACCGACTTTACAGACAACCAATTTTTTTAAAATCAATAATCTTTTTTCCTATTACCTACTCCTACTTGTATTATAAATGTCAATGTTTGTGGCGATATGGATGGATGGATAGATAGATGTATGTGAGGATTTTTTTTAACTCTTTCACTCAAAATTCATAGAACAGATTTTAATGAAATTTGGCAATTTTGTAGCTTGCATATTATCATCACAATCACAAATAGGCTGTATTACTTTAAGATATTATCTTTCACGTAAAAACTGCTGAACAGATTTTGATAAAACTTGGCGATATTGTAGCTCATACATCAGAATCACACATAAGCTATATTATTTCGAGAAATCATGTTTTTCTTCTAAGATATGACGATAAATCGCGGGTAGCCTCTAGAAGCTTTATAAAATGTCCTCAAGACTTCTCAAAATAAATCAACAAACTAATATAATAAGAGGACAATACTAAAAGAAGATTATTTTCTTCGGTAAAACGTTTGAAGTGAAATTTACAAAGTTTGTTAAGTGCCATCGAATCGGTTCAGTTTTCGTACCGGTTTCATCGGTTTTCAATTGCAACTGAGAAACTTCAAAAAGGTTTTAAGTTGTTTTTCAGTATTTCGAAGAACTGAAAATAGGTACCTACTTAAAATTTAATGCAACAGTCTTTGGAAAGGAATATTTTATATTTTATTAGGAAATAAAATACCTATATTTATGGTTTATAGTAAGTGAAAGGAAGCGGTATTTGCCTACCTCGATGGGGAAGATGCGTGACAGAAATGTACGGTCAGCATCTTAGGTGGATGACATTCATATTTTCAAAAGTAAAATACACTATTATTAGATGAAAATTTCTTCGCAAAAACTAGGTAAGTGTTTAGGTAACCATTATTACCTATTTCTCGCTATTTATTACCCTAAGGTTGCCTGGAAGATATTGCTACCTAGCAATAAGGCCGCCTGTTGCTTCTTATATTCTTGTTTGTGTCTGTACCTTATATCTTTTTTGTGCAATAAAGAATATTTGTATTGTATTGTATTGTATTGTAAGTACTCCAGAGTTAAATGAACATTATACACAACATACATAAAACACTTAATATTACGAGATATAATTGAAAATGAATTCTAACAAATTGTCTTTAGTTTTATCTCTATTCTTATCTCATCACAGTCATATGACGCAATCGCTTGGTTAATAGATAAATAATGTGAAAAATCATACTTACAATTTTCCTCTTACTATTTTTCAAAACCCTCACACCTTGTTTGCCCAAAGCATCTTGATTGATGGCTAAAACATCCCTATTTAATAACACCTCCTTAAATTCAGGGCGAATGTCGTCTAAATCCGTACTCATCATAAGTGGGGAAGCCATTATAGCCCATATGGCCATCTGAATACGGGCCTGGTCCAGAGATAACCCAAAGTTTCCTATTACTAGCTGAAAGTGATGAATGAGGAAGTAATGTAAATCTTTGAATTAGTTTGAGAGCGGGGTATGAATAAAATTTGAGAGGTATAGTGAAATATGGAGTTAAAAGGAATTTAGTGGATAGGTTTTGAGGTTCTAGGTTTATTAGATTTTGGCTTTTAGTTGGTATATTTTGAGTTTTGAAAGTGGTGAGTTTCGACTATTTATTTACGGTTTTTATCATACTAATATTATAAATGTCAATGTTTGTGCCGATGGATAGATGGATGGAAGGAATCCATGTGTTCCATGAGATCATGTGATTCATGTGATCTGATGATCACATACATCTGCATGTGAGGATGTTTCTTACTTATTCAGGCAAGTCACTGAACAGATTTTAATAAAATTTTGAAATATTGTAGCTTGTACATCAGAATAACACAAAGGCTATATTACTTTAAGATATTGTGTAACTTTACCAAGATATGACGACTAATGCGTACGAAGTTGCGGGCAGCATCTAGTAATTTGTAAACTTCACTTAACACTTCAATTAGGTACTCAAAAATAAAAACAAATCTTACCATATCAGGATCATTCCAATGACCAGGGCCTGCGTTAGGAGCAATTCTTTCCTGGTTATGGCCATACCAATCTATAACATTTGATATTGTTTGCCAGGAATCTTCTATATCACCTAGAACCCTCCATGTGTTGCAAGTCTGTGCTATGGATGTGTAGTTTGGCTACAAATAATGGTAGTTTTTGTAGGTATATATATAAGACATAAGTATTTTATTTTCAGAAACATTATTTAAACACTGTCTGTAAACAATAAGTTGGTAATAGGTACGTTACTAATTAATGGGTAAGAAGTTACTTGAGATCATATTTCAAGTAAGCAAATTGTCGTATCAAGAAGTCAAAGTATTGGCAGAAGATAGGGCTAAATGGCGGACGCCCTACCGACAAGAGTCAATCTCTTAAATAGTATAATGAATGAACGGTATATAATAATAGGTACCTACTTGTATTATAAACTACAACAGAACAATATTTGTTAACTTTTTATCTGCATAACGATGATAATAAAGCGAAATAAGTGAACACAGAATCGTGTTTCGAATTTCAAAAATTTATACAAAGATTTGAAAAATTCCAAATTCAACCGACCATTTGAATCTCAGTTGAACTTTCAACCTACGGCAGTCAACTTTAAATTCATAGTTTCTTAAAGAACTTACCCGTTTTATGTTATAACTTTCTTGGTACGCCGGCCAGCTGCATGAAAAAACTATCGGACGGCCACTTGCATTCAATTTTCTGCCAAACTCTGGATAAACTGCAAATAAAGAGCAGTCAAAAACTAGGAGAAGTTTTCTTTAAGTTTCATATTTCTTTTGTGGAATACCTACTTAGAAATATGTACTTGGTAATCCTATTAATATTATAAATGTCAATGTTTGTGCCTTCCATTTGTTACTTCATCACGTAAAAACCGCTGAGCAGATTTTAATGAAATTTTACAATAACTTAGCTTGGACATCAGAAAAACACATAGGCTATATTATTTGCAGATATTTCGTTTTTTTTCAAAGATATAACGATAAATGCGTACGAAGTCGCGGGCACCCTCTAGTAATAAAATATATTCTAGATAATACAACAAAGTAACAGCTTGTCTTATAAGTGTATTTATTAATGAAAGACAGGATTACTATTTTTTGTAATATCTAAATAATTTATACAGATAACGTACATACATACATATCTGTTACGCCTCTTTCCTATTGAGATAGAGTGATCACTTCCATTCACTTCTTCCGATTCAAACACATCTCTTTCACTTCGTCCACATTCATCAGTCGCTTCACGCACGGTTTAGGGTAGGTACCTACTCTTGGCCTTTTTTGACTAGCTCAACAAATTATGTAGATTTATAAATATCTGGCTAGCTCATCAAAATGTTGGTTAATTAAAATATTAAAGCTATGGTATCCAAAATATTGAAGACATTATTCAATTAATAAGATAGATATTCTTGCCATATCATATTAAGTAATTATATTTTTCTCTATAAACTGACATCGTCTCGGGTTCTAATAAGGTTACACACATATTTTCGTTTCATATTTCTAGACAAAATCTTGTATACAGAGTGTTTATTTTTCTAGTAATTAGGGAACATCAAACTTGCCATGAAACTGAAATTAAGAAAAGCCTAAGCACAAGCACATGTGGTTTTTATTTCCTCTTCTTATGCTATCTACATATAAAAGCAGCCGGCATGCCGCCGGGCTAGACCGGGCACTTTACGTCATACGAATGGCAGCTGTCAAAAAATCCGGGCGATTTGGTGTGTGTATGTACACACCAAACCAAATTACATACAAAATTCCCGATCAGCCAATCCAAATTAGTATAATAAAATAAACACCATGTATAGATGTTTTCGGTTCATACACCTCCTAGATATATAATTAACTTTGCCTTCATTATGTTGATATATTACTTAGGTATATTAATTTATTACGATGTAGGTAATTACAAAAATACAAAAATAAAGACTAATTTCATAATAATCGTAGGTTTGGAGTGCGATGAAATGTAACAGTATTAACAAAAAAATGCAAAAATACTATCTATCCATCTCAGTATGTAATACTATCTTCACACCAAAGCCGGCTTTTTCGACAGCTGCCATTTGTATGACGTGAAGCCGCCGGCCTAGCCCGGCGTCATGCCGGCAGCTTTGGTGTGTAGATAGCATAAGCTTCCCGCTGCTGAGCATAGGCCTCTCCAATTGTTCTCCAGCGCGACCGATTCATTGCCTGCATCCAACGAGACCCCGCGGTTTGGCAACGTCATCGGTCCATCTGGCAACACTGTGTTTTACTCTTAATAAAATAACTCCTCACATTTTTGTCTACATATCCACATTGAACATTAATACAAAACTTTCATCAACTCACCCGCATCCAATTTCAAGGGATCGATGTAGCAAGCATCTAGTTTTAGGTAATCTATTTCCCATTCGACAAATGACTCCATATCAATCTGCTCAAAGCTTAATATACCAGGGTAGCCGGCGCAAGTGTAATTACTGTAGTTTTGGTACATACCAAACTTCAAGCCTTTACTATGTACCTGCGAGTTGATTGGATGTTATTGATTGAATGTGTAATAATTTTAGTTGCTTAGATTTCTGAACTGGGCAAAGCATTTAGTTTTGATTTTAGAGCGGGAGGATTTAAGTGAAAATTTGTTACAAGTGATCTTTTCCATTTTTGACAAAACAAAGATCAAGTTGCTATTCTCATGCCCATTTTCACCAAGTAACACCTAACGTAATGCTATCTACACACCAAAGCCGCCTGCATACCGCCGGGTTAGGCCGGCGGCTTTACGTCATATGAATGGCAGCTGTCAAAAAAACCGGCGGCTTTGGTGTGTAGATACCATTAGGCACCCCTTAGCAGTACAACTGACGACGTCTGTCAAAGTCAGTTGTATGGCTAAGGAAGGGGCTGTATGGCTTCCTTACGTTAGGGGATTAGTTGCTAAATACGGGAATCAGAAATTTTAAATTAAGAACCATAATTACACAATAAATTACTATCGTTGGGCACTGGCATTTGACCATTTTATTTAGTAGAGCGCGCCATCCTACCAACCCGGATTAGACTCTGTAGGAGTCGCCGTCACCGGATACGGTGTGGATTGTTTAATAATCTATTTTATTTAAGGTAAATTAGCCCAAAAGTTACTGACATTGTTTCTACATAATAAAAAAAGAACAAAACATTGTGTTTAAAATATAAATGGGAGTAGTAAATTATACCTAGATTACCCCAATTTCAAGGCCACTAAAACGATTTTCTAAAAATACTCATAAAAATAAATTTTGTACCACATTTGTAAATTGTTTTGTAAATTGATTGTAAACTGTTTTTAATGATACTTTATCATTAAAAACAGTTTACAATCTGTGCTTCAAATAAATATTTGAAACTTACGTAATCAGCTAAAGCCTTCATTCCATTTTTGAACCTCTTTCTGTCCGGTATAAGGCGGCCATCTTTGTTCCTCTTTAATTCAGACCAACAGTCATCTATGACTATATATTCGTAACCTGCGTCTAAATAACCGTCAGCAACCATTCTGTCTGCTGTTCTCTTGATTAGATCTTCACTGGAAAAAAATCATATTTATAATTAAAAATATATTTAATCCAACACGTAGGATAAAATTGTGCTTGTGCACTTTTTTGCTTGTAAAAAGTTGTCTTTAATTGAATATACTTTTTTCAAAATCTAAAGACCGATAAGTAATCCAATATGGATTCAATATAAAGAGTCAGCAACTGTTTTTCTTCGATATCCATTCAATGTATATGTACGGTATCTATATTCTAACACTAAAGACTATGTATTAATATGGCTTGAAACCCATATTAACTAACCCAAAATTGTAACGTTATGAATTTTTCGTTTGGGTCATTTTTATGTATTGGAAAAACAAGAAGAGTACAGGTGCAAAACCAGGAATGTCACCAAAAATCCAAAAGTTTTTTTATGGTGGCAACATTCTCGTTTTCCCGCGTATTTTTGAATAGCACTTTACAAAAAGTGTAAAAACTAGCATTGTCAGATGTATTAATATGAATTCTAAACTGCGTACAGGAACATAACATGGAAGGTCCATAGTGTAACGGAACGTAACAAGGAATGTCCAACTGTCAAAATCTGTTATGTCAACTTTGAGGTTATCCCAAGTGTTAACGTTCGGAGCTGCTGTTTGTGTTACAAAAACTTATCAGATAATTCAATTTAACGACTGTAAAATGAGTACTAGTGAGGAAGAAATCAATAACAATATCGTGCGTAACACGAAAAAGCGAAAGAAAACAGGTAGAATGCGTGAAGTTATGAAGAAAATGAGAGTTTCTACGCACGAACCAGGGGATGATTGCAAGTGTAAAAGATTGAAATGTTTTGATAAGATATCACAAGTGCAACGTTCTAAATTACTTAAAGACTTCAACAGCATGAAGTGTACTGATGAACAAAATATATACTTATGCGGCTTGATTAATGTGTGTTCAATAAAAAGGCGACGAAGTAGAAAAGCAGATGAAATGGATGCTTATTTCCATCAAACCCATTTCACTTACAAAGTGAGAGTGATGGAAAATGAAGAAACGAAAGAAAAAGCTGTATGCTACAAGGCATTTATATCCATCTTTGGTATTAGTAAAGGAAAACTTGAACATCTTCAAAAATCATTAAAAATATCAGGAAGTGCCCCAAGTGATAAGAGAGGCAAGTCAAGTTCAAATAAAAGATTGGACAGCAGTGTTAAAGATTTGATATGTAATCATATCAAATCCTTTAAGGGACGACTAAGTCATTACAGCTTGAATGATACAAAAAAAGAATATCTACCTGAGGACCTTAACATTAAGAAAATGTATAAGTTATACTTGGAGGCATATGATTCACAAAATCATGTATCTTATGAAACTTACAGAACCATCTTTAACACAGAGTTTAACATATCATTTGGATACCCGAGAACTGATACATGCAGTGCTTGTGATGAATTTACTATAAAAGCAAAGGCATTGAAAGCTGAAGAAAATATTATGGAACTGAATCGCTTAACTGTTCTGAATAATCTGCATAAGAAAAAGGCTCAAACATTTTATGATCGTAAGAAGAATGCAAGAATTAAGAGCAAAACAAATGTGGAATTTCAGGCAATTGCCATGGACTACCAAAAAAATGTGTCATTGCCAAACATTACAACAAACGATGTTTATTACAAGCGGCAATTATCAATGTATTCTTTTAACATCCATGTATTAGGTGATGCAAGCTCCTATTTTTATACATATCCAGAAACATGTGGACGCAAGGGTTCAGATGAAGTAGTTTCATTTCTACTTCATTATATAACACACCACATGGATAATCGTGTGAAGCATTTAGAGATATTTTGCGATTCCGCAGGTGGCCAAAATAAGAACTACACAGTAATAAGATTTATTCATTTTGTTGTTCATAAAATGAAACTTTTGGATTCAATCAAAATAACATATCCAATACGAGGACATTCATACTTAGAATGTGATAAAAATATGGGCCTGATTAATTTAAAAGCTCACATGGAAGTTCCATATCAATGGTATGATTTGCTGAGAGTTAGTCGCCAAAGACCCAAACCATTTGAGGTGATTGAGGTAGGTATAGGTGAACACATCAGAAAATGTACAGACTTTTTTCAAAACCTATACTTGAAAAAGTGCTCGTTTCCAGTCCAGTCCCAAAGAGAATTATTGTGTGTACGAGAACACCCTAGAGTTATTTTACACAGAAGTAATTATAATGGTATGTGGGAGAAATCACCTATTGTGGCCAAAAAGGGAGCAGGACTAGATACTTCAAATGAATTTGAATTGCCAGAATTTGCTTACCAAAATTTTTTGCCAATTAGTGCTGAAAAGTATAAGGACTTATCAGATTTAAAAAGATTTTGTTCAGCAGGGGCCCAAGCATACTTTGAAAGCATTCCACATGTCTAACAGTAGTACATTAAGTTAAACTTATCAAGGAATGTCCAACTGGACATTCCTTGTATGGGAAGCTCTGGACATTCCCAGTTTTTTCACATAATAAAGGTGACCTACTTATTTTTTTCTTAATTTTTAGAATTTTTGAACTTCAAAAAAGTGTGAGTATTAGCATAAAATAAAACTTTACAATGTAAACTAAAGTTCCTATAAGAGATTTATAAGTATAAGTAGTACCTAAGAAAAATGTAGACTTTTAAAAATAAAAATGTAAATTAAACATTTTTTTGTTTTTGTGACATTTCTTGTTTTGCCCCTGTACCCTTCGTAACAAGTGACGTTGCATTAAATGTTCGGATGTCAGGCCATAGATTATAAAAAAACTATTAGTTCAATGGGTGACCAGTTGTCTGTCATTTAAACAGATCAGCTGATTTATTTTTTGTGTTTTGGTTGGTTTTGATATTTCGAATTTGAATTAGCTGTTAAATTTATGTGTAAAAAATATTAAATTATAGTATAATTGAAATATTTTGAGTTGCGATTAAGTTTGTGTAAATTGGTTAGTGATTTTGTTAAAATGTGATTAAATTGTGTCAAGTTTGGAAGTTATTTGTTGGATTTGACGTTTTGTGAATTTTGGGTCGACAACACAGTGATGTCTCGAACTTGCTTTTTTTTCTGCGACCGCTTGCAGAGCGCTCACGCACCTTTTCTTGGTGTAAATTTGTGCGTGCGACGCTGAAGATGTAAAATCTTACTCATCTTCTGAATTTACGTTGTTTTTCTAAAATATGCCGATTTAAGTAATTTTGTTATGGACATCCTCCAAAATGTCAACAAGTAAATAAATCTTATGGGATTATAAAATTAATTTTGTTATCGTCCTTAGAAAGGATGATCTTCAGCATGTTGGCAAAATTATAGTAACCTTCAGAATCTTCCCTGCGGATTAACAGGATAATATCCTATTATGTTCCAGCATATTGCTTTTAAGTATTGATCGGTGTGATCCTGTTAACCCGGGGATGAACAAATTTAAGTCTTTCCGGTTTCAGTGAGTTTTTAGATTCCGATGCCCTTTCGTTTTGCCCTTTTATTCAGTCTTTCGTTTCGCCCTTTTATTCAGTATTTTGTTTTGCCCTTTCTTTTGGTTTACCCTTATGTAATTTTGGTTCTTAAATTTTGACCTTAGGATGCCCTTGAGCTACCCTTAAGTTTTATTTTTGTTTTTGGCCTTCTGCCTTTGTTCTATAACTCAGTTTTAATTATGAAAAAGAATCTTTAAGTGCATATTAGGGAATCTTTAAGTAAATTTAAATTTTATGAACTTTATGATAAATTGTGTTGGTGGTTTATAGTTAAGATTATTTTAAATTTATTTTAGTTATAATAACTATAATATTATATGAGAACCCACTTGCTCCTACCATCTGTTTCTGAGCTTTATATTATGTAATTAAGGTCGAGGTAACGAATTAAAAAAAAGTTTTAATACTGAACCTATTTCCGGATTTTATTTACATCAAATTCCTACCTTGACTTTGTCACCTACCAGGCCGGGGGTACCCGTGACAAAATAATATACCAAAACAATAAAAAACAAACTGAAAGATAACGAACATAATTCTAAATTCTCACTAAACTGGTGGCAGGCGATAAAATTTAGTAACGAGGTGTTAAATGTTTGTTTTTGTTTAAAATACTATCGAATGGACATTATAAAAAGATCTCTGACATTTGGGACAGTTTCCACAGAATCACACAACACTCTCACACACACACGCGCATACACGCACGCACGCACATAAAAAACAATTGGAATATTGGAACACTTTACAAAGTTTTCTAATATTAAATTCAAAAATTTAACGTAGCTGATGCCCGTGTTTGTATTTTTTTATGAAACAAATGAAAGTTGTCAAAGTTCTTTTTATACCAGTCTTTTCCAGGGGTAGCTATGCTATTACGGTTGCATGCGACAACAACGTCACTTTTGAAGGGCCCATAAACTTCCTTAAAGATTGATCCGCCGAGGCCTACTTTGAAACACTTGAAGAAGGGTGCATAATTTGGTGGGTCGCGTGTGTGAAAGAGAGAGAAGGACGGAAATTTATCTTGCTTCTCTCTCACTCGAGGTGTAACTGCCACTGAATTTACTTTAAGGGTTTTCTAAGACTCTGTTTATAAATATAAATTTTAACGGCCTCATAGCCCATTAATGCTTTTTACGAAGGTATTAATGTTTGACGTGAAAAGGGAAAAAGGCGATAGATCGGCGAATTTTTTTAAATATCGTTTATGCCAATGACAAGTGAAGTAACTTGATCAAAGTTGAATTAATCTTTGACTTTTGAAATTGAAAGATTTTTGATCGAAGAACTTGGATAGTGTAATACCCCATACAAACACGCAGACAAGACAAACATCTTTGTAATGGTGTCTATAATACACCAATGCCGACGGCAAGACGGCAGCCTTTATCCGTCAAATATGTCATCTAAAATGCTTGAAAATGATGTAACTCGCCGGCCGGCAGCACTGGTGTGTAGATACCTTTGAGTATAGAATATATATAAGGAGGAGCCATACCGTCTGGATCAACGTGCTTGGTCTGGCACAAAATGGCTACCTTTTTGTATGGTATTTCTTATCGTTTGACAAGTCATCTACCAAGAAAACTATGAAAAACTTGGCGCAACCTTGGGACGCTGTCATAAACTCATTTGTATATGAAAAAAATGGGGCCACTCCTTATGTTCCTTCCTCATTGGTAGATACCACAATGTTTGTCGGGAATCGAAGTCACGACCGTGCTACACTGCGTGCGACACATGCCACAGCATGGTAAGCAACTAGTCAGTCATACCAAAGGTGTCGCAACCGAAACTTTGATATTTTAAATTGCAGAATACTAACCTCAAACAATCTCTAGGATACTTATCGCAGTCGGTAATACATCGGAAACGCTGCCACGACATCCATCCCATAGGAGGTGTGAGCGCCAATCCATTATCTAAAGCCTCCACAGAATACCACAAAAAGCCTAATAATGGTAGGATAAATTGATTTTGAACTGGCAACATTGTGTATTTTAAAATTTTTCTGCTGATATTTTTTTTTATTATGGAAACACGGGATGTTTACTGTCGTATATTTTTAAATGAATTTAGAGATTTGACTGAAAAATTACATTAATAAAATTGATACTGTTAAGTTATCGTCGAATTGCTTAACTCTAGCAAACTTGACAAGTACTGAAATTAAAATCAGTTTTTAAATAACGAAGGAAATAAAAACTTTTTAATTACAGACGTAAAACTGGCTGAATGTAATGTTAAAACTTGTAAAAACTACTTAAGTGTTCTTAAATTCGAAAAACGAACAAAACACTACGAAATAATGGTGCCAAATAACAAAAAGGGTGTTCTTTTATTTGAACACAGCACGGTCCGATTGCCGCCGAAATTCACACCAAATTAACGCTTTGTTCGAAAAACGGTCTAATTAACATACTTATCGCATAGCAAAAACTATGTGTTTACGACATTTTGCGCTATAAACTGTTATCTGTAATAAGCCCGCTTGTTCTAAATCATGATTGTTAAATTGTATTGTGAAAACGCGAGCGAAAAAATAAGGGTGGGTAATAGAAAGTGGAAATCTTGATAAGGAATGTTTTAAATACATTTATACTATAGGTCGTAGGTTCGATTTTCACTAGACACAAAAATTACTGTGTTTTATAGAGATGTTTGTCTTTAGTCTGAGTATTTGCGTGTATATTAAGTATGTATTTATAGAACAATAGCTAATTATAGTAACCTTTAGGCGCGCAGTTTTTACAAGCTTTTATTTACTTTCACCTGTCCCGTTGTCTGTAATCAAATCTTGCAACTTAAATTTGATCCACTTCCCGGTTTCCGATTGAGCTGAAATTTTGCATGCTTATGTATATCGCGTGACAATGCAATATTATGGTAACATGGAGCTGATCTGATGATGGAGCTGGAAGGTGGCCATAGGAACTCCGTAATTAAATGATGCAACCCTATCGAGTTTGGGCTCATTAGATTCGTCTTGACAAGTACTTTGATACTATATGGTAATCAGGGTCTGATGATGGAGCCGGAAGGTGGCCATAGGAACTCCGTAATTAAACGATGCAACCCTATCGAGTTTGGGCTCATTGGATTAGTCTTGACGAGTACTTTGATACTATATGGTAACCAGGGTCTGATGATGGAACTGGAAGGTGGCCATAGGAACTCCGTAATTAAACGATGCAACCCTATCGAGTTTGGGCTCATTGGATTAGTCTTGACGAGTACTTTGATACTATATGGTAACCAGGGTCTGATGATGGAGCCGGAAGGTGGCCATAGGAACTCCGTAATTAAACGATGCAACCCTATCGAGTTCGGGCTCATTGGATTAGTCTTGACGAGTACTTTGATACTATATGGTAACCAGGGTCTGATGATGAAACTGGAAGGTGGCCATAGGAACTCCGTAATTAAACGATGCAACCCTATCTAATTTGGGCTCATTGGATTAGTCTTGACGAGTACTTTGATACTATATGGTAACCAGGGTCTGATGATGGAACTGGAAGGTGGCCATAGTAACTCCGTAATTAAACGATGCAACCCTATCGAGTTTGGGCTCATTGGATTAGTCTTGACGAGTACTTTGATACTATATGGTAACCAGGGTCTGATGATGAAACTGGAAGGTGGCCATAGTAACTCCGTAATTAAACGATGCAACCCTATCGAGTTTGGGCTCATTGGATTACTCTTGTAGAGTACTTTGATACTATATGGTAACCAGGGTCTGATGATGGAGCCGGAAGGTAGAAATAGGAACTCCGTAATTAAACGACGCAACCCCATCTAGTTTGGGCTCATTGGATTAGTCTTGACGAGTACTTTGATACTATATGGTAACCAGGGTCTGATGTTGGAGCCGGAAGGTGGCCATAGGAACTCCGTAATTAAACGACGCAACCTCAACTACGGACTTCATAACGGAATAACGCTGCTACGCGCTGCGAACTACGTCGTAGTAAATCTCGAATTAAAAATAGAGGTACTAAAAAGTTAAAAATAAAATTAAATAAAAAAAAAACCTTTTTAAAAACAAGCTTTTATTATTTGTTTATAAAATGAACTAAAAAGTTAAAAATAAATTAACTCTAAAAAGAAATATAACACTTTGTAACTTGATTGTAACCTTTAACGACAAATAAGCGTCTTCGTCTAGGACAAAATAATTCCATATTGTACAAATTTATTTAATTTTAACACTAAAACTTTTCACCATACATAATTATTCAATCTCGTCCCCCCTCTTTATCATAGTCCCCATTTATAAATGAAAGCGTGTTACATTGTGATAGCCTGAGGAAAATGTTGTGATGTATTAATTAAATACAACTTATATGTTGTATTTAACAAATTAAAAAGAAAAATGTTGTGTTGTATTAATTAAATACTCATTTTCCTCAAGCTATCACAATGTAACACGCTTTCATTTATAAATGGGGACTATGATAAAGAGGGGGGACGAGATTGAATAATTATGTATGGTGAAAAGTTTTAGTGTTAAAATTAAATAAATTTGTACAATATGGAATTATTTTGTCCTAGACGAAGACGCTTATTTGTCGTTAAAGGTTACAATCAAGTTACAAAGTGTTATATTTCTTTTTAGAGTTAATTTATTTTTAACTTTTTAGTTCATTTTATAAACAAATAATAAAAGCTTGTTTTTAAAAAGGTTTTTTTTTCTTTAATTTTTCTGCGTTGCTCGCAGCGTCATACGCATGCGATCAGGTTACTCCATACAAAATATATCAATGTTTATATAAGTTTAATGTATGGAGTGATCGTACTGACCGTATCTATGTGTCGGACTCTACGATACGAGCAATACATAAAACAACCGCGCGCCATACTAACATTGACAAAATCCACAAAATTGTACTTTTCATTTATTTATTTATTTATTGGAAAACCAACAGCTTCATTAAATACATAAAAAAAATTATAAATTAACAGACGAGCCAATTACAGGTTTGCACAGATAGAAATATAATAAGAAGGTACCGTCAAAGCACTTATGCACTGATTGTATGTATAGACATAAAAATACGCACAATGCACATAGATGTCACAATTGCCTTATTGTTATATTTCTTTACATCAAACTTAAACTAATACACTAAAGTTAACAAAATTTATAAATTAATTACTTAACTGACAACACGCTCAGCCTACCAGCCTATTTATTAAAAAAAGTAATAATTTTCATACTACGGCCAATGATAAGTTTTTATTCATATTCGTGTTCAATTTCTTTTTTCGAGTACAATCGAGTGTTTTGTCGTTGGTTTTTAACGAGAGAAATTATACGATGGAAGTGGTCGCTTTTCGTGACCAGACTTCTAATGAATTTTAATGACAAGAGGACTAAACTTTTAATGAATCTTGTATTCTGAACAAAGGTCAGAAAGAGGTCATAACTGCGTCTTAAGCTACGCGTCGACTGGATCGCGTTCGGTGAGTACGGAGCGGAAGGATTTGTTGTTTTGTGTATTGATTTCTATAGCGCAAAAAAGTTGATCTAGTACACGCAGTACCATAAAAACCGGCCAAGTGCGAGACGGACTCCCACACGAAGGGTTCCGTACGATTCACCTAGGTTTACAATAGCTTAATAATAATGTCTACCAAAAGCCAAAAAACCAAAAATTCACATTTATTGTATGGGACTTCCTTTAAGTTAATAATTAAGGAACGGAACCCTTAAAAATCAATACAAAGCAACTCCGTACGCTCCGTACGCTCCGATGCCGATTAAAGGCCAAAACACACCGGATGCGTAAGCGTAGACGTATGCGTACCTCTGAGTTGTAATGTATGGAACTGTCACCGCTTGCCTCTACGTCTACGTTACGCAAGCGGTGACAGTTCCATACATTACGTACAGTACATCTACGCATACGCAACGCATACGCATCCGGTATGTTTTGACCTTTAGTCGACGCGTAGCTTTATGTTTTCATATCATCCTACTGTTTATATTTTCTTCCGCGATGATACAAACTTTGTCATATCTCGCAGATGAAACTAGCTCCTCATAAATTAAACAAAGCACATAAATCAACAAGTATCAAGAGGCACATTACATCGGATATTCTCATAAACAACTCACGCTAAAGTGGGATGTAAGTATAATTAGTCATTGGATAGACAGAGATAGTTGTATGGTAGACCTAGTGTGTATAGGGTGTTCTGGAAATAATGTCGTTAATTAACTGTTTGGTTTTTTAAGTAAGTTGAATTTAACTACAAAATATTATTTATTATTTATCTTTATTTAAAAATAAGTATACTAATTTTATTGTTATACGGCATAACTTGAAATTCTTAGCGCCAAAACACACGGTGAAACGCAATTGAAACGAAACGTTTCAAACTAGTTGCGTCGTCTGTGGTTTTCTAAGGAAGTCTATAGCAGAAACTGCGATGCAACTCAAAAGTAACTAGCAGTTTCAGTTGCGTTGCAGTTGCGTTACACCGTGTGTTTTGGGTCGTACTAATATATTTCTAACTTTTATTTAGTTACTTCACTGACTTTGGCAGAATAATCAATGGTAGCTGCCATTTTTATGAAAAGAATATATAATGGCAACCAATCGCCAAAAACCTCGCGGCAGACCACGAAGAAGTGGCGAGATGAACTGGACACTTTCATGGACGTCTGGGCAGAGGCGGCTCAGGATTAAAAATCGTGGAGAAAAAGGAGAGAGGCCTTTGCCCAGCAGTGGGACACTAACGACTAGGTAAGATACGATGTATAATTTTTGTAAAAGTATGTTTCGAATCAGGAAAATACTATGCATACGTTATATTGCTTATCTTAAAGGATTATCTATACAGATCCTGGCCGTGCCCGGGACATGTCCGAGCCGTGTCCGGGACGTGTCAGGGAAAAAATATCGTTCCATACATATTCTATGGATTCGTTCACACAAGTTGTCATGACGACGTATTGTTTTCCCTCCTGACGGGCCACGGCCCGGACACGTTCCGGGCATGGCCTGGATCTGTGTAGACAGATCTTAAGTCGTCGTTGAAATATAGTGGTTTCGAAACATCCTGTAAGTAAAGTGCGGTTTTAAAGCGAGCCAGTTTTCGGTAATATCTTAATGGATTAATAATGTATGTATGAGATACATTTCATATTATTTCATTAGTGTTTTAGGTATCTATTTCTTAGTGTTTGGTTTCAACTGGTGCGAAAGTGTTATTTAGGTATTAAAATAAAATAATCGCCAAGATGTATTTATTTAAAATTTCTTTTTTATTTTAAAAGGAACATTTTTTTTCGGAATTATTTAAATAGACTCGTTTAAATCTATTTTTAGAATACATATTTCTCGTACCTACTTGAAACAAAGTACCTACTATACGCAATTATATTGTTTATAGTAGATTTTCTAAATGGGACTATTGATTAAAACAAAACAAAAAAGCAGACAACCTTTTATGGAACAAATATACACAGTTCTAAAAATAAACGTATAAATATTTTAACAATTTAAAACACTTTTACTAACAGAACAAAACGTTTTACATTTAACCAATTTAAAAGAAATCGTGATCAAAAACGCCACCCACAATCAAAACAAAGGTGAAGCGAAATCAGAAAAATTCAAAACAATAAAAATTACGTAACAAATAAATATAATTCAACGTCAAACATTGTTTAATTAAGTTGGTTCCGGGAGGTGAACCCCGTTGACTCTCTGAATAATAAGCATTATAACGTTGGATTCCACAAATGACTGCCGACTTTCGTTTGATGTCACGATATTTACTTTCGCTACCCTAAAGTAGGCTGTATGTATACTTATGGTCTATCTGCACACATCTGGGCCGTGTCAGGGAAAAAATATCATTCCATACATTTTCTATGGATTCGTTCACACACGTTGAATAGGTATCTTTTTGCTCAATGTTTTATGTAAAAATACATTGTTCTTTCGTTTTTTCTCAAAATAAGCGAAAGTTAATCATTCTTTTTTGAGAAATACAATTCTTTGATCACAATTTGTCTATTACGTTTTGACACAAAATAGTTTTTCATTTACATATACGCATAGCCTAAGCTAGCCTATATCCTAGACTAGGCTTAGTAAAAAACATAAAAATAGAAACGGATATCAAAAACAATAACCACTTTTTCATGTTCTAGCTTTACACATAAATTCCAAAACAAATAACTCTACCGTAAAGCACTATTTCGCTAAAAATATATTGCAATAGTTCATTCTATGCGGGTGTTACGGAGTTTTTACCGGTTTTAAGCCTCAATTCTGATCACATGTGACTGTGAGGCTAGCTGACTAAAAATTTAAGTAAAGAAGTACTTAAAAATCAATGTCTGTGAGGAAAAAAGCCTTAAGGATAGCACTTAGGTACAATTCCATGGATATTTTTATCATGTTTTATGTCACTGTCAAAAAACTCAACTACGAGTATAAAGCTCAACTTTTTAATGGATTCCTGATGTCATTTTCTTTAATACTGGCAAAAAATACATATTATTATAATATTGTAGTTATCTCCAATTAATTCTATTTGTATTTCATTACTTCCACAATTATTATGGTCAGTTTCGATATCTCACTAATAATTCTAACTTTGTTATTTGTAAACTAAAAGCCTTCACGGTCGCAGGCAGCGCTGGCTCTAGGATCAGTGCTAGCCCGATCAGAATCGCTCACTTGCTATAAAAACCGGAGATAATGAACCATTCACAAAGTTTTGCAGTTTTACATAGGATTGGCGAAAGTTATGTTCGCGGCCTGTACTGTGACGTTTTAGTATAAAATCGAGTTTATTGTATTTTATTGCGACCGCTAAAATCATCGAGGAATGGGTTATTACGATCTACTGTGTTGAAGTTTAAATCAATTGCATTCGTTTAAAATCTTTTTTATAACCTCAACTGTGAATCGCAACATTTTGAATAACTGTTCACAATTGTTACTTTCATTCAATTACTTGATAATCTACAGTGCTATAAGGATCTCTTGGCACGTGACGGAAATCGGAACTAACGATATCATCTTGTAAACTGTCATTATTTTGAGTTATTTATTCACCACCCACGCCCTCCTGACACAGTCACTCAAGTGCCAATAGATCCTTGTAGCACTTTAAGAGCATCTTCCATTTCATTCTGACCTGCATTTAACTCTTGACTACTTACCACTACGTAGTAACTATTCAGTAATCTGTGTCATTACTTTCATTACCTGCTTTATTTCGGGTTATACCTTCAGTTGAGTGGTTTTGATAATACACATCTTCAGTTGTGAGTTGCGACTTGACCCTTTTACATATTTACATGTATACCTATCACGCTTCTCTCCCATCTGGGAAGGCAGAGACTATTTGCACAGGATGACGCAGTGTGGGAAGGCCTCCAACAAGGTGGACTGACGACTTGGTTAAAGTCGCTGGAAACCGTTGGATGTGGGCAGCGCAAGGCCGGTCGTTGTGGAGATCCTGATGATGATAGCTGTGGACGTCCATAAGCTGACATGATGATGATGATGATGACTAGCTACGATCTAAATACACTTCTTATATATTCATCAATCGCCGTATACATGACCGTCGGTTTAGGGTACTCGGCTTGGCCTTTTTTAACTATTCCCCGATTTGATTGAAATACGTTGACGCTTTTTGACTTTAAAATATTAGTTACTAGAGGCTGCCCGCGACTTTCTACGCATTCATTGTCATATGTTCGAAAAGATACAAAATATTTACGAATAATATGGCCTATATGATATTCTGATGTGCAAGCTACAATATTGCGAAGTTTTATTAAAATCTGTTCATTAGTATTTGCGTAATAGAGTAACAAACATCCATCCATCAATCGACACAAACATTGACATGTTTAATATTAGTAGCATTGATGCAAGTACAAAGATATGATAGTTCGTCTACTACATGTTTGTGTAGATAATGTGCACCACACAACAATCCTGTATTAAATCCAAAACTATCCCGAATCTGGGTCACGGATAGCTACGATCAGATGTAACGAGCTTGGTTACCTGGAGTTAGCTTACTGGATTGGATCATACTTATATTACAAAATTATATGTCAATGCTTGTACCGATGGATGGATATTTGTTATTCTTTCACACGAAAATGGTTGAACAGATTTTGATGAAACTTTGCAATATTCTAACTTACATATCAGAATAAAACAAAGCCTGTATTATTTTAAGATATCTTTTTTTTTCTAAGATGTGACGATAAATGCGAACGAAGTCGAAGGCAGTCCCTATAGTAGGTATAAGTCACGAGTACATACAATACCTGCCACTTCTGTCTTCCATTGGGGTAGCGGACCATTTGCCTCCATACAAACACACTTCCTTCGCTTCATCTACATTCATCAGTCGCCTCATACATGCACGAATCATTCATAGTCAAAGGTTATAACTGCAGCCATCTTATTGCTTTATTCATACTTCATATATTTATAAATGACAGAATTTGGATGAAATGAATGGATAGGTGCTTGTACGTGAGGATATTTGTTACTCTTTCACGCAAAAACCACTGAATAGATTTTAAACTCTTGTGTGTCACTTGTTCATACGTCGGTACCAGCAATCCATAGTATTTAAGATTTGTGACGCACAACAGCTATGGCTTGCACATCAAATTCATACATAGACATATATATAGTATTTACTTATTTTGATATTGTTGAGTTTTTCAAGTTTGCAGGTAAATGCGTACGAAGTAACCGACAGCCTATATTATACTTATACATACATATCGGTACTCCAATAATACATTATTATAATATAGTCATTGTTTCCCACGCAAACAGGAAATAAGCATACCTATAAATAGAATTGTATTTACAGAGTTCACACCAGAAAGTTCACCCTTTTGTTCTACAAATAGACGTTACCAAGTAGTTTATATCTTTGTTCCGAGGTAAACACCAGAGCTGCCCCTAATGAGGCTGTTAGAATATTACTAGCTATTTCAATTAGCTATGTTATCTAGATTTTAGTATTCATATTCGGACCTCGGGTTTATTTGTGATTATTTAACAAGGTTCTGTTGGATTCTGAACTGTATGTACACTCTCGGGAATGTTACATTAGATTATGATCGAGGGAATGAGCTATGTAGGTATCTAAGTACCATGTGGAAAATTCGAGAAATGAAACAAAAGAAATAAGTTTAATTCAGGCCATAGAGATTGTTACTGTGTTATCTGTAGTTATTAGTGTCCGACCGAAGCTTCGGCTTCGGCTTCGGCTTCGGCCACCTTCGGCCAAAAAAACCATCTTCGGCGAAACCTTCGGCTTCGGCCCAAAACCCGGCCGAAGCCGAAGGTTTCGCCGAAGATGGTTTTTTGATGAATTACTTAATAAATAAATGATTATTTTTTTACGAATAAATCACAAACCTTTTTTATCATCTTTGAATCCACTTCCATATGAGACAGTCAATATAAACCTTCAATATTGAAGTTTCGAAATAATCTATAACATTAATTGTAGCTTGTAGACAATTTTGAACAAAATTACTAAGAGCTTATAAACCTTCGGCTTCGGCTTCGGCTTCTGCCGAAGATTGTGGCGATTGCCGATTAATCGGCTTCGGCTTCGGCCGAAAATAGACCTTCGGTCGGACACTAGTAGTTATAAATACACTCGAGAGCAATGAATCCGGGTCACTAAAGAATCTTAAAAACTCGCGATCCAAGAATGCTAGCATTATGAAATAAATTGTGTTTAATAGACAATTTTATACTCCTTCAATGTATGTTATAAAATTTATGAGTCACAACATTTCATTATCAGAATATTTAGTAAAGAAATAAACTGATATGGTCAAACTTTAAAACTAAAATGTAGAACATTAAAAAAAAAAAACAAACTATGCATTTTCTTGCATTTCGCATTGCCTCCTCGTGCTTCCATTCGATATTTGGCATGCTATTTACCAAAATCCGCAAACAAAAATTTCATTGTTGTGACATAAATTTAGAAGTAAGTAACTCAGAAGTTTTATATTTTCACTAAACAAGTATTTATTGATCTCTTAAACACATTTCATTTCATAAGAATAGGATTCTAAGTTTTCGTGATATTTTAGTTTTTTGTTCACCCGACCCGGGTTCATTACACTCAAGTGTATGTTAACTTGAGAAAATATGAAAAAGAACTGTTGCCTGTAATGATATTCAATAAATATATTCACTTAAAAGCTATGCAACCTATATCATATTTTTAAAACTCGCTAAATAATAAATTCATGGAAGCAATATTTAAAATATTTTAGCTCTAGTTTCGGTCTATTTTTATTTTGCTAAAACTTATTGAGCCTATGTAGTATTTTTTACGTACATATTTAAACTATTTTTATCAGTATGCTCGCTTTTCTGAAAACAATATCGCATCAAGTAGGTACTTCTTTGTAATCGTAGTTCAAAAAACAAAAAGGTCAGAAAAGTAAAAAATCTTCTCCTTTGGGTACCTACTAGTACCCTACGACGATATATTTTTCTTCTCATGATACTGGTTACCAAACTGCGGTATCATACGCGGCTATAGGGAATATTTTTTGCTTGCAGCGGGTCAAACAAAACGTATCAAATTCAATTATTAGTGCCTAATGGTATCTACACACCAAAGCCGCCGGCTTTTTTGACAGCTGCCATTCGTTTGACGTATAGCCGCCGGCATAGCCCGGCGGCTTTGGTGTGTAGACAGCATTATGATTATTTTTATTTTAAACTAGGTGTCCCGGCGAACTTTGTCCCGCCTTAGAATGAACTTTATTGTGTAGGAATAAAGTTCAAACTGAGGTCAGACTAACGAACAACAATTCATTTTTATTTATATAGATAGATTTTTAAAACATCTGACTATACCTAGGGACGGTTTTTGGCCCAACAAATACCCGCTACGCTTTTAATATTCCAAAACTGAATGCCTACTTTTTTAGGTCAATCGATTTCAATAGATTGCTTTGAAATTTTAATTTTTGATAAAAACATGGCTCACTTTGCTTTTTGAAATTGGAATGTATGATAAAGTGGTAGCTAGAATATTTATACCGGTGCGTACAGATGTTATAAAACACAAGTTAAATAACATGTTACATGGTCTGTACGCACCTCCACGCGATCAAAGTTATATAACATTGTTGTACATATCAATAACATTGTTTTATAACATTCAGTGTCTACATTACGTAAAACATGCTATATAACAATGTTAAATAACTTGTTATGTTACATGGTCTGTACGCACCTCAGTAGGTACTCGTACTAGAAAATTAATAATCCTTTAAATAGGATGAAGCGAAAAAAGTGTGTTTCGATCGTAGCAAATGGAGGCAACTTGTCTATGCCTACTCTGATGAGAAAGAGGCGTGACAGACTTGTATGTATGCTAACGGCGAAAATAAAATCTACCGTATCAGCGGCAGACAATTTTTCATCTACACGACAAGAATGTTGTCTGTTCTACACGCGAAACACTACCGCTGCTTAACAACGTTTGCTACGTCGTCGTCGTGTCCTGCGCAGACAAGAATTTTTTCTACGGGCAGTTATTTTCTAGTTACGACACGAATTCTTGCAACGACCCGGCGTATTTTGTTATCGTGCACACTCGCAGCAACTTTTCGATTCTCCAATTCAAAATAAAAATAACGGAACAAATATCAAAACATCAAATAGAAACACTGAAATAAACCGGTATTATTCAGTGTGCTTAGTGCGAGTTTTTTTTACGCATCGAGAAAGTTAACGCAAATTTACTTTTGTATGAAATATGTATAGCGACATCTAGTGGCGAATAGAAGAAATACTATTTGTGAGTGTGAGTTTAAAAAGTTTACGTTAACGCAATCGAATGCGAGCAAGTCACGAAAACCGACCGTTTTTTCGCGTTTTGCGAGTGTGAGTTCAAATTTTTAGGCCTTTTGACATTTCGAATCGAAAACATTCTCACTTGCGTAAAGTAACGTTGTCACTTGAAAATTTGTGGTGAGAACTTTGTTTTTAGGAGTTATTTTGTGTTATTTTGTATTGTGTGATATTATAAATCAATGTCGGCGCGTTTTTTCTTCGCCTGGAGGATGTCATTGACTGCTCGAGCTCGAGATCAATGCAGTGTGATGTGCAATATTCGTGCTAGAGCCCGAGCTATAAGCGACCCTCTGGCAGACCTCACGGACGCTGAATTCCGTAAAAGATATCGCTTTTCCAAGAAAGCCTTCAAGTTTTTGTGTACGGAGCTAAGAAGACTTACAAACTTAAGGCCTTCTCAAAGAGTTTCGTTGGAGGTTAAGGTAGAATGCTTATATGTTTTTATTATTAAAGATAACATGTATCCATAGGTATTTTTTGATCATATTTAACAATAATTTACAGGTATACACTGCACTATTTTTCTTTGCGACTGGTTCTTATCAGCGTCCAGTAGGAGCTGCAAAGCATGTCTCACAAAAAATGTGCAGCGTCTATATTGAAGAGGTTAGCCGAGCTCTTTTACACAAAAACATGGTTACCAAGTACATGAAATTCCCAGATACTCCGGCTGCAAGACAGACTATAAGCCAAAGGTAACTTCACATTTTAAATTGTTACTTGTTTTTGTTTATTCACTTAGTTTACTTATTCACTTAGTTTACTTATTGTGAAATGATGGTTTAGGTTCTTTGCCAAATATGGTATTCCTGGAGTGATTGGTTGCATTGATGGTAGCCACTTCAGAATTTTCGGACCACCCAAAGAAGAAGAACATTGGTATTATTGCAGGAAACACTACCATTCCCTTAATGTACAAATGGTAACTACAAATAAATAGAAAAGGTGAACACAAGTATTATAATTATAATGAAATAGTTTGAATCTTACAAAAACTTTCTTTACAGATATGTGATGATGAGTACCGCATTTTAAATGTAAATGCAAAATTTGGAGGTGCTAATCATGACTCATTCATTTGGGAAAATAGCAATGTGAATAATTTTATGCAGACGTTGCATCAGAATGGAGAATTAGTGTGGCTTTTAGGTAAATAAATTCAATGTAAATCTTAATATTTATAATATGTATTTAATATGGCATAAATAAATAAAATATTGTGTACAATCACAATAAGTAAATTTGTAATTTTGTATATACTTTCAGGAGACTCTGGCTACCCTCAACGCCCGTGGTTAATGACTCCCATTGCAGGAGCTGCGCCCCGCAGTGCTGAAACCAATTATAATGACAAACACTGTGCAGCCAGGGTTGTCATTGAAAACACTTTTGGGAGGTTAAAAAATCGTTGGCGTTGCTTAAACAAAGACAGAGTTCTCCATTACAAGCCAACAAAATGCGCTAGAATTATTCAGGCCTGCTGCATTCTGCATAATTTTGCAATTGCATTAGACAATATAGAAGCAGAAGAATATAGTATAAGTGGTATGTAATGTCTACCTAGGTATAAAGGTACCTACATATTATGAATAATAGACCTGTGTATATTCTAGCTTTAATTTTAACTTTCATTCTAGCAGAAGAGCAAGGAGACCATCAAGATGATAGGTATGTAGAGCGAGGATCCACCACTGACCTAATTCGTGGAAGAGCAATAAGAGACCAATTAGTCAGGAGACTGCAACAATAATAACAGCTGATGTGGGGCATTCTGACTACCTCAAACTAAGCTTTAACATCTTTTGGTTTATTTTGGATGCTGCAGGATTGAAAATTTATGTAAAACTTCATACTACTGTAATGATCTAAATAAGTAGGGAGGTACCTACATGTAATTATATTAGTTTGTTGATTTAAAAAAATAAAATATTTAACATAAACATAGGGCCCTGTGTTGTTAGGTTTCTTGCCGTTTCTTCCTCTTGGTTATACAGGTAGTGAAACAATAGAAATAAAAAAGTGTTATTAATTACCTATTTTTGACTAAAACACTCCCATTTTTAATGAAATAAAAGGATTTTACTATGACAGTCTCGTGTTTCCTTAGCAATAGATACCAGCATTCCTTATTTGTAATCATTAGTATCCCAACAAATATAAAGTTACAATAATAGTACCTAATTGATACCAGTAATAGTATGGGCAATTGGGCACTGCATTCTCTACCCAGGTATAAAAACTTTCTATTAATATACATATACACCTGCCCATGCAGTGGAATAATTGTATGCTTAAATATTTCTATTGCAAATTTAAAAGGTTTCAATGAAAACAATTTTTAGAAAAGACTTAATATTTATTATTATTGAATTATTAACAGTAAATATAAATTTATTTATACCATGCCCTGCTCTAGTCTTCGTTCCTAGTCCAAAGGTTGTCTAGAAGAGATCACTTTTAGTAATAAGGTTATCTTTACACACATTGTTATAGTATCTGCAAAGTAAAGTATTTCTATCGATCTATCTATTTATTACTTACTTAAATGTTATATTTATCAACTATTCTATCTAAAATATCTAAAGCCCTTCCTGCTACATTCAGCCATTGCCTTTGTGTTTCTACAACTAAGTTATTTATCCTATTTTGCTCCCTCTTAACTTCCATCAGTTCATTGTGTTGCCGAATCCTGAATTCCCTCCATTCTCTGTCACTTTGGAGAAAATATTCTGCAGCCTCCTCAGATTGTGATGGCCTAGATCGCCTAGGAGGCGTTCTCCTCATAGGTCTTCTGGGAGATGTCCTGGCCAATCTTCTTGGAGATCCCCTCGGTCTCCTTCGTGGAGTAATAATTCTTGGGGGTGACTCTCTGATATTTCTGTGGGGCGATGCCAGGGCCACAGGTTCAGGTTCGGTAACACAATGAGTTTCACAATCTGAAAAAATACATTTTAAATTAAATTGTGAAATATAATATATGCATGCAACTTTTTTAGCCTAAGGTTGCCTGGAAGATATTTTTACTGAACAGTTAGCTTGTTTTATTTTTATTTCACTTGTAATATTATAAAATAAATAAATCACATTAATGAATAATATTATATAACAATGCACCTGTGACATTCATCAAACTAAGAGTAATATAATTTTTTATCTAATTCAAAAGTTCCATTATTACCTTCCATATTTATAACATTTTCTTGAAGAATAAGATCTTGGGGAGATGGAGGTGGGATGTGGATCCTACTTGATGGCCCAGGTTGATTCCATTGGCCTGAAAGAGAATAAATTATTATAAAATAATTTTGGTAAAAAAAGATAGTTTTAAATCATTTCAGACATCTGATATGAGAAGGTACAGACACATTATTACAGGTGTTTTATTGTACTATTACATTGTACTTTACGATTTGATTTATATTGATAAATACACAATGGAATGAAATACCTATCTAAGTTCCCAAGTTTAGATACATCTGTTAATCCATGTTAGGTCTATAAAAAAGGCTGTAAATACTTAATAAAAATAATTATCTTACCTTCTAAAACTATTATATCTGATAGAGATGCTGATGTTGCTGTTTCAGGCGTGTTTTGTTCTTGTATATTAGTCTGTGACAAACAATAACATGTATTATTATAAAATAATAATTACCTACTGATTGAGGTGTTACAACAATAGAATAAAATCTAACCGGTGTGGGTCCGAGCTCGTCCACGGCCAACCCCGTAGCCACTTGCCTTCCCATTATTTGGAGGACTCTTTCCTCCAAGTCTGTTAGTTTGGTGTGCGTTGCTGGCCCTCCACCAGTACCGCTGGCTGCTCTGTGCAACCGAGCAGCCTTTTTTTTGGTGTTATTTTTGTAGTCACTCCACACCTATAAAGTAAAAAATAACACATACATGTATATATAAATTATGTATCGCTATCACCTAGGACATGCTACAGGTATACTAACATAAAATTATCACAATTTCATACCTTTTTCCACTTCTCCGTAGATTTGGTGTCCCCACCACCATCACTATTTAATAAAGCAGCAAGTTGCTCCCATTGCTGAATACGGCCAATCCTTCCTTTGGGATCCTTAGAGGGTTTACTGAGATCTCCGTTTCTAAAAATTAGTAATTAAGGTATTTACAAGTCCCAAACAAACAGCACAAAGAAAACAAGATTTTACACTTACTCTTCCATGAACGTAACCAAAATTTCGAATTGTTGGTTACTGGTCTTCATTATTATGTATTTAATGAACTTAACTCAACTAATTACTAACGCACAGGCACAACACAACATAATACTTACGCATTCCACAAAAGCACAAAAAGGTTCACTCAAGTAGTTAGATATCTCAACTTCTCAAGTGGTGGCGGCAAAAATAAAAACAACCCGTCTAAATATGATTGTCACCTCTGTGTGTAAAAAACACAACGAGTTTTGGTAAACTTAAATTGGTAGGTTTATACGTCAAAGTCATAGATACACCATAGAGTTACCTACGAACTGCCAACATTATAGAAAAAACGTTCACGATTCGAAGTGAGTAAACGCGCTCGATACGTTACAGTCGATTGCAACTCGCACTCACATTTATTCACTTTACTTTTCGAACAGCGTTTACTCGATTAACGCGATGGTAAAGTTACGCATCTAACTCGCACTACGCATACAGATCAGTAGCGGAAAGCTCGTATCGGACACAAACATACATTTTAATATTTAATTACATACGGACGTACTTCGAGTATGCAAATGAGGAACATCCCCCTTCATTATGGTGCAGAGAGGTACAGTAGCGTCTTTTTTATTTATTTTGTGTTTTATGTCTTTGAAAAACATAATAATGATAGAGTAAAACTAGATAGATAGAAATACTTTATTGCACACAAAGAAATACAAATAAAACTTAAAACTAAAACATTGTGCGCAAAGGCGGCCTTATTAGTAAAAGTTATCTCTTCCAGACAACCTTAGGTTGGTTCAACTAGGTTCTGGTTGTAATGTGAGTAGTGAGAAAACCAAAAACCTATGTGTAGTAGTAATACATAGGAGTATAATTACGAGTTTATATACAGGGTGTAACAGAAAGGGTATATAAAGCCGAAACACAGCGATAGTCCTCATGAAACTGAACAACTTTCCCCAAGGAACATGGGTCGGTACACGAAATAAATTTTTGGATCGCCCATACTTACTCGATCAGCTGATAAAGCATTTTGTATGGGGAGGCCTAATTTTTTTTTTCGAGTTACGACCCATGTTCCTTGGGGAAAGTTGTCCAGTTTCATGAGGACTATCGCTGTGTTTCGGCTTTATATACCCTTTCTGTTACACCCTGTATAAGTGTATAGTTGTGTTATTATAAAATTCTATCATCATCAACGATGATATGTTACGAAAACTTTGCGTTCTGTGTTTTATACAATACAATACAAATATTCTTTATTGCACACAAAGATATAAGGTACAGACACAAACAAGAATATTATAAGAAGCAACAGGCCGGCGGCCTTATTGCTAGGTAGCAATATCTTCCAGGCAACCTTAGGGTAAGAAATATATTAAATTAAGTTAAGTGTAAAATAAAATTGTATTTTAAGTATAAGTCAATTATTTTCTTAGACACCAACTTATTAACAGAAAACCTAATTTACTTTTAAACTTAAGAAGACAATTTAATTAATACCAAACTAATGAAATGGTTCATAAAAGTTTGCTTAACAAAACTAATGAAAACAAAGATTTCATAACACGAAGTCTAAATTTTCAAAGAAATTCATTTAGAAATAGGTAAGTCAGTTTAGAATTAGAATTAGAATTTGTTTATTGCAAGTCACAGTGCCCGCAACTTCACACGCAAATATAGTCATATCTTGGAAAAAAATCAATATGTCTAAAAATTATATAGCCTATCTGTTATTCTGAAGCTACAGTATTTCCAAGTTTAATAAAAATCATTCAGAAGTTTTTGCGTGAAATGGTATCTACACACCAAAGCCGCCGGCTTTTTTGACAGCTGTCATTCGTATGACGTGTCGCCGGGCTATGCCAGCGGCTTTAGTGTGTACAAATATCCTCACATCCATGCACAAATATTGACATTTATAATAATTCCTTTTTATGCACAAAATTGTCATTTAAAATATTAGTCACATTTTCTCTTTACAAATTCAATGTTAATATCTTTGTTGGCACTTTTACTTGATAGGACATTTTTAGATGTCAACATGTGGTGTGGTGAAAATAAATTGAGAAAATTGTATCTTGCACTTAGCAAGTTTCGACGCCGAACATTCTTGCAAGGCGTTCTGTCTGGAGCGGAGAAATTAAATAAAAAAATTTAACACAATCTGATTTAGAAATCTTTTCGATGTTAGAAAATATTGCATTTTTGGAAAGGTCAATGTAGCAATATTATTTTGTCGATTTTCAATAAGTTTTTAGGCATACGATTGATTGTTACTGTTGTACCAATTTTTGAAGAGAGCCTCAACCTTCTTGTACTTACATTTTATTAATTCTTAATCAGAATCTCATCTATTTTTGGATGCTTTATACTCAACTTATCTTTTAACCAATGAATAGATAATGAGGTTGTCTGGAAGAGATCACTATTAGTGTTATACAGGGTGTAACAGAAAGGGTATATAAAGCCGAAACACAGCGATAGTCCTAGGTAAGTATAAAGGAACGAAAAATTCTAAGATACATAGATAACTATTTCTACAAGCGTAGCGCAAAACCATAGATAGATAGATTATTGGGAGCGGCCGTTACACTACCGTCAATTCTGTCCACTGCGCCATCAACCGGTGGTGTGGCCTTAATAATCTGGATATTGTCACGTGCGGCGCGGGCCTTGAAACTGTGGCGTTATTTACATTGTTTACCGCCTTTAAGTGATACACTCTGTGGAATATACAATCTTCTTTGTGTGGTCTTTTTGGAGGTTATACATATAGGTTATATTTTGAAGTACAATCTTCTTTTTGTGGTCTTTTTCGAGAATTTATTTTAAAATACAATCTTCTTTGTGTTGTCTTTTTGGAGGTTATATTTTGAAGGAGTTAGGCGTAAGGAAAAAAATGACTTAACCTTTTTATAAAAAAGAAAACCCGACTCCGCTTAAAAAAACGATTTTTTTATTTTGATGTAGGCAGTGTCACTTGCACTGTAAATACGAATTAAACGACACATCCCAAGCTATAATCCGTCAAGCCGTTTAGGCTGCAGGGCATGCCAAAGAATTATACATACATACAAACGTACATTCTCCCGAAAAACATAACCCTCCTTCTGACGCAGAAACAGTTGAGCTGAGATTTTTTTATTGACGTCCGATATTTTATGAAATAAGTTTCGGTGGCACTGCATCGTGCTCAGTTCTAAGGCCCTAGTCTGCGAATTTAAAATAGCCTCAGTTGTTTGTCGGCAGAGTGTCAATGGAATTTTTTGACACATTTGGTATTCTGCTAAACAATGACTCACACTGATTGCGACCAAATGTGTCAAAAATTGCTATTGACACTCTACCGATACACAACTGAAAGTATTGTAAATTAGTAGACTTGGGCCCTAGTTACCTACTCTATTACGGAATTTGGGTCTCTCCCAAAATGCTTTGCTGTAATAAACATAAATAATTTGTACGTTTGACAGGTGAGTATAGGGAGATAATTGCAGAGAGGTGCCAAACGGCTTGCAGAAGTGCTGATGCCAATGGTATCGCTTCAATTGTCATTATCACTTATAATACCACTACTGGGACTCACAGGTTAGGTTACAAGTAGATACAGTTGTTATGACCCGCTGCTGGGCAAAGGCCTGTCTCCTCGCTAGATTTCATTATTTAATAAGAACCCGTAAGTATTAACTAAGAAAAACCTAAAAGCAAAAAAAAAGCCGTGATTGGCGTTTTTCATATCAAACGTCAAATTCTGCAACACAGTTTTTAACTAGCGCGGAGGGTAGTGGAACATATAGTGGAACATAGTGCCGCTGTTGTTATTAAGACATTGTTTTGTGATTACCTTCTAAAGATTTAATTTATCAAATAATATAACAAACAGCTGTATCTAAACTTGGGCAAATAAACTATTCTATTCTAATTCATATCACCACTGCATCGCACGCAACCGCAAGTGCGTAGCCTAGTATGTTTTATTTTATGGTATGTACACACTAAAGCCACCGGCTTTTCTGACAGCTGCCATTCGTATGACGTAAAGCCGCTGGCCTAGCCCAGCGACATGTCGGTGGCTTTGGTATCTAGATAGCATTACGGCCGTTCCCAATATTTAAAGACAGATAACTATCTGAGATCAGCATGTCACGGATGTCACGTAGCTGTAACTTCTGATCTATCCTTCAAAAAAATCCCATAGACTTTTTGACAGCGGTAGGTCTATAGGGACGAAAAATTCTAAGACAGATAACTATTTTTATATATTGAGAACAGCCGTTAGGGTTTGATTAGTTCACTGATTGTGCAATTCTAATTGTTTATCCTAGTTTATGTGCTGACTGTGGGTAGGTACTTGCGTAAGCCCTATACTAATGATTTAATCGTTCCAAAAATAAATGTTCAAATTACAATGAACAATATTATCAAAACAAATGAAAACCCGACCGCAAATCAGTATTTCTTAACAGTGTTTTGCTTGAAGCACATTTTCTCGAGCAATATTATTCCGTTGTTTATCCTATGTTTATGCGGTTAATTGAAGAATAACACGTTTTTAATTAAGCCTTCTCTCTTATATTCCAACCCTAATTAGTGTCGAACTAAACGGCGGCGCGTCTCGTTTGGGTTGTGATTCACAGACCGGGAGTTTTGCGAGCAAAGAAATATCTATTATAGACAGGGAGTAAAATTGTTGTTGTGTCGGCTTATAGACGTCCATTCATGGACAAAAGCCTCCCGCAATCTCTACAACGACTGATCTTGGGCTTCCACATCCAACGATTTCCTGCGAGATTCACCAAGTCGTCAGTCCACCTTGTTGAAGGCTTTCCCACACTGCGTCGTCCGGTGCGTAGTCGCAACTCAAGAACCTTTCTGCCCCATCTTCCATCAGTTTTGCGAGTAAAATTTATTATCTAGGGCCGATGAATGTGGATGAAGCGAAATAAGTGTGTTTGGATTGTAGATACTGGAGTGAAGTGGTCTCTGCCTACCCTATACGTAGATTACTTACATATCTCTAACGCCTCTTTCCATCAGGGTATTCAGAGACAAACTTCCATCTCCTCAGATTCAGACTCACACAGACACTTTTTTTTTCTTTCAACGCGAAAAAATATTATGAACAATTGAATTTAACAAAAATGGAAGTAAGAAAATCACACGAAAAATTAAATTATAATTTAAATAGAATTTTACAAAATCACAATCTACAATTGCCAATCTAACTTTAACCTTACTACATAAATAAAGGTAATAAATTAACTTGGGATACACTTTATCTCGTAGATTCTTTACTTTTTAAAAGTATCGACGAGGTTTTTAAACTAATTTGTCGCCAGTACAAACAGTTTGCTTAGGTCGCTTCAGAATTCCGCTAACAATTTCGTAATTAAGTCTATTACTTTAATTAAAAGTATTATAAACCTATTATTTAAACTAGTTGGCCTATTCAAAAGTCGTTTGTTATGGCAACTTTTTGCTAGGTTACTTCTTTGATTAATTCGAATTTTGTATTAGGTACATAATATTTTTCTCATTTATTGAAAAAGTTTGTATTTCTTAATCATCAAAACTGCGGAATGTTTTTATTGCCAAATGCTTTAAATATTTAACATTAGATTATAACATAATTATTAATACTTAAGATCTTGTTCTCGTTTATCGGAATTCGTTTTTATCGGAAGATTGAAATCGCATTTGATAAGGTGTGAATAACTTCATATTAAATTATCTGTTACTGTTCGAAAAATATCATCATCATCATCGTCATCAGCCTAATTGCAGTCCACAGCTGGACATAGGTCTCTCCTCTTGCACGCCACTGTGATATATCTTCGGCTTCTCGCATCCATCTCCTGCCAGCCATCTTGCGCAAATCGTCATTCCATCGTGCTGGAGGACAACATCAATTGTCTTTAAATAACTTATTCTGATACATGACAAATGAAATCAAAGTCTTACATACAAACATGTCTGTCACGTATGCCTGTCTCCAATCGGGGTAGGCAGAGATCCCTTCCGTCCACTCGTTCTGATCCAAACACTCTTCGCTTCATCCACATTCATCAGTCAACTCATACATGCAAGTCTGAAGTCTTATGCTACACTCCAAAGCCGCCGGCATGCCGCCGGGCTAGGCTGGCGGCTTTACGTCATACAAATGGCAGCAGTCAAAAAGTCGGCGGCTTTGGTGTGTAGACCGCATTACGAAATCTTAAAACATGTAAAGTGGTTTTAAGTATGAAATATTCGCACGAAGTAAACCAAGTAAGTAAATAAAATTATTAGAATTCTCAACCTTCGTATAATGTAAATAAATGTCATCAGAATTCACGTAATATTAGTATCAACTTAATGCTTTCTGTGAATTATTTACAAAGGCACGCTTTAATCTCTGAATAGGCAGACTAAATTATTTTCGAATTATTTTTCATTTTGTAATTAACACCATTCATTTGAATTCTGTTTATATTACTAAATAAAGCCAATTATATGTTGAAAGCTGATTATCAGCTGCTATATTTATTTGCGAAAGCGATAGCAGTGTGTTTGATCGTAGGCATGTGGAGCGAGGTGTTCTTTGCCTACCACGATGGGAGAGAGGAGGGATGATGACTACATTCAAAAATTCAAAAAATAATTAGTCCGTCTTTTAGGCTATTAAAATATTTGAAACACTTAAATAAATACAAAGATACAGAGCATCCAATTTACGGAATGGGGGGTATTGACGTCACTCCTTGGTAAAAATCTTACTTAGGCGTGACGTCACGAGCAACTTCAATTCAGTGTATCTTTGTCATTTTTAGTATAGGAGAAAAAAGAAAAAAATATGTGACGAATATTTTAAAATAATTTATGTGATGGACTAAAAAAAATTTTTGTCATCATGCCTATTCTGTGCTACACTTATCAAAAAAGAATCAGTTATTTTAACTGTTTACACCAATGTTTTTAATAGGTACATGATGCCATGAAATATGAAAATAATAAATTTACTAAAAGCCCACTTTGACTTCATTCACATCACCCGTCATATCTTAGAAAACTTACACAATATCGTAAAACAATATAACCTACGAGTTATGGTGATATTTAAACTACATTACTGCTGAGTTTCATCAAAATCAGTTCAGTAGTTCTTGCGTGAAAGAGCAACAAAACATCCTCACATCGATCCATCTATCAGCAAAAACTTTGACATTTATAATATTAGTAGGATTAAAATAAGTTATTATTAATGATGTATCTACACACATCCGGGCCGTGTCCGGGCCGTGTCCGGGACGTGTCAGGGAAAAAAAATCTTTCCACACATTTTCTATGGATTCGTTCACACACGTTGTCACGACGACGTATTGTTTTCCCTCCTGACGGGCCACGACCCGGACAGGTCCTGGCCACGGCCCGGATCTGTGTAGTTAGACCTTAAAGCTACTTTTACAAGCGCCGACAATCTCTTTCCCAAGTGCAAAGACCCTTATACCAAGTGGAATATTTGATTAAAGAAAATTTACATTTGTATAACATGAATATAAGCTTCAAGTACTAACAGGTTCTCACTTAATAAATTACAATCTGAATTCAGAATTACTGCGATAATTCCAATTTGCATTTCATTAAGTTTTTATTAACTTTATTTTAGAAAGTCTTTTTAATAAGCTTACTGACACGTTGATCAGCCAATAGGGGGGTATCGAATGTTAGATTACAGTACTTCGTCATCTTATATACTTCGTCGCCTTATATACTTCCTAGTCTTATATACTGCGTGGTCTTATCTACTTCGTCGTCTTATGTACGTCGTCGTCTTATGTACTTCGTTTACTTATGTACTTCGTTATCTTATGTACTTCGTCATATTATATACTTCGTCGCCTTATATACTTCCTAGTCTTATATACTGCGTGGTCTTATCTACTTCGTCGTCTTATGTACGTCGTCGTCTTATGTATTTCGTTTACTTATGTACTTCGTTATCTTATGTACTTCGTCATATTATATACTTCGTCGCCTTATATACTTCCTAGTCTTATATACTGCGTGGTCTTATCTACTTCGTCGTCTTATGTACGTCGTCGTCTTATGTACTTCGTTTACTTATGTACTTCGTTATCTTATGTACTTCGTCATATTATATACTACGTCGTCTTATAAACTTCGTAGTCTTATATACTACGTTGTCTTATGTACTTCGTCGTGTTATGTACTTAATCATCTAATGTACTTCTCCGTCCTATATACGTCGACGACTTATCTACTTCGTCGTCTTATGTACTTCGTTGTCTTATGTACTTCGTCATCTTATATATTTTACGTCGACTTATATACGTAATGGCCTTATGTACTTCGTCGTCTTATATACAACGTTTTCTTATATACTCCATAGACTTATATACTTTGTGGTCTTATGTACTTCGTCGTCTTATGTACTTAGGCGTTTTATATACTTCGTCGTTTCATATACTTCGTCGTCTTATATACTTCGTCGTCCTGTATAGCTCGTCGTATTATGTACTTAGCCGTTTTATATGCATCGTTGTCTTATGTACTCCGTGGTCTTATATATTTCGACGTCTTATATACTTCATCGTCTCATGTACTTAGCCGTTTTATATACTTCGTAGTTTTATATACTTCGTCTTTTTCGTCTTATATACTTATCCCTTTTATATTCTTCTTCTTCTTATATACCTACCTCGTCGTCTTATGTACTTCTAACTATACATCGTTGTCTTATATACTTCCTCGTCTTATATACTTCGTCGCTGTTTCAATCAAATATTATAATTGATTGAAACAGCGAAAAAAGCATAAAGTTCGGCTAAGAAATACAGACAACTTGAACGATCTATAATTTAAAGCTTTTAATACGCTTTTAAAAAGCGTATTTTCTAATGTTTTTAAATAATTATTTTTTTGCGTTACTTTTGAAAATATTTCAGTACCTACTTAATATAAGTAATATTATAGTATAAGTTTGACGAACGATTTGTCCATAAGTTTCGTATGAAGGCAGAGTTTTATTTTAGTCCTATTAAATTCTTCATTTTCTATTTAGTGGCTGCGAGCCTGATGGAGGTTCTTTTTTCAAAAGTTTCTTCGTTAAAGCGCTGCTTGCTTTGCACTAAAGTTGAGTTTGTTTAATTAATTCGCTTTTATTTCACATAATGGATATGCGTGCCTGGTCTGGCGCAAAATGGCTACTTGTATGGTACTTCTTATCGTTTGACAGGTCATCTACCAAGAAAACTATGAACACCTTGGCGCAACCTTGGCACGCTGTCATAAACTCAGTTGTATATGAAAAGAAAAATGGGGCCACTCCTTATATTTCTTCCTCATTGGGTATAAGCGTACTAGTGTATTTTGACGTTTAACGTTAAAAAAATATAATTTTTAAATTTAGAATAATGTTGTTTATTTTCCAAGCTATGACAATAAATGGGTACCTACAAAATTAATTCAGTATCTATCAACTTTATTCCACATATGGTTTGAATAACCTTTCTAGTGCATTTTGACGCTCAAAAAAAGAATAGAATTTTTAAATTTAGAATATATTGTTTATTTTACAAGCTATGACAATGAAATGGATACCTACGAAGTCACTGGCTGTATCTAGTTCTATAATTCTTTGTTTAAACAAACATAAAAACAAATGAAGTGATAAAATTTTCTAGAAACCACTATTCCGAATTTAAATTACTTTTGCGCTTTGTTCGAAATTCTAGTTTGAATGTTAAAAGCTTCATTTTGGAAGGGGCTTGAATCTACAATACACAGATATACGTATCATATAGAACCCTTCATAATCCCTTATCTTTAAAGGCTTCTACTAAAAAGTCTGGCAAAAAATGCTTTATAAACTGTTTAGTTTAGTCAGTTGGCATGGTTGGCTTACTCTGCCTGTCATGTCGTCAGTCGTGCATTCAATTTTTACTAGAGACAAACATTATCTACTATCGTGAATGAAGTAGATACGATATTTTTGTCTTGTAGTGTGGGTGTGGATATTAATATACTACGGTATTGTGGGTCTAAGAAATTCCCATTCGAAATGTACACACCAAAAATACATTATTTACCAATTACGTTAATGGTTTACAAACAGAACTTATAGAAGTTTATAAAAAGGTTACATAATCAATAAAATGTTTGTATAATATTTATTGAATTTAGCATTCAAATAGTCTATTTAAGTAAATCTACTCTCATTGTCCATAGTCACTATTGTAACTTGTCTGTTCAATATACATATGTCGGGCATTCGGTTGTTTTTTTCTACAATATTTGTAAAAGACATTTCTTACTGCAGACCTCACAAAAAAAAGAAATTTAGAAGCAAGGCCAGTTTAAAACCTATAATTTTACTAGGGGCTGCCCGCAACTTCGTACGCAATAATCATCATATCTTAGAAAACATGATACCTCTTAATAATATAGCCTATGTGTTATTCTGATGTGCAAGCTAAGTTACTGTAAAATTTCATTAAAATCTGTTCAGTAGTTTTTACGTGATGAAGTAACAAACATCCGTCCATCCTTCGGCACAAACATTGACATTTATAATATTAATAGGATATGTACATTTTAAAGTAACTGAGCGTTATCTAGTTCTACTTATATCTATGTTTCCGTCCGTGGAAAACATTTTCAAAACAATATTAGCAAGTCACTAAGTTGGCAGTTCCGAATTTCCTCGTTCCGAATCCATTTTAGTAACACTCCCTTCCACTTTAACTGTTGGACCATCTGTTTCTACTTTATAAAGTATCTGTTCTACGCAGTTCTTCGTAACTGGTTACAGTAGGCGCTAGTAACACTATTTTCTGGTATTGAAACTGGTTATAGAAGGTCCTAGTTACACCAGTTACACTACCTACACGTTTTGTACTGCTGGTTTGTTTTTGTTTGTTGGTCGAGTTAATTAAAAGAATTACGAGGCATATACAATAGTTTCATTTATACAGTCCACTACATTGCCACCCTTAGTTATCAATACTAGTTACACTGTTTTCTAAGTATAGTACTGAAAATAGTTGAGGTGTGTGCGTAGGTGGCTTTAAAGGTCGATCATGAAATAGGTAGATATATTGAAATAAATATGATTTTACCAATACGGCCACAGATAGTCTAGGCTTCTCTGCAAAGTTGTTTTTTCGTGACTTGTTCTGCCAAAGCAATCAATGTGCCATGTGAAATAATGTACACAAAACTAAGTTGTTCTAAAACAATGATTTTCTTTACCCATGTATTAATGCGGGAACTACACATCTGTAAAGGCGTTAAAGAAGTATGAAATGAAAAGCTCTGCTATCGAAAGAAGTTCGTAAATTACTGTTTCTATCAACATATGCACAAAATAAGTTTAAATAAGAGTCACGTCGACAAAAAACAAAGACTACTGCTGTCAATAAACATCTCGTAAGTCGATAAAAAGGTCATAAACAAACAGGGAAGTGACACCTGTAAAGTTAAGCGATATGCAGGTCACGACCGCGACAAAATTTTGTTGTCTTGTCGCATCATTTTGTCGCATTTTCCAGTCTTAAAAATGAATAAAACATTACATTGAGCTACGAAATTTCTTTACGTCAATAAACAAATCTAAACTGACAAACCCAATTCAGAAACACGAAAACGGTAAAGAAAAATGTAGAAATGAAAATCGCTTTCTAACGCCACCATGAATTAGGATTCAATCTCCATACGATTACAATCACACAGTCATAATAATATGAACAGTGACAGGAATATGACTCCGTTGAACGAGTCACGCGCGTTCCCTATTAAAATCACACAACCTTGCCTACAAGGAAAAGCAAACAATGAAAAATTTCGCGTAGAGCTTTGCGACTTGAAAAAATACCTACGGAAAACCGGCGGCTCGGCAGCTCGGCTCAGCTACGTAAAAACCTACCCGAGCAAACTCTGTAATTCTGTCTCGTCCCACCCGATATAAAATATGAAAGACTGAGCAAAATTCGCCCCGGCTCCCTTAGCGCGCACTCGGGAAACATCGGACGAACTCGGCTGAATTCGTTGCGCCGTAGCGGCAGTATTCAAAGCTATCCTCGGGAGTACGTACCTCGTCGACGTTTTCCGACCGTTTTTTCAACGAATTCCGTTAATAGTGGTACAATTTGTGTTTATTTTGAGTGAACACGATACAATTAAGTGCTGTACTGAGTGATGTGAATATTTGGTGTCGCATTTAGGATTTTTGGAGCACTTTTCAGCCGGAAGAAAATGGTAAAGTTCTACTTTTCGCCTTTGAAACGTTTTATTAGGCAGCTAAATGTGATGCCTTAATTTTTCATCGCCGTCCGTCAAAGTTAGGAATTTTCAAACCGAAGTATAATGTTCGGTAATTAATTTAGAAGTTTTTTTTTAATTAGCTTTTTGTAGGCCGGCGTCGTCGAGGGATTGAGTTGTCCTTGAAATTTTAAGTCCAATATTGCGTGTTACAATTTACATTGAGGTAATATTCGTTGGAGCATATAATCCGTATTTATTGCATGAATAAATTTCTACCTTTCCTATACGGCTATAGCCACTTTGGTTTATACCCAAAAGTGGCTATTTCGGCGCACTATTTCATTTTATTAGCATAGAAATGTATTTCCGATTTGCATATCGGTTGCAATAATTGAAAACGGTTTCTGTTGAGTTTTGGAAGTACTTTTTTTGACTGATTCTATTTCCGATGCGTCAATATCGAGTTTGATTTACATAAATTTCATAAAAGGGAAATGGGACGTTTTCTTTTTGTATCCGTTTGAATTTATTAATGCCTAAAAAGTTTGACGTTTTTTTGCCAACTTAAACGAAATATTCGACTACATTCTTGGTCCTTTGAATTATCTTCTATTCATTAAAATATTTTAGGTGTAGTACCTATAGCTTTTTAAGCATATTTAAATATCTGTGCTATACCTAGACATTTATAAAAGTGATCCACTATTAATATTGTAGGTATTTTTAGGAATTGACTTTTATGACCCTACTGTTTTGTAACCCGTATGAGTGTGCAATTGTATAATATGGAGTGTCGGACTATTGACAGTTTTTGGCCGTTGAAATCTTCAATAAAATATAAATGCTTAACCGTATGATTATATTACTACAAAAGGATGAAGGCAGAATGATTATACTATACGATACATTTTTATAGCAAACATTTATCAAATAAATATAAAATTCTTTCAACAATAGCATGAACATAAAAATAACTTTTATTTTAAATGCATTACCAAAATATCCGCGGTTTTGACGTGACGTAACTCTAATTTCTGCTAAACCCAAAAGAACCCTTTTACCCTGAACATTGAATTTACATTAAAATATCAAGCAATGCAGAACTTCTATTCATCTCATTTTTAAGCGGTATACCGATCCAGGAGAACTTTGCAAATGACAGGTAAAACAAAACAGATAATACTATCTTTTGTTTTTCATCTAGTAATAAACAGATGAGACTTCAAAGAGACTGTACCTATTGAATATTGTCGTTACTATTACGTCTTTCTTTTGTTTTAGTAGAATGAAATGAGAAGGAGGAAATAACATATTATTTCTTCTTCTTTCTTTTATCATGAATAAATGAAAATCGTTTCTCTGCGTATGATTTTGGGTTCAGAATCTGTACTACCTATAGAATACAGTTGTCATGTTGTTAATGATTCCTTGATTATGAATTTGGGAGTAGAATCTTTCAATTAGGTACCTTAATATTGCTAAAGTATATTGGTCAAAAATGTTAACTAAGTTTAAATTTTGAATAGAAATCTTAACTTGAGCTTGACGTCTGTATTTAAGCTAATGGGCGGTTATTTAAAGGATTGTTGGAGAATACTAGATATCAAAAATTGAAAAAAAAAATTTTGAAATATCAGAACAAGTGCCTGTTTCACTATCTTTAGATAAAATTTAACTGACAGATAAACTTATGTCTATTTCATAAAACGTGAAGTTTTAGACAGAGACAGGTATTGAATATCTGTCAGGTTTTGTATGCTCGTAGATGTTGAAACAGCCCTTAAATCATGCTACAATAATAAGTTACAAGTTTCTCAAGATACTACAATAAATACAATACAATACAATACAAATATTCTTTATTGCACACTAAGATATAAGGTACAGACATAAACAGAAATATAAGAAGCAACAGGCGGCCTTATTGCTAGGTAGCAATATCTTCCAGGCAACCTTAGGGTAAGAAATAGCGAGAAATAGGTAATAATAATACTACGTACAAAATCGCTAGTAAGTATTAATTTCAAAAGCTTGAAAGTGTAACATTTTTAAAACACCTATTCCTTTGCATTCCGCAAACCCCTTACAAAAAAATTCAGTAGCAAAGCGACATTTTAAATTGCCGTATACAGCGCCCAAAGATGCAACGCGGCAAAAAATAAATGCACCGTGCTTTTTAACCGTCACATAATAATTTTTCAACATTTGCATTAACCAGGTTTGCATGATCTTAGCTCTACTGTAACAAGTCTAATAACATTTTTATTTCCATGAAATTAATATTTATGAGAAGAAATTGAGATTGAAATAATTATTGTGCTGTGAAGTGGGGTCTTTGACTTTATATTGAGGTCAGGAAAGTTCTGGAACTAACGTTATCTAGAATAGACTGTAGGAGTCTATTTCTAGTCTAATGTAGTTGATACAAAGACGTATTTTGAATCAGTTTTTGATCACCTAGATTTCACTAGAGCATTTTCAAAGCTATAATATACTAACCGTCATAAAAAGCCAACATACATAAAAGAAAAAGGAAGTGGAATCGGCCTACCTCAATGGGAGCGTGACGGATATCTATGTGTGTGTATACGTATGTCATGCGATAAGTGTGAACAGCTTCATACAAATTGTTCTGCCACTTAAGCCACTGCCAGAGAGGTTACGATAAAAATCTAATAGAAAACCTCGACAAGTAGGAACAAGGTCCGTTTTGATAATTACGTGAGGTAACATTGTATTTGCTCAAGTCTGCTAATTTAACATAGCCTCAATCGTGTGTCTAATTTTTACTAATCTTTTTAATTTTTAATTTTTACTAATCAAATTTTTTGACACCGGTATTCTGCTAAACAATGGCTTTAAATAGTCAAGCTCATCTCGCCATATTAACCTAGCTCTACCGTAATGTCGTTTCCCTTTATTGGAAACCCATTCATTGGATGTTGAGTACGAATCATATGTATGGAATGTTCTAATTACTTGTAGTTTTGCGAAGAAGCGTTATACCAAGTTCTATTCGTACCTACGTCTGACAAGTGTGTTTCTTATTATATTTCTATGGAGCAGTGGCCTAAAAATGCTAATTTAAAATAGCCTCAGTTGTGTGTCGGCTGTGTCAATGGGATTTTTTGACACATTTGGTATTCTGCTAAATTAAGGCTTACACTGATTGCGACCAAATGTGTCAAAAATGACATTGACACTGTCATTGGCACTCTGTCGATACACATCTAAAAATATTTTAAATTAGCAGGCTTGGGCTCTTGATGGCATGCGTCGAACGCTGCGAGCAACCCATAAAACAAACGCGCGCCTGATAGAAATCCTCGACAAGTGGAAAAAGTCCGTTTTGAAAATCACGTTAGGTAACAGTACTGATTATAATCCTATAGTAGTATACTGAAGGCCTTTACAGCACTAATAGAGGTAGTAATTATTACCATTGGTACGATTGAAGATAATCGGCCTTTTACATCGGAAACGAACGCAATTTCTCTAATTGTATGGAGCCCTGATATGACTAATTGTTTAATCGTCAGTTGCTACTCGAAATTAAGTTACTAGGAATTTCATTGATTTTTTTTACATTTGTACCTATTAAAGGTATAATTTTAATATTTATCTTTTGATTACGAAAATCGTTTTTTGTTTTCGAGCCCTAAAGTCTCAGATAATTAAATTTTGTGACTATTTCTACTATTGGCCGAAAATATACAATTCGATTACATACATTATTATTAAAGTTTTATAGGCCAACAATTAGTGAAGTGAACAACAGCCAGTTGATCGAATGTTTCGTAAAGAAATGAGAAACTGCTAATAAATACAATACAATACAAATATTCTTTATTGCACAAAAGATACAAGGTACCAGATACAAACAGGAATATAAGAAGCAACAGGCGGCCTTATTGCTAGGTAGAAATATCTTCCAGGCAACCTTAGGGTAAGAAATAGCGAGAAATAGGTAATAATGGTTGCGGGTTGTGCAAATAATACAGAATACATACATAACTACATATACGTACCAAAAATAGATAGTACCTATAATAAAAATAGTAATAAAATTCACCAATCTCCTTTTTTCTTTATATTTTAGTGTTGCTCTTGTCGGTGAAGTCTACGCCACTCTGCTCCATTCTCTACCGCCCGTTTGAGGACCTGATACGACACAAATCTATAAGTACATACCAGTATCTATTAGACCTGATACGACACAACTTCTATACATGTACATATCTGTCACGCATCTTTCCCAACGAGGTAGACAGAGACCGCTTGCTTCCACATGCTACGGCCCAAGACCCCAAACACACCTCTTTCTTTTCATTCACATTCACCAGTCGCCTCAATCCTCGTACATGCAAGTCTGTCTAGGATACAACTTCCATTCCCTTTTTCAATTCCAAAGGTTAGATAAAATTGGCTTGTTAGCAATTGTAATATTGTATACCTTCGTACATTTAAAACGTTACTAAAATTAGTTAAATTGTTTTAGGAACAAGTTTGTACCTAGTCGAATAATAGGCATGATGACTAAAAAAAAAAATTTTAGTCCATCACATAGATTATTCTCTTAAACTAAAAATGACAAAGATAGACTGGGTTAAAGTTGCTTGTGACGTCACGCCTAAGTACGATTTTTACCAAGGAGTGACGTTAATACCCTCCACTCCGTAACTTTGATGCTCTGTATTTGCTCAGGTAAAAAATGTGTTTCAAATATTTTTTAATAGCCTAAAAGACGGACTATTTTCGAATTTTTTAATGTAGTCATCATCCCTATATTGAGCAAGAGAATGATGTAGTTAGGTATCCAATTATGTCGTATGTTATACAGAGACCAACTCAAAGCCAAATCGCCCGGAGGTCTGCGATAGAGCTGTATAGCTCGACTATGTGACAACATTAGGTGACAAAGGTCGTATTATAATAGGTATTTTAAAATTTGGTTAATAAAGTCAACGCTTATAAGGTTTAGGTTATATTTTTAAGTTAATTAAATGAAATGAGTTTTAACTGTGTTGCTAAACGCATTCATTGAGTTTTTTAACATTCATTCATATATTTAAAGGCCAGGTTTTTGTCGGTGAAGTAAACGCCGTCTTTGGCCCTCTTCTGTCAGCAATTTGACTTCTTGACAGAAACAATTTTGTTCATTTACCTATGTACTGCTTGTTGTAGATAGAAGTATTATTAAACCTGTATAATTCATTGACGAAACTTAGAAAATATAACCCTTAATTTTTAAAACATTAAGTTCATACCTATTTATTACTTCTATCGATTTATTTTGCTACTTATTGACGATTGATAAATGATAAATGCAAACTGTAGTAGGCGTTAAAACGCAGTATTTACGCGGTTTCAGATCAAACAAACAGCAATCGCCCCTCCAACTAAAAGCGCTTCGTAACCAGAATTGGCCCCCACTAATGACGTAAGCAAAAGCAAGTTTCCAAATAATCAGGTGGATTTGCACTGCAAACGGTTTGGGAAATATTAAATTTGTTTCAAACTAAAACAAGAGTTGTTGTTCCAGTTGTTTCTAACTTTTGCCTAGTTTCGCGTTGTTGCCTTGCCTTGTTTTAGCTCAAGTATTGTTATAGATAGGTATTCTATACAAAAGGTTAGTTTATATAAACAAAGCACCAAGAGTACCCTAAACCGACGTGCATGTATGAGGCGACTGATGAGTGTGGATGAAACGAAAGAGGTGTGTTTGTGGAAGGTAGTGGTCTCTGCCTACCCCAATGGGAGAGAGGCGTGACGGATATGTATGTATGTATGTATGTATGTATATAAACAAATGTTGTGAAAAAGTGATCTAATTACCATTTCCAAGAACTAGTTCTTGCATGTCGTGTGTTAGATCGTTTTTACGTATATACCTACATACAGCTATTGACACAAGTAGGATCCAGTTTAGTATCAGCGCAGTGCTAAAACAGAAATATTCTGCGATTTTAAAATGAATTTGAAATCCGAATCCGTCAGAGTGATGTAACGTTTTCCTGATGCAATAAGTAGAAGTTTTATTTACTTAAGTATTTATTTAGGTAGCTAAATGTAATATTTATGTCCAATTTCACGATTTTTTGGACTTTTATTCATTTGTCTTAAGAACGTGGCTTTAGTTAGAGAAATACCAATATAATTTAATTATAAACGACGACATTTGAGAAGGCTTAAGATAAGGTCAGAAAGTCAAAAAGTTTAAATTAAATCACCTCAGTTTGCAACCTTACCTAAATGTAGAGACAGGTTAAGGCGCTGTCTCCACGAGCAAAAGAATCGCGGCGATATTATCGTCGTGACACGGATTTCTATACAATCACTATGGAGCCGTCTCCACACGGTGATATGATTCCCGCGATGCGACGACTTATATAGGGTGACTTTAAATCAGTGAACGATAGAAATGGGTTTGCATGTACTCGTGATAACAAACAACTTTTACTATGGGACCAATACCGAAATCGTTTAAAATTTTTTAAACTCCCCATACAAAATGCACCAGCTGATAGTATGGGGGATTTTTTTTTTGTGATTTCGAACGTGGTCCCGTAGTAAAAGTTGTTTGCTAACCCGAGTTCATGCATACACTTTTTTATCGTTCACTAATAAAAATTCACCTTGTAGAAATACTTGGCACGATGATAATATCGCCGCGATTCTCTCGCTCGTGAAAATAGTGCTTAAGTTGTTTAAAAATGATAGAGTATAAGCTTCCCTTCAAAAAAAAAGTAAGTACCTACATTTTTGTCTCCTTTGATTTTCTACTCCAAAATAAATTGCGTAACATTTTTAGACGAAACACTTCTCGCGATTACTGTCTTTTATCTTTCACGAAATATTCTATCAAAATCAATCAAGTGCAAAAGAATAGCTATGGGGTAGAGGGAGACACAACTAAGGGCCGGCGCACGCCTGACGAAGCGCAGCGCAGAGCACAATTATTATTAAGCACAATTATTAAGCACAATTATTGTCACAATTATTATCGACATTTTTCTTGTTAGAATCAAATTCACAATCAGTTGATACAACAAATGAGCATCAATGCGACTAAATGCGAATGTTGTGACAACTGATTTTGAATTTTATTGTAATGAGAACAATGTCGATAATAAATACTACGCTACGCATGCATCCTCTGACATCATAACCTTGAAGTTAGCCCTTTTGATAAATGGTGGTGCCATCTATTATTCGCAAAGTGGTCCGACTTTACTCTTGTCAAGTGTCTCATTCAGTGCGGATGGTTTATTTGTCAGTACAATTTGCAAGCCGGTAAGGCACTGAAAATTATGGTGGATCAAGCCGAACGGCTGAAACCTAAATATGACAATCAAAAATGCTCTGCGCTGCGCTCCGTCAGATGTGCGCCGGCCCTTAGGGTGATGTCCACAAACGATAAGTAATAATGGCCGCCTTATCAAAAAGCAATCAGTTACATAACATAACAGGACATGACGTAAAGTTTTCTAATTCGATTTCGCTTCCTACGTTTGATGAATTAATGCTTAATTCAATTTATCTTAGATTATGTGCAAGTATTAATCAAATCAAGTCTTTGCCCATAGGGGTAACCTATGGGGAAAAGGCGTGAGGTGTCTGATATTATATGTATGTACGTACGTACGGTGTGCATGTATGAAGCGACTGATGAAAGTGGATGAAGTGAAAAAAGTGTTTTTGGTTCGTCTTGGTACGTCTTGGTACTTGGAGAGACGTGGTCTCTGTTTACCTCGATGGGAAAGAGGTGTCACAGACATTTATGTAAGTAAAAATGTATTCTTAACGCATATTTATTATTCTGACTGAATTACTTTCGGCATAAACGTACCTAATTGTTGATATTTTTTCATGCAAATGTCTGTGTGTGATGATAAGGGGATAATAGGATAATAAGTTTCTATTTTAGTTTAAGGGCCTTTTTGCATTAGCGGTTGATCTGCAACTGAACTGTTTTGATATTCATTCAATATAAGATTGCCGATTGCACTACTGGTTTGGCAGTTTAGCCAATCATGTGTAAAAACCTTTACATAATAGTAATTGAAGCCAAACACACCGAATAACGCAAAAATGCGATACAATATTTAATATAAAATTAATTAATCCTTCGGTGAAAAAATTTAGGTAGGTACCTACCAGAACCATTATTTCCAATTTTTAGGTACAAAATTCGTTTTATTAAATTCCGATACGATAAATAAATACCAATCTCAAAAAAAATTTCAAACTTAAAAGCATTGTATTCTAGGCCAAAAATAAAATAAAAAGCAATCCAAATAGCTGAAACCACTCAATCAACAGGCCTTTTACTGAAACACAAATATTTTGTTCCGCAACAATAATGATTGATGGAAGAAAAATAAGTATATTTATCTGTTTTACTATTTAAATAAGGCAATGTTAAATATTTTGACGGTCGATCGTTCAATTACTTTCATTTGGATAAATATTTCAATAGAATTTCTATCGGTTTTCGCAAAATGTTTTAAATTCCTGGTATTGCGTTGTTGTTTATTTACTCTTCCTAATAAATAAAATAAATAAATATGTGGGACATTTCACACACGGTCACCTGCCCCCAAGCTAGGCAATCCTGTACTATGGGTATCAGGGACTTATAAATATTATACATAGATAAATATATAACACCCAGACACAGAACAAACATTTATGCTCATCACACAAATGTTTGTAACCGGCGGGGATCGAACCCGCGACCTGTGCGTATGAGGCAGAATCATTACCGACTACGCTAACAGGCCTGTCATATGTTATAGTAAACTAATACTTAATACAGATAAATATAGCTCACTTACTCCCACTGCTGGGCAAAATCCTAGCACCTATCAAAGTCTATTCAATATCAAGGTTAGCCGACCAATCCTACTAATATTATAAATGTCAATGTTTGCGCCAATGGATGGATCGATGTTTGTTACTATTTCACGCAAAAACCACTGAACAGCAGCTTTTAGTGAAACTTTATAATATTTTCAAATCAAGGACTTACTCAAGAAAGGCCAAATCAAGAGTATCCTAAACCGACGGGTATGTATGAGGCGACTTATGAGTGTGACTGAAGAGAAAGAGGTGTGTTTTGATCGAAGCAAGTGGAAGGAAGCGGTTTCTGCCTACCCCAATGGGAGAGAGTTGTAACGGATATACACTTCTGGACACCTAAACTGAGCCACCTAGTATGATTGGTTTCTATCGCCCATATCTTAAAAAAACAAATGAATGACCAAAAAGTTTTAATGCAGTTTTGTAGTTGATAGGTTTATCGTCTAGTTGATGTGCATTTCGTTCTAAATTTGAATTTGTAATCGCAAAAAACAAAGGAGGAGCAGTAGTTGTTCATTACGTACAATCCCATAACAATACTAAAACTTTAAAATACGAGCTTTAATTAGTGATTCTTTTTTTATTGTGGATTGAAAAAGTTCTGTTAGTGGTTATCGTTAATTTTTATACTGTTTTCATGTAAAAAATATGGATACTTTGCCTAAAGTAGCTGCTCAACCTGTGGCGCTCCTTTAGTTTGGTTTAAGCCAGAGAAACTTCAGCATACAACTTCACATAAGACAGTCAGCTGTACAAATAGTGTACCACAGGTTCCTAAAGACTAGGGGATATGACTACCGTTCAGGTAGATCACGATTTTAGGTAACAACGTTTCGACAGAATGGATTTATGATGATGGCCATTTTCTGAAATCGTCACCTCACTTCGGTTCAGATCCAGGAATAGCTTCGAGACCTCCATGGAGTAAATGTTAGTGCTCGTACTGTGAGAAGAAGGCTTATAGAAGGTGGATTAAGACCGCATTAGCCAGCCTATGGGCCCAAACTAGAGCGAACTCATCGAATGTCTCGCTTTCAGTTTGCGCGCCAACATTCAGGCTGGATGCAAAGACAATGGGGTCAGGTGATTTTTACTGATGAGGCAAAAATCATGTTTTATGGCAATAATGGAAGAAGAAAGGTCTATCGAAGGCAGGGAGATGTTTTATACGTTGTTGCTTAAAACAGTGAGTAAGTAATGGCGGTAGGTCGTGGATCATCTGGCGTGGCATTTCCGCCGAAGGCAAAACTGCTTTTGAGTTTGTGTCTGGGCCTCGGATGTCATCTCTAAATGCTGACCGCTGTATACGCCAATGTTTGGAGCTTCATGTAGTACTTTATGCCAAATTTTCAGGCTCAGACTTCATTTTTATACAGGGTAACGCCAGAGCACACACATCACGAAAGCTTCGCAAATTTCATACAAAACCACAACATTACTGTAATTGATTGGCCATCCAGAAGTCCCTACATAAATCCGACCGAGCACTTATGGGACGAGTTGAAAAGACGTGTTCGGTCTTGTCATCCAGCCCCAAAAACACTACGGGAGCTAAAAATTGCAATGAAAGAAGAATGTGAAAACACTCGTCAATATGCAATTTTCACACTCATAAATTCGATGCCAAATCGCATGAATGCCATTATTAATGCTTTGGGAGGCCATACAAGATATGAAATAAGGCAATACAATTAATGAATTAAAAGATTTTTTGTTTAAAACCATGTTTTTCTTTAAAATTCCAACAAATGACTTTTTCAGTTGTTAAGCCAAATCGATACTCAGGTTGACTCGGGTCATTAACTCATTTTTTATGTTCAAATTTAGAACGAAATGCACATCAACTAGGCGATAAACCTTTCAGCTACATAACTGCATAAAAACTTTTTGGTCATTCATATGTTTTTTTTAAGATATGGGCGATAGAAAGCAATCATACGAGGTGGCTCGGTTTAGGTGTCCAGAAGTGTATATGTATGTTATAATATTTTAGCTTGCACAACAGAATACATAGACTATATTATTTCACGATATCATGTCTATTTCCCAAGATATGACAACAAATGCGAAGTCATAGGCAGGCTTTCTCAGTACTTAAATATTCAAGCTCATCTCGCCATATTAACCTAGCTCTACCGTAATGTCGGTTCCCTTTATTGGAAACCCATTCATTGGATGTTTAGTACGAATCATATGTATGGAATGTTCTAATTACATGTAGTTTTGCGAAGACGCGTTATACCAAGTTCTATTTGTACCTACGTCTGACAAGTGTGTTTCTTATTATATTTCTATGGAGCAGTGGCCTAAAAATGCTAATTGAAAATGTATTGTTAGATAGAATAAACACAAAAGATGGTCTTCAGGGATTTATTTAAAAGTTTAAAGCACTTCTTAATATTAATTTATAATATTAAATATTGCAAGTTAAGAATGAATGATGTCCTGGTTCGCTCCCGGGGTTCACACGAACTGTCAAAATTAGTGATGTAATTCAAAGTGTAAAACCCTAGTGTTGCACTCCAATACAGAAAATAGCCTCAGTTGTGTGTCGGCTGTGTCAATGGGATTTTTTGACACATTTGGTATTCTGCTAAATTAAGGCTTACACTGATTGCGACGAAATGTGTCAAAAAATGACATTGGCACTCTCATTGACACTCTGCCGACACACAATTGAGAGTATTGTAATTTAGCAGACTTGGGGCACTGATTGTCGTAATGGGTTACGTAACTTACGTATGAGGGACCAGTACTTATATTCCTACCTTGATTCTGAAGAGTAGATTACGTCCCTTAATATTGGCGAGCACAAAAATCTGTTTAAAAATTTTGGCGTTGTCTTAGTTTCTCTTTCTCCCTTCACTGGCACCACTGAAAATCAGCGTCATGTCTGTGGGCAACCAGTGACATGACACATGCTAAGTGGAGACCATTTCGCAGTCTAACCTATCTTCTTTCAGTTTTATTTTTCAAATAATTATTAGAGTGATAATACCTAAGATCCCTTCTTGATTTCCGATCTCACTCTTCTGATTCTTACTCTTATTCCCTTTCTGTTCATGCAGTCCGGCTGTGGAATTCATTGCCACACTTTATACGTGACACTCACTCTCTCCACATTTTCAAAGCACTACCTTTCCTTATCATAGAGAATACAATATATATATATATAAATTATAATATTTATGTATGTGTATTTATCGAATGTATATGTGTAGGTTTATACTTATATATTTATTGTTTTGTTCTAGGTTAAGTGACTATCCTGCCTTCATGGTATGACTTCTCTCTTTGTGGGGTCTGCAGGAAGAAATTTCTTTTAGAAATATGCTGTACCTTTTGTATAACTTCTCTTTTTTCTGTCTCTATCTACTAACATCTTACAATAAACTGTTAAATATGTTTTATTTTATTATGAATTATTTTTTTAAATTGTAATTTTATTTTGTTTTGTTTTTTGTATTGTATGGGAATAAATATTTACTTACTATAAATCATGCTACAAACCTATATTAAAGACCCTATTTGACTTTAGTTACTGATTACACAACGGCCCTTAAAGGTGTTGTAGAGAACGTGATCAAAATTAATTATCCATTAAATAATCTTGTCGTTTTCTTCTTAATGAACTTTAAGTATAATTACCTAATAAAACAAAGGAACACCTTATTTTAAAGACATGAAAACGAATTTGGAATGATCTTTATTGACTGTACTAGCTATGTTTCTTAAAATCCATTTCATGCTTTCCAAACACATAATGCGTTGCTTTTAGTTACTTTATATTATTCACTTTTAACTGGGGACCTTAATGAGTGCAAAGTTTAATTAGTGATGTGAGATACTGTTACAATAAAGTAACAGGTATGAAGTATGCGAGTATAGTAGTAATAGTTACACACCCCCTCATTACAAAACGAGTTTTAAAGATAGTTCTAGGACTAATGTCATTTTTTGACGTCTCGGCTATGCTATTGGCAAAAGAGGGATAAGATTTGAGTTTAAGTTAATGTATCTAAAGTGTTCAAAAGTGATATTAAAATAGATTTATGAGATATTAATTGATGTAAGCACCTACTAATGTACCGACATGTTACTGTAGTGGTAGGTACTTTACTTTACTATCAATATGAATAACATATTTTAATTAGATAAAGTTTTGAAATAAACAATAAGATTTAAGGTGGTATAAAATAAATAAGACAATCTTTTGTTCATCACTTTTCCTTCCACACGAATTGTAACAGATATTTTACTAGTTCTTTTAACAATTTCAAACACCCCAACACTGCACACCTGAAAGTTATGCCACAGCCTTTCAGCGAACCCTTTTTGAGGGATCAACTTCATTTCATCGCGGTATACAGACGGGTGTTGAAAAATCAAATGTAATTTTCTAAATCCCTACAATTTTTTATCTCGAGTTCAAAAAACGAGGTCATAATCTCGTCACTTTTTATTCGGCTCTGTTTTTGATGTGAGAGATAATTTTCTGACTCAAATCAGATTTGATTTTTTCTTGATCAGTTGAGCTACTTGTAATGATCTCGGTTGTAAATTGAGTCTGATTCTTTTGGGGTTGAATCTTTTAATGTTTAATGAGTTTTTTTGCTGATTTCGTGGTATAAAATTAATACCCATTAAGGTCTATCTACACAGATCCGAGCTGTGCCCGAGACGTGTCCGGGCCGTGGCCCGTCAGGAGGGAAAACAATACTTCGTCATTACAACGTGTCCCGGACGTGTCAGGGAAAAAATATCATTCCATACATTTTATATGGATTCGTTCACACACGTTGTCATGACGACGTATTGTTTTCCCTTTTGAAAGGCCACGGCCCGGATCTGTGTCTTAAGGCACCTTAGGCTTCGTTCCCAATTTTGTAGCTTTCACGGATTTTTTTCATGAGTTCCAGTGGCAAAGGATTTTGTATGAAGCTATTCACATTTCTTGAGTGACAGTACTAACATATAAATTATCGTCTGATAAAAACGGGACTAATACACGACAAATGGAAACCACGTCTTACAGCATCAATTTACAATTAACCTAGATAGATAGTATGTTACTATAAGGCGAGACAGTGTTATAATAGGTATGTACATAATATGTAGATACCATTATAACACTGTCGCCTTCATTATTTCTAGAATCCTTTACACTTGCTACTACACAGTTTTTTCGTTGTATTTTTGAAGTGAGTATTTTCATTTCTAACCCGTGCTATACATATAGATACACAAATAAGTTGCGGTCAACGACCAGACAAAAAGGCGACGGTGCGAGACTTAACATTATTGTCTTTTATGCGACCTCATGCCTCATGCAGATTTTATCATTCATTACCGCAACCCAATTTTATTATATCCACAAAAAAATACGAACAAATTCGCCCCAGTCATAAAAAAAAATTACCGACATTACTAACCTCCAAAATCCAAGCAAGTACTTACGCAAGCCTAGGTGTCATACAACCTATAACCCAGTAGGTCCCAAATCCAATAAAACTGATCTCCTTTAACCCTTTCAGAACGCATAAAGGCATACGTGACTATGTTTTGCCAAAGAAGTTCAATCTATATCTCCCTAGACGTAAAGAAGATTGTCGTTTGGAAATTTTCGCTGTTTCATGCAAAACGTTGACTGCTTGTGGTACGTGACGTTTGTCGTTTTATGATTCGAACCCCCCACCTCGAGTTTAGGAATCAATATAGGGATTTGATCCTGATTACACGAGAGATATGTACCTCCGAAGTAAGGAAGAGAACCTATTTGGTACAGCCTTTTTGTGGCAGGCGCTGAGGTTTTTCAATCACCTGTTTTTTGCAGAGGCTGAAAAATGGTGAAATATTTTTCGCCTTTAAGTTTTTTGTGTTTGTGCTAGAAATACGACAGTTGTTTATGTGAAGTAAGGAGCTACAATTTAAAGTTGTTTAGTACCGTATTTGTTATGGCATTACAGAGCTAAGCTGCCTGCCAATTACAATCTACGCATGTTAAAATCCAACTTTTTAAATAAATGCATGTAAACGTCATCATTTTCATACAACCGGTATTGATATCCAATTCATTTATCGGGGTTATTTTGTACCCTACTAAAAAGATAGGAAATCTCAAGAGGTTGGTTATATTAATCCATACAAATCCATACTAATATTATAAATGCGAAAGTAACTCTGTCTGTCTGTCTCGCTTTCACGCTAAAACGGCTGAACCGATTAAAACAAAATTTGGCACACAGATAGGCTTTAGCCTGAGAAAGGACATAGGCTACTTTTGATTTCAATAGCGCAGGTTAAGCAAACGCGACGCGAGCGCCGCGCAAGATAATAATAGTATGTAAACAAAACTCAGTATTCCACGCGGACGAAGTCGCGGGTACAGCTAGTTTATAATAAAAAGAGAATTACCTAACTCTCGGATAAATCATAGGTAGAGTATTTTAAAGATCCAATTCAATTGGCAGAACAAACTTAAAGATTGAAGTAGTTTTGAAATCTCCGATTTAGTTTCAAACGTAACTTTTATCGGTAAGCAGTTTTCGATATAGGAAATTGGTCATTTCATTGCAACAAACTATTAGAAATGGTAGCTATTTCATACATCTGTTTCTGTTTTTGAGAAATTGGTTTTCAGAAGGTTTTGCTATGGTTTTCTAGAAAATGTTTGTTTCGTTTTATTAATGAGAACAATATTAAAACTTAAAAGACTTTTTGTTATTAAATTAATCGATATAAGAATATAATATTTGTGATGGCTAATTTACATGACATTCTTGAGAAAACATCTCAATCACTAAAGGTCTTTCTACACCGTTTGGAATGATATTTTTGCCCCGACACGTCCCGGACACGGCCTGGATACGTTGTCATGACGACGTATTATTTTCCTTCCTGACGGGCCACGGCCCGGACATGACACGGGCACGGCTCGGATCTGTGTAGATAGACCTTTATACTTACAACTTTACCAAATCAGAAAAAAAAAAACTAGATTTCAGTGGTTGTAAATAGACCACCGAAGCTGGGAGACTCTTGCGGAAAAGCGGACGGTGTGGCGCAAACGCGTTATGGAGGGACGCAAGATATATGATGAGACTTGGTTTGCGGCTCTATCTGACAAGAGACAAAGACGTCGACAAGGCGACACAACTCCATCTGTTGCAAACTAATCTTGTCAGGCCTGCGGTAAAACTTGTCGCTCTGGCATTGGATTGTTCAGTCACCAAAAACATTTTAACAGGCTTGCACCATAAATCGTCTGCAATAGACGTAAGACCCAGTGGGAATCGAACCAACAACCTCCACACAATACAGATTACAGACTCTCCCCCAACTGAGCTGCAATCTTTTAAAAAACATGGCGGCCGAGGATAGGAAACAAAAGACGAAATCATCGAAGCAGGATTTTAATTTCGAGGTGCCAGACTATGATTAATTAAAAAAGTGTTCATTAGCATATTTTCATTAAGAAATTTTGAGGCGCAATATGCTTCGCTTCTCTTTAACGAAGCGTTTAACTATATTATATAGCTTGTACTTATAATAATCGTTTGAGAGAGGTTTAGGTAGTCTTTTATAAATGGGTTTATTAATGCTTAGGTTTTAACGTGAAGCTTTTCTACATATGTCTTTTATGCACATTACTGCGTAGGTAGTTGTAGAGATGCTCGTAGAATATACATACATGCATTACATACATATCTCTTCCGCCTCTTTCCCATAGACGTTAGCGGGTAGACAAAGACAACTTCCCTCCACTTGCTACGATCCAAACACACGTCTTTAAGCTGTATATCTAATTATATATCCCCTTTGGAACTTGTGGTATTGACACAAATATATAAAATTGTTGAAAATCACAGTTTATTCACTTGTTACCTGTAGTTGCATCGCAGTTTGACGTTTCATATATTTGGAAAATCAAATAGCACGTTTATAATAAGAAAACAAAATACAATCGCCACCCTAAAAAAGTTCAAATCTCCATTATTAGTGAAACCCATTCATCTACCACGACCAACATTAACAAAAGAAAAATAAATTCAAAAACCGAACAAGAAATATGAAACCCAACATATAAATGAAACGTGACATAAAGCCAACATATAATAACCTGTATAGCCATAGAACGTAAATACTTTCACCGGACCATGTAATTACAGAATACCAATGAACAGGGGAAGCAAGGGAATGAAGCGTAAACCGGTCGGTAGCAGGTCAAGCGTTTCAGATGTTATTGTCATTTCCAACTGTTTATTTATGTTGCTTGCGGTATTTTCTGTTTCATTCAGTAGGTATAAAGATAATGTCATTTTTATGGAAAGTAAACACACATAAGTACATATCTGACACGTCTCTTTCCCATCGGGGTAGACAAGGTTAGCAAATAAAAAAAAAAAAAAAATAATATAATAAAAAAAAAGGGGCCCAGGTCTGCTTATTTACAATATTTACTGTTGTGTGACGGTAGAGTGTCAACGGTAGAGTCAATTAGTTTTTTGACACATTTGGTCGCAATCAGTGTAAGCCATTGTTTAGCCGAGTACCTAATGTGTCAAAAAATGCCATTGACACTCTGCCGACACACAACTGATAATGCAACAGAGCAAGAAAGCAAGAGCAACAATCTTAACTGCAATTGTTATATTTTAAATTGGCAGACTTGGGCCCTAGCTCAAAAAATACATGAGTCCTTATGAGTAAACTACAAAAAATATATCTATAATTTCCTTAACATAGTGATATATCAAGCGACGTGTGAAAGTGACCTTACGGCCCTGGCCGGCTGCCAAAACACCTGCAATCTGTTACGCGGTGTCTACCCAGAGATAGCAACTCTCAGAATGTCCGTAAAATTTTTACTCTTCCCTCCCATATACTTCACAAAAGTGGTTTTGCGGGAAAATTGGCAAGTCTCTAGCGGTGCTATGTGCCAATTGCGGCATTGGATTTTTAAATTAGTTGGTTTATACGACCTAAATACGAATAGGTTTTGGTGGAATGTTATTATGCGGAAAACAAATGGAAATATAGTGTAGTGAATAATAAAATAATTTTAATTAATTTTTAGATTTAAATGCGAAAAATCCTTTTTATTTGTGTTTAATCAACCTTGATTAATCACACTGTTTAAGAATAATTGGAATTGTTGTGTTTCACGATAACGTTCTTCAATATTATTATTATAAAGAGCGTTGGGCCAAGGCCTCCCAGAATGAGAATATAAAAAAAATGTTATTCAAAGAAGTTTTTAATTAAGATTATTTAAAAAAATAGAATTCAAATAAAATCTAGGAACCAATATCGATGCATTTGCCTCTAAATTCATATTTTGAGTAATTCACTAAACAATTTTATTTCATTCTCGTGTAGCAAACATTTGAAACGGAATCACTGTACCATTCATAAACAAAAACCCCCTACAAGAGTTTACTAGACGTTTAATGCTTACTGATACTCATATCAGTCGAGTTCCAAGTAAAATCTTACCGTGCATATTGTGTTTGCTTACCGCATGGAAGTAATAATGCCACTTGATTCATCAAATGTTCACTGCATATAGCATAACTACGTCGCGCATAACTTTGGAATTCTAAGAAGCTTCATTTGGTGTTTGTCAGGTTTGAATGCTGAATGTGATGCTGCTGAATCAAATGTAGCATAGAGTTAGAATATGCTCTTATGATATTTGTTAGTACTCGTTGGAATTAGAGAAGATTAAATTAGAGAAATGGCCTTTAAAATTTTGAATTTCGAACAGAGCCAACTTTAGTGTCAAAACGTACTACGCAGCCAGCCGGCAATCAATTTTTTTTACAATAAATGACTTTTCATCCGCACTGCGATGTGGCTCATACTGTGGTTAACCGGAATGCGGTCAGCCGTCTGGCTAGCCGCATAGTGCGAATGGGTGTTAAATCTAGATGCACGATAGGAAATTATTTCAAGGGAAAGTCAAGTGTCATAACAAATGATGAAACGGATAACAGAAGGCAGATCAAAATAGTGTAGATTCCACCGAATTCGACGCCCAAAGACGATAAACCTAATAATATAAATTGTTTTTTTTTTACTTACATTATACCTATACATTTTTTTTTTCATTTTATCTACGTTTTTTTAGTAACACTAACACACCACTAGCGTAATTTTCCAATATGTTTTGACCGTTGACACATAATTTATTATAGCAAAGAGCACCTTAAGAGTACAGACAAACAGATTAATGTGTTTCACTTAGTGTCTCCTTTGAGTTAGTGCTCATACTCGTACAGTGTCTGCTATCTTTTATATTCTTATCTTTTGTATCTTTATCTTTTATATTTTAACAAAACTATAATAATTAAATGAATAATTGGAGGCAGTTCGTACCTATGAATTCGTAAAAGTAGGATGTTCAGATTTTTTTAAAATTCTCCAAAAATATTATGGAGTCTACACACCAAAGCGCCGGCCTGCCGGCACAATTCGGCTTTATGTCATACGAATGGCAGCTGATAAAAGCCGCTGACATGTTATGCCGCCAGGCCGGCGGCTTTGGTGTTTGGATACCATTACTATCGATTGGGTGGTTGCAGAAATGGTAGTTAGAGTAAACTAACATCTCTACATTAGCTGTAATTTTATTTGTCAAACCATAGAAAAATACATTTTAATATTACGATGACTTAAACCATTTTAGATTAGCGAAACCTGTGATTCAAATTTGAATAGCACAATAAAAACGAAATGTCACAAATTAAAAACGATTTAACAACATAATCACAGATGAATATTTATGTTTACTTAGAAGCAATTTTAACTGTTACTAATTACGAAAATGGCGGCTCATAACCAATTTTCAAACCGCACCTAATGTACGAGTGTTATCATAATTTACAATGTAAATTACACAATGAAAACATTAGCGTTTAGCTCTTAAGTTTGGATATTAGTTAATTTATTTCTCACCAATTAACAATATGAGCTATTTATTCGTCTTATCATGTGAGCGGTTGCAGAGTGAACCGGCGCGTTGCGATTGCGGTGCGAACACGCCACGGATGCGCAGCAAAAACGTCGCGGACGTAAAATATTTTTTGACAATCGGCGCTGATAACCTACCTACTTTCAACATAAACACACCTTTACCGCGCGTGTACGCGTCGTGTCCAAACTAGAAAATAACTGTGTACACTACACACAGCGGTGTACGACAAAAATCTTGTCTGCGCAAGACACGACGCGGCGGACGTTGTTGACGAGCGGTAGTTTTTCGCATGTAAAACAGATAAAATTCTTGTCGTGTACCCGAAGATTTTGTCTTGTCTGCCGCAGTCACGTTTCTTATCGTGTACACGGGCCGTTAAGCTAAATAGTTTATAAGACGCCTATACTAAATTGAGTAAAACTAATTACTCAAATTTGAAAAGCCTTATTTACTTTGCAGAGCTTGAACGGCGAAATTTTAAGGCGTATTCCTAAACTGTCTTACTATGCACGAAACACTATTTACTCTTGTTAATTAAAATTTTAATAAGTTATTTCAAAAGGTTGGTTAGCAAACTTAACATACACTTACTTTGAATTTTAATCACATTCATTTAAGTTATCAGTTTCAGCAACTTGAACTAATTATACTTTTTCACCTAAGCACGTTTTACTTTACGCTTTTAAAGTTGTTTTCTTGAGTTTTAACCGCAGACTGTATAAAGAATTGTAGTTGTTTGCAACTATTCATTATTTTAACATTGATGAGAATAGCTCAATTTTATACTTAGTGGAGTCAGGCAATTTGTCTCGTATGAAAACATTGTCAAAACCACTATTCTGTATTCATGTTACCAATATTATAAATGTAAATGTTTGCGCTGCATTCCAATACTAAATTCGCAGATGTTGGATAAAAAGCCGCCAAATTAAAGTTCGATTAAACTGGCCACGTTAGTCGCATGCACAAAAAGCGATAAATGTACACAAAGTTAAGGGCAGTCTTTAGTCCATTAATTTATTTAAGAGCCAGGCTCTGGTAAGTGGAGTTATCGCCATCATTGCCTTTCTTCTGCCAACAAAACTATTTCAATCCAATTACAATTCAATATCTAAACTTAAATATAGGTTATGAGTTATTCTGATGTGCAAGCTACAATATTGTAAGGTTTCATTAAAATCTGTCCAGTGGTTTTTGCGTGAAAGAATAACAAATATCCTCCCATCCATCCATAGGCACAAACATTTACATTTATACCTAATTACTTAGTAGGATTCTATTTTCCCACGTTTAATTTTAACCTCTCACATCCCACTGACCCATTATAAACCCAGACACAACAGATTTTTATTGTTCTTTTTTTTCTGGGATGTGAAAGATTAATAATACTATTAGCATTTTTCTTTTTCCAAACCCCAGCAATTTCCCCTTTTGCAATCATTTTTTAAACTCTATTAATAAAACATTTCAGTCTAAACAAGAATGAACCTATTGCTAAAATCTTGTGAGCTTTAGTTGACTCGGTAAATAATGGCCCTGTCAGTTTCGCTGCAGGTTCCGTACAGAATATTTATGGACCCATCTGTTGGCATTCCTAAAATGTTTATTTGTGTCAGTATTGAGCTGTCTTTTTGCATTTTTAGAGTCCCCTACGAGGAGGGTGCCATTTTTTATGGCGCAAGGGTGTTCTTTAAACGATTTATTTGATGTTGCAAGTAGAATGAGATTGATCTTCTATAAATCAGTTGCAGATATAAATCTTACAGTTCGAACTACATATTTAAAACGAATTCAGAAAACGTTGAGCAAAAGATGTTTTAAAATTGACGTTCTTTTTACTAATTTTCTTCTCTTTTTTCTGTCTCTATGTACTATCATCTTACAATAAACTGTAAAATAAATAAATAAATTTTAAACTTGCACTGGCAGAATCAACAATGACAGTTGTCAATTAAACAAAAAAAAACAAATATGTAGCTGCAAAAACTGAATAGCTCGAATAAATGCTAATTAATGATGGTAGTACGAAAATTATGACGTTGACAGGCGTTCATTTAAAAAGTAGGGTTATAAACATTAAACATGAAAGATTCAGGCTTTCACCTTAAAGGTATAATATCGTAGAAACTTTATTTATAAGTTTGTCACGGTTGAGAGCTTTGGAATATCTATCATCGAGTTACTACCTATCTTCAAATATAGAATTTTTTTTACATAGCATCACGAACTTGGTGAAACATAATATGACTTTACTCAAAACGACCGAACTAAAATGTAAGTGTGACTCACAGTCTTGTCACAACTGCGGTTCTCGTTTTTCATCTAATCTAATCTAGCCACTTGTGTACCACTGCTGAGCAAAGGTCCCTCATCCGCCATGACTTTCTGTCACGAGCTTCCGCCACCCAGGTACACAAAAAGGTGTCCAGTTTGTCCCGCCACCTTTTCCTTTGTCTGTCACGACGCCGTTTGGCAGTTGGTAGCTGTTGATTAGTTGTTTTAGCCCATAAGTCTTCTGGCATGCGGCAGACGTGGCTAGCCCAATGCAAATTTTATCGTCATTGTGAATTAGAATTGAAGATTGAATCTCGAAATTCAAAAATTGCGCGTACTTTGGCTTAATGTTACTTTATGATAACATACCTGATAAATACCCGTTTCATATTTTCAAAAACTTCATTTTTCCTTCATATAAATCTTGCCTTATTATTCGGCTGTAGCTTTTAGGTCTTATTTCTCAAGATATCCCCTATCCGGGCACAGTCGACCTAGTCTGACCTATTTGTGTGTTCATTTGTAAACGGCCGCCCGAGAACGAGTTTCCAGCTACGTTGGTTTTTTCCAGTTCACTATTTTACGGTTAGGTACCTAGCTATATTTAGATTGGTTTTATCTATATAGGGTAACTTTAAATTAGTAAACGATAGAAAAGGATATGCATGTACTCGTGATAACAAACAACTTTTACTATGGAGCCAAGTTCGAAATTATAAAAAAAATTGTTCCCCCGTACTATCAGCTGGTGCATTTTGTATAGGGAGTTCGAAATTTTTTGAATGATTTCGGGCTTGGTCCCATAGTGAAAATTGTTTGTTATCATAAGTATATGCATATCCTTTTCTATTGTTCACTAATTTAAAATCACCCTATACGTATTATAGCTAGCTATGAATATAGCCAGCTAGGTACTAATTTCACTGTGTAAATAGGACTGTCAGAAGAGGCTAAAGACTTTAATTAAAGAAAGTTTTTCTATTTTGAGACGACGAAATTGTTAGAAACTCGTGTACTTAAAGTAAATTATAACTTATTAATTAATATTTGTGCCAGTTAACTTTAAATAAATTTTCGCGTGATATGTGTCAAAATGTAATTCTTGCTTTATTAAATTGGTAAAAAAGCCTTAATTACATTAAAATAAGGTCGTAAGTCTTAAAATAATGAATTGTTACGTGCTACATGATGAAGTGGTCCCTGCCTACCCCGGAGAGAGGTGTGAGTGTGACAGATATGTATGTCTGATACGATGTCGTGTTGAAATTAGAGTCACCGTTTTATCGACTGTTTATCGATAGTTGATAATTAAAAAGCAATGGCATTATGACGAAAAATTTTTTTTTAGACCATCACACATTAATTTAAAATATTCGACACGTTTTTTTTATATTTCTCTTAAACTAAAAATTACAAAGATACACTGTTTTAAAGTTGCTTGTGACGTCAATACCCCCCACTCCGCAACTTTGATGCTCTATATCTTTGTATTTTTTTTATGTATTTGATCAGGTAAAAAATGTGTTTCAAATATTTTTAATAGCCAAAATTTTTTCAATTTTTGAATGTAGTCATCATCCCCATTATGTCGATACAAACTATTACCGAGTACATTGTCAATTTAACTTTGAGTTTTCCACTTTCAAAGTAGCGTCCTGCAGAGCAATAAACAAAGTCACATTAAAAAATGACCACAATATGTTGGATTTATCTAGAGCTTCAAATACCCCAACATTTTCCAACCTTGACTTGAAAATGTTAACGTCGGAAACACGTAGAGGCACCAATAAAAAAGTATTTCGATGTCCTATCCCCAATTTCGATTCCCTCACAGCAATAAACATGATCATAACAATAAGGAAGCAAACAAATCCATCCGGTTTACGGATAGATTATCCTGGTAACCGAATTAGGAATCCAGGTAGAAACTTCCTGGATAACTTTTTACTGGAACAAGGTTTATGATTCTGGCAGTACGTGCAAAAATTTGAAGCTGGGACGCGATTCTGATCACTAAATTGTTGCAAAGTGCTTTGATGTAGGTACTAATTTAAACACTTAAAAGTTATCAGAATTATAAATCACTTCATTATACATATAAAAATATAAAATTTATTCAAAAAATATAAAAGTACTTACAGAATCGACAATCCGCAACAGGCTTCGTCAAAATAAACCTAAGAAACAAAAAGAAATCAGCAACAGGCTTATTATATTACAATAATGTGTCAATTTTCCAAGATATGATGTTAAAGGCGAACAAAAATGACAGCATCAAGCTCGAGTCATTCAGTGAAGAGTGGTAAATCCGCAGAACAGGGGTCCAAGTCTGATAATTTACAATAGTGTCAGTTGTCACAGCAGAGTGTCAATGGCATTTTTCGACATATTTGGTCGGGGGCTTAGCATGGCGTGCGGCGACAATTATCTCACGCATGCTGTCCTTATCACATTTCAAACTATAGACAGAGACGTAAGCGTGACAAACGCATGACAAAGTCTTCTCACGGAGTGCCATGCTAAGCTAGCAGTAAGCCATTGTTTAGCAGAATACCAAATGTGTTAAAAAGTGCCATTGACACTTTGCCGACTCACAACTGAGGCTATTTTAAATTAGCAGGTTTGGGTCCCTGCATTGAGGCCTTTGCTCAGCAGTGGAATAAGATAAGCTAACTGAATCTTTATCTATAGATTCCAAAATATCAAACAAACACACCATTTCCAAAAGGTTATTAAATCATCAAAAAACTACACACGTTAACAACAAAATAAAGCAATCAACTTGTCATAGCAAGTCATAATCTATTCAGCGCCTAACTGTAGAAAAACCAAATGCCAACTGTGAGTTGAATATTTTACATAAGGTTCCGTAGATAGTATGGGTATACTAGTGTAAAGTTGGTACTACCTATTGTCCGTCCAAACTTTCTTGATCGATACATTCATTCGTCGCTGTACTAGTACAAGGTGTAAAGAATATAGATTTACAAATCTAGATTTGTACTACAGTACACTGACTTTTACTTAGTAAACGATAAAAAAGGACTAAAAATGTACTTGTGATTACAAACAACTTTTAGGTACTTTGGGACCAAGTACAAAATCAATTTAAAAAATCTCATACATTAAAACATTTATCAACTTGTTGCATTTTGTATGAGGAGTTCGAAAAGGATTGCTATTTCAATGGTTCCCATCCTTTGTACCAATTACCAACGGAACCCTAAAAATTCTGCGTCGGGTTATACAAACATTCGTGACTGAACACAATTCGATGGACCGACACAGCCACGCTCTTTAAATAATGAAACTAATAATTACTATACGGGGGTGTGTGACTATTGAAAATGTTGTTAAAATAATAATAATCATAGAGAACATTTTTTTTCGATAAAATGTTTCTTTTTATGAAAATATATATTTTGTGTGCGGTAGTTACTTACTACATTACGTGAGTATAGGTATGTGTCTGTTAGCACAGTACCTAAAAATTGTTTTACTTTTTTCAATTAAAAATGGAAACGAACATTATGGATCCTGCCAATATTAAGTTGATGTCAAGCGTGCTATATTTTTTTGCTTGTACCATAAATATAAAGTTTATGGTCTATCTACACACATCCGGGCCGTGTCCGGGACGGGTCAGGGAAAAAATGACATTCCATACATTTTCAATGGATTTGTTCACACACGTTGTCATGACGACGTATGTTTTTCCCTCCTGACAGGCCACGGCCCGGCTGTGTCTAGATAGACCTCAACTGTATGTAAATGTATAATGTCTGTGTACATCACAGTAATGTTGTAGGAATCGAACCCACGACCCTTGGTTTAAGTTATCTTTTCAATTTCAGAACGAAATAGATAATTAAAACGAAAACTACATAGTTTAAAGCATTTAAATCAACTATGAGAAATTCGCAAAATTGCAAACAAATGAAAACGTGAAAGAACATCCACCGAAGGAAAAAAAATGAAATGAACAAAAAGAAATTTTAAGCTCTTTTTATTAAAAAAGTAAACAATTAATTGGTTAAACCTACGTCTGTCTAACTAATCCAGATTTACAAGTGGATTTCGGTTAAAGAAAATGAATGATTGATTCCGCTCTGCAAATCTGAAGTTAATTCTGTGAACGGTAAGAACTTCTTTGGTTTTTGAAATGTAATTTAATTTTTATTACATTGCTGGCTTGTAAACTGGCAATTGACGTTAAACTAAAAATGGCTAATGACGTACTTGATTCTTTGAAGTAGGTCTTAAGGGAGCCTATTATAGATTTTTGTAGTGTATTTTGTATTTTTCATGTATAATGTATAACCGCGGTCTAGACGCTGGTGCTTAAGAACACCACGTTGTCTAAAAAGAGGTTGTTATGTACATACATATCCGTCACGCCTCTCTCACATCCATCCAAATAAGCACTTATATAATAACACAATTATAATAACACACTACTAAACCTTTAACTACAAAGAATTTATTACAGGGTGTAACAGAAAGGAGGTATCAAGCCGAAACACAGCGATAGTTCCCATAAAACTGAACAACTTTCCCCAAGGAACATGGGTCATAACATAACTCGAAAAAAAATTTTTGATCGCCCATATTTACTCAATCAGCTGATCAGACATTTTGTATGGGGTGGCGATTTTTTTGTTGTTCAGTTGTTCAGTTTTATAAGGACTATTGCTGTATTTCGTCTTGATACCCCCTTTCTGTTACACCCATTATACCACGCTTCATTTATTACAAACTCAGATCAATTTTCAAATTAAGACCTAACAAGCAATGTAATTGAAACAAATTTCAATCGGTCGCCATTACCAAAATCGCTCAATTCGGTTTAAGGCTTCAGTTGATTAGGTTCGATCGTTTCATTATGATTGTAATACTAGACAATTTATCTTGCACCTCCTTCATTTGGATAATCAATGTATTTACGGGGCTTTGCTTGTAAATTGAAGGGAGGTTGATCGATCGATCGGTCGATAAGTTGGCAAGTATCTAGATATGTCTAGTTAGATTAGTTTGGGATGGTAATAGATGTGTATTTCTTTTAAGACCAAGCTTCAAACACATGGCAAGTGGATGGAAGTCATGTCTGTCTACCCCTATGGGAAAGAGGCGCGAAAGATATCTCTGTATATTTTATGTTAGTTGTGTAGGTATTTAGTTTAGGATCTAACAACAAGCTTCAAAAACCTGGGAAGTGTGGGGAAGTAGTCTCTGCCTACCCCGAAGGGATAGGGGCGTGACAGATATCTATGTTACTTTATGTATGTATGAATAATCAGAAACCTTCTTGCAAGAATAATAACATACATATAATTGACCCTTGCTGTGTTTATACGTTTTCTTTTAAACCTTTTCACACCTTAGGCCAGCGTTTCATTATCAAAATGTTAAAAGACGTTATGCTATTGGTTGGGGATGCATTAGAGCCCTAAAATGCAAATAGATGGAGCTTCAAAGTGAGAAATACTAACTAAATACCTCCTCAAAAGCATAAAGACCTATCTACAAAGTGAGTAATACTAACTAAACACCTTTTGACTACAAATACTGAAATCCCTAGAGAAGCCTACCTAAACTAACTAGTTGAAAGAGGTCTTTACCCGGATATAACTGGCTGTAACCAGATTAATTAAGTTTTAATACAATTTTAGCTGTCTCCTCAATCTAACTTCGTGTATTGAATTAAAATGACTTCTTACTATTGATTATTTTGACTAGGTATAAGATTGTTTATATAGAGGTAGGTACTATAAAAATCTATCAACACATATCCGGGCCGTGCCCGGGACGTGTCCGGACACATCCCGGGTACGGCCTGTCCGGTCGTCATGACGACGAATTGTTTTCCCTCCTGACGGGCCACGGCCCGGCCACGTCCCGGGCACGGCCCGGATGTGTAGACAGACCATTATACTATGTTTTAAATTATTGTCTACCATTATTTTAAAGAGCTTTAGTATCAATTGAATTAACATTATAATTTGACATACTCTATTTAATTGTAATTATTGTGATAGCACAAAAAAGTGCCAGTATACAACAATCGATTCACACTTGCAGATTGTTTAAATTGTGTAATTTTAATAAATGTTCATGCCATAAAAGAGACCTTTTATAATTAGAATTGTATTGTTTCGAAAAAAGAACAAAAAATTCAAGTGACAAACAGTGTATATTTAAAAAATACATATAAAAGATGGTGATAAAAAGCAACGCGCATAGTTCAAGCTTGTCCCGAAACGCCGGCACCTGACAGCTGACCCAACATAAAATTCGATTTAATTTTTTCATCGCCAACAAAAAAGTGTTTGTTCTTTTTCCAAACACTCTTTATTCTTTTAAAAAATCCGTGTTAATAACTTTTTAAATTCTGAATTTCGGCCAGTACGTAAGTAAATTCAAAAAGGTCGGTGAAATTAATTAAGTATAAAACCTTCGTTGACCTAACCTCCTTTCGCGTTAATAGTGAAACGGTTAAGAGCATTGTTCTTGGTGTTTTGTTCGTGAGATAAGTAGCGGATTATGGATTATGTTAGTTCCATTTAAATATATTTAGTTGGATTTAGACGATCACCGTGAGTTGCAATGTACCTTGTTTGGGTACAGACTTAATTTTAATGGGCAAGATGGTGATTCTGGTTACCCTTTTGTTTTGAAATATAGTAACCGCTGTGTACAATTTGCGTTTTGTATAAACTCTAACTCACCGAACACATATTTACAAGTATATCTTTATTTCGTATGCAAATGCCTAATACACCGCATATGCACCCTAATTTTTTATTTTGTTGGTAAAAAGTAAAGAATTCTAAACTTAAATTATAATTGTCATGCTTAATGCTCAACGCAAAGAAAAACTGACGTCACTCTCTTTTTACAAGTAGTACTTCTAATTAAACATACACACATATCCATCATGTGTCTCTCTCATCGGGGTAGGCAGAGACCACTTCCTTCCACTTGCTACGATCCAAACACACCTCTTTCATTTCATCCACACGCATCAGTCGCCTCATACATGCCCGTCGATACCCGTCGTCGGTATGAAACATACTATAGGTACCACAAAATTATAACACCAACATGTTTGGAAAAAAACAAAATTTAGCATACCTACCAAAATGCTCGGAAAAAAAAATACACTGTCAAAATATGATCATTATCACACGGAGAATCTTGGAACGTAAAAATCAGTGATTCCGCATCCATAAAACCAATTTCCTGGACCAACCGATATCCCTCAAACGGCTACGCTCAAAGAAATAAATGAGGTGATAATTTTCTCGCGATTTTATCGTGATCAAAATAGATCTATGCGACTTGAAGTTCGGCGAAAATAATCGCCGGAGACTTTTGGTTGTGATCTTTGTTAGAGATTACAGATGTTTATTTGTATTTTGTTTCGGATACGAGTTTTATCTGGAAGGAAAAAGGAAAATGTACTGCCGCAAACTATACTTATATTTGGCTGCCCTGATACAATGAGTTTAAATATAGAGCGTCTTTGCACTCCCTGACAAGAATACCATATTATGTAATCTGCTCATAAAACTGAGAATTCCCTAGAAATATACATACAATACCAATCCGTCACGCCCCTTTCCCATCGGGGTAGGAAGAGGCTACTTACACATGCTACAATCCAAACACACTTCTTATGGTATGTACACACCAAAGCCGCCGGCTTTTTTCTGCCATTCGTATGAAGTAAAGCCGCCGGCCTAGCCCGGCGGCATGCCGGCGGCTTTGGTGTGTAGATAGCATTACTCTTCAGACACATTTATCAGTCTCCTTATACATGAACCTTGGTTTAGGAAACTCCTAACTTGGCCCTTCCTGGAAATGTAATTCGAAATATAAGTATATTAACCCTGTATAAAGGTCTATCCTACACAGATCCGAGTCATGCCCGGAACGTGTCCGAGCCGTGGCCCGTCAGGAGGGAAAGCAATACGTCGTCATGAAAACGTGTCCGTGACGTGTCAAGGACGTGTCAGGGAAAAAATATAATACCATACATTTTCTATGGATTCGTTCACACGCGTTGTCATGACGACGTATTGTTTTCCCTCCTGACGGGCCACGGCTCGGACACGTTCCGGGCACGGCCCGGATGTGTGTAGATAGACCCCCGTTTTTGGATACACGTGGAAGCAAATAACTCCCTATTGACAGCTATTCAATATCAATAACACCACGAAACAGATTTAAGTAGAAATAAAAGTTTATATCACGAACAATATGCCCATAGGAGCTATTTCATACAGATGGAACACTATAAAGGGTGTGCTTATGTGTTGAAATGGGGTTGCGTTTGAAAACTTTGACAGTTCCGCTAAAGAGTCCCTTTTGAGGACATTTCCACGCCTACGACGGTCACCCTACGTCCGTAAATAGATTGCTAATGGGAACCAGTATTTTAGACTTAAATGTTTACGATAAAACGTCGAAAATTACGTAGCAAGAGTTGGGTTATTATAAGAATTACAAAATAGAATTTTTATTACATATACCTAAACGGAAAATGCCCTGAAGACATTACTGAAAGTAGCACTTTTCTGACCGAAGACATGTCATACTTTCTAAACCTTATTTTAATAATATAGATTTTATATCAAACATCAAACGCAGAGGCAGTTCACCCGCTTATAATTTGAGGCCTTGGTGGTCCCAGTTCTACACAGATTGCTACTCGACAAGTATTTTTTTTAAAATAAGAACTAAGTACCTTATATTGACCATTATGGATTCGGCCAATGTCAAGTAATAGAATATAGAAATAATAAATAATGAATGAATTTGTGTCAGTAATTGTGCGAACTATATCTTCTATCTATATATATAAAAATGAAACCCGTTTTCCGTTGTCACGGCATCACGCCTAAACGGCTGGACCGATTTCGCTAATTCTTTTTTTAAAATGTTCATTGAAGTCCAAGGATGGTTCTTACGGTGAGAAAAATTCGAATAATTGCCGGGAAAGCCCTAAAACAGACCTTTTCTTTTTCCCATACAAATGTTTTCTTACTAAAATGTAGAGTCAATTTGAACTTTATTCCTACACAATAAAGTTCATTCTAAGGCGGGACAAAGTTCGCCGGGACAGCTAGTTATTTATAATATTAATCCTATTAATATTATAAATTGCAATGTTTATGTCGATTGATTGATGGATGGAGGGATGTTTGTAATTCTTTCATGCAAAAACCACTGAATAGATTTTGATGAAACTTGGCTATATTGTAGCTTAGACATCATAATATCACATAATCTGTAGGGTGACTTTCAATTTGTGAACGATAGAAAAGGATATGTATGTACTCGTGATAACAAACAACTTTTACTATGGGACAAAGTACGAAATCATAAAAGAAATTTTACTCCATAGCTGATGTTTTTTGTATTAGGCTTTCGAATTTTTTGAATGATTTCAATCTTGGTCCCATAGTAAAAGTTGTTTGGTTTGCTATTACGAGAACATGTATATCCTTTTCTATCGTTCACTAATTTAAAGTCATCCTGTTATTTTGAGATATCGTGTAAATTGTTCAAGATATGACGATAAATGCGTACGAAGTAGCGGGCAGCTTCTGTCCACTATAAATGATATTATGTATTATACCTACGCATAGTTGACTATAAATCCATTCATATTTTACAAACAAACACCCGGACTATAGACAACCATCTCTGTACATCACAGGTTTATCAACTATTTCCATAATACTCTAACGGTCGTTCCCAATATTCTATCTATCCCTGGTTTTGCTCTACTGGAGACAGAAATATCTATCTTAGAATTATCGTCCCTACAAACCTACCACTGTCAAAAAAACTATGGGATTCTTCTGAAGGATAGATAGAAAGTAATAGCTGCGTGACAGATAAATACTACCGTTCTCGGATAGCTATCTGTCTTTGAATATTGGGTACGGCCGTTATCGTACCGACTGAAGCAAACCAAGATAATGCTTCCATAGAAATCAGCGCACGACAGATATCCGCTCCAGTTTGCAACGTTTATCATTTTCTTTGAATACAATATACCACTTGCTTTCTGAAACCAATAAAGACATAGTTTTGTTCTCTGTCAATTAATGTCATTGAAAGTAACCTAAGAGTTCAATAAACTTTATTGTTTTGGTGTCTATACATCGAAGCCACCTCCCCGCAGGCATAAAAGGCAGGCGGCTTTTGACAGCTGCCATTCGTATGACGTAAAGCCGCCGGCATAATGGATTATGCCGCCGATCTTGCCCAGCAGCTTTGGTGTGTAGACACCATAGTTTTTTTTTAGCTTATGTTGTCCCACTGCTGGGGAAAAGCCTCTCCCTTTATACTACTATAATTACATTATGTAGTAATATAACTAAAATTGGTACAAGTAAGAAAAACTGATGCAACAATTAAGAAGGTATTGAGTAGATATTCATTACGTAAAGGTTACAAAATAATATATTTTTTAAGTAATCTTAGCCAATATAATATGAGTGTGTACCTACAAACAAACAAAAATAGTAAATCCCTTTAAATAGGTATAAACAAAAATTCACATTTAAGATGCAAAATCTTACCTCGAATTTCAATTCAACCTGCTTCCATCCTACCCGTTTCAAAAATTCTATTCATCATTTTGTAAAGAGATATTAAAGACGTACCTCTTAGAATACCTCTTATCCTATCTAACCTAGTTTCAAGAAGAATGCCTTATGAAATTCATGATCCCTCACGCCATGATAAGGCTTTAACTATGTAATACACCTTGAATAGTGTATAAATCACAGACCCCCTCCCTCTGACATTAAGGGGTTCGAGAAAAACGGATTCGGATTAAGGGTAGATGAGATATTTCGCCGGCTATTATAAGAAATATTATATTTATGGGGATTCTATTAACAGCCACTTAATTTATTTCGTTAAAAAATATTATAAAACCTTTCAATTCTAAAATGCTATCTACACACCAAAGCCGCCGGCATGCCGCCGGGCTAAGCCGCCGGCTTTACGTCATACGAATGGCAGCTGTCAAAAAAGCCGGTGGCTTTGGTGTGTAGACAGCATAACTCGACTGAATACAAATCTATGGCAGTAGAACAAAAAGTATGACGATTGTGTTATGCAATGAGTGTTTTCAAAGGTTTTCAAAAGTATACAATACAATACAAATAATTCTTTATTGCACACAAAGATATAAGGTACAGACACAAACAAGAATATAAGAAGCAACAGGCGGCCTTATTGCTAGGTAGCAATATCTTCCAGGCAACCTTAGGGTACCTAAGAAATAGATAATAATGGTTGCGGGTTGAGCAAACAATATAGAATACATACATCATTACATATACTTACCAAAAATACCAAGTACCTATAATATATATTTTTTTCAGTATAAAAATATTATATTTTTTATACCAAACACAAAAAGGTTCATTAAAACTGAAATATTTTTTCCCCAGACGCAAAAAGGGTTATTACAAATTGATAAAGCAAAATACTTTCGACCTAGTCTATATTTTATAATCTCATGGGGCGCCTATAAGAAGCCTACCCCTTAAATAAGAGCACACTATCTATAACCAAACTGCGCGAATGTTTTCTATCCTGTTTTCTATTACTTTCCTTTTTTTTTTGCTTTTCGCTTCGAAGGATTGAAATTGATTGCTTAGGAAGTGACCTGTAACTGTGTAAAATACGGAATCTAGGTTAAAAGATTTGTAATATTGGTAAGCCTAGATGTAAAGCCTGCGTTTCGGCAACTGCCGGTGAACCCCTGGTGAACCGCACGCGCGGTTAAAATGTCGTAGTCCGCTTTTGGCATATTTGATTTGGCAATAAATATGATCAAACACTAGGTAGTAGCCCAAGGTAACCACGTGGTATCAAATATATCCTTTGCGGATGGGTAAAATCTCAAATACCCGGGCCGTGTCCGGGATGTATCAGGGAAAAAAAATCATTCCATACGTTTTCTATGGATTCGTTCACACACGTTGTCATGACGACGTATTTTCCCTCCTAACGGGCCACGGCCCGGACACTTCTCGGGCACGGCCCGGATGTGTGTAGATAGACATTATTGCGGGTGTTACATATGACAAACATTAGCGCCGCGTCACAAGCTACAACTTTCATTATACAGAGTGCACTCATTACATGCCTTGACAACTATATCTACCTATATATACAGGGTGTAACAGAAAGGGTATATACAGCCGAAACACAGCGATAGTCCTCATGAAACTGAATAACTTTCCCCGAGGAACATGGGTCGTAACTCGAAAAAAAATTTCGCCTCCCCATACAAAATGCCCGATCAGCTGATCGAGTAAGTATGGGCGATCCAAAAATTTTTTTCGAGTTACGACCCATGTTCCTTGGGGAAAGTTGTTCAGTTTCATGAGGACTATCGCTGTGTGTCGGCTTTATATACCCTTTTAACCCCACGTAGTTTTAAATAAGTAAAAATACTGTTAAATTATTTATTGAAATTTATATTTTGAAAAAAAAACCTACACCCACAACCAAATCCGCCATTCATCCCCGTTGCTAAGTCACCAATCAACAACACTCACTCTCTTACTCCTTAGCATGCATCCCTTTCATTCATGTATAACTTCCGTTTCCGTCTTCCGTCACTTTTGCCTCCTTCCCACATACGTACGTACAATAACAAAACAAATTCAGCCAATTCAATGTAATAAAAAAGATATTATTATAGAAATAAGAATTCATGCTTATTACAAACTTAAAACAAAAACAAATTCCAACACTTCACACTTAAGTCCTCGTTTAAGTACTTAGTCGTTTCGAGTGAAAAATGACAAAGTCCTGTTTTATTTCAGTCGCTTCACTAAGAGGAGTGAAATGGTCCCTTTTAATTAAATGCACCCTTGAAGAGTTGACCTCTGGAAACTGAGCGTTTGACGGCACTAATCCTTTGCTCTCGTTGTGTGCTAGTGATGTGACACGTCATCTTATATTATAGTGGTACTAGTACAGTAACTGTTAAATACTACAAGTTTTTTGAAGCAAGGAAAGGTGATTTAATTTTGGTGTTATGAATTTTAAGTTATTTAAAATAACAACATTTACTTTCAAAAAAAAAAAGAAGTGGAAAAAATTAATAATTTGATTCAAATAAGCAAATTACAAGTATAAAGATTATGCTCCAACATATTTTTAAATAATATAGCATAGAGCTAATAGGAGAGCATTTTGCCAAAAAAAATTAAGAAATAAAAATGTATTGTTTCTTTTTATTTAGGTACTTTTATAGTAAAGGCCATAGGGAGTAATATTTTCAAAAATCATAAATAAATGATAATACAAGTTAACGCACAACACAATGCTGTTGATAATATCATAGCTTTAAAATATTTTTGTCATCAAAATTAATATAGTCCATAAAATTATGCCTGGACCGAAACAATATCGTTGTTATTATACCAACAAAACCATTATTTTGTTTAAATTGCGTTAATAATGAGATTCAATTATAATTACGAATTTTGTTTGAAATTAATCATAAATGGTTCCAATATAATTAAATAGTTGTCGTTATTGTAATTTTCATCAAAAGTTTCAATTTGTGATGTGATTACAATTATAAGCAAAGTGAATTGATTTATAGGAACTTAATATATTTTTAACTGTAGGTAGGTATATCTTGTAAATATATTTAAGTAATGATTAAGCAATTTTTCCCTACTAGAAGAAAAAAAAACTTAAGTAAAATTTTAATAACATTTTCGATGAAATTAGATTCTTTGAACTTAAAGTACGGGTGACATTTACATTGAAATCGAATATAATCTGCTTAATTATTATTAGAGCTATCGAGAAACAAGGCTGTTAGTGTAAAAACTCATAAACTTGAGGTCATGGTCAAAATGTTGCTAATATGAGTACTAATGTTTTTTTATTATGCAGTCGAAACTGCAGTGCGGCAGCAGCTTGCATCGAAGGGCACGTACTCATAAGCGAGCTGTAACCGTAAAGGTCTATCTACACATATCCGGGCCGTGACCAGTCAGAGGGAACGAATCCATAGAAAATGTATGGAATGATATTTTTTCCCTGACACGTCCCGGACACGTTGTCATGCTGACGTATTGTTTTCCCTCCTGACGGGCCACGGCCCGGATCTGTGTAGATAGACCTTAACTGTTGCATACACTGTCACAAAAAAATCATACTGCGTACCTGGTTCGCGACCGGCACGCAGGAAGCCGACGATTGACACCTTTTACCGCGTATCAAACGGTAACACGCGTACACACTAGAACCACGTTACTTTGTCTGTTCGCTTACAGTTTGCTAATAAGTAAACGTCCTTTTACAATAGGTAGTGTATAATGAACACTTATTTGCTACATAATAAAAATATAACATTTAACTGCATTTACTTCTAATGTCTATGGGATGCTTTGGTACTTTTTCATGAAAAACACAAGAAGGAAAACTATTTATTAAACTCAATATTTTTTTCCAAGAAACAAGTGTCAAAAAATTAAAAACGACACTAATATGTAACGTTATATACTGGAATAAACTATTTAATACGCAGATTTATGGATAAATAGATTAATATATTTGGTCTCAAAAGTTCTAATAACCTAAAATACTAGATAACAATCACAGGAGCAGATACTACTAGTTACAAAAAACGTCACATCCCTAGCAAGACTCTAAAGACATTGCCAGACGAAGGGTGTATCTCTAATTGTTGATTTTAACGGCGAACGCGACTGCCTTTCGTGACTTAACCTAAGAAATGAGGTTAGTTTGTTTGAAAAACTATTTAACCTTGTTCAAGGGTAGAAGTAATTAGCGTATTGTTTTATTATTCTACAGTATTTGGCTAGTATTTAGAATAAAGTTTTCTAAGTTCGTAAAGTAGAGTGCATTTCACGAAAGAAGTCCCCCGGATATTTTTGGAACTAAATTTGACAGGTCTGTTTTCCCTATTGCCTGACCTTTTCCCTAATAGTAGGTAGAAAACCCCTTACTTATCTTAATAAAAATACACTTTTTACATAACAAACATATAGCTAAGTAGACATTTTTATAAAAATATATACCAACCTACTAATGGAATGACCAAAACAGTCGAAATATGTAGGAAATAACATTATTTAATAAATTACAAATGAAATAAACATAATATGCTTAGGTAGATGTTGTACTCATAAATGGCAACATTATCAATTTTGACATGAAATACAGCGCCGCGGCTAGGGGACTTCTTTCGTGAAATGGACTCTATTAAATATTGTGGTATCTTTTTTTATTATTTTCAGTAAAAGTGTCAGCTAATGAGTTTAAATACTGAAATTTAATTTAATAAGCCGCAGGTCGTGGGTTTGATTTTCGTTTATTTATTAGCGACAAACATTACTGTGTTTTACTGAGATGTTTATCTTGAGTCTGGGTATTGTGTAGATGTATATAGGGTGACTTTAAATTAGTGAACGATAGAAAAGGATATGCATGTACTCGTCATAACAAACAACTTTTACTATGGGAACTAGGTCGAAATCATTCAAAAAATTTTGAACACCACATACAAAATGTATCAGCTGATAGTATGGGGACCAATTTTTTTTATAATTTTTAACTTGGCCCCTTAATAAAAGTAGTTTGTTATCACGAGTACATGCATATCCTTTTCTATCGTTCACTAATTTTAAGTCACCCTATATACTTATAATAAATTATATAATTATAGTAAGCCTTTATTTCATTTGGCATTGGAAGAATCCAAAATGGTAAATGCCATTAAAAAAAACTAATTCTACTATAGGCTGGTGTTTAATTTAAAATCATACCCCCTTATTACAAAACCAGGATTAAAGATAGTCCGACGTTAGTTCATTTCTTTTGACGTTTCGGCTATGGACAAAACGTCAAATTAAACGAACTAACGTCGGACTATCTTTAAACCTCATTTTGTAATAAGGGGGTTTGTATTTATGTAAAGATTAGTAATGTAAATGACATTTGTCTGTAGTATCATATTAAATTTCCGGGAAAAAGGCTTTCCTCCTTCAAACAAATTCAATTAATAAAATATTTCTCAAATGAAATCAAGGAAAAAGAATAAGGGTCAGCGCAGACAGAACGGAGCGCAGCGGGGAGGATTTTATTACCGCACTTGAAAATAAACCTTAATTTTTTTACAATTAAGTGCATAAATGCTCGAACCTGACAAAAAATGCTCGCGCGTCCTCAAGGATGCGCGGGAATGCCGGTTCGAGCATTTATGCACTTAATTGTAAAAATTTTAAGGTTTATTTTCAAGTGCGGTAATAAAATCCTCTCCGCTGCGCTCCGTTCTGTCTGCGCTGACCCTTAGTAATAAAAGAAACAGAACTCAGAAAAATCAAATCTTAAATTGTGCCAAAAAGTGCTAGCAGGAAACTGTCGAATAAATCTCTTTTTTTTTTCTTTTTTCCTTCCAAAGTCGAGACTATTGAAACAAAAGTAAATTATGGAGCCGACCACTGGATGAGGAATTATGAAGGCTGACTTTTTTTCGGTCGCGAGCACACTGCAATTTGATTAGGGAGTGACGAAAATTGGGGCATTGATTTTGGCGAATTTGTTTTTCAAGTTTGACTTCTTAATATTGGATTTTTAGAAGTTTTATTGGTGACTAGAGGCTGCCTTCAACTTCGTATTTTTTGTCACATCTTGGAAAAAATACGTAATATTTAAAATAATATAGCCTATGGTTTTAACATAGGCTATGTTTTATTTTGTTGTTCAAGAACCAAAATAGAAAAATTTCATTAAAACCGTTTCAGTATTTCTTAGTGTGAAGGAGTAACAAAAATCCTCATTATCCATCCATCCATAAGTATATGAACATTAACATTTATAATATTAGTAGGATGTCTTAAATTTCCTTCAAGTTGAAGAAAGAAAAATGAATGCTCTACTTCATTTTTTTTTCTTCTATCGAAACAGTTCTGTTTCGATAATTGAAACATCTTGTACAAAAAATAACACCATAGAGGATAGCTCGAATTCATTTTCAAAACTCTTTGGTCAACCAATAGAATCGGTTAAATGCACTCACTGACTTGGTTATTTAAAAACAAAAAAGCATCGACACCAACATGCCAGTAATCAATCAACAATTTGCTTTTAAAACTTGCACTAACCGTAAATTCTTTGTCATCGTGTGATTTTTGTAAATGGAACGAAGAGTGAGTGTCAGCGCGAAAAATAACAGCTTTATTTTTATTTTTAAAACCTAAAGGTAAATCCTACTTCCTACTAATATTACGAATTTTAATGTTTGTGCCGATGAAGGGATGTTTGTCACTCTTTCACGCAAAAGCTACTAAACAGATTTTGATGAAAATTAACAATATTGTAGCTTATAGGTATATCAGATAGGACAGCCAATGGATGTGGGTAGCGCAAGGCTGGTCGTTGTGGAGATCCTTAGAGGAGGCTTTGGTCCAGCAGTGGACGTCCATAAGCTGACATGATGATGATGACGATATATCAGAATAACACATGTTATCAGCCCATATAATGTCCCCACCGAGGGGCACGAGCCTACTCTCATACAGAGAGTGATTAGGCCATAATCCACCACGCTGGCCAAGTGCGGGTTGGCAGATTTCACATACACCTTCGAATTTCTTCTCTGGTGTATACAGGTTTCCTCACGATGTTTTCCTTCACCGTTAGCAAGTGGTAATCGAATAAATTGATCCGTACATGAGAAATAAACTCAGAGGTACGTGCCCGCACCAGGATTCGAACCCGCGCCCTCGGAATACGAGGCAAGCGTTCTACCAACTGGGCTACCACCGGTACTTAATAACACATAGGCTTTATTATTTTGAGATATTGTGTATTGTTTTTTTCAAAATGAGGATGAATACGTACGCAGTGGCGGGCAGCCTCTAGTCTTATTATTTTTTTAAATCTCTCGTACCTATACAGCCTTGTTTATGCAACAACCCTTATCTAATATTATTTATACATGCTATGACTAACATAATTTTCAAGCAGCAGAGATTTTTGTTATTTTTGTTCGATTTGAATTCTCTGAGGGTTTTTCTCCAACAATTTATTCAATGTAAGCATAGTAGAACGAGTGTTCAAAAAATAATACTTGGAATTCACCCTCTTTTTCACGAGAAGTACTTTTAGAATAATAATAATATATTAAGACTTTGAGGTACAGTCAAGAGCAATAATATGCATACACTGTGACTTCTTCAAAGTATTGTAAATTCTGTTGTTTCAAAAATATGTTTTCATCAATTTGTTCAATAACATAACCAACAATCATACAATCATTGTTCAATAACACAACCAACAATCATACAATCATTGAACAAATTGATGAACAAATATTTTTAAAACAACCCAATTTACGATACTTTGAAAATGTGCCCGTGTAGAATATTTTTGCTCGTGACTGTACTCGTACCTACTCGTACTAGTAAATATTGTTGAGATGCTGAAATATCTTTTATTTTTTCGTGACTAATATTCAGAAATTTTCTTTTATGTTTTGAATTTTAAAATATAAAAAAGAATTTATTGTTGTTTAAAGGAGTTGAAGTCTTTGAAACAATCACTTTGTTTTAAATTACAACTTGTATTGGAGATTCTGCCAATGTCAAGTGAAGTACCTAGAGCTAAGGCTCTGCGCAAACGGGCCACCGACCACAGCCAACGGTGGCCAGCGACGGCGACCTAACACGCTTTTTCATATGAATTGTATGGCGGCGGCGCTGCACACGTGTAGCCGGCGGCGACTCGCTACAGTAGTGCTCGCTCGCCCACTCGCACGCTCGCTCGATACTTGCTCGTTTCTGATATTGTGGCGGCAGCGCGCGACAGCCACTTTCTGTGGCCCGTTTGGGCTGACACTAATAGAAATAGTGGGAATTAAATATTCTGAGGAAAGGTGTTTGTAAATAGATCGACACAAATTAATACATAATAAATAAATTTAGGTACATACGCAGCAATTTTGTATTCATATTTTTTAAATTTCCCTTTGTAAAAGACTACGAGTAATATAGGTATGTAAAAAAAAAATACATTTTACAACTTTCATATCTTTATGAAGTTTATGAAATGAAATACACAAAACACTTTATGAAATACGATTCCTATTAAAAACAAACAAAACAACACGATTAAAAAAAGAAGTACTCACCCCTACATATTTCCTTTGAAAAGTACGTTAATTGCAATTTGTCATAGCTGCATAGCGTTGCATAGAGCTGGGTGTGAGGTCATTTAGTGCAATTGTTTGGCGTAACGCCAAGTAGGTTCTTCTCTCTAGGGGTTTGTTATGAAATGTTGCCTTGAATTGCACGTGTTTCAAATAAGAATGCGGGTTTTAGGGGCGAAGTATATTTAAGGGGCTTAAACGTAGTTTAAACCGTTGGGGGTGGTGTTGAAGGAAGTCTATCTTTGTTACTTAACGCGGTTCCCAATATTCTTTCTATATCTGGTTGTGCCCTACTGGAGACAGAAATAGTTTTCTGTCTTGGAATTTTTCGTCCCTATAAACCTACTGCTGTCAAAAAATGTATATGATTCTTCTGAAGGAGAGATCAAAAGTGACAGCTACGTGACAGTTAAGTACTGCATATTTCCTTTTCTATTCTACTCGGACAGCTGTTTTTTAACATATAGGGAACTGCTATAAGTCTCGGAAAACTCCTTCTATTCGTCTGCAATTTTTTTAAATAACCAATAATGAAGACACAAACTTCTACCCCGTTATTACAAAATGAGATTTAAAATATAGTTCTAGAGCTAATGTCATATCAAAAACGTTTTGTCTATAGTCATAACATCATATTTAGCTGAATTAGTTCTAGAACATTATGTCAAACTCCTTTTGTAATAACGGGGTTAGAGTTCTCAACTCAAAAGTTATTAATTTGACGCGGTAGGATCAGTTTTGTTTACTGTCTGATGTCTGTATTTGACAGAATAAAATTTTGTTATTTTTAGATACCTATTTCGTAACTTTTCCAAGATCAAAATAAAGAATAGGTACATGCCCTAAACCGATGTAAGTGCATGCTATGAGGCGAATGATGAATGTGGATGAAGCGAAAGAAGTGTGTTTAGATTTAGTCTTTGTCTACCCCGATGACAAGGGCCTCCTTGTCATCGGGGTAGGCAGAGACTAGCAGATATATATGTACAATATATACATACATAATATCTGTCTCGCCTCTTTCCCGTTTTCCGAAAGTATATCTTATATATATAAAAATGAAACCCGTTTTCCGTTGTCACGGCATCACGCCTGAACGCCTGGACCGATTTCGCGATTCTTTTTTTAAAATGTTCATTGAAGTCCAAGGATGGTTCTTACGGTGAGAAAAATTCGAATAATTGCCGGGAAAGCCCTAAAACAGACTTTTTCTTTTTCCTATACAAATGTTTTCTTACTAAAATGTAGAGTCGATTTGAACTTTATTCCTACACAATAAAGTTCATTCTAAGGCGGGACGAAGTTCGCCGGGACAGCTAGTTTTTCAATATAAGTATAAGTATAAATTAGTACGAATTCGCATAATGTACATACCAAACCTAACGAAAGTATTTTACATAGCTTGACCCAACATATTACGTAATATAATAGTGTTTAAACAAGCTTTGGCAAGCGTTTTATCAATTTATCTATTTACATAATGCTATCGTAGTTCTTAAGCACGTACGTCGACTATCCTACAAGTATCCGTTGAAAAAGCCCCGCTCAAAGGAACTCCTCAATTTTCCTTCTTTTCAAAGACAAATTGCTCGAACAAACAGTTTTCCCCAACTAATATCCGCTTACAAACGCACAAATGAAGGTCTTATGTAAAATTCCCGAACGTAATAAAAAAGTTTTTTGTGTAAGAGTTATAATTCATACCGATCGGGCCCTTTGGAAGGACCTTTGCAAATAAGGGCCAAGGTCCTCCTTTAGAAAGTTCTATAAAGACTGGAAATTATTCCAGGACCCCTCATTTAGGAGTTTGAGGTTGTAGTTTTGAGGACCCTATTCTCGTATACGAGAAGCATCTATCTCTCTTGCTTGTTTAATTGGGAGTAGATATAAGAAAATTCATAAATTATTTTGATGGTGTATTTATTAAACCATTTTTACTCGAATTATTAGGGATCTACTGGTAAATATGATGACAAAATTATGAAATGTCATATCTCGGTAGTACCTAAAAGAACTTCATGATTAAAATGTTATTTGTAATCTTGTAAATAAATAATCGTTATCAATGGCCATTTCAAAATTTCAATTTCCGCCATTATTGTTACTTTTATTTATAATTATTTGTAGTACAAAAAAAAACTAAAAAAAGTTAAAGTAAAAAATAAAAGTAGGTAACAATAATGTTTTCTTTTTTAATTTTGTATTATTATAAAAAAAAATTGTAGTGACATTCCATAAACTCGTACCATTTACATACATACCCACATACATATCTGTCACGCCTCTTTCCCAAGGAGGTAGGCAGACTTCCCTCCACTTACTACGACCCAAACACACTTCCTTCGCCATTTTATCTCAACAAAAAAAGACTTTACGCAAAAACAGTTGCAATCAAAACAGTTATGAAATGAAATGAGTGTTCTAGCGGATAAAAATTGTCGAGTTGCAAATGGTGAAAATAACTGGTGGCACAAAACGTCGGTTTTCCCCAGCGAGAGCGGATCGGAATAGAATTGAAACCTGACGGACCTGTTATGAATACATACGAACTGACGTGATGAGTTTTGGTATTAATTTCCCTTGTGTTCTAACTGTAACTCTGTATTGTAGCTATTGATGGACTTTATAAAGACTAAAGTAAAAACCTAAGCAGTATTTGAAGGTTTTATGTATTTGTACTCGGTTGTAAAACAGCTAGTTTAATATTTACGTATATGAAGTTAGTCGGGTATATCGGCCACGCCTCTCTTCTATCGGATTAGGCGGAAGCTACTTCGCTCCACTTGCTACGAGCCAAACACATTTCTTTCGCTTCATACACATTCATCAGTCGCTTCATACATGCTAGTGAAAATTATCCATATAATAATATATCGTTGGCTATACTCGTACTAACATGATCCGTCGTTTGGTTACAGATATGACCACCACGTAGTACGATAGGGAGGTGCCTCTTCAAATCTATAAAGGTAAGAATTAAATAAGTAAAACTTGAGAGCATCGAACTGTAACCAGTGGCTTTGCCTATTATAAAATGATAGGCAACGAGAAAAATCAAATAACCTATCGCGTATTGTTCTACCATTAGATCACAGTGCATAATATTTCTAGCTACGTGATCCTCATTATCATCATTTCAGCCTGAAGCTTCTCACTGCTGAAAATAGGCCTCTAATGATTTTCTAAAGATACCAGTTCATTGCCACCTGCATCAAACGAGACGGGCTATCTGGCCGGTGGTCGTCCCATGCTGCGCTTGGATGTGCGTGGTCTCCACTCTAGAACTTATTTGCTCCATTGGCCGTCCGATCTTCGCGCTATGTTGCCCGCCCTTTGCCCCTTTAGCTTGATAATCCTACGGGCTATATCAGCATCTCCCTAAGTCCACAAAACATACAAGCAGCAAGAAATATTGATAATCTACATTTAGTAAACCCATTTTTTCCACGCGGCTTCCTCTCAGCCTGTGTGTATAAACGTTGCAATGAATACAATGTTTCATCTCGACTCAATGCTTGCAATTAAAACGGCTCCCGCAATACGGCAGTAGGCTCGCTGGAATTCAATTCGTTTCAACTCTCATTATTATGCATGCCTTTTGATTGAGCGTGTTCAATTTCTTTTGTCATTTGTTATTATTCGATTCGCTATTGTTTTGTTGATGTTAACTCAGCCGTTTTCGGGGCGTTTCGTGGAAATTTTTAGGTGAAAAGTAAAATGGCTTAAATTTTATTGTATAAGAAGTACCTATATGAAAAGAAACTGATCGTGACTTTGAAGCATTAATCGTCATAATATCTAGGAAAACTTAGTACAGCATAATAGCTTATCGTATCAAAGAATATGTGATACTCTGATGTCTAAGCTAAAATATTGTAAGCTTTCATTGAAATCTGTACAATACCTGTGTAGTATTTTTTGCGTGAAAGAGTAACAAACATCCTCAAATTCATCCCTTCATCCAGCGATACAAACATTGACATGTATGTATAACATTAGTAGGGTTTAAAATACAACGAAATAGCAAGGATTAAATTTTTTAATGATACGAAAGTAATTAACAGAATGCCGAAAAACACTCGACCGACCGACCCTACATTGATTCTTTTACCTATAGCTTTATTTGAAATTAGCAACACCTTTACCCAACTACATATTTCCGAGACCAATCTAATTCTAGACTCCGGAAGACCACGTTGTACCGGAAGACATGTTTTACCACAAACTTGGTTAATAGTCTCGTATTCCGTAACTAGCTGTATTTGCTTTAGCTTCACCACAAAACGCTAAATCAAGTTGTCGTTGTAGTTCTACAATGAATGCGCTCTAGCTCTGTTTTATGTTCTATGGTTTTGTATTAGAGATAGTTTTGGTTAATTGTTGGTTTGGTTTTTATGTTATCTCAGATTACCCGATAGTAGAATCTGCAGGATTGGGTAATTCCTTAGGGCTTTTATCGTCTCTACCTTTAATCCTATTTCTTAGATACTCGTTGTAACCTACATTTTAATTTTGCTATGTATGGATGGATGGATTTGACAATGTTTATTACATTTTCATAAAAAAATCGCTGGAGTAATGAAACTTTTCACTATTGCTGCTGCTTATTAAATAAATTACACATAAGCTATATTTTTTATAAAATTGCGTAAACTAAGATAGGACGATAAATACGTACCTACGAAGTCGCAGCTTATAGTGTATCTATAAAAATGTAATCTGCGTGGTAAGTTCTTATTTTGTAAATTGTATTATTTTAGAACTGTGTTGGGCACCTTTGCGCCAAGAACGAAGTGGGGCAGCTTATTTGACCTAGAATTTTAATTTCTGTGAATTTTGTTATTTTTATTGTGTTTCTAGAACTTCATTCAAAACCAATCATCAAAACCAATAGCAAACAAACTTGACTATTTTCACATATACAAAACAAATACATTTTCGTCATTGGTATATTGAATTAAAAACATTTTGAGCACGCACAACGCGCCGCTTAATTTTAGAAAGTAGGCGTGTCCAGACCACCCACAGTTGACTATGATTGATTGTCGTTCTTTTTAGGGTACCGTAGTTTCGTGACCGGAATTCAGAGATTGGAACCCCGTGGGCAAACGGATATCCTATTTTGCTAAGCGTCTTTGGATGGTGCTTCATGTGGTTATAATCTTTAAGGAAAAATGTTATATTTGAGAAGGGTATGGTTAATATATCGCTTGTTATTTTCTAGATACTAAAGTTAAAGGTTCATAAATGATAGCTACAGAGAAAGTGGATAAGTGGGGCATGATAGAATAGAATAGAAAATATTTTATTCAGTACCAATCAAAACAGATTATGTAGTACATTAAAAGACTTAACACTAGATGGTCTCGATCGATACTGAAAGGGCCATCCAGCTCAGTATACTGCTGCGACTCCAGGCCACAGCAATTGATTTTCAGCTGGAACCCTAGCAAACTAAAAATAATAAAAGCCATAGAAAAATAGCCATAGAAAGAGTATATTAAAGGGAAAATGAAGATCAAAGGAAAAAGTTAAAACATTATAGGTATTAGGAGGGCCCAAAACATCCCCCTCCTGCCCCCCCCCCCCAAGTCTGCTTATATATAATATTGTCAGATGTGTATCGGGAGAGTGTCAATGTCATTTTTTGACCAATGGTTGCAAACAGTGTAAGCCATTGTCTAGCAGAATATCAAATGGGTCAAAAATGCTTTTCTTGATACTTTGCCAACACACAACTAAGACTATTTTAAAATACTTGGACACCTTCTTAATTACCTAGGTGGAGGAAGCTCCAGGCGGAAAGTCATGGCGGATGAAGAGAGAGGCCTTTGCCCAGCAGCGGGGCATAAGTGGCTACATTAGATTAGATTAGATTGGACCCCAGTCTGCTATAATTCTAGAAAATAAAAACTATCACATTTAACATTACGGTACATAATTCAAAACACAACAAAACATCTCTTAACACTCTGAAAGTTGAATAACTTTAAGACTTATTACATTTCTACATTTACTACTCGAGTGCAACCTTATTTCAAGTTGATATAAAAACTTTTTGCAGGCGTCAACATTTCACATCTTATTCTGAGTGCATCTTGCGACTATTACTATGTATATTACGGGTCACTAATGTTTCCCATAAATTTAAGTATCATATTTTTTTATTCTATAATTTCATTTGCCATAATATCGTCATCTATATGGTTTTATTTGCTATAAAACTCATAAGACATATTATTTCGTGACATAAGTATGTTTGCCAGAATATAACAAATGCACTAATATTTAAAAGCTATATTTACTTTAAACATAATGACTACATGACATAAATATATTTAACCTATAACCTACAACCTACTGATGGTATCACCTACATGATAATATTTACATGATCCTGATGAACATGCAGCATGCAAGCAGGCATGCAGCAGGCATGCAGCAAGCAGGAATGCAAGCAGGCATGCAGCAAGCAGGGATGCAAAATCATGTTCTAACCTAACCTAACCTATCCTAGCCGTTCTGGTTAGTATTTGCTTTTTAATGCGGGGGGCTTCGCCCCCCGAGCCCCCCCTCGGGGGCTGCGCCCGCGTACCCCCCTGCCGCCGTGTCTCGCTGCCACGCTGCCTGCTGTCGTCTAATCAATTTGTAAATTCATTCATAATAGTACCTACTACCTAACACATACATATTACATATTATATTATTTATTATAAATAATTATATAAATACTAAAACAAACGACTATAATATTATTTATTATAAATTATAGTCGTTTGTTTTAGTACATATAATGATTATTAGAAATAAATGTTATAGCATTCAAAAGTTATACCTTGCAATATTATGACAAAAAAATAATCAGTGAAACAATAATTATGGATTAAATAAAGTATTGCAATTAATATTAGTGCATCTAATACTTATGTTTAAAAATCATTATGTCAAACAAAAATATGGCATTTAAATTTATGGATAAAAAAAGACTCCCGTATATTACACCTTTCTCTTTTTATTTTGATTATAATTTCAACCTAATTTTACTTTTTATTTGTACCAGTTTTTAACCGACTGCGACGAAAAGAGGGTTATGTTTTTCGAGAGTATGTATATATGTATGTTTGTTTGTATGTACTCGTATATATAATTCCTTGACATAACCTACAGCCTAAACGGCTGGATGGTATTAGCTTGAGAAGTGTCATTAGATTCATATGTATAGTGAGAGTGACACTGGGTACATCAAAATAAAAAAAAATGCGGTTTTTAAACGCAGTCGGGTTTTTTTTAATGTAAGTTTATTTTAAGAACTAAAGCGACTTGCATCAATCTTAATTCATAATTCCTATTTAATTCAAAAAACAAAACAATGCAAAAACTTTCCAAAACTCCACTCCAAAACTAATTACTAAGAAAAGCATAAATCGCAAGAAAAAGCCTGCGGAACCGCAACGGGAAAACATTCTTTAACTTGACGACAATTCCAATTTAATCCTCAGCGAATTAAAAAATATTATTACAAAAATGTAGGACTGACTTCCGTGGAAAGATAACAAAGTTGACTTGTTAGTAATTCCGAAGTTATGAATGAATTTCTTTTAAATACTCGCTTTCGAGACATTTCTTTGTTTTTTATTCGTTTAAATGTTACAGGATGGAAAAAATAGAAAAAATATATTGAGTATCTATGTCTGGTAATTCAACGTGCTTTTCCACCAAAGATGTGCTATGCTACGTTGCTATGGATGCGTTTGATATCCACCAATCATGTCCGTTGAATATGAGGGCATCCTGAATATGATTGGTGGATATCAATCACAACCATAGCAACGTAGTAGAGCACATCTTTGGTGGAAAAGCACCCTAAAATTCATGGACTGCGGGTCAACTACAGGCGTGAACGAGCCCTAAAAGTTCTTTCTTTTATTGAATATAGCCGTTAGTGTCCCACTGCTGGGCAAAAACCTCTCTCCTCTTTCTCCACGATGCTCTATCCTCAGCCGCTCTGTCCATAAATCCATGAAGGTGTTCAGTTGATCCCGCCAGATTTCTCGAGGTCTGTCGCGAGGCATTTAAAAGTAAATATAAGTAAACATCATAATCATTTAAGAGTTTAGACTCTTGTCATTTAGGCCATTTAGGCCTATCTTCTGTCAGTGTTTTGACTTCCTGATACGACATCATGTTAACTTTCTCCTTCACTTGAGTAAAGTAAGTACGTCACGTTCTTCCTCTCCCTCTCTTCCCCTTGCTTCTCAACTTGTTTCTCAACCCCTTGTTTCTCAAGAAACCGTCATGTCGTATCAAGTGCCTTAAGGACTTTCTTCATATAAAGTTATAATTGGTATATTTCCAATGGCGATTGAAGTACTGTAGCTATTTTGTTCATTTTAAAAGTAAAATGTTCAAAGTCAAAGTAAAATACCCACAATCCTCTAACACCAATCCCGAATAAAAAAAAGTTGAAGGCAAAAATGGGCGCATGAAAAATAAACTAAAACTCGCTTGGAAATAACTTTCGAGCTATCGCCACTAACGCATTGACGCTTTAGCTGCAATATTATATGCGTATATTCTGTTGCATCGAGTTGCTTTAGGGTCGGCGCATACCTAACGGTTCAAAGTCAGTTGACACAACATTTGCATTTAAAGTGCTACAAGGTTCTATTGGTATTTGAGTGACGTTGTCAGGGGGCGTTGGTGGTGAATAAATAACTCAAATTAATGACAATTTACAAGAAGATATCGTTAGTTCCGATTTTTGCCACGCGCCAAAAGATCCTTGTAGCTGTAGTCGCTTCGATGGGTCGATGCTCATTTGTTGTGTCAACTGACTTTGAATTTTATTGTAGTCATAGTATAAATGGATGACACGTAGTTTTGGCGTAGTTTCTTAACAAATGTCTATCCGCAATCGCACCGCAACAGCAGATGCGTAAGAATTGCTCGTGTCCAAATAAAGAAGACACCATCTCAAATACTACACAACTACATTAATATAGGAATTATTTTATGTGTCAGAGGTATTTTTACACTGGTCGCTGCACAGCGTCAACTGATATTCGAATTCATGGGAAATACCTACCTGACGCTTGCTGGATGAAATGTTTACTGAACTAGAAATATGTACAGAATATGTATGTATATAGATATATCTATGAAGAGATTTTGAATTACTATGTTATAGAAATGGCAGTATTACGAGTATACTAAATATGCTCTCGTATGATTTTGAGCCGCAAAACTAGTTGACAACTTATGTTATTTGCAAAGTACTTAAGTAATACAGTTACTATTTCTTGTTTATTTTTTAATTTTTCAATTTTTTTCTAGAAATTACTAGAATTTCGTGAGCAAAGTTATTGAAGTCTTTGCTATTATACTACAAGTATGTCCATCAAGCAGATTTTTTTAACCCTGTTCTCTTATTGAAAACAGAAACAGTCAGCCTATCACATCCATTGCTGGGCTGGGCAAAGGCCTCCTTGCTCTCCATCTTCCTCATTGAAGTTGTCAATTTTGTAGATGATAGAATTTTGTTCATTCTTTACAAAAAAACAATAAGATTCTTGTAGTTTTACACTCGTATGTATGTGAAATCTTTCGATCAAGCAACGACAACATTTTAACATCGAAAGCAATAAAGGCGCAATCAAAAATTTATAGTGCATTGCGAACATAAAAGCAGTAGAAACTTCTATAAATTTGTAAGGCACGCACGAATTTCGCTCGTAGTATTATTTGAGCAATAGTAATCTCTTTAGAGTACCTGAGAGTACCTTTTGAGGTGTATTGGAAATTGAAGTACGAAAATGGATTTTTAAATCGCATTAAGTTCGTAAGGGTTTTAGAATATTTTAGTGTCGAAAGAAACGCATTTTGAGATTAAAACCTCGATGTTTTTCCAACGAATAACTGGAAAAATATATTTAGTTAGTAAGTAATAAAAAAAAGTTATACCTACGCAAGTTAGGCCATGACAAGAGTTCCCGAAGCCGATTTGCATGTATGAGGCGACTGATAATCGTGGATGAAGCGAAAGAAGTGTGGTTAGGATCGTAGTAAGTGAAGGGAAATGTTGGAGACCACTACGCTCCACTTGCCGGGGTAGGGGACTTCAAACCACAGTCGAGTCGTGACAGATATGTATGTATGAAGATATGTATGTATGAAGATATGTATGTATGAAGATATGTATGTATGAAGTTATAATCAAAATTGCATTATTGCTGAAAACGCTAACGTCAAAAGGCACTTACAAAAACAAGAACAAAGCCAGCAAGCTTATCATGGACACACGGCTTAACTTGCAAGTAAAGATAAACCATTATTTATTTATAGGATTAGGGTCTTAGTAACTTTGCTGGCTTGGGTACCTATATAATGTTTTCGTAGTATTTTTTTTTCTTAAGTGAAAACTTCGGTTTTCTTTTTAGAACTGGCGTTTTTAAGGTCTATCTACACAGATTCGGGCCGTGCCCGGGACGTGACGTTGTCATGACGACGAATTATTTTCCCTCCTGACGGGCCAAGGCCCGGCCACGTCTCGGGCACGGCCCGGATATGTGTAGACAGACCATTAGAGAGAAAAAACAATTGAACTCGCGATATGGTATTGTCACTGTCACCCTCCAAAATGGTGTTAAGTGCACGAAGCTTTTCTAAACTTAACATAAAAGAAAGACATTAAAACGCTTTTTTTTAATGTCACTTTTGTCAACAACCTCGTTGCATCTTACTTTAAAGCTTTTTAAAAAAATATATATAAATGTCGGCGAGGAATCATCAGAAGTGGCGTTTAAGCTTTTAGTTAAAATAAGACAGTGGGCGTGTAACGAACAAACTGGCTTTATTGTTTAGTTTGCAATCACGTTATCAAATAATAAGGTGAACGTGATGTTTTCCGATATCTCTTCAAATCAATAATCCCAACAATAATCTATCATACATGACAGCCTCTTCAAATATGCAAGCGCCAAAGTGACAATCAGTCCGAAACATGCCAGTTCTTGCATTTTAGCAGTAAAGAGTTTGCAAATGGTTCCAAAATAGCCTTCTTGAACGTTATCTCCGACATAAATTTCTTTATTTGAGGTTAGTGTAGTTTTTTGTATCTTATACTTACTAACTTTTGCAAATAAAAACTTATTAAAGGTTCTGAATGAATCAAAAATGTTTGGTCAACCACCGTAAAAATTCTTGGAAAAAATATGATAAAATATCAAAATAATTCTATCTAACTTTCAAATATCGAACAAATCGAATTTCATATTTTTCTCAAAACATTTTTCTTACCCTTTCATCAATATAACTTCGGGGATCCGAGAAAATACGAGTTTGCCCGAACACACACGAATATGTCCAAGTATTGTGAGGTTTTCAGACCAGCTTATTGTGAAGAAGGTGGCAGCAGAGCGGATATCTAAACATCCACTATATTTCTTTAGAAATCATATTTCGACGTTGCAAGATTTTATGCGAATTCTCGCTGAATTGGATATACTGGTTCGAGGCGGATTTAACCAGATTTTTCTGTAAATATTTTTTCCTGTTTAGCACTGTTTATTTTGTTAGATGGCTGGCAGACTGATTTCTGTTATTCTATAACAGGGTAGGAGTGGGTACAATACAATAAAAGCCATATTCTTAATAAAAACATTCATACTTGTACATAGTAGCTAAAAGGCCGTTCCGCTTCGCTATCTACTAAATATTATAGCATTTAATTGTATATATTAGTTTAATGGAATCTTAAGTTATTATCAGGTCTATTTTTAAAACCAAAAAGAACATATCATTATGGTGCATACAACATTTTATAATTAGAACACAATTTCCGTCCCTACTCAAATTTTCGTGAGCAATTTTTCCATTCAAACATTTCTAGTTCTGAAATGAATATTCACAATTGCAATAGCTTCGCACTTTTCCACATTGGACCACAACGCGTGCATGCAAAGAGCGGACGTGTTCAAACTGAACCAATCACCCGTCCACCGCCACTTTGCACTTTTGCTCATCTTTTTATTCGTCAGTTTACTTCTCTTTATTTTGCCAACACTAGAATTGCAATTTTGATAGTGTATGTTGAGCTGTGTTGGTATTGAGAGAAAGACATTTATAAAGAGAGATAAGAGAGTAGAGAGTAAGTTAGTAGAATAAGAGGTAAAAGAGAGGGAAAAAAAGAGACTTTAAGACAGAAATATATCTTTACAAATTTTAGCTAAAACCATATTATTGTTTTGCACTGTATAGCGATGCTGAGAAATCTTCTATACTAAGGCCCTATTTCACCATCTGCTGATAAAACTTATCTGACAGATAAACCTTTGTCTATTTCATAAAACATGACGTTTTAGACAGAGAAAGTTATAAAATATCTGTCAGATAAATTTTATCTGTAGGGTCAAACAGCCCCTAACAATAGCAAACTTTCCTTAAACTTTACACTCTTACCTAAAAAACTGTTTATTTATTTATCCATTGGAAATCATGCCGTTATAGTCTATCTTATAATAACAATGACAGTACTAAAAGACGGGGAACCTAATTGTTAGTTTGGTAGATTGAAGAGTCAATTTTTGTGAATCGATGTTCGAATTATGCAGTCGTCTTTTGTTTTTTGACTGCGAAAACTGTAATCAAAGGGCATGATCACTAAAAAAAATTTTTTAGTCCATCACATAGACTATTTTAAAATATTCGACACAATTATTTTTTGAATTTTCGAATGTAGTTATCATTCTCATTTAATGAAAGAAACATTGTCTTTAAAGAACTCTTTTACAAATATAAAGCTTCCTATAAAACACCCACTTTTTTATTACTACCTACACTCATCCATCAAACACGCAATCCTAGGATTTCATTCGAGGAAATCCTCTCTCTTTGCTTATAAACGTCTCTTGTTATTCCCTATTTCATTTATTGAACGTCAGTCTCAATGAAAAAAGGAAGATTCTACTCAAATATCCTGAACATGTGATTCACAACGGCGCACCATTTATAAGATTGGAATAAAAATGACTTTAATACCATTTCAAGAAAAGAGATTGCTTTTTCTTTGATTATTTGCCTACGAAATTTAGTATAGACTGCTTTTTGGTTATCATACAAGCTGAATCTCAAATTATCTTTATTTTATAGGTAAACATGAATACATAGCCTTTGATATAGGTACCTATGCTGAAGATATTCTTTGAAAGAACTGTGCAAACGCAAGGCAGCAATTTTGCCCAGAGAAAAATCTAGAATTTTGGTACATTAGTAATCTACAAGATATGGAGGCCAGCTTCATTTAGGTTAGATGGTGCTGTGTTCAATCCCGAGATATATTTATTACTAGCTGTCCTAGTAGTAGTCTAGTAGCAGAACTTTGTCCCGCCTTAGAATGAACTTTATTGTGTAGGAATAAAGTTCAAATTGACTCTACATTTTAGTAAGAAAACATTTGTATGGGAAAAAGGAAAGGTCTGTTTTAGGGCTTTCCCGGCAATTATTCGAATTTTTCTCACCGTAAAAACCATCCTTGGACTTCAATGAACATTTAAAAAAAAAAACTGCCAAATCGGTCAAGCCGTTTTCATGTTATGTCGTGACAACGGAAAACGGGTTTCATTTATATATATATAGATTATGGAAATCAAAGTGTCTTGCAATAAAACTTTCGATATTTAAATCATCTTCTATTTCGATTTTTAGTAGCACTTGCAGCTAGGGGCCCAAGTTTGCTAATTTCCAATATTTTCAGTTGTGTGTCGGCAGAGTTTCAATGCCATTTGTTGACACATTTGGTCGCAATTAGTGTAAGCCATTTGAAAATGAAAATGAAAATGAAAAGTGTTTTATTCAAAAATAGGCAAAATTCATTACACTTTTTTGATGTCACTTTTTTAATCTAAAACTACTGCCGGTTCACTACCTGTATAGCCGAGAGGAAGAAGACGGCAAGAAACCTTCGGCACAGGGCCCTACGTTATGTGCAATATATCTTTTTTTTAAATCGAGACTCTTATATACAATTATACATTGTTTAGTAGAATACCAAATCTGTCAGAATTGCCATTGACATTCTGCCGAAACACAACTGAGTCTATTTTTAATTAGCAGCCTTGGGCCCCAATTCCGTTTCTGAAACTAGCTAGAGAGCGTCTACTCTCTTTCTTACGTCTTTAGTAAGTTACCAGAATTACCTTCCAGTTATAAGTAATAATGATACGCAAATATTCAGCTTCCAGTTCTTTATGCTTGCAATAAAAATAAAATCCTACCTTCGTATAAAAAACACAATAAATACACGTTTCTTTTGTATAGTTCCCAAGGGAGAGAAATTCTGAATAAATAAAAAACCGGCCAAGTGCGAGTCGGACTCGCGCACCGAGGGTTCCGTACAAACCTGCAAGGTTTACAAAGTTCGTTCATTACGACAATCGAGTCATAACTATGGAAAAAGTAATAAGTTTATATTTATTAAAAAATATATATTTTGTAATGTAACTAAAAAGGACCTTGGGAAATTTTGGGTACACATCTTGGAATTAAATGAAAGTAGTGTCATTTGTTAGCTATAAGGATGCATATTATTTCCTTTAATGGCGACACACTCAATATCTAAAGTCAAAGTACTGTTTTTTACTCTTAAAGATTGCAAGTACCTGACTAGTCTGTAGATATGCTCCAACAGTAATGCGACCTATATCAATCGATAGCTATTCAAACGGCGAGTATTTCACCAATAGACGCCGTTGTCAAAATCGAAGGCCAACTTGCCGTTAATCGACGCCAAAAAAATTGCAAGTACCTGACTAGTCTGTAGATATGCTCCAACAGTAATGCGACCTATATCAATCGATAGCTATTCAAACGGCGAGTATTTCACCAATAGACGCCGTTGTCAAATTCGAAGGCCAACTTGCCGTTAATCGACTCCAAAAAAATTGCAAGTATCCGACTAGTCTGTAGATATGCTCCGACAGTCATGCAACCTATATCAATCGATAGCTATTTAAACGGCGAGTATTTCACCCATAGACGCCGTTGTCAAATTCGAAGGCCAACTTGCCGTTAATCGACTCCAAAAAAATTGCAAGTATCGGACTAGTCTGTAGATATGCTCCGACAGTCATGCAACCTATATCAATCGATAGCTATTCAAACGGCGAGTATTTCACCCATAGACGCCGTTGTCAAATTCGAAGGCCAACTTGCCGTTAATGAACGTCAAAAAAATACTTGCAATTTTTTTGGAGTCGATTAACGGCAAGTTGGCCTTCGATTTTGACAACGGCGTCTATTGGTGAAATACTCGCCGTTTAAATAGCTATCGATTGATATAGGTCGCATTACTGTTGGAGCATATCTACAGACTAGTCAGGTACTTGCAATTTTTTTGGCGTCGATTAACGGCAAGTTGGCCTTCGAATTTGACAACGGCGTCTATGGGTGAAATACTCGCCGTTTGAATAGCTATCGATTGATATAGGTCGCATTACTGTTGGAGCATATCTACAGACTAGTCAGGTACTTGCAATTTTTTTGGAGTCGATTAACGGCAAGTTGGCCTTCGATTTTGACAACGGCGTCTATGGGTGAAATACTCGCCGTTTAAATAGCTATCGATTGATATAGGTTGCATGACTGTCGGAGCATATCTACAGACTAGTCCGATACTTGCAATTTTTTTGGCGTCGATTAACGGCAAGTTGGCCTTCGATTTTGACAACGGCGTCTATTGGTGAAATACTCGCCGTTTGAATAGCTATCGATTGATATAGGTCGCATTACTGTTGGAGCATATCTACAGACTAGTCAGGTACTTGCAATTTTTTTGACGTTCATTAACGGCAAGTTGGCCTTCGATTTTGACAACGGCGTCTATGGGTGAAATACTCGCCGTTTGAATAGCTATCGATTGATATAGGTCGCATGACTGTCGGAACATGTTTACAAGATTTTTTCATACAAGGTGTGTTTTTCATACTTCAAGTTGGCAAAACATTAGTTTATAGATATTTTTCGACTTTTTCCTCATACTATAAAGTGATCAACGTCTTAAGCTCTATCGTTTGAGATAATAATAACCCTATATAAAATCTTGTACCCAGACTCCATACTCCCAGACCCATGGTCCTTTAAGGTTTTCGGAATTTTTCCTTTATGTGTGGTATAAAACGTTGCTTCATGCCAAATTTCAAGATTCAAGGTCGACTGGAAGTACCCTTTACGTTTTGATTCCCTTGCAAGTACTTGCGAGTTTCAAAATATGCAGCTTAAATTGCTGTTTCTTTTGATTGCGTTGACATAGAAGTTTGATTTTGCTACAGCTTAAAGGTATTATAGACCTGAGTATTTGGTATGAATTTCAATTTAATACCTCTACGCGTTTATGAGGAAATGGGTAGTAAGTTTAAGATTATTAAAAAAAAAAAAAATTTTGTGATGTAACTAAAAATTTATGGTTTTCGTAATTTTTCCTTTATCTATGCTATAAGACGTTGCTTCGTACCAAATTTCAAGACTCTGAGTTCACGGGAAGCACCCTGTAGGTTTTGATTCCCTTGCAAGTGTCGAAAATTTGCGGCATAAATGGCTGTATCTTTTGATTGCGTTGGCTTAGAAGTTTGATTTTTTCACAGCTTCAAGGGACAGTAGACCTGAGTAATTGATATAAATTTCAGCTTCATACCTCTACGCGTTCCTGAGAAAAAGGGTCTTGACAGACGGACAGACGGACAACAAAGTGATCCTATAAGGGTTCCGTTTTTTCCTTTTGAGGTACGGAACCCTAAAAAGGAATTCCTGAGAAAATCTATGCCGATTCTTGTAAATGTCTCATTTTTATGCGAGTGAGACGTGAAATGAAACTCACTGAGTGTTATTGTGAATTATGATTTGTCAGTATTTATTAGCTAGTGTCAGAATTTGCATAAAATAAAGCGCCAGTTACCTTTATGATTAAATATCCATTTCAGTTAAAACATCCATTGCTTTGAGACTAAATTGAAAAAAAAATGGACTAATTTGTGCAGTGAATAAATTATTTATATATCAATCTTATAGTAACTACACACCAAAGCCGCCGGCATACCGCCGGGCTAGGTCGCCGGCTTTACGTCATACGAATAGCAGCTGTCAACAAGCCGGCGGCTTTGGTGTGTAGACAGCTTTAAAGAGTATTATATAAACCAGCAGCTTACATTAGCTCTTTTTTCCTTTGCATAAAAAAAACAAATCCTTATCCTCAAAAAGATATACAAAATGCATTTATGAAAAAGCATTAATAAAATTCAAAGCAAATAAGTTTTTGTAAGAGCACCGTTGTAATTATAAGAATAATATATACTTACCTATTTTGTAGGATTATGTTTTCCGGAAGGATCGCAAATCCTCTTTTCGGATAAACCTCGTTTCATTGAGAATTTATTAATTTTGCATAAGAACTCTTTTGTATAGTGTGCTATTCTTGTAACCTTGGTTTGGAAAACGCTTTAAAAATTGGTTCAGCAGGTTATATATTAGACATTAGAGTGGAACCAATGATATTATATATATACTAGGTGCAGATATGTTATATGCGCGCACATTTTGAAGACTGTAAATAGACCTATTTATGACAACTTGTAGCTAGTCTCAGTTAGTCTGAGGACATTTGGAGTATGATTTGAAGTACTGTCATTAATGTCATTGTAATCATTGTTCGGCACAGATTTAAAACGCCAACCACTATAAAGGTAACATCTGTACCTATAAAAAATCATTGAGTGGAACAAACAAACATACCTACATAGACTGTCAAAAACATTACCCTTCCTTTGAGCTTCGACGTTGTCGGGTAAAAAAAGGAATTGACGGAAATAAACCGCATCTGAGACGCATTTGCTAGTGCGTTAGAGCGCTCTATATGTAATTACGTACCTACATAGTTAGGTATATAGTACATACATATTATATATACCTACATATACCTATGCATACATAAATATCGGTCACGAGTCTTTTCCATCGGGTAGGGGTAGGTAGTATAGTATATGTGTTTCATGTTCCCTCCACTTGCTACAAACCATATATTATAGTACCTACGTCATTCGCTTCATATTTACTTGTTACCGGAATACACACCGAAAGGGAGTTCTAAAATCGGTATTTATTATTGAATTTTTATTTACGGAATAGATGCCCTGTTTATTTTTAAACCAGATTAAGTTTCCAGCCGATATTTTAAGCAGATTATAAAATTTATGGTCGGTTATTTATATTTTGCTATTTAATGAGGAGTAAGTAATTTATTCGCCGGATATTTCAGTCGTAGAACTTTTAATTATGAACCTATCAGGTTTTGACATGTGATATAGAACTGGCCCCCAAGTCTGCTAATTTAGTCAAATGAGTCACATAAGCTTTGAAAGAAGAAAAACATTACTTTTTCGCTGTAGTCAGGTAAAAAACAAAACCTCCTTTAATAATACGAATACTTTACAAAAAAAACAACAAGAATTTGCACAAAAAAGTCCTAAACCACTATTGCGCCATCACGTCTAAGATAAAAAAAAAAATGTTGCCAACTTTTTTACCCGAAATGTCAACTGGAGTATTTCCCAAGTTTCTTTGAAGAATAACGGACATATTATAATAAATAAAACATGAGCGCTCATTTATCACTTAACTGTGATTTATTTACGTGCTCGCAGTGGACGCTTGTGTGAGCCTCGTGTGTCAAGATTTTGGTATCCATGTCTTAATAACGTTGGGAAAGGATAAAGAAAAGAAATTCTTTTTAAGATTTTCAAGGTTCATTTGTTTTTAGAGGGATGTGTGTGTGTGTGTGTGAGTCTTTGATACTCTATTTATACTAACTAGGTATATATGTGTGTGTGAGTATTGAATTCGTTGTCTGATTTGAATCTGTTTTCTAATCAAGAAATATCCAATATTTTTTTCATTTGTTTGAGTCTTGCCTACGTATTCATCATTTCTTCTAGATTAGACTTCTCTTTTAATGAAGTATGCAGAAAGAAACTTAAAAAATAATGCTGTACGTTTTTTGAACTGACTATGCCATGTCATCTCTAAAATGTATTCTTGTAATAATCTATGAAATGAATATAGGGTGACTTATAATTAGTGAACGATAGAAAAGGATATGCTGTACTCGTGATAACAAACAACTTTTACAATGGGACCAAGGTCTAAAATCATAAAAAAGAAATTGTTCCCCCATACTATCAGCTGATACATTTTGTATAGGGAGTTCAAAATTTTTTGAATGAGATCGACCTTGGTCCCATAGTACAAGTTGTTTGTTATTACGAGTACATGCATATCCTCTTCTATCGTCCACTAATTTAAAGTCACCCTGTATACTTAAATAAGACAAGTATTCATTCGTTGTGCAAAGATACCATTTTGCTAGACAAAAACTATTTAGACAATGTCGGTCTTCGTAACTGCGTCTCTGCTATCTGTCATAAATGTCGTGAAACAAAATAAAAGAGAAAAGGTAAAAACCCTGCATATTTTAGTGAAGGCCCTTTATATCATACTTAAAGAGACATATGGTAAAGACAGAACATAATTTATAGAGAATAGGGCCGAGTTTTTTTGTTTCAGAGAATATAAGTTATTATTATGCTATAGTACTGAAATTAATGCGCAATTGATGTGATATGAAACATTATTGAAGAACAGGGGGCTTAGCATGGCGCGCCGCGACAATTATCTCACGTATGCTGTCTATATCACATTTAAAACTATAGATAGAGACGCGCAAGCGTGACAAACGCATGACAACGTCTTGGCACGGAGTGCCATGCTAAGCTAGCTGGTTGAGGTAAAGAGAGGAAGAAAAAGACCGCGGCGTACTACCTACTAAGCCCCATTCGCACTATGCGTCCAGCCGGAATGCGGTCAGCCGTCCAATTAACCACATTATTAGCCGCAATCGCATCGCAGTGCGGATGAAAACTAATTTATCGTATACATTTTTGATTGCGTTCCGGCTGGCAGCATGCGTTGCGCCGTTGCCTCACTAACTCAAGTGAAAGAGAAAGTTAATGTCATATCATATCAAGAAGTTAAAGACGATATGCCTAAATGGTTGACGCTACGCAAGAGTTTTACTCTAAAATATGAATGGTGAGTACTTACTGAAGTTATCAAAGAGAAACAAAAGATCCTACCCGTAAAATAAACTGTCGTGCATTGTAATTTAGCAGAACTTGAATATATTTAAACCTCAATTTTACCATTAAACAATAAAGCTTCATTTCCTTTAAAATAAACTGGATACAATCGTAACAATTTTCGATTACCGAAGCTATAAACTTTTCAACGTTAAATCAATTGACTCGCGGCTAGATGGAGAACAATCCAAGTTTCTGATTGATTCTTTGTCCGACCCACAATGGAAGGGTCCATTGAATGCGATTAATTGGAAAGTTTCGTGTGTCGGTTAGGTTTACTAGATAGGCTTGTAAAATAACCTATTTGCCGACATTCAGAAGAAATCTCTATATTTTTCTATTAAATTTATTTAATTTTAACTAATCGCTTTCTGATTCGAGAATCCTTAAAAAAGTTGTTTTTTTTTTTTCAAAATTTACTGAAACGGGTCATACTCAATACTCATTACACTTTTCTACGGGCATTTTAGGCTTATTTGATGCACTTTAATCTACCTCCGGTGTCAGTGTCAACCAATCGGCTTATTATTGGGACAATCTGTGTATCGACGTGGATTTATATACCTAACTGTGCGGAAGTGCTCTTATACTGATATCATAACATAAATATATATTGTTTTATGTACAAATAACAAATGAATACCTAAGTATCAGATTTAAGAGGCAATTGATGTAAACACAACACTAGAAAAAGAAATGTGAATGCCCTTTTTATCTCTCTACATACACCTATATATCACGTCTCTTTCCCATCGGAGTAAGCACAGACCTCTTCCCTCATTGCTATGATCCAAACACACTTCTTTCGCTCCATCCACATTCATCAGTCGCCTCATACATGCACATCGGTTTTAGGGCATTTCTAGTAGGTAAATTTCGGTGTTAACCCCATAGAATCAGGGCGTTAATTTCGTATAGCCTCCTGTGAATTTGTTGCTTAGTATGCAGGTGGTATCAGCAACATTCAGCCTTACGTTCGGTCGCTCATTGTACAAGCTTATCTATTTATACAGGGTGTTGCAGAGGGTTGTAAACGGAAAATATGAGAGTGTAAAGTGTGGTGATAATTAAAAATTAAAAATAAAGAAGATTAAAAGAGCTTTCTTCTTGCGATAAACCATTTTTATAATAAGCATAAAAAAATTAAACAAAAATGTACTGGCATTTATGAAGATAATAATTGTTTGGAAAACAAAAAGCTGTTTAATAATTTGATATTGTAATTAGTTATCAAAGACTAATTCACCTGTAGCATACAAAATGCCCAGAATTAGGGACGCCGTTGACATTTTATTATGCAACAATAGTGATTTGTATAATTAGAGCAAAATTAAAACTTTCTTTTCCTTAGCTTTGCTTATCGATAATGTAACAATTAGGTACAGCAAAATTAATACAGACAGAAAGTCAAAGTCAAAACTGCCTACCACAATGGGAGAGAAGCGTGACGGATATTTTAGGTATGTATGTATGTAATACAGACAGAGGTTTTATTAAAATTTCTCACTTTCCATCCAATATTCAAATACACCCTGTATGTATTGGGAACACGTGTAAGCGTTAACAAAGAGCAAATATAGAGACGCGTAGAGGCTTAATTTTCTTTTTGAATAACATGAAAATAAAATATGCTGACCCACTTTCATGTTAAGGATTCCGAATACTGAATAAAGTACCTATAGAAAATAACAAATAATTCGATGCAGTAAATAAAATTAAAAAGGTAAAGAAATGATATTTCTGAAACGCTTTTTACCCGACTGCGCCAGAAGGAGGGTTAAATATTTTTCCAGATTATGTACGAGTAGGTACCTATGTTTGTATGTAAAATTCTTTGACATGCTCTACCGCCTAAACGGATTGATGGATTTTAGCTTGAGACGTATTTACAGTGAGAGTGACACTAGGTACACCAAAATAAAATAAAATGCGTTTTAAATACGCAGTCGGGTTTTTTTAACCTCTCACATCCCACTGACCCATTATAAACCCTGACACTAACTCCCTTATTACAAAACGAACTAATTCCCCCTTATTACAAAACGAGGTTTAAAGATAGTCCGACGTTAGTTCGTTTAGTTTGACGTTTTGTCCATAGCCGAAACGTCAAAAGAAACGAACTAACGTCGGACTATCTTTAAACCTCGTTTTGTAATAAGGGGGAATTAGATTTCCTATTGCTCTTTTTTTCTGGGATGTAAAAGATTAATAAATAAGTTAGGTAAGGTTATTCTTTCCTTTCCATCGTACGATATCCATACAAATTTTGCTTTCAAGCGATTAAATATGCCGCCCCCTGAAATAAGTAAAGGCACGGACCCTTCATATAATATTATTTTAACTGTAGTATACAATAACAGGGTACCCTTGTCTTTCAACCCAAGCAAACAAACTTAAGATATCGTTTGAACCCTACATAAATATGATATGGATAGTATAAATAGGTACCTATCTGTCATATGAATATAGCGTAGATAAAACGTGGATATAACCCAAAGTAAACATCACCCTAAATAATTAATGGCCTTTCCCAATATAATATCTATCTCTGGTTTTGCCCTACTGGAGACAAAAATAGTTATCTTACTTAGAATGTTTCGTGCCTATAAACCTACCGCTGTCAAAAAATCTATGGGATTCTTCTCAAGGATAGATCAAAAGTGACAGCTATGTGACAGATTTGTACGGATAGCTATTTGTCTTTGAATATTGGGACTGGCCGTAATACGAATTGCTTACCAAAATATCGACGAACACGATTTAGGTGCTTTAACCTTTTGTAAGTGACGCTAATGTGATATAGAATTTAGAACTTTGTATAAATTGAATTAATGTCCAAATTGATTTAAATTGAACTTACTGTTATGACAGAATATAATTTATTTAGAAAATTAACTTTCAATTAATAAAATTAAAGTTAGAAAGTGATTGTTAAAATACAATGTTATTTTTGGACTTTTTAAATCATCGATCGAAATGAAAAGTTTGCTTCTAAAATAGTAATAGAACTTAGAAATTAACCAACGGTCGTTTCCCATATGTAGATAACTGCCTATGATCGGCATGTGTGTGTGTGAATAGAAATAGTTATCTATCTTAGAATTTATCGTAGAATCTACCGGTGTCAAAAAATCCATAGGATTCTTCTGAAGAAAAGATCAAAAGTGATAGCTACGTGACAGTTAAGTTCTGTCGATCTCGGATAACTACCTTTGAATGGGGATGATGACTACATTCGAAAATTCAAAAAATAATTAGTCCGTCTTTTAAGGCTATTTAACACGTTCAACGCGTTACGGGAAGTATTTGGCCGTATTTGACTTTCGGCCTGTGCGGCAGCTAATTGTCCTTGTCTTACTCCTGGTGCGGCGGTGAAAAAACTATGTTCCCATACACGGATAAAAGAGATAACTATATTCCTGACATTCTTGCTTCATATATAATTAGTTTTTTATTATAAAATGTACGGGAAGTATTTTTGCGTAACGCACAGAAAATAAATCATTTTCATCTAACGCGGCCCGGGAACTATTTGTCCGTATCTCCAACCCCGTACCGCACAGACGTGCGCCCGCGCGTCGCTTCAGTGTGCACTAGTGCGGTGCGGTGTGAAGTTCACACGTCTCCACGCTTCTTTTTGCCGTCATGCGTGAAATTCGAAATGAAAATTGAAATGTATATTACATTATGGATTTATCCTGTAGTTATCGTAACAAGTTTAAAATTATCAAATTATTTAAAAGTTTTTACATAAAGAAGTAAAGTTTACTCGGAACGCGTGTTGGACAAGAAAAAGTTGATTGAACCGTTAAGTATTCATAACAATAGTCAAGTTCATTATTTTATGATTTATTCAAAAAATCATATTCAACTCATAATCAAAATAAAAATAAAAATTGTGTTGTAATTGTAATAAAAATTATGAGGCTTTTGTATTTACGAGTGTTCCACATCACTAGCGTGACATCTATTCTATGCGGCAGGGGAAGTAATTTCCCGTAAAATCACTGATTTTGAAAACTGCCTATAACTTTTAAAATATCGCACTGAACCCCGGGCGACGCCAGCTGTATATGCACAAGGGTTTAAACAATCAATTTGTTAAAAAAAATTGACCTGGTGATGAGTTTCCATGTCTCCAGAGACCTTTGAAGTCAGGACCTGATACGGGAAAATAGTGGTCGTAACGCACAGCAGACATTCTTGCTACGGGAAATATATGACACGTATAGCACCAGAGGTAAGTTTAAGTTTCGCGTTGCCGCGCTGAAGGTGTTAAAAATATTTGAAACACGTTTTTACCTGATCAAATGGGGGGTATTGACGTCACTCCTACGTAAAAATCGTACTAAGGTATGTGACAACATGAGCTACTTTAACCCAGTGTATCTGTGTCATTTTTAGTTTAAGAGAAAAAAGAAAAAATACGTGTCGAATATTTTAAAATAATCTATGTGTTGGAGTAAAAAAAAATTTTTAGTCATCATGCCTATTGTCTTTAAACATTGGGAACGGCCGTAAGTTTGTCAGTGATTTCGAGTAAAGTAGACAGCTATGAATACTAAGAACTCTGTATTCGATCTCACTTTACAAGATCTCCTTATTTCCTCGAGTTACACCAACAAAGTTAATTGAGAGCCCTTCTCGGATAGTTAGTTGTATTCCCGTTAAGTTTGTTTTACTTACTTTTGCAACTTAACATGTAAGTTTCATGTTCGAGTTTTGTGCAATCATGTTTCACTTGTTGTGTGATTTAATTGAGGTATTTTGCGGTATTTATGCAATGAATACGAAAGTGATTTTTAAGATACTTTTATGCTTGTTTTTCTGTCGTTAATTTTTGATTTGGTAAGTTTTTTATATTCATTGCAAACTACACTAAAAGATTATATGCAATAAAATGTGTCTAGATAATTTAATGTCTTATTTTTCTATCGATAAATGGATGTGAAGATGTTTGTTAGCGCCAAAACATACGGTGAAACGCAAATGCAACGTAACTGAAACTGCTAGTTGCTTTTGAGTTGCACAGCAGTTACTGCTAAAGACTTCCTTAGAAAACCACACACGACGCAACTAGTTTGAAACGTTTCGTTTCAGTTGCGATGCAACTTAAAAGTAACTAGCAGTTTCAGTTGCGTTGCAGTTGCGTTTCACGGTGTGTTCTAGGTCTTACTCTTTCACGCAAAAACCTCTGAACAGGTTTTATTAAAACTAATTTCATAAAGCTATTGCGTGAATTTTCTATGATACGAGGATAAACGCGGGCAAAGTCGCGAACAGCCTCTAGTATCCGATAAACCAAACATCGAAATATGACATCCGGCGAACAATATTAGAAACAATAATCTCCTTATCCACAAAAAAGGAATTAGAACAACGAAGCCGTGCATTAAATCCAAATTGGTGGAACTGTGGACTCAAATGTGTTACAGTTTTCCCCTCATTCTATCTGACAATAATTTCACAATCCGATTTACCAATATCTGTCCACTTCACTTACCTAAATATCATTTACCGAATCATCTTCGAAAACCAGTAATTGTATTTGCTCACTGCTATTCAGGGGCCCAAGTCTGCTAATTTAGAATATAGCCTCAGTTGTGTGTCGGCAGTGTCAATGGAATTTCGACACATTTGGTATTCTGCTAAACAATGGCTTACAGTGCTACAAGGATCTATTGGCACTTGGGTAACATCGTCAGGAGGGCGTGGGAGGTGAATAAATAACTCAAAATAATGACAATTTACAAGATAATATCGTTAGTTCTGTTTTTCCGCCACGCGCCAAAAGATCCTTGTAGCACTGTATACTGATTGCGACCAAATGTGTCAAAAAATTACATTGACACTCTCATAGACACCGACTCACGACTGAGAATATTTCAAATTAGAGAAATTGGACCCCAGCACATTCTGTCTAATACATGCGCACCTAAATCTAGTCCTATCTTGCTCATATGACTAAAAATAGGTGGATAAGCCCCTGTCGTGCACAGTATCACAAGATTCTACCCCGATATATCCCTTAATAAGGGTCCTCGCCCATCCGTCCCTACATATTTCCTACTTACCCTGTCATATTGTTATATAATCTACTATATAACCCAACCAAGCTGACACGACCTTTGATATATTTCACCTCAACAGCGCACGAGGGTCTACTTAAAATGGATTCTAATTTCGACGGTAGTTTATTTTCCAAACACATAGCTTTGTTATGGAAATTGACAGATTTGTATACGTTGGAAGAAAGGCAAGAGTTTTCTTTGACGTTTTTATTCTGATTTCTAACTTAATAGTTTTATGAGTTCGCTCAACGTTTGATATTGTCACGCATGTACATAGGTTATAACCTAGGTACCCTAGATAGACCAAAAATAAATGTAACATTTGTTTCCGCGTAAAATCTTATCAAGTTATTCATTAACATTACTAGAAAATAAATAAACATTTACAAAACAGAAACTTAACTCATAGTGAATTGGTAGACACATCAAAAAGTCCTTTAATAAAAATATAAAAGACGTCTACAAGGCTATTTAATAAAAGAAAAAATACCAAGCCAGCCAGCACTTTAAAGTGTCTAGTAAAGTTGTCTAGTTGTCATACTTCATGCAACCGCGTCAAAACAGACAACAATTTTACGATTCAAAGGCCAATGACCTTTAAAGATTTACGGCCGTGTCAAACGAAATACGTAAACACAAACATCCTAAGATGTAGCCAAGAGGCCGCTCAAATTCAGGGAATTGTCAATATTGCGCTCTTTGGTCTTCGCACATAAAATGTCCGAGGGTTTGTCCTGTTTTAGGGCCGGAACACACCTGATGGAGCGCAGCGCAGAGCTTTTTGATTGTCATATTATTATTGACATTGTTCTTATTTGAATAATATTCAAAATCAGTTGACACAACATTCGCATGTAGTCGCTACGATGCGTCGATGCTCATTTGTTGTGTTAACTGATTTTTAATTTTATTCTTACGAGAACAATGTCGATAATAATAATGACAATCAAATATGCTTTGCCCTGCGCTCCGTCAGATATGCGCCGGCCCTTAGAGGTAAAAAGGGACAGACCGACAGGCCCAAAGCTAATAAACAGGCTTTATGAAAATGATAAAAATTTGCGAACAATAAGATCTCTTTTGGGTATCGCGTGATGGATGTCCGATCAACTTTTTTCCTTTTGGATAAATGTTTTTTCGAGAGTTTAGATTACGGCTGTTTTAAAAATGGATTTGAAGTGTTCTTTGGAGTAAATAAGACGTGTAAAATGCTTTATTTGGATATGAATTTTGTTTCAATTACAGGAAAGTAGCGTCGTTGCTACCTTGCGATGGTGTTAAAAATGTAGGTAGGTAGGTAAGGTAACCTATGAAAAGCGACGACACGCAATGCAACGCATCATACGTGGCATTAGTGTAAAGCTCGCTCAAATTAAACATAGGAAGAACTAGATTATGTATACTCTTTAATTTAAAAAAAAGAAGCCTCTTACTTCTTAGGTTTTAGAGAACTAGTTTCTCAACCTCTCTAACAATCTAAGATTTATTCTAGACTTTATACAAATTAAACATAAATAGCCTAACCTTTTTATTATACAAAAACCCGACTGCGTCACGATGACTGTGTAAATACGAATCTAACGACACCTCTCAAGCCAAAATCCATCAAGTCGTTTAGGCTTGTAGGGCGTGAAAAGGAATATACATGCATATAAAAATACATTACAAAAAAACATAACCCTCCTTCTGCCGCAGTCGGGTAATAGTTTACTTACATTTTCAAATCTTTTAATTCTCCTACTCGACATTTTATGCTTAATCCGACTTCATTGTTAAAGAAAAATTCAAATTCGTAACATTACTTAATATTCTCTTTGTTCAAAATTTTTTAGAGACCAACTTCAAAAATTACGGTTTTCAGAAATTCTCATTAAATGAACTACACAATTCTTGCAAAGTTATTGTTGAATGTAACAAGTTAGGGGGCGAACAATATAATTAGCTATTCAGAGCACGATAATAAGTATTCGGGAACAAAAGGACAAAAGAATGCGCATTGTACATTTAATTCACTAATTAATTTGGAAATGCGTCCGAATCGAGAATATATTTTGCTTAGTTAGTACTTTATTAACACTAATGTACAGCCTCAGTAACTCATTGGTAAGATAAGAGCTCCGTAACTCTTGAGTAAAAGGTGTCAAGAGAGTGTGTTTTGCAGCGAAGGGGTCCTAGGTTCGATTCCCATCGGGGAAAATATTACAAAATATTTTTTATAACGCATCGTCAAATACAAAACAAATTGTCGCAAAAATAATAATAATATTTAAAAAAACGGACAAAGAAGTAAAAACAGGAGGCCTTATTGCTAGGTAGTAAGATCTTCTAGGCAACCTTAGGGTAAACATGGAAGAAGAGTAAATCGACGTGCATGTATGAGACAACTGATGAATTGGATGAAGCGAAAGAGTTGTGATCGCAGCAAGTTAAAAGAAGTGTCTACTCACACCGATGGGAGAGAGGCGTGACAGATATGTATGTATTTATGTAGGTATGTATGTAAAACGATCGTTTCAGGCACCGTTTACGAATAATCAACCGTTTGCCAAATACCACTCGGCATAATACGACAGAATTTAGTAGTTGAACTTAGGTCAAATGGCGTGACTGCATAACGAGACAACGGAGTGTAGATATGCAAGACCAATTTAAACCGCCAACTAGGGTTGTTAAAGATAACTATTATGATATCGATGCTTCTGAAACGTGGTACAAGAATTATGTTATGAATTCAGAAAATTGTCGCTAATTTTATAGATTGAAAATAGTTTGATGAATACATATATTTTTTTAAATTTTGAATGGCGTGTATTTTTTTGGCGTAGGTACCTATTATGTATGTCTGATCAAGAAAGAAGCCTTTGCCCAATCAGTGGGATCTCACAGCCTAGATTTATTTTATTTACATATTGTATTTTTATTTGTGCGCGCCAATCACAAGTTGAAATTCGCAAACTGAGAGCGGATACCTATAGCTGTTGTTTTTTTATTGATTCTCGACAAACAATTTTTTATACTACTAAATGTACATGAAACAAATGCTGATCCATTAAAATGTTTTAGGTATTTATAAGGGAGTCTCAAAATAAAATAGTCCGTGTTCTAGCTTAGCATGCACTCCGTGACAAGACGTTGTCATGGGTTTGTCACGCTTACGTCTCTGTCGATAGTTTTAAATGTGATAAGGACAGCATGACGTGAGATAATTGTCGCGGCACGTATGCTAAGCCTCCAGTAAGCAACTATTTTGAAAGAGTGTCGATAACTTTCAAATATCGAGGAACAACTCGATTAGTTAAGGAGTTGACATCTCTATTGCAAACTGTCTTGATAAATACTTTGGTAGGTTTAAGGAGAAGTTTGCTTAAATCCAATTTCGTCTAGTTAACTTTGTTTTGAATTATTTAGTTTTATTCTTGCTTTCTTGAAGTAAATTTCATCTTGTAGTTACTACGTTGTAATTGTAGGTAATTCTTCTTTTTCAAAATGACTTTAGGTTATGTCGTTGAATGATTTTTAAAGAGTGGAATGATACGATAGAAAAGCAATTGATTGATTAAGGTTTTTTAATCACTTATTCAATTTTTATAATTATAATTCTACTATTACATACATTCCCAGACGATTATATTCTAAGTTCATAGATATATCATCATTGTACCTAACACTACAACGACTGTAACCTGTGTAAATAAATAAATACGCAGATCATGAAAAAAATCTCAAAACCGTTATTATTATATCGATAAATGTTCTATTCAACTTGCAATGCATTATTTTAAAAGTGATAATTTGGGGATATCACTAGATCAATGTCGAACGCATTCGAAAAGTCACGTGACTTCATGCTTGAGGAATCAAAAAGTAGAGCAAAGATATCACTCGCCACGGCCACAAAAAAATGATGAATGAAATAATAAAATGTCTTGACGAACATATTTTTCATTTGAATATAATGCTATTATGCTACAGAATGAATTGTTTGCGTCGTTGCTCTCCCTCTTCCTGACTCGGGGCTATTTTTTAATACTTTTATTGGCGTCAAAATGCCACTTCTGGTTTTTATACTGCTTTATATATTTCTGTTCTTTAATTTATCATAACATAATCGCCTACCAAACCGCTATTTGTTAAAAAAGTTGATAAAATATAACAATATACATAAAATAATGATTAAGGTCTTCATGCGCGTTTGAATCACCTAATCTTCCTAATCAAGCTTAAAACGGTTCGATCCCTAAATGGTATCTACACACCAAAGCTGCCGGCTTTTTTGACAGCTGCCATTCGTATGACGTAAAGCCGCCGGCCTAGCCCGGCTTTAGTGTATAGATAGCATAATGGTGTGCGGGTATATTATTTCTCGGGTAAATGCCTGTAATATAAATATATTTAAATAATTTAATTATTCACATATTTAGCTTTTAAAATCTATAAACAATTTGATCAAATACCTTCATAAACATAAAGCATCAACATCAACACTTTTCAACAAAATGTTCGAACATATTCGATCCCATACGGGCAAGCAATGCAATTTCCTATCCAATGCGCCTTTCATACGTCAGCTTAAAGAATTACAGTACTCAACGCCGTCGGTGTACATCGAACACTGTCTGGGTGACTAAAGCGCCGGTTTCTGAGTAAAGACGTGTCAAACTACTAAATAGAAACACAATAGAGTAAGTAACAAAGCTTTGTCGACTCTGTTTTGAAATACGAAACAGCGGTTGTTAATGACATAAGCATGTTATACAATACCTCACATTTTAAATGACTATGAAGAGCATTCAAATAAAGAAAGCAAATGAATTCAAAATCCTGAAGTTATAAAGGTACATATTTGAGTGTTTTTTTTTGTTTCCAAGTAACGATACAGTCGACTAAGGCCCAGTTTTTCAATAGTGAGAAAAAAAATAACTTTCAGATAAAACTTTGCCTATTTCATAGTTAAATCCTCTTTTCTTTTTGTTATGAACCAAAAAATTTGACAGATCTTGACGCGTGGCATGCGCCATATTTAAAAGCAAAATTTTTGTTTACGTTGCAAATGGACGTTCAAGTGGTTAAAATCTGACGTTTTAGTTGACAGTGACAGGTATAAAATATTTCCAGAAATATTAATTGACAATGAACTTTAAAAAATAATTTATTCGTAGTATTTACATAATGTACAACACAATAAATAAATACAATACCAGGCCTTAACTATATAAACAAAACACTATCTCGATTTAACCCCTCGCTGCTGTCAATAAATGAAATAATTCCAGAAACTTCTATACAAAATTCAAAGTGGATATTCTGATTGCAATGTTGAGTTATTGGTTGAGTTTAAAAGCGATTTCTGAACTTTGACAACTTTCAAAGTTATATTTGAGATACAAAATTAAAACTGTACAATGACGTTATACATTTTATTAGTATAGGCACTGCTACATTGATTTAAAAAAAATCAAAATATACACTTTATTCAATAAATATTTAAAAAAAATACTAGGTACTACTATAAAAATTAAAAATATGTGTTTTTAAATCTAATCTACTACTGCTAGATAAATCCATCCAATAGAGATTTATATGACATAATATTTTTATAAAAACTAATTCTGAATATAAGTAATTAGACTGTATTGGTACTGTGGTTATGCATTCATAAAAAAACATTACCCTTCCTTTTGGCTTCGCCGTAATCGGGTAATAAAAATATAAACATAATATTACAAATATTATCTACGTCCTAGAAAAACTCAATTTAGTTCTCTATCTGCCAAAACCGAAGTCGCAACTTGACAAATAACTCACAATTCCTACTCGCACAACAAAATTCCTTACTAAAGTGGAACAACCGCGACAACGTTTCTCAGTACAATAATCAATACCTTTCTATTGTCAGTGTAGACGTGCCTACCTATTGTGTTGTGTCAACTGTACCTACGTTCTGTCAATCCCTCTTCAAGGAAGAAAAGGTGTACCTTAGCTACGACAATTAACCTGTCCATTCTATTTTCATTTTGTATTAAGTACCTTTAAGGCCGTTTTCAGGTTAGCGTTTTATATGAGCGTATAGGTCTTTGCCCACTGCACCGTACGTACCATGACCATGCTAGGACCGTGCTGGGTTTCAGAGAGCTTCAGAGACCACTCCATTTGCTACGATCCAAACACACTTCCTTCGCTTCATTCACATTTATAAGTCTCCTCATACATGCTTATTCTAGTTAGAGCGTTTCAGACTAGTGTTTTATACGAGCGTATACATATTTTTGAAGCGCGTATGCGTACATACGTATACGCGCGCGTCTTTTGTTCGTACAAGCGTTGACGCGCTTCTAAGCTCGTATAGTCCACGTTGACACTGACATACGACACCGCTACTTCGATCATATCCGCGTGTTCGGTTTTGGAAGCGCGTAAGTAGCGTGCGTGTACGCGCGTATAAAACGCTAATCTGAAAACGCTCTTAGTGTCAGTATTGTGTATATAATATAATAAATATTTATTTGGCTTATTAGTAGTGGTAGTGGACCTCGTTATTCTTTCATTAGAGACGTAATTAGTGAATGATAATCGACTTATTAGAAGTAGAAAATGTTTTTCTATCTTTTATATTATGTACCTCTGTTACATGAGTTCCCCTGTCGTAAATGTTTCCTTTATTTCACTTGGCATTTTCATTAAAACGAATGAGAAAATTTTGCTTAATTTGTGTTTAAAATAAAAGATGTTGTTTAATTTTTGTTAAAAATCTGAATAAGTTGTTTTAGCGTGAAAGAGTAAACAAACATTCTCACATTCGTCCAACTATCTATCGCCTCACATTTTGATATTAGTATAATAGATAGTATATATAGGTAAGTATATAATCAATCACACACATCGGAAGGCTTCATCGCAGTATGTACCATTAGTATTTTGATTACTTAGCCAAATACTTATAAAGCTAGCTTGAGTAATCAGAATTGATAAGCCTATTCAAGGTTTCACGTGGCGTGTTGTTTTTCTATTCGCTCCTCTCTCATCCATCAAACTTTCATATTATTCATCACTTTTACTCATTTCAGTTTCGTGTTTCTACTTACTTTTATAACTTTCGCGTTCAATTTAGTCGGTTACGCGAGTTCTTTTGCTTTCAACTTTTCTGTCTATGGCGAGGAAATTTTGTTATCTTGATAATGAAGGAGGAAGTTTTTAAATGCAGTTTTGTTATGCTTAATTAAATGATGGATAGAATGGGCATGATGACTTAAAAAAAAAGATTAGTCCATCACATAGATTATTTCAAAATATTTGACAAGTATTTTTTTTTCTCTCAAACTAAAAATGACACAGATACACTGGGTTAAAGTTGCTCATGACGTCACGCCTTAGTGCGATTTTTACGTAGGAGTGACGTCAATACCCCCCACTTCGTAACTTTGATCCTCTGTATCTTTGTATTTATTTATGTATTTGATCTGGTAAAAAACGTGTTACAAATATTTTTAATAGCCTAAAACACGGACTAATTATTTTTGGAATTTTCGAATGTAGTCATCATCCCTATTGGAGACTTTATTGAAACTGACTGATCCCGTGTACGCAACGAATTTAATACATAATGAAATCTGCTTCAGAATAATGATGCACAATTGTCACACGCAACGTGGGATTGTTCTTGTCTGCGATATTAATTATTTTTTGTGTCTGTAAACACTTTAAATGTGGCAATACAGATTTTTACTAATTTTCTTTTCTCTTTGGTTTGTGCTTCAATAAAGCACGGTCGAGTACACGTTCCCGCATTTTTATTGCAATCTACAGTCCACCTAAATAAGCAAGGTCGAAATAAGACCGCTTCAGTTTTGTTTCTAGCTTTATTTTAACGTAGAATATCAATAAAGGCACTCACGCACCTGTGGTGGTACCTTGGTTGCAGTTTGTTATTAGATATGAAATGGCATCAAAAGCGCACGTCAACAGTCTTCTGTGATTTGCGTTTTTCATAACAAACATTAAATTACAAACAAACCGCTAACGTAAGTGCGTTAGCTGCCTTTTTGTTAAATCGATATCCTATTTGAAATAATTTGTCTATGAAATTAAAAATCTACGCCATAGCGTTGTAAAATGTTTATTAAACTGTAAAATTGTAAATTTAAATGCAGTATTTCAATGTAATATAAATTTACGATTGACTTACAAGTTTTACAATACCCTCATTTAATTCTAAGATTACGATCCAACTTCGACCTAACCTTATTTCAAAGGTTGTCTAAATGTCAATCCTAATCTTTAAGAACAATATTTACATTAACAACTTCATTACTATTCTAATTTCAGTCAACTAAATAAATAATTTTAATTAAGAAAGGACTTAAATAAGAAAATTCGTTTAAATTCGTCACTACTTGACACTATTTTATAGAAGAGTTAAATTAGCACATAGTCGTATTTTGTGAATTCAGCGGTTAGCGCGTTTTCAGACTAGGGTTTTATATGCGCGTATACGCTCGTTTTTTGCAGCTCGTGTACGCGCGTGTTGACGCGCTTCTAAAGGTGCGTACAGACCATGTAACATAACATGTTATTTAAAATTGTTATATAACATGTTTTACATAATGTGGACACTGAATGTTATAAAACATGGTATAGTAACATGTTATTGATATGTACAACAATGTTATATAACTTTGATCGCGCAGCGTGACATTGTGGATTGTACTGAAGAACGACAAACGACAATGGTTATATAACATTGTTATATTGCATTGTTATTCTAATGTGTACAGTATTATTTTATGTTGCAATGTTGAATAACAAGGTTACATAGTGTGGATGTGTTATAAAACACAAGTTAAATAACATGTTACATGGTCGGTACGCACCTTAAGCTCGTATTCTTAAAGTTTACCTACACACATCCAGGCCGTGACCGGGACGAGTCCGAGAAAAAATATTATTCCATACATTTTCTTTGGTTTCGTTCACACACGTTGTCATGACGACGTATTTTTTTCCCTCCTGACAGGCCACGGCCCGGTCACGTCCCGGATGTGTGTAGATAGGCCATTATAGTCCATGTTCATACTGACACGATACCACCGGTACGAGCAGACGCCGAAGTACGCCCGTTTACACGAGTTCACTTTCTTGAAGTGCTTATATAGCGCGCGTGTATGCTGAAAACGACCATTTAAGCGAGTATAAAACGCTAGGTCTGAAAACGCCCTTACAGCCTGTAGTATCATTAGACTTAGGAGTCTATGCTACAGTAGTTGGACTATTAGCGCCAAAACACACGGTGAAACGCAACTGCAACGCAACTGAAACTGCTAGTTACTTTTAAGTTGCATCGCAGTTTCTGCTATAGACTTCCTTAGAAAACCATACACGACGTAACTAGTTATAAACGTTTCGTTTCAGTTGCGTTTCACCGTGTGTTCTGGGTCTTAATTGTAAGTTTTTCTTAGCTTTTCCGCATTGCAATTTCAGCATTTACATTGACTTCAGAGACATCTACTTCTTCTTGTTAGGTACCAGTACAGTCGTGCAAGTTACACCTGTAACAAAAATACATTTTAAATTATCCAATCATTATTGTAAGATTTGTTTTGTATTGTACTATACAAACACCTAGCCTACTTCGTGTGTATATAATATGGTGACATAGCTTTTATTTATTTTCTAAAGATTGCGATTGTCAAATTTGATAGTCCATTTTTTATATTTTTTGCCCACTACAAGGGTAAAAGCCTACTCTCGTTCGATGCCTATACATATAGGATGACTTTTAATTAGTGAACGATAGAAAAGGATATGCGTGTACTCGTGATAACAAACAACATTTACTATGGATAAAGGTCGAAATCGTTAAAAAAAATTGAACTCCCCATACAAAATGCACCAGCTGATAGTATGGAAGAACAATTTTTTTTATGATTTTGAACTCGGTCCCATAGTAAAAGTTGTTTGTTATTACAAGTGTATACACATCCTTTTTATTGTTAGCTAATTTAAAGTCACCCTATATACTTTCTTAAAAATAATTTTAAATCTAAGCACATTATTATTTTAAGCCTCTTCTAGAAAAACATCAAAATTCATACGCTGTACACGAATTTGGATTGTTTATTCCGAGAGCCATCAAAAGTTAATCAAACTTCAAAAGCGAGGTAATCGAATGAATTCATGAGTTTTGGCCAAAGTTGGCTCTCTGTAGTGAGTTGACCTGGGACACGATTCTCATAACTTTCAAGTGGTCACTAGTCATTAGAGTGATGCCAAACGAGCGTAATTTTGTGAGTCGTTAGTCGCAGAATTTCGGCCGCTAAAATTTTGCTGCACTCGGTTTCATACAAAAATGCAGGTTTCATACGACGCAAAATAAGTTGTCAAATAGGGATGATGACTACATTCAAAAATTCAAAAAATAATTAGTCCGTCTTTTTGGCTATTAAAAAATATTTGAAACACATTTTTTACCTGATCAAATACATAAATAAATGCAAAGATACAGAGCATCAAAGTTACGGAGTGGGGGGTATTGACGTCACTCCTCGTTTAAAATCGTACTGAGGCGTGTATTTGATCAGGTAAAAAATATGTTTCAAATATTTTTGATAGCTTAAAAGACGTACTAATTATTTTTAGTATTTTTGAATGTAGTCATCATCCCTACTCGTTCACAAGTGTCCTAAAGTAAGTGATCAGAATTAGGGACTGCAAAATCATAACTTCAGTCCTGTTACGATGTCACTTAGTTGCAAAACTGGCTTTGCTTGTCAAGTCTTTAGCACTATTTAGTTAACTCGTACTTTATTCATTTTCTTGCTTATTTTGTGAAGTCCGCTGCTTCTTGAATATTACTTTGTAGATTTCAGATTGTTTATTTTACTGGGTGTAACAGAAAGAGGGTATACCTAAAACCAAAACACAGCGATAGTCCTCATGAAACTGAACAACTTTCCCCAAGGAACATAGCTTGTAACTATGTAACTATAACGTAACTCCTCATGCAAAATGTCCGATCAGCTGATCGAGTATGATGACCCGTGTTCCTGGGTAAAGTTGTTCAGTTTCACGGGTACTATCGCTGTGTTATGGCTTTATACCCCCCTTTCTGTTACACCCTGTATAGTCAGTAGCATGTTTCGTTGTTTGAATACAAAGTTCTGTTTTGTGATTGTTCTGAGATTTTGCAATTCTGTTGTATAGCATAGGTATTTGATATTGTATCTGATATTTTGTCAGAGAACCAAACGGATATTGATCTTAGATTTTCTTTCGCGAAAGACGTCAAGAGTTTAATTATGAGTCAAATGATACCTAGTTATTATAATAAATTAATTATAAAATCAACCCTTTTAATGTCCCCACTACAGGGGCGCTACCACGGCACTATATAGCCTAGTCTCATACGAGAGTGATTAAGCAGTATTCCACCATGCTGTTAAATGCAGATTTCAGATACACCTTTGAATTTCTTCATAATTAGATCGGCATTAAATCACCGTCTAAATACCTAAAAATAACAACAAAACTCTTCCAACTTTCTTAATTACTCATAATACGTTTTCCTTAACGCCAAGAACGTCAATTTTAATTTTAAGATTATCTCTTTCACCGTTAACTGCACCCTCCTTGTAATTAAGATGAATATTCGACATAAAAATTACTTAAAGATCTCAACAAAGTAACTTTACGTTAAACTCCTTTAAATTAATCGCATTGGATTTTAACGGCCGTTCCCAATATTATATCTATCTCTGGTTTTGTGGGGCTTAGCACGGCGTGCCATGACAATTATCTCACGTATGCTGTCCTTAGCACATTTAAAACTATAGACAGAGACGTAGGCGTGACAAACGCATGACAACGTCTTGCCACGGAGTGCCATGCTAAGCTAGCTGGAGATAGAAACAGTTATCTATCTTAGAAATTTTCGTTCCTATAATGGTGTATCTACACACATCCGGGCCGAGTCCGGGCCGTGTCAGGGACCTGACAGGGAAAAAATATCGTTCGAAACATTTTCTATAGATTCGTTCACAGACGTTGTCATGACGACGTATTTTTTTCCCTCCTGACGGGCCACGGCCCGGATGTGTGCAGATAGACCTTAAGCCTACCAGTGTCAAAAAGTGTATGGGATTCTTTTGAAGGATACCTACATCAAAAGTGACAGCTACGTGATAGTTAAGTACTGCAGATCTCGGATAGCTTTCTGTCTTTGAATATTGGGAACGGCCGTAAGAAAAGAATTTCATCCGCGATCAACTTTCGAGGATATTCGTTTAGGAGCTATAAATTTATAATTGGAGTGAATAAAGTTACAAATAATTCTTTAACTTCTTGTTTTATTCTTGTTTGTAATTTGGCACAAGCAGATATATAAATAAAAATGACACAATTCTACTGACATAAAATGTTCTAATTACTTATTATGAAAAAAATACTACGAGTCTATTAGTGTGCTATTTTTATATGCTGGTATGAACTTGGAGCTGATTAGCAAATAAATCCAAGCATAAGTAGTATTCCTTCCTTCATAAGTAGATTTTTTTTTCTTTTTTTTTTCATAAATCCTTCCTGCATAAGTAGGTATTATTAATTTAGGACATTTATTAATACGTTATAGTTTCAACAATATCAAAATAAACTATAAACAAGCAGGAGCAAATATCACAGACTTTATTTAAATGTACAAAGTTTTGTTAAAAGTGCAATTTAAAGTTTAGTTTGCTAGTTTCCAATACAATTAAGACTTGAAAAAAAAATAGGACATCAAAAGAACCATTTATAACTCATATACTACCGACATAGAATAGAATTATAATTCTGCTATTATGTCCAAAAAACGTTATGTAAATGATGATTAACAAAACAATGATTTTAAGGTCTTAAATACTTTCTTTCTTTTTTCTTTTCTTTTTTGTTTTCTTGTTGCAATTATAAAGAGCCGTTAATTGAACAACCTATTTCTGAAAATAAATAAAATAATAAGAATACTTACAAGCCATAACACCAGCGAGGAAAAAGAAAGGCACGACACATCCAATATTCAATAAAATTGGGAATATCAGGTTTCCAAACAGCGATCCTATTCGGCCTATCATCATAAGCATTGATATTGCTAAAGTTCTGGAAAATGAAAATAAATATTATGACACATTAATACAGATTGTAGGTAAGGTAAGTAATGTGTTCTTAATCTTTCACATCCCAGTAAAAAAAGAACTATAGAAATCTATTGTGTCTGGGTTTATAATGGGTCAGTGGGATGTGAGAGGTTGATATTGAGTGAATTTTAATTAGTGAACATTAGACAAGTATATGCATGTATTCGTGATTACAAACGACTTTTACTATGGGACCAAGTTCGAAATCATTCATTTTTTTCTTATATAATTAAACGATGTAAACTGGTGCATTTTGTATGGGAAGTTTAAAAGTTTTTGAATGACTTCAAACTTGGTCCCATAGTAAAAGTTGTTCGTTATCACGAGTAGCTCGATACATGCTTGTCAATCGAATTGTTTTTCTTGTTTAAAATTTACTTCTGTAAGTAATCTTCAGAAGAAATTTTCAAGACTGTGCCAATGTCATCGAACCTATTCCCACTCATGGATAGATCGCCTCTTACCTTTGTCCAAAGAAACTATGTCAGTGCCGACATAAAACTGGGCACCAAGGTTATTTATTGTAAACAAGACAAAGATGGTTATGCTGAGAGTTTTCTAAGAGCGTTTTATGGGAAACGAAAGAGAAAAAGTAAAGTGACAAAATGAAAAAATATAGAACTAACAAGATCAATGTATGTATGAGCTTTAAATTATCAGGTCGGAATTTATAAACAAGGTGTAACAGAAAGAGTGTATCAAACCGAAACACAGTAATATTCTTCATGAACTGAACAAATTTCCCCAACATGGGTCGTAACTCGAGAAAATTTTTGGATCGCCCATATTTATTTGATCAGCTGATCGGACATTTTGTATGGGCAGGCCAAATTTTTTTCGAGTTACGATCTATATTCTTGGGGGAAAGTTGTTCAGGTTCATGAGTACTATCATTACCTATGTCTTAGCTTCAGCCTTTCGGTTACGGGCTATATAAACATGGACAAAAGGAGTCACTCTTCCTTAACATTACCATAAAGCTAATGGCAATGGGGACTTGCGAAACCGCTAGGTATTTGTTTTGAAGCATGCTAAATTAGATGCAACAGTGAAACAAACCTGACAGCAGTCGGAAAATGTTCCACAGCGGCAGCTTGAAGCAAACTCATCATAACTTGCGCCAAAGCCATGTCTGTAGCAAATAATGCTACAACTTGAGTCCTCGATTTAGACCATCTAATGCCGAGTGAAAGACCGATGCAGCATAACCCGCCCACGATGAGAATCGTCTTTTTGCCCACTTTATTTACTAAGAGACCAGATACCATGTAAGGTAAGAGACAGACGCATCCTAAGATTATTGTGTTTATGTATGTTGCTGTGCCGCTTTTTACCTGAAACAATACGAAATCACTTAATTAAAACAATCACTCTGATAAAATAAAAATAAAAACGGAAGCAGGAGATCGCGCGGTCGTTATCAACCAGAGTACCGATTAAGACTCAACGTCTTCCAAGTTCTACGCGGTAGTGAGAGACGCGCTGGATCAAAACCGATGGAGGCAGATCATCTGCGCATAATATTACCCTGAAACTGACCACGATCCTTAGATACGAAGGACCGATTTGAGAGAGAGATCAGAAATTTTATGAACTATTAGAAGAACAGCAATTACTATTTATGTCACTTTTATGTTAATATTCCTAATATTATGATAGATACTCGTACCTATTAATTAAATTTTTGAGTATCATGGTCCACGTCCTTTTATTTTATTTATGGAAAATGACATTATTTCAAAAGTCTTTCCAGTTATGCTTTACATACAAACAAGTGATGTTATTAATGATATCAAAAACGAATATCAATTAGTAACGATACAAAGAATTAAATGATTTACAAATAGCCCAAATTACAGCAAGAGTATAAATTAAAAATTAATACATTTAAAATTAATGCATTGAACTCCACGTTTAAAACCTTTGAAATGTAAAGACCAGCATACTGCAAATAAATGAGCTACATTTAAACTATTTTTTGCTGAAAGAATAATACGTGTTATCGATTTATATTTCACGGAAATCTGCTATTTCAAACACTTACATTATTTAAAAATGAAAATTGCAATTTCAGACTTAACATAAATTCATAAAAAAGTAGTCACAATTTATAAGAGATTTATTACTTATAATTTACATAAGCAGATAATTAGACTGGCGATGATAACATACGATTTTTACGTTGTTAATTATGACGAAAATAAAGAAAATAATTATTGTTTCTTTAAAGGTCAATTTTTTTCGGAAGTTTATCTTCCTCTACTTAAGAAATGCTCAATTTGATAGGCATAAATGGCGGATGCATAAAATAATGATGACTAATTGAAACAACCTGTATTTATAATAAATACATACCGGTACACAAACATCAGAAACTGTAACATTAAGGCTTCTTATTTTTAAATCATTTGTATACGCATCTAGCATATCACATAATTCTTGATGTTCTGGAGTGTTGTAATGTTCTACAATTGTAGATAGTTGTGGAAACCACATTCTTATGACGTTGTATCTGAAAAATTAATTAAAAGATTTTTTATTTGTTTTTAAATTTGCAACTTTAGTAATTCTCATTATTTTCTTTATCTTTCGTATCAAGTTGAAAATATATTGCCTTTTAGTTTTATTCTTATTTTTTTGATTCATTTTGAATTAAATATTGATCAAAGCATTGTAAGAAAGGAGGCACAAGGATAATTAAATTGACTATTTATTGATAAACAAATGTTAAATGAGAAATCCCGAGATCATTTTCTATTTTTTTTGCACATTAACACGGCGATCATTGAAAGTGGCGGGAAGTGATATCTGCCTACCCCGATGGGAAAGGGGCATGACAGATATGTACCTATGTATGTACGTATATGGTCATACAACATACATAAACACATATCCGTCACGCCTCTCTCAGAACGAGAAAGGCAGAGACCACTTAACTCCATTTGCTACGATTCACACATACTTCTTTCGCTTCATCCACATTCATACAAAAATTCTCATGAATCCGTCTATACATTCTCTAGATATCTTCAAAAGATGTATTGCATGGTATACTTAATAAGTATTACATATAATACAAGTTTGCTAAGATTGTTGATACAAGTGGGACAGAGTAAAACTTAACTTTAAACATACTTAAAACATCATGTCGTGTCCGGCGACGGTGACTCCGGAGGCTTAGCATACGTGCCGCGACAATTATCTCACATTATGCTGTCCCTTAACACATTTAAAACTATGGACAGAGACGTAAGCGCGACAAACCCATGACAACGTCTTGTCACGGAATGTATGCTAAGCTAGCAGAAACGTTTACATTTAGGATTGTTGTTGAAGTGGGTAATGGGCTCTGATGTGGCTTGCAAAGCCGAACTTGGTCTTAAAAATGCGATCACAGGGGGTAGGTACAATTCAAAACATACTTACAGCAACATAATACTGAAATTCATACAACAGAATAATATCAGCTTATGAAGATAAGGCTTCTTGAACAAAGGTTTCACATTATGAAGACCAGCTGTTAATTGTTTTCCAAGAGTCTTTGGACTTTCCGGTGGATCGTCAATTGTTTTAGCAGTCTTGTCTTTCCATAGATCAGCATACTGAAAATTTTTAAATTTAGAATTTGCTCAAATCTCGCCGTAACTTTTTTAAAAAAGGTTATTTGCAATAGTTTGTTTAGAATTCGTGTTTATAAGAAAATCTATTGAAAATAAAGGTATAATTTTGTTAATATCGAAATATTGCGTATATTTTCTAAACTTTTTATTTTTATTTTAATAAAACAACTATAGCTTTGTTATGTTAATATTTAAAAAACAAACACCTTCCAGACAAAGTTTAGACAGATGTCAGACAATTGTTTTTACATTCGTTGGCCTTGATACACAGTATGAAAAAATATCAAACAAGAAATTCATTAAATGATCACCTATAATTTTTTTGCTCATTTTTTTAATGATATATCATACATCATGAAAGTGCTAATTTACACGTGAAACTGTTCAGAATAAAACTAAACTTGTGCAACTAGCTTAGTAATAATGAAATGAAATGATCATTTAATCCTGTAGGTTTTGACAACACTTAGGACGGGTCATTTTTTAAAGTTAATGCTAGATTCGCAAGAGTGCAGTTTTCCCCACAGAAGAACCTAGCAAGAAACTCTGTAGGGTTGCTCTTTTCAATTTAAGTTTTACACATCTCAGGCATAAACACAGAAACATATAATAAAATTAATATTTCAAAAGAGCTATCCATAAATAGAAATTTGACCCCGCAATATCCAGGAAAAAGTAAGGTAATAAATGGGAAACAGAGAAGTGAAAGGCTTAGTTTGATAGGATCCGCATGACATGACCGGCCATCACAGCAGCACCTTCACACAGGTCTCAACGCATGTGCCAATAAAAAATCCGGTTTTACTATTTCTTTCAACACTGCCTGTTAAATCTACTGCAACCTAGCCCTTAAAAAGTAAAGGATCCTTGAAAATTACTTTTAATTGAATCGCTGTTTTAGTTGTAAAACTATGTTTACTTTCGTTCATTGTGTTTGATCGTTTGTTTAACTTCACCGACCTCTAAGTCACGTAAGCGACGCGAAGTTAATAAACTATATTAAACTTTAGTGCTCAAAAGGTGAAGTTCAAATTCACAAAATTAATTACTGAAGTGACAGCGATAATGTTTGTCGAAGTAATTATAATGTCTATTTAAAGTTAGATACATTTTAGATTAAGAAATTTTAAGATGTACAGAATTATAAGCGCTTACAATTAATAAATTGATGATTTCGTAGAAGAAAGTTTAAGAAAAGCTATTATAAATAAATTGGCCATCCGTGGCTTTGTAAGTACCCGACCGATTTTGATTTACTCGATATCTTAAAATCTACTTAAAATAATGTAACTGTGTTAGTCTGATGTGTCATGCTGTATACACACCAAAGCCGCCGGCATGCCGCCAGGATACGAAAGGCACCTGTCAAAAAAGCCGGCGGCTTTGGTGTGTAGATACCCCAAGCTATGAAATTGTAAACTTTCATTAAAATAAAGTTGAATGTTTTTTGTGGTAAGAGTAACAAATATCAAAATATCTGTACGTAATCTCTATGTTTGTATTGTTTCAGGTAAATGAACCAAAATGGCTGCCTAACGCTGGTTGTTATTTAAATCTCAGACTGCTATCTGGGCTTAGTTTACGTTTACATATTTAAGCAAAACCACGTTGGTTTTGGATTAAGTGATAGAGGTGTGTTTGGATTGTAGCAACTGAAGGAAAATAGTCTACCCCTATGGGAAAAAGGCATGATAGATATATATAAAAAAATCCAAGATCCAAGATCACTGTTAGATCAAACTTGGCTTAGTCTTCAACTCTATGTGTTGCAATATAAAAAAGTAACCTCTAGAGTTTCTTTCTGGTTTCTTCTCTGAGGAATCTACCTTCCGAATCTAGCGTAGCTTCTCTACTTATTTTTTTATTTTTAAATTTAATTTTTGACATATAAATACTTTTTAAATTAATAAGAACCTAATTGTACAGTTTGCAATTCCGCACACGAAGGTAAGTTGAAATTCTTCTAATTACTCTATCTCATTCTTCCACGTACCCCTCAAACTTACTGCAAATGTCTCAACAGGCTGTCCAGTGTTCCTCTTGTAAATGTAACATATAATTTTCCTAGCCTCCTCGAATTTCTGTTGGCCTATTAAAAATTTAGGGCTCTCTGGTAAAAGGCTGTACATTATACAGGCCATTACTGGATATGATGCCATTAGAATGAGGTAGAAATTCCAAGTGTTCAGCACTGAAATGAAGATAATAAATTTAAATTTGGAGTAATGTAAAAATCTTTTGTTTTAAAATTTAAGTAAAAAAAAGAAGATTCTAAAAGAAGAATTTTAAAATTATCCTTTTATTTTTGATGCCTTAGAAATGATAAGTCACTCTCTCATACGGATTTTGCAAGTAAAATAGAATCAAACGTGATCAAGCAGTTAGATTTTTTTTTTTATGTATGTATGGTTTTTAAAGCGTTGGGCGAAAATAGCCACAGAATGGGTGCCGGAAGACGGCCAGCGCCGCTGAGGGAGGCCCAAGAAACGATGGCGTGACGACCTGAACATATTTAGGGAAGATTGGTGGGAAGCCGCCACCAACAGAAATGTGTTGAGAAGCATAGGAGAGGCTTTTGCCCAGCAGTGGGACAATATAGGCTAAAAAAACAATGGTTTTTAAATTAATATTGACAATGATGCAATTTTTAAATTATTATGAAAACACTAGTTGCGTTAACCAAATAAGAATAAAAATTTGGCTTACCCACATAACCGCCGAAAAATGTATAGTGCCAATCTCTCATTAAAATAACCCACGAAACACCAGCTAAAATAATTTGACTAGTCGATGCAAAAGAGGATTGGAAAATCATAATACGGTCTCTAATACCGTTGTGGCAAAATTCTGACGCATACGTCATTGTAGCACTAAATGCTGCCGCAAATCTGAAATCAATTTAAAGGTTAGGTTAGGTTTTCTTTGAGAATGGCTGGAAACAAGATAAAAAAGAAGAAGCGATAAAAAGAGAAAATAACAGTGATAATATTAGTAAAGATAATATAAAATAAAAGACTCCTCTGGGATACATGATATGACACGAACTGTTGATGATTTTCTAATGCTTGCGTTTCTTTCTTTAATTTAAATGTGATAAAGGACAGTACGGCGCGAGATGACTCTCACGGCAGTGACTACTGGTATTAACCCCTTGTCTGTTGAGAATCCCAGTACAGGACTTGACAGTTTACTGTCAAATATGCCGTGTCTGTTGAGTGACCAATACAGGACACTTAACAGATCTGTTTTTGCTAAATGCAATAAAGAATCAATTTTGAATAGTACGAGTATTTTTATCAAATAGATCGATATTAATGAATTTTACAATACGTATTTTCATAACAAACTTCGAGCAACGCGCTTGTCCAACTTCGAAGTGGGTAGCATGATGATCAATATACGAAAATAATTTCTATTTTACAGCCTTGATGTGGCCTCTAAAATTATAAAACTTTATATTGACACGAGGCAGCGTTCTATAAATCAAAAGTAAATCAATACTACTAATACTGAAGTTGGATTTTAAAAGCTGAATAAAATATGATATAACTTAAAATAGATGAATATTTAGAGCTGATATAATTTTTTGAAGCATTGTCACTAACGAATGTTTGATTGAAAATATATATATTAGGGTCAAACTAAAATTGTTATGTTAATACATCAGGTATTTATTCGAAGTTTGAATCATTTTCCCATCTTTTTATACGTTTGACATTGTGAACATGTAGATTATTATTTTATATCATTAACTTTAACTGAATGGATATTTTTGATATCATATAACTGTCAAATATGAAAATGGTTCAAAATTATCTTTACCTTTTTGGGATTATTGTTCTCAAAAAAAATCCTATGAACTGGTACTGGATGACCTCAGTGAATTCTCACAAACTAATAAAAATACGTTTTTAAAATGAACAGTAGGAACTTACACAACCCCTTCAATAACTTTCGCAGCAAGAAGAACTTGATATGTTTGACTGAAACCAGCTATCACATTACAAATGCCCATTGCTCCATAACCACCGACAAGGAATATTTTTCTTCCAAATGTGTCTATTAGGAATCCAGTAACAGCTGATGAACATATCATACCTGGAATTTTTTTTTAAAAAATCGATCTAAAGAAAGTGTTTGACAAAATATATCACAGCACTTGTAAAGGAAATAGCTATGATTGGGTTTTTAGAGTGATTAAATTATATGTGGTTTACTTTCAAATTAATATAAAGTTTAAGAGTAAATAGTGGTCAGAGGTGAATTGAGAAATGTAACTTTTCTATATACCCCAAGGAAGTGTTTTGGGGCTGATGCTTTTGCCGCCTGTATACTTTGCGTCTCTAGGGACACAAAGTTTTATGTTCGGCTCGCTTCTCTGATAAACAATAACCTACTTTCGAAGTAAGTCAACCTGCACTGTTTCAGAAGTTGTTATATTGTGGCTGTATTCATTTTAAGTGATTTTGAAAGTGTAACAGCAATGCAAGACTTTCAAACTACTTAAACAACAGAATGCCGTATCCCATGCCGCGCAAAGACCTTACTCCTTGCTCTCAATTTAGAATTTGCCAGTCTCTACTGAATGATTCGAGCGCGTCACTTTCTGTGATATCATTTAACTGGCTTTTCCCGTGAAACTTATAAAATACGAACCGACAAAAATGTCTAGGTATTTTACTAACGAAATGAAATGGTTTTGATAATTTTTTGCTGATGTTATTAGTCTTTTATAGTTTGTTTAATAAATTATTTGAATATAGCCAGAGTATACTAAATCAGACTTACCAATATAAGGAGCTGCGTTTAAAAGTCCTTTGCGCATCAACGTCATTTCTAAATCACATTCAGCAATGGGTAGCAAATATGGTGCAGTATTTGTGATTAGAATGCCGGCATTGTAAGCGAAGAATGACGTCATGAGCAGTTGAACGTGAAACCAGCCAAAGCCACATACTTTTAGTGCTTCGTTTATCTGTTGCATAGGCGTTTCTTTTTTTGTTTCATTTTTGTCGGCATCTGAAAATAAAAATAGTGAATAACCAAACCTTTTTACCTGACTGCGCAAGAAGGAGGGTCATGGTTTTTCGAGAGTATGTATGTTTGTATAATCCTGTGACACGCCCTACATCCTAAACGGCTTGATGGAGTTTAGCTTGAGTGATGTCGTTAGATTCATATTTTTACAGTAAGAGTGACACTGAGTACATCAAAATAATAATTTTGTATGTACTATTCTTTGGCACGCTCTACCTACAACCTGAACGGCTTGATGGATTTTAGCTTGAGAGGTGTCGTTGCTGTTTACTGTGAGAGTGACACTGGGTACATCAAATATTTTAAAAACGTTTAATTTTTAACGCAGTGGGGATTTTTTAAATAAAAAAGTTAGGTTATTTTATTTTAAAAAACCCGACTGTGTTAAAAATTAAACGTTTTTAAAATATTTGATGTACCCAGTGTCACTCTCACAGTAAACAGCAACGACACCTCTCACGATAGAATCCATCAAGCCGTTCAGGCTGTAGGTAGAGCGTGCCAAAGAATAGTACATACAAAATTATTAGAATTGACGTGTAAATTACAAAATTGGCTAGACTATTTCATAGAACACGTTTTCTGAGAGGTTTGGAAACAATAACGCTCTCCGTTCATTCAAAGTCTAGTCTAACTTAATTTATTATTTGATAAGGGTTCGACACACAATCCCACCCTTAGTCATTAAGGTATGAATAGAATTGAAATCAATGAAAGGCTCAATTTTATATAAAACCCGGCCTTCACCTTTAGTAACAAAATATTCAATAAAGAAATTATTATCAGCTTGGAACCTTTAAATGTTACTTAGGAAACTACTAACATTAATTAATGAAATTGTTGAGGAAAAGTCCGTTTATATTTAAAGTTTGTGCCTGTTTCACCATCTGCAGATAAAATTTATCTGACAGATAAACCTATGTCTATTTCATAAAACATGACGTTTTAGACAGAGACAGGCATAAGATATCTGTGAATTTTGAATCACTAATGTTTCCCATAAATTTAAGTATCATATTTTTTTATTCTATAATTTTATTTGCCATAATATCGTCATCTATATGATTTTATTTGCTATAAAACTCATAAGACATATTATTTCGTGACATAAGTATGTTTGCCAGAATATAACAAATGCACTAATATTTAAAAGCTATATTTACTTTAAACATAATGACTACATGACATATGGTATCACCTACATGATAATATTTACATGATCCTGATGAACATGCAGCATGCAAGCAGGCATGCAGCAGGCATGCAGCATGCAAGCAGGCATGCAGCAGGCATGCAGCATGCAAGCAGGCATACAGCATGCAAGCAGGCATGCAGCAGGCATGCAGCAGGCATGCAGCATGCAAGCAGGCATGCAGCATGCAAGCAGGCATGCAGCATGCATGCAGCATGCAAGCAGGCATGCAGCATGCAAGCAGGCATGCAGCAGGCATGCAGCATGCAAGCAGGTATGCAGCATGCAAGCAGGCACGCAGCATGCAAGCAAGCATGCAGCAAGCAGGGATGCAAAATCATGTTCTAACCTAACCTAACCTATCCTAGCCGTTCTGGTTGGTGTTCCTTTTTTTATTGCGGGGGGCGGGGGCTGCGCCCCCGGACCGCCGTGTCTCGTCACCGCGCTGCCTGCTGTCGTCTAATCAATTTGTAAATTCATTCATAATAGTACCTACTACCTAACACATATTCCATATTATTTAAAATAAAAAATATTATAGTCGTTTGATTTAGTACATATGACGATTATTAGAAATAAATGTTATGGCATTCAAAAGTTATACCTTGCAATATTATGACAAAAAAATAATCAGTGAAACAATAATTATGGATTAAATAAAGTATTGCAATTAATATTAGTGCATCTAATACTTATGTTTAAAAATCATTATGTCAAACAAAAATATGGCATTTAAATTTATGGATAAAAAAAGACTCCCGTGAATTTTTTATCTGTAGCTGGTGAAATAAGGGCATCTATTTCAATTCTAACAAAATAACCTTTGACTATTTTTATTTATGTCTACCTAGGCCAAATAGTCTCTTTCCAGGCGCGACAAGACAAAGAAGTTGCACGACGCACCGAAAACGCCTGGAAGAGCTATTGGTCTATGAAGGAATATCTAAAAGGCGACCTTCCTTTAACGCTCAAGCGTAAACTCGTGGACATGTGCATTCTTCCTATATTAACATACGGTGCTCAAACTTGATCTTTGACTGAAGCACAAAGGTCTCGACTCGGGGTTTGCCAACGCGCCATGGAGCGCAGTATGCTTGGTGTAAAGCTTACTGATAAAGTAAGAAACACCATACTGCGCTCCAGGACACGTATTGCTGATGTGGTAAAGACAGCTGCCAAGCTAAAGTGGGATTGGGCCGGTCACGTCTGCCGCATGCCAAACGATCTCTGGGCAATCACAACAACACAATGGCAACCAAACGCCAAAAGACCTCGCGGCAGACCACGGAAAAGGTGGCGAGATGAGCTGGACGCCTTCACGAACGACTGAGCAGAGGCGGCGCGGGATAGAGAATCATGGAGAAGGAGGAGAAAGGCCTTTGCCCAGCAGTGGGACAACAACGGCTAGATAAGATAAGTTAAGATAAGATAAGATAAATTCAAGGTTTGCCAACGGGCTATGGAGCGCAGTATGCTAGGTGTAAAACTTACTGACAAGGTAAGAAACACTATACTGCGCTCTAAAACGAGTATTGCTGATGTGGCAAAAACAGCTGCCAGGCTGAAATGGGATTCGGCCGGCCACGTCCGCCACATGCCAGAAGACTTATGGGCTAAAACAGCTACCCAATGGCTACCAACTGCCAAACGGCGTCGCGGCAGACCACGGAAAAGGTGGCGGGACGAGCTGGACACCTTCTTAAGTAGCTGGGCGGAGGAAGCCCGAGAGAGAAAGTCGTGGCGGATGAGGAGAGAGGCCTTTGCCCAGCAGTGGGACACAAATGGCTAAATTAGATTAGATTAACTATAGTACCTACTTATTGCCCAAAAGTTGCCCTTTGACTTAAAAGACGGACTGAATCATCTTTATTAAAACACAAACAATAAAAACAAAAGTACAATAAAATACAATAATTAACAAGAAAAATATATAACAATGAAAGTATCAGCTTTATGTTTAATCAAGTGTTTGCCATTAGTTTAGTCTGCAACTGACTTTTCAAATAATAATATATTTCACACGTTCTCCTCACAGTTTTTAATTTTTAATAATCGAAGCGAAACGGGTATCGAATTTACGTGCTTGGAATGTTAAGAAAATAATAACTGACGTTGAAACTTGAAGATTATTTTCTTTGCTCAAACATTGTGCTTTTATTTTATTTGTCTTTAATATTAATTAATTTAAAAACTCTAAGACCCAGAACACACGGTGAAACGCAAATGCAACGCAACTGAAACTGCTAGTTACTTTTGACTTGCATCGCAGTTTCTACTATAGACTTCCTTAGAAAACCACACACGACGCAACTGAAACGAAACGTTTCAAACTAGTTGCGATGCAACTCAAAAGTAACTAGCAGTTTCAGTTGCATTTCACCGTGTGTTTTGGCGCTAAGTATTACATGTGTTTTTGAGATGATTCTTAGTTTCAAAGTTGGAGTAATTAAATAATTTTAAAGTATGACTAGCTATCTGTTTGCCTTATTATTCGACAATCTTTATTAAAACATCTGTTATTTACAACATCTGTTTTTCATATTTGCCACATCATTATCATCATACACATCATATAATTTAAAAAATAAAACACTCGACTCTTCAATACAATACATGTGATACGAAAGATTTCTAGAAATGTATTTTCTGATATCAAATTTTTGTACAACTCAATTAACTACATATTAACTCAGTTAAATAATTACGAGTACATTACAGAGATAAGATATAAATATGATCTTCTACTATGTATCTGATGAGATGTTTAATTAATACCTAGTCTTAAGTCTAATTATAGCACTACTGTACAATGTAATGTCTTGATAATGTCGCATATTTACGAATTTAAAAAAGATTTAACATTAAAATCAGCATGAAATCTCCATTCTGTTATATCATTTTAAAAACAAATTACATTGATTGATCTGACAGGAATCATCAAAAGTCAAAACGTCTTCAAATTATAAACAAAAACCTGAACTGGAAAGAACTTGTAAATTAATATCAAAACGTTCAAAAACAATGTCTCGAAAATACAAAGAATGGGACGTAGACTCTGTAGCGTTGCCATTATTTCGTCAGACTGCGGACACAGTGATAGAAATGTTAATCAAACCTGAATGTTTGAAACGCGATCTATTCTTCACTCTGCTACTTGTTTTGATGAAAGAAAATGATTTCTTGTTAAAGAACGCACACAAAACCGACTCGAATACCATTGTCGACTTTATCAAATCAATGAAAAGACTGAATAGTGACATTTGTGAAGCATCATTCATTCTAAATAGAATTGGAAACGCTGAAGTCAAGTTAATACTTGCTCCTGTATACGATGTTTTGCTTATAAACGCTATGATACCAAATATTAATCACAGGACATATTCTCTTTGTGTGCCGATTGAAAAATATTTCGAAACATCAAGGCTAAGATTGCCAGCAGACTTTTTAAACCTTGATGAGTTCCATCTTATGTTTAAAGAGAAAATAGTGATACCAGTTAAAAGTTGCATACTCAATTACAACAAAATTCCTAGTGAAAATTTGGCAGGTTTACCAATCGAAATTCTGCGTAAAATTCTCAAAATGCTGCCTATAAAAGACATCTTAAACTTCTCCGAATCATGTAGAAGATTTTATGAAATCGTCAATCAGGATATTTTATGGAAGTTTATATTTAAAAGAGACTTTGCAGAGCGTCAAGAAGTAACCAGCAAGAATTCTTGCTACCGTGACATATATGTAGCTGAATATATTAAAACTAGAGATCTTGCTTTGAAACAAGCTAAAAAATCAAATTTGACTCATGTCGAGACGACAGGGTATATGCAATTTTCGTGTGTGCCCGATCCTAGATGGGAAGTGTTATTATAATTGTATTTTAGTTATAAATAAACATATTTACTTTTTAAATTTAATATTTCCTAAAGTTAAATGGTAACTAACAGCCAAAAGACCTTGCGGCAGACCACGAAAAAGGTGGCGAGATGAGCTGGACACCATCATGGATGACTGGACAGAGGCGGCTCGGGATAGAGAATCGTTGAAAAGGAGGAAAGAGGCCTTACCCAGCAGTGGGACTCTGATGGCTCCTCGCACCGCTTCCGCCCAACCGAGTAAGTAATGAAACAATGAAAGTTGTCTGGGAATGACTTCTATTTTGACGGGTGTAACTATGACTCTCTTAAAGGTAGCCAAATGCTACGTCATCTATAAGAACGCTCTAAGATTTTCCACAAATAATATTCTAAGATTGTCAGTTAACATGTTACATGAATAGGCCTTTAAAGTTCCTTTTTTTTTTAAAGAATAAAACGTTAAGAAGATTAATCAAGAACCTTTCAGGTCTTTTAAATGATTTCAAAGGAAGTTTTATTTAAGTACGTCGGAGATTTTGGACGTAGCTCTTTCATGGCAGTTTAACGAATCGAATAAATGCTGAGTTTTTAAGATTTTTAATCCGACTGCCTATGGATCATTATCTATTGTCTGTCTGTTTATTATAATCCTAACCGTTTAAGGAGAGAGTTCTTAGCAATCAAACAGTATTATATGTGGGGTAGATTGAAATCTTTTAGTTGTAGGTACTTACTCATATTTTCAGCTTTTTTAACGACCCTACTGTAGGGGCAAATCATAATTATAGAGACGTAATTCACTACGCTTGATTTTTTTATTTATGATTATATTTAGGCCTAGCACGCACTGCAATGCGTTTACTCTATCGTACAGTTCTATGGCATACCGCATGCGTTTATTTCACCGTAATGCGTGCACTTTTATGACACTTCATACAATACAACCCATAAGTACGAGGTGGTACGAGTATATTAAGTGAAAAAAAAAATGTGACGCAGTGCGCCATAAGTCTTAGTCATGGATAATAATGGATATGCTTATCTAGTATCACCGTGTTCTAAGTTTCATAATTACTAAATCTGTAACAAAGCGATCGTAAACAATTGGTGTTACAAGCATAGTCGTGTAAAAAACATCTTATAAAATCGACAAAGAATACGACCCAAAAGTCCTACGTAAATAAATAAGAGCGGTTCAACATTAATCTAAAACCTTCGCAAAACAAAATACAAATAACTCTCAATATACGAAATATAATAATAAAAATACACGAAGAAAACAAAGAGAGTGATCTAATTGAAGTTCTTTGTACGTTACAAGTCCTCTTAGAAGAGGAACCATTAAGGGGACACAGTTCAACCGTCCAAAAACACATTACCAAACGGATCCTATTTTCCGCATTTTTGAACTCACGAGCGAAATCACGATTATGCCTCGCAATTCACTAACGGGATGTCGGAAATACATATTTATTTTTTTCATGACAGTTTTTTAAAGCTGGTTAATTGGTAGGTATTTAGAAGTAAAATAGAATACTTGTTATTTGTAGCCATTTTGACAGTAGGAATATTGAAAATCAATGTTATAAAATGACTCGTTAAGTGTAAAAATGGATAATCAATACAATGGTTACAGATGTTAAAAATATCTCATGTAACTCTTACTTTCTTTATTAGCCTTTTATGTCCCATTACTAGGCAAAGACCTCACTTAATTTAAATACGTTTTTCATATCTTCTAAATAAGACTTTTCTGATAACTGTGGTTTAAAAATTAAAAAAAGAACATTATGTAGGACAAAGCAGTGTTTTGTTTTGCCAGACTCCGTATTGCAAAATAATTTACATACATACTTACATACATATCCGTCACGCCTCTCTTCCATTGGGGTAGGCAGAGACCACTTCCTCCTACTTGCTACGATCCAAACACACCTCTTTCGCGTCATCCACACTCATCAGTCGCCTCATACATGCCCGTTGGTTTAGGGTACTCTTGACTAAAAATAACTTATATAGCGTAATTAGTGGAAATAGCTAAGAGAGAACTGAAGTAAAATTATTTACCTCGTATTACGAGCAACTTCCTTGGGAAATTAAACTGTTTGTAGCACACGCAAAGTTTGGTTCAGGTTGACTTTGACCACAAACCAACATAGAAAGTTACAGTAATCTCTCTGGGAGATCTCACTTGCAAAGATAGAATTATTTTATTGGATTATGTAAGAGAGACAGGTCAGGTGAAAGAAAAGGCGGGTCTCATGTCGTATCAAGATGTTAAAAAGAAGGCAGAGAATAGGGAGGGATGGAAGAGGCTCCACCGACAAGAGCTAAGCTCTTAAATTAGAAGAAGAAGAGAGGATATTGCTTAAACCCTTGCAGTAAAAAATTGTTGAAGTTTTTTTTGTGTTCTGAATTAGGTTTTATACAAACTATAAAGTGACAAGCGACAATTTACATCGCGTGAAACGTTTCATTGCGAAACATTTCATTCATTGTTTCAATGTTTTCCAAATTCAATTCAATGTTTCATTCATTGTGAAATGTTTCATTACGTGAAATGTACAATTTTCAATTGCCCAACACATTTTTACAAATTTTCTAACACGGTAAGTCAAATCTCTATTGACGTAGGTTTGACCGATCGGTCGGTCAATAGATCGGTATGATCGAAAATTACTTATTACTTTATCGCTTGAGCATAAAGTTACTTTCGATTTGACGTAGTCATCGCCCGTTCCCTATAAGTATATTCTATCTATATCTGGTTTTCCCCTACTGAGAAGTAGTTATCTATCTTAGAATTTTTCGTCCCTATAAGTCTACTAGTGTCAAAAAATGTATGGGATTCTTCTGAAGAATAAATCAAAAGTGATAGCGACGTGACAGTGAAGTACCTACTGCCGGTCTCGGATAGCTATTTGTCTTTGAATATAGGGAACGACTGTAAGCTGGATTGGTGGACCAAAGAAGTATGGTCTTATAACGACGTATAATGTAGAAAGAAGAAAGCCTATCCCGAGTAATAGGATCTCACAAGTTTCTATTATGATTTATTATTTGTGTTATCTTAGGTTAATATTCTCGATAACCAGTGAAAGAACAACATTGATTAACTGTAGAATTAGTTGCATGAACTGTTTAGAGCAACTGTAGCAATGTCATATTTCATTTTATAAATTACTTTGCAATAGAACATATGGCTTTATGTTTTATTACCTTTGGTAAGTAGAAATGCATAATACGGACACACTATTCGACGGTTACATCTCTTTAATTTAACGATTTGTAAAAACTTAACATTGTACTAGAACTAACGTTCTTTTTACAAATTCGTAAAATAACATTAGTGCAACTGACTATACATATTGTCATACTAAAACCACATTTAAATTACGTAATATTATTATTTTCATTTGACTTTTTAATATTGAAATAAATAATAAAAACTGTATCACGATAATTTTCAATTGTAATTTGAATCCAAAAAAATAAATAATAACATTAAGATTAGTCAATTATAGTTTTCTTCTTCGTAAAGCTTTCACATAAAAAATATTAAATTAGAAAAGAAAATACTCACTGTTTATATCTAAAGTATGTAAATCAATTTCACTCATTTTAAAAAAAAAATATCTTTCCACTTTTGTTTATTTTCACAACATCACAGCTTCACCACTCACAGAACACTAAGTAACTAATGAATATTATACTCTGATATAGAAAACTGATATAATTTAAGAGTTATATATGCCAATTTGATCTTAATGTCTCATTATCAGCCTTGATGAGAGACCAAAAATACAAGAACTCTGTTTATCTTCTGTGGCAACTAAATTAGAGCCCAATATAAAATGGCATTTAAATAAATCTCGCTAACAAACTTAAGATAAAATGAGAAACTCGTCTTCTATTCGCTGTCAGATAATTTTTACGTAGTGATGGAATATTTTTGCGTCATCTTACTTACTTCATGATAAGCAAGTACTTTTCTATGAATTTTTACGAAATTAGCACGATTCTTACACCATGATTCCCATGTATTGAATTAGATTTTTTAATGAAAAATATTTATTTTACGAATATCGCAAAATTCATACAACATGTGTATGTATTGGATTAGATTCTGGACTGGACGAACGCTAGTTAGCGAAAATTGTAAGTTCAGCGGCTGGAGTAAGAGACATTGCAGACGTAGTAAGCGCGTTTGCGGAGCGTACGCGTTTTTTTTCCGCTACCAAAACGCGCTCACGCGTTTTACTCGCGTAGCGTTTTGACAGATAGTCCAAGAGCCTGAGAGCCCTATCTTTCTCATGTTCGGAAAGCTGAATGTTCTACTATGTGTATACCTAATATGGGTATGCTGTAATTAAGTCTGAACTTCCTTAAATTCATACAGCATTTTTAACCGAACGTTCAGCGCTGTGATATGACCGCACACTTAATTTTTTTTTAATGGAAGAACTTTAATTAGAGAAAAATGTAGGGTCTCGTTGAATGCATGTGGCAATGAACCGATCACGTTTGAGACTGATTGGAGAGGCCTATGCTCGGCAGTGGGCAGCTATAGGTTGAGATGATGATAAATATTTGCATATAAGGCACGACACTAAAAATATTTTCATATATTGTCATGCATTAACTGGATCCTTCATACGAAAATTGGGAACCAACTATTAAAAATTATGACAATTGTGTTCAATTAAAGTATTTTCAGATATTCTGTCATTTGAGCCCCCGTGCAAACGAAACGAACCGTGACCGTGACCGTGAACTCGTGGAACTGAATCCTTCATTCGACAATTGGGAACCAACTTTGTGTAAAATTTGCGTAAAGAAATGTTACACCTTACACTACAGTGAAATCTAAAGAAATTAATATAATAAGGCAAATGTAGGTAGTATTTATAAGATCATACTTAGTATATAGGCTGGCATAATAACACCGTACTTATTTATTTCCTTTTTCTGTTAGAGTAAACTTTTAGTAAACACTTTAACGCAAAACATACTAAGCAAAGTATAATATTTGTTATTTAATTTAAAATACACATATTAGAACACAAGAGTATAGTTTTGGTGCTGATATATACTAAATTACCTGTTGTAATATAATGGAATGGAATAAACAAAATCGACTACTTATGAATTGAAAACATCTGTGATAATTTATTTTCAATTAACATTCTTTTGTATTCAGAATTGATAAGTATTTACTTTATATTAACATTAAAAATGGCCAAGTGCGAGTCAAACTCGCGCACGTTGGGTTCCGTACCATTCAGTAGGTTAACAAATAGCCAATTAATAATGTCTACCAGTAGCCATTATTAATATCAAGCAAAAAAATTACGTTTGTTGAATTGGAGCCCCCTTTATTATTATTCTTACTCTATTTTTAGTATTATTGCTATAGCGGCAAAGGTACAGTATCATTTGTGAAAATTTCAACGCCGTTGTTATAAAGGTTCATAAGATAAAGCCTGGTGATAGACGGACGGACAGACAGACAGCTAAGTCTCCAGTAATAGGTTCCCGTTTTCACCCTTTGGGTACGGAACCCTAAAAATGCAAGACGTGCGTCAATGTGCCCGTTATTTTCATTTAATCTTTAAACTGTAGGTACTTATCTTATAATTTATTTCATTACAAATATATTTATTGTGACTATGTAGTGTCTGGCAATAAAGGTAATATACACCTATGTGTTTTTATTATTTTTAGATGAAAATGCAAAAGCATTGGAACGTCTTATTTGACAGACTTTGTTTACATATTTAGTTAATAAATAGGATACTTATTAGCATTTGAAATAATTTCGAAGTTGACATTACGCAAGCAATGTCGCAGGGGCAAAACTTGTCTTTCATACTGCATATTTCGGTTTTGCTATTGTCGGTGTGAGTGAGTGGTACACCAGCTAGCTTAGCATGCACTCCGTGACAAGACGTTGTCATGTGTTTGTTACGCTTACGTCTCTGTCTATAGTTTTAAATGTGATAAGGACAGCATGACGTGAGATAATTGTCGCGGCGGCATGCCGTGCTAAGCCCCCGTTTCATTGAATTTGGTAATTTGTTAATATATCATACTTTAATCATACTTTTTAAACTCATCATACTTTTTAATTTTTTTTCTTTTTTTTTTTTACTTTTTTCATACTTTTTTTTTGGTTCATACCATTTCTTCATAGTCATTCATAGTGATTCCCCTAGTTTTCCCGCTCTCTTTTTAGAAACACTCGACCAAGCCGTCATGGGGCTCATGGGGTCATGGGGAAATATGGAAATCCACGAAAAATATCGGTAGAATCGGAATAAACACCATTACTTTTTATTAAGATTCTACTGACATGTGTCGTGTTTATGTGTGGGAGCCCCAAAACATAATCAAATGGTTGTACTAGGTACCTATTTCTATTTAGACGGGTCCTAATCACGGACACCACAGACGAGTTCGCGGAAGTATGCGCGAGTTTTCCCGTGCTCTCGTCAAAAGTGGTCAGTTGGAACACCGTGGGGTTTTAGCCGGTGGGAGTCCGGCATAACCCTCCGTCCTTCTCCGCGACGGAGGATATCCATAATGGATTACCCCACGTAAAAAGGTACCTATTTCTATATTTCTATTTAACAGTTTGTTGTAAGATAGTATATAGAGACACAAAAAAAAGAGAAGTTATACAAAAGTTACAGCATATACCTACCTTTACCTACCTACCTACCTTTACCTATTTTTTTGTGTCTACTCGTTTTAACGGCTCTCAGATGAAAACCAGAACATAACCGCTTAGAGCTACATAATATTGCATTAGAACCCTTGACAACAACACTATTAGATTTCAGACTATTGTACAACTGAATTGGTTAGCAAACACCAATCCAACGGAATAACCCACATTAACCAACTTGGAACTCCAATTCTATTAGTAACAATACTATCCAGGTCGTTAGTTAAGTTTTCTCAGTTGCAGGTACAATGCAATGTCCAGCTCAGGTGTGCCCCGTTCAGTAATACCAAGCCATTACAACTATGATTAATTTCCAAAATGTTCGTTTGTTTCGGTACAGTTTGCAACTTTAAATTGCTAACATTGAAATTTCCATTTCACTGGAATTTGAACTCTATCTTATAGTTTTATGATTGATAAATTAATTTTGATGTAAAGCCACTAATTTTATTGGTGTCTTACATAAATAATTGATAGTGATTTTTAGTAATATTGACGTATTCAATTTTGTTACAATGGCGTCAAACATCTGAGACCCAGAATACACGGTGAAACGCAACTGCAACGCAACGTTTCAAACTAGTTGCGTCGTGTGTGGTTTTCTAAAGAAGTCTATAGCAGAAACTTTGATGCAACTCAAAAGTAACTAGCAGCAGTTTCAGTTGCGTTTCATCGTGTGTTCTGGGCCTAAGGGCTAGTAGAGTTGAATGAGTTCTTGTCCCCCTAATTATACGTATGTCTCTATAATTTAATATAGGTGTTGCCAATAGGTACATTTGAAGAAGTCGAAAAAGGCGATGTTAGACGTTTGAGTTTGAATTTCTTTGATTAAATTGTACATTGCATAAATATAGGGTGACTTTAAATTAGTGAACGATAGAAAAGGATATGCATGTACTCGTGATAACAAAAATGTTTTACTGGGACCTAGGTCGAAATCACATTAAAAAATTTATCCCCCATACTAGGTATCAGCTGATGTTTTTTTTTTCTATGGGGAGTTCATCAGTTTTTTGAATCATTTCGACCTTGGCCGCATAGTAAAAGCGGTTTGTTATCACGAGTACATACATGTCCTTTTCTATCGTTCACTAATTTAAATTCACCCTGTGTATTAGATGATGATGATTCGAAGGTATATGTGAAATCCGCCAACCCGCACTTGGCAAGCGTGGTGGATTACGGCCTAATCACTCTCTGTATGAGAGTAGGCTCGTGCCCCTCGATATTAGATAAGTGCAATATCACCATAAAACAAGCTTCTATACATGATATAAAATTATCTATTCCAGATCAAAATTTAGTCTCTATTTATAGGTCCATAAAGAAGTTAGGCCATTTGAGTTGAATACAGCAACCGTTTACACCCGCTTAATGGGCTTGTGTCTCCATATCTTAATAGATGTGGTCAAAGGGAATGCTTATACACTACGGGAAGCCAGGGGATTCTCATACACTACTTTATATAGGGAGGCCTTAACGTTGGCAGAGATCGAAATATTGCTGATTCTTTTGACAGGAGAAAAAATATACCTATACGGTCCAATTGAAAAAACTTCTTCTTTTTTGAAGTCGGTTAACAAAGTACGATTTACTTGTTATAAAATGTAACTGACAGATTGTGAAATACCTATACAACAAAATTTTAAAATAAGTAACACAATGGTAAAAAGCAAACTTTTTTATTATTCAAATGGAGTTTGTTAATAATTTTGGCTTTACTAAAAGTTGGTGGATGTCCGTAGTTCGAAATTCTATTCACCGATCGTTTGACCAATATCGACTAGAAATTCAAAATGTGCTTCGAAAACCTTGCATTAATTTGGCGAATAGTGTTGTGAAGTTATCGAGGTTACTACAGTTATCGATAGTAACAAATAGAGGCTGCCCGCGACTTCCTACACATTTATAGTCAAATTAAAAATACACAATATCTTAAAATATTAAAGCCTATATGTTATTCTGATAAGTAAGCTACAAAATCGTAAAACTTCATTAAAATCTGTGTGGCCGTTTTTACGTAAAAGAGTAAAAAATACCGTCACTTCCATTTTATAACATTTATAACATCATTAATTATTGGGATTAATAGATGCGTTGTCTATATAATATGAAGATATTAAGTGCATTAAGTGAATTCAACAATAAATATTACCACTGCTTTTTTTTTTATTGTTATTCATGTAGGTGTAGGTATCAAATACTCAATCTTAACAAAGAAACGAAATAGCGTAGATACATTTCTAACCATTAGGGTGCGTTGGGGTAATATCGGACTATTTTTCGGGGCATTGGACAGGTTTTGGTACAATTTATTTTTCTCGTGACGTTTAAGAGCTAGCGCAATAACTGATGTTTCAAAATAATTGTAAATATATAAGCTACAAGATAGTATATTTCTTTTGCAGTTTAGAGCCCTTCAAGTATTATTAAATTAATGCTTAAAATGCTCATTTAAATTTAGGCACCGTGGATAAGATCGGACTACATTGGGGGAAGTTCGGAGTACCTTCTAAAATCTGCAAAATGGCTTATTTTACAGAATTCACAACGAGAATATATCCGGAATTATACGACCTTCAATATTCTTTCCGCTAAACTTCAAAATATTAACTAATGCGACTGCAACATACAATTTATTTATTTTTTTAATTTTGATGTCCGATCTTACCCCCAGTGACCAAATCTGATAATACTCTGGCTCTCAAACTTTCTTGATTATATCGTCAATCTATATATATAAAAATGAAACCCGTTTTCCGTTGTCACGGCATCACGCCTGAACGGCTGGACCGATTTCTCTAATTCTTTTTTTAAAATGTTCATTGAAGTCCAAGGATGGTTCTTACGGTGAGAAAAATTCGAATAATTGCCGGGAAAGCCCTAAAACAGACCTTTTCTTTTTCCCATACAAATGTTTTCTTACTAAAATGTAGAGTCAATTTGAACTTTATTCCCATACAATAAAGTTCATTCTAAGGCGGGACAAAGTTCGCCGGAACAGCTATATATGAATATAATTGGATATGCATATAATAGGAAATAGGAATGGATATGATATAGGTATATAATTAAAAATGGCTTATTTTATGAAGGTTCTCTGTAAATAAAACCATAAATTTTTATAAGAATCAACATTTTTATTGAAATAATTTTAACCATAATATCAACTTTGGCAGCAGTCTTATTTATTGAGACCAATTATTTATTGTCTTCAGAAATACTTATTTTTTATAAAAACAATTACTTACTTACTTGTTCTACAGCTAACCTTAGATCTTCTTGTGTGTAGGAAGATGCACGCAGAGTCTTTCTTTCATACTGACGCGGCATAATATTCCTAAAATAGATTATATAAATATAGTAAACAATCAATTATTGTATAGTTTTTATAACTAATTAATACATTTGAGAATAATGTATCATTAACAACTAGCTCCACAAATGATGCATTAAAAATATTTAAAAAATAATAGAGGTTAAAGTTCGGACTAATATAAAGTTTGATAACCACTTGCATTTTCGACTTAGTTTAAGATCGGATTTTTGTAATCCGTACTTCGCCCACAAAATTCTGCCTGGGTCAAGTTCGGATCTCAGCCCACAGAGCTTTTAAATGAATTTTAAATAAACATATCTAGAGATACTACCAAAATATGCAATCTAGACCTTTCAAATAACAAAAAAGAGATAATACTTACCGAGAAATCGAATAAAATGTTGCGTGGGGTAAATCCGGATCGTGATTTTTTTCAAAAAAATCGAGTGTTTCACAAAAGATTCCATCACACATAACCGAAGCGACGTAGCATCCGACACAGACTGACAGTTGGTTGCAAACAAAATGGCGTCTCATATTTTGTTGCCAGAGTAGAAAAATATCTACGCGTTTGGAAAATATTTAACCAATCTGAACTTCCCCCATCTACGAACTTACCCCAACGCACCTTATCTCCCGCTGAAAACGTAGTAGCAGATAATAAAATTTTTACGACGGTGTGTGTTTGTGAAATCATTTGCAATAATTTGTTTGCTTAGAGATTTTAACACTTAAATGAATGAAGCCATATTTTATTTTATCTTGTTCCTCATTTGATTACGTCATTTCTTTAAATAAATAGAAAATGTGTGAACTCATTGAAATTGCGTTTTGTTTTAAGTTAAATACATTTTTCCAAGAATTTAGGAAAGAGTTTTTATTGGCGGTTCTTAATAAAAAAAATATTAGTCTTTTTTCATCCCACTGCTGAGCAAAAGCTTCTCCCTTGTTTCTCCACAGATTCCTGTCAGTGGCTGCTTCCCACCAATCTCTCCTAAAAGGTCTAAGGCTTATAAATAATCTATGCGATCTTGGTAGAAACTAATAATTTTATAATTATAAATTAACAAACAAGCCAATTTCACAAATAATAAGAAGATGATAATCTAAAAAAACTTTATCGATAAAATAAACATACAAACATACGTACATACATACATATCCGTCACGCTTCTCTCCCATTGGGGTAGGCAGAGACCACTTCCTTCAAATTGCTACGATCCAAACACACCTCTTTCGCTTCATCCACACTCATCACTCGTAAAATAAACAAACTGGTATCGATAAAATAGTCCCGTCCCTAGTGCAACACGGTTAATGCACACTGGGTGCTGGTTGCGTTTTGAGTAATAGTGCAGTTTCCGTATTAAATGACTGCAATTAGGTCACACTAAATATCTACGGCATAGAATAGAATTTTGGTGCATAGTTTTTTAACTCGACTTTAATGTAAAATGATACCTTTTATAAAGTTATAATAAAGTTAATTAACTTTAAGGGTACGATGGTATGCGACTTTGTTGATGTATTCTTACTATTAACATTGCTGCTTTCCGTAGTAGAGTTTATTTCTTAGAACTTATTTTTATATTACCCAATTGTAAAATTGCTGACAGATAACAAACAAAATATTTGCTTAACATTTTAATAAAAAAATGGTTATTGACAATCGACTAAAATAAAATAAATAAGTATTTGAAACTAAATTCAAATTCTTTATTAATGATGCATGGAAATTAGCATTCGTTTGTCTTCGGAAATACGATGATTGCCGATGTGCACTCTTACCGCCCTTTACTGTATCTAGGTAGTTGTATTCGAAACAAAACTGAGAAACAAGACGTTGAAGTTTAAAAAGCAGAAATCCCCGCGTCAAGAAGATTTACGTGTAAACTTAACGGAACTTCAATGAAGTCTATTCGTCTTTTCCTTCAGAATTTTAGGGTTACGTATCTAAAATGAAAAAACCCTGTTACTTAGTTTTGCTGTATGTCCGTCCGTTTGTCTGTCACTTTCATATAATCATACATACAACTGTTTACGTATGTGTCAAATATATATCTATCATGCCCCTCTCCCATCGGGGTAGGCAGAGACCACTTACCTCATGCTACCATCCAAATACACTTGCATTGTGTATTTCTTCCTTCGTTATTATAAAAACAACTATTGAATCCCTTTAAATCTCTTTCTCCCATATATTAAAGGTCTCTATGCACCAAGGCCGCGAGCAACACCATAACAATACCTACTTGAAATTAATTTTGGAAATATATAAACACCTTAAAATATTCACTAATAGCGCCATATTTATTATGTAGTTCTTTGAGTATATAATATATAAGGAGATGCCATAATGTCTGGATCTGCGTGGCGAGTCTGGCGCAAAATGGCTACCTTTTTGTATGGAATTTCTTATCATTTGACAGGTCATGTACCAAAAAAACTATGAAAAACTTGCGCCAACCTTGGCACGCTGTCATAAACTCATTTGTTTATGAAAAAAAAATGTGGCACCTCCTTATATATTCTATACCCAAAGATGTAGTTAGTGCTACAGAACCCTAAGAGCGCGATGCGAACTTGTCGTATTTTTTTTTCTTATTCGCTTTCATTTTTTCTTACTTTTCACTTGACGTTGCTGTAGTTACTTCAGCTTGTTTAATTTTCTATTCTTCCTTCAGTTTGCTTAATGTTCGACGAAGTTTCACTGGTTATTGTTCCTTGATATAAAGTGAAAACTTTTCTCTTGTTCTTGTGTAAATACGTAGCGTAGCACTCTGCTACGGCTACGAGTGCTACGAAATTGCTACGAGTTTTCTGGTCCAGAGGTCAAATATTTATTCTTTTGTTTTTGAAAATGGATTCTTGTAAAGGAATTTGTGATTACAGTAACAAAACTTTAAAATGTATACAATGCGAGACAGTTTTTTTTACACCTCGGGTAGTATTGCTGTCTCTGTCTGATACATAGTTTGTGAAAGGTGATTTTATTGAGACAGAAATATTTTTTTTCAATGCTCATTGTCTACCTCATAAAAAAGACTATTAGTTGAAAGAACACGTGTAAAATTATTAAATCTGGCTTTTTTCTTATTCGCAACATTTTCCTATATTTTTGTTACTTATCAACAAAAAAAAAATGTATATTGATGAAATAAATATGAATGTAAGGAAAAAATATTATAACATAACGCGTTGAAAATCGTTCACGGAGCCATATTGACGGATTTTAATTAAAAAGATTTCACGAGTGTTGAGCTCGCTCGAATATAAGTACAATGTTTTATTTTCCATATACAGAATGTTTAAAAAACTGTTTTATAAGTTGGATAGCAACGATTATGAACTTTTTTTAGAAACGTGAGTTAAATGGGCTTACACAAATAATCTTTAATATACGTGTACATACTTTTGTTTGAGGAAGTTTGAAGAAAAACGTGAAGGGAAGTAGACATCGCTTTACAAACCAGGACAAAACCATCCACTTTCTTCTTCTTTTATTTAATGTTAAATAAAAACTATAAAAATTAACAATTCGGGTGATCCGAGAGCTGGCAGCTTCCTTAGCCAAAGAATAAGCATTGCTATCCAAAGATGCAATGCTACCAGCTTGTTGGGTACTTTGCCTCGTGGGGACGCGTTGGAAGACATATTCTTCTTGTGAATATGTATTTTATTCTAAGTTTTTATTATTTTGCAAATAAATGTAAGATATAACCCTTTAAAAAAAATCATTGACAATGACGGCACAAAAGAAGGGCGTTGCGATATACGATGGATACTTGATGTTACTGTAAAAAGTGCTATAGTTTACTATTCTCACTATATTCCGTCATAGTAGGTACAAAGTTTAAGTGACATCCTGTATACTGGATACTGGATATCTACAGTATTGGTAGTCTGCCAGACGCTTGACAAATGAGGTTGAAGAAAAAAATATGTAACTTTTTTAAAAGAGACTCCACTTTTTATTTAGTAAAGAATATACGTATATGATTGTAAGACATGATGGCGCCAAAAAGTGGAGTAACCCTGGGGCCAAGACTGATAATTTAAAATAGCCTCAGTTGTGTGTCGGCAGAGTGTCAATGAATTTTTTTGACGCATTGGGTATTCTGCTAATCAATAGCTGACACTGATTGCGACCAAATGTGTCAAAAAATGCAATTGACAATCTTCCGACACGCAACTAAGAATAGACTTGGGCCCCAAGTTATCCAATGTGTTTTTCACTCTATGTCCATATAAATAAGCAACATTACCGCATAAACGTAAATTAGATTATTTTTTCGTTTGTCCGATAAAACATTACATACTTACAAATCTGCCAAGCATCTTTCCCACGAGGAGCAATCACTTAATAGTCATTCTTTAATCACATTGTACATCACTAACACATTGCTTTTAAAATATACCAAATCTGAACCAAAACTCCTTCTTTGAATTAGGTCGTCCAAGAAAAAAGCCCGCTTGAACCGCAACCGCCGCTTTATCAAGTTTCCCAACCGAATGGAGTTTCACAAAACGAATACGTGTCATTAAGTGAGCTCGGCTTCCCCTAGATTGATATGAGGCCTTCAGAACAACCTGTGTCTCTACTATAAGTTGCATAGTATAGCTTGTTTCCGTCTATCGTGAATCGGGTAATATTACGGTTAACAAATATATTTGTCCAATGTACAATTTGATCAAAGAAATTGGATGACTTTGGGACGACTTCATCAAATGTGCTGGCAACATTTTAAATTGAATGACAACTGCTAGACAAAGTCCACCTTGCATTGTCTTGCAAAGTAGTACCTTTTTTTTTTTACATGGGGAAATCCCTTATGGATACCCTTCGTCTCGGAGAAAGACGAAGGGTTATGTCGGACTCGCACCGACTAAAACCCCATGGTGTTTCTTCTCTTCGCCAAGTGACAGGGACACGGGAAAGCTTCCGCATACGTCCGCGAACCCTGTCGGCGGTGTCCGCCGAAGCAGATCCTTCTCGGCCAAATGCCCATCCTCTCTTCGCGGCTAACGTGTCAAAACACCAAACACGTCAGCCGCACCTCCTCGGAGACCAACCAGTGGTGAGTGACGGACTCTCCGATTCCGCCACCCACGGTCTCCCCGCAGCGAGCCAGATCTGTGGCCTCGCTGTTTGCCACACGGTCGCAGAGGATAGGGAGAGCGGCCTCCGGAATACCGACACTCCTCTTCCCCTGCGACCCCACCGCGTCCGCCATCAAAAGACGGTGGCGACCCCGTCTAGGCCGCGGGAGGTAGGGAAAGCGGCGCACCGTGATACCGGAAATCCTCTCCCACCGCGGCCTCCACCTCTCAGTAAAAAAAGTGTACAAACGTATGAGATACGTAAATAAAATTATGTATTATGAATTTTAATTATCTCATACGTGTGTACATCAAAATATCAATTCAAAAGTAATTTGAGATAATTTTATATGATTTTCTTATGGATTTTAAAAGGTCTTATAAGTCAAACAAATTTATCGTTAAGCAGCACTTTACCTACCAAAAAATTCATAGTAAAGCTACGAGCCGCACAGAAAAAGGATTGAGATATAAAAGTGGGAGATAAAGGGAAGGAACAATGGAGAGCGGTCAGGGCAGAGGCCGCCTTTAGTAATTTAAAATCTGAATGGAGACGTGTAAAATTGTATTAGGTTTTATTTTACGTGCCTTACGGTTTTATATTGCTTGGCTTGGTGATTCCATTCGTTTGGAAATACCCATTTTTTTAAATATAAGCTGGTTAACGTCATAATTTTCATACTATTATTAGCCTTATTTATAACATACCATATCGAAATTATGCCCTAAAAGGTATGTCTCCACCAGTGCGCTTCTACGTTCATCTTGCGTTTTCATTTGACGTATGCCCAAAAACCATAGCACACGCCTCAAATGCTGTCTACACACCAAAGCCGCCGGCATGCCGCCGGGCTATGCCGGTGGATAATGGAGGGATGGCGTAGGATAGGATCAACAAGGATTTAAAAGCCCTGTCAGACAAAACTCTACGAAATATTAGGAACACAAACTTCAAATTAGTCCGAGCCAATTGACAAAAGAAAAGAAAACAAATGAAGTAGTGACCCGTTTAATAACATTGGACGGATGCCAACTGCAATACTGTCGGTACACATTCCCGGCAAAGTCTGGGATGAATTTTGCCAAAATTTCATAAATAGTCGCCCCTTTTTTTATTCTTTGGCGTATTTTAATTTATTATGGAATTGGGTCGCTATGACGCCTTCGTCTTTTAAAAACTTACATTAATTTTTATTGGGTTACGGATATGGTTGGTTTTATTTTTTTCGTATTTTATTTTGTGACTTTTTGAATAGTTATTTTTAATTTTGTTATTGTTGAAATATAGTATAGGTATATTTAATATATTTGAATTTTATTATAAAATCAAACACCTAGAAGGAAACAAAATCAATCCAGCTTTCGGACTTTTCATTTTCCAATGCTACTTAAATTTTAAAAGTGAACGATAACGCTATTGTGGGGATTGATGGATTTTTGTACTCTTCCTCGCTAAAATCACATAACAGATTCAGATAAAAGTTTACTATACTATAGCAAATACCAAATATATTTATATCCTAGTACTAGGATATCCTAGTAGGTACCTACTTTAATAAAAGTTGCAAACAACATGTGTTTCCTCCACTCTATATGCGAAGCACTTGTAAATAGTAACACAGTCCAGTGACCACACTAAATACCGTGCAACAGGGGAGTGTCTAACGTAAATCCGAATAAATAACGCATCCACAAGCGAGGCTTGGCCTAAATTCCTAGCTGCTGGTGCCAGGGATGGATTTAGGGAAGGGGCAATCATTTAAAAAAAAAACAGACATATGCATAATATGAATTTGGTATGCGAATAGACATATACTCTATATATATTCTATGATAATATTAAGTTGATAAGTACCTACGTGTAATTGCGATAGTTGTGGGCGAAGCTAACATTAATCTCAATCATGCTGTATTGAGATCAATCCAAGACGATGTTGACTTAATTATTTGTTTTATTGTAAATTGTAAGAAGCGGTTAAGTTGTTTTACTTTACTAAATTTTATTATCTTCTCTTCTTATTTTAACTTCGTATATGTCTGCATACTGCTACCAATTAACATATTATAGTTTAGGACACAGATAAAATTACATGCATAAGCGCCCACAGATTCTTATGGACGCTTATTATGAGTGGCGACGCAATACTAAATCCTGTTAGTACGTACCTGGCAACTTCGAACTGAATAAGGACTGGTGTGCAATGTAACGTTTAAATGTTTCAAAAGAGAATCCGAATCGATTCCGTTCAGCTTGAGTTTTCCCGAAATTCGAATCTCAATTTAATTGGTTTTTACGAACGATTTTAATTAAATAACTGGCCAGTGTTTTTTGAAATGGAAACAAACTGTGATGGACTGACGTATTGGTTTGAATTTCGATTTTTAATGAAATTGGTGACTAGATTTTGTTTTGAGCCGAGAGCTCGTATTTTATTCAGTCATTGTTAAATTGTTTGTACATTTAATTACCGAAAATAAAACATTGTAATATGAACCATTTGATTTGTACGCTGGATTTAAAAGATTTAAATTTCGAATTGTCAATATACGACTGCATGCGTGTGACGCTCGGTTATTCTTTTTTTAAAATTCTCCTTTGCATACATCTGTGATATGCTTAATTATTACCATTATTAGAGAAAAACACATACCCACTCAATACTTGAACCCAAGATGAAAGAGCCCGGTGGAAGAGAGGCGTGACAGATATGTCATCATCATCATTTAAGAGTAAGACTCTTGTCGGTAGAGCATTCGCCATCTAGGCCTACTCGTATCTTCTGTAACTGTAACTGAACTGGGAATAAATTATTTACTTACTTTCTCACCAGTGCTTTGACTTCTTGATACGACATGACGTTAACTTTCTGCTTCACTTGAGTGAAGTAGGTGCGTCGCGGTCTTCCTCTCCCTCTCTTACTCTCAACCTTTCCTTCTATGACGTTTCTCAAGAAACCGTCATATTCCATAAATTGCCCTAAGATATGTACGTACTCGTGTATATTTATGTATGTATGTGTATTGAACCAAAATAATTCAAAATCAAATAGAGAAACCGCTATCCCTACAGTATTTACGGAAGGGTGATCGACCGCAGTGGAACAATAAGTCGTGCCTGCCACAGCCACGCCACGTCACTCGAAGCAAATGACGTAACGTGACGTTATTTATGCAAGTTGCCGGCGAGTTTTGAAGTCTGGAGTGAGGCTTTGAAACACGCGAATAGGAGTTTGGTTATACATGAAAATGGCTATTTGGGAGTCACTCGCTTCGGTAAGCCATTGAATATCACACAGTAGTCTAAGTTGGTAGATACTAATTCAGATGGGTCCAAGTTATTACTCGGCCAAATGTGGAAACATTGTAAGGCAAAACTTACGATTAAATTATCTTAAGTAGTAGAAAGTGGGCAAGATGGTGATGCTTTGACTGACAGAGTTTCGAGACTGGTCTATCTACAAACATCCGGGCCATGCCCGGGACGTGTCCGGGCCGTGGCCCGTCTGGAGGGAAAAACGTACGTGGTCATGACAACGTGTGTGAGCGAATCCATAGAAAATTTATGGAATGATATTTTTTTCCCTGACACGCCCCGGGCACGGCCCAGATCTGTGTAAACAGACCATTATCCCTAAGATGACGTGCATGTATGAGGTGGCTGATGAATGTAGATGAAGCGAAAGAAGTATGTTGGGTTGTAGGAACGTGGTAGCAAAGGTGGTAGCAAGTGTAGAGAAGTGGGGTCTACTTACCCCGGTAAGAAAGAGGCGTAACAGATATTTATACGGTTTGTATTTAGAATTAACCGAGAACCGATTTATACACTTCGGATTTACCGTTCCGGGGATGTTAAAAGATATAAAAATAAATAAATCTCATCTCAGTCCGGCTGGAACTTCCGCAGACAGACCATTTTTCCTAACTTTAGGCCATATTTCCCGGAATCTGAATTTCTTTTTACGCTTAATCACCGCCTTTTTAAGAGCCTACCATACAAACAGCCGTCGTAGTAATGTCTTCAGCTAAGCACGCACATTTTACACGGAGGAGGGTAGTAATACAACTGTTTTTGCTTGATTTAAATGTTACTCGTGACGTATTTTTTCACATTCTTTGCTGAATTGAAATAGAATTGATAGTTTAGTTAGAGACTATTAAGTCTGTTGAATTATATATATATTTGTTTGTTATATTATTCGATCCAGATCTGATCAAAGCCGTAACTATTCGCGATTTTGAACACTTCGTTGGCAGAAACTCACTCCTAACAAATGAACCTAGATATTTAAGGCGCTCGCTATTGTAATTACAAGTGTTCTTGAACTTCTTAAGCCAGTGACGTGGTGAAGGAAAGTTACAATACAATACAACTATTCTTTATTGCACAAAAAGATATAAGGTACAGACACAAACAAGAATATAAGAAGCAACGGGCGGCCTTAAGTTCAAGTATTAATTCACCATAATATAAAGGTCCATATTATCTAGATGTTTGCCACTACCCTGTACTTATGTAAATATTTCATCATCATATTTAAGAGCGTCGCTCTTGTCAGCGGAGTCTTCGGTACTCTGGCAGCTCTATTCTCTGCCATCAGTTTGAGTACCTGAAACAACCCGGTTACAATATTTGTGGGCCTGGCGTAGTGACGTCAAGTCAGCGCTCTAGTTCTCTCTAGTGAGACGACATGGCGAGCGTGAGGAGCTGAAAAGAGAACGAGGAGTTGCTTGACATTTCAGTGAGGTCTACAGATAATTGTAACCGGGTTACAAGACACAACTTCTATTCCCTGTTTTGAAAAGAATTAATGGCAGTACATTTTGCTAGTGTTTTATAAAATAACAATATAGACGAACGTATACATATTACCTACAAAGTGTAGAAATCCCGACGATATAATGAGATGAAAATTGTAAGAATGGAAACCAGATGCTCGTTTGTTACTCTAATTGGATTTTTGCATCTCAACTTATTTCAGCGCGTGGGTTTTGAAATTTTTATTTATTTCATTTCATATTATACTAAGACTGCTAGGGACTTACAACAAGAGTAAGTATGTAATTTTTATATGGTATTGACTATTCTAGTTTTTACAAACGTTTGTTAAAACATTTTTTTTTTGTATATTTATAGTCATTATTTATCAACAAAAAATATATCTTGAGAAAATAAATAAAATTATAACAAAACGTGTTGAAAAGCATTCACGGAGCCATATTGACGGAGTTTAATTAAAAAGATTTCGCAAGTGTTGAGCTCGCTCGGATATAAAGTACAATGTTTTATTAATGCCAATCGGCGTCGCGGCAGACCACGGAAAAGGTGGAGGGACGAGTTGGACACTTTCTTAAGTACCTGAGCGGAGGAAACTCGAGACAGAAAGTCATGGCGGAAAGAGGCCTTTGCCCAGCAACGAGACTCAAATGGCTAGGTCAGAATTAATTCGAAGTTAAATATACATTTTAATAAAATATTTTTGTACATAATTTTCTTTCTAATATTATCACAATGATTGAACAAATATTAACCTTCCAACAACTTTTTTCAATATAATATTTTAACTCAAAAAGATCTTCAGCATTTACATTTCCTTAAATAAACATTCGAGTTTGGAAAGTAAAATAGTCACGAATCCAAAGCGCCTTGCGAGTTCCTAATACTTGAAGTCTTGGCTTTACAAAAGCCTACGTCTTAAACGTTGACATGCATGCTTCAAGATATACTTCCCTTTTCTTTTAGCTTAGAGGGTTGGGACACCTCTTTGTTTAGGCAGAAGATATATCATTCTTGTTAAAATTGCTTGCTTAGTGTACGTTTCAACACCTGCAGATAAAATTAAACTGACAGATAATCCTATGTCTATTTCATACAACATGAAGTTTTAGACAGAGACAGGTATAAAATAAAAGCGGTGGTAGCCCAGTTGGTAGAACGCTTGCCTCGAATTCTGAGGGCGTGAGTTCGAATCCTGGCGGGGGCACGTACCTCTGAGTTTATTTCTCATGTACGGATTAATTTATTTGATTACCACTTGCTAACGGTGAAGGAAAAACATCGTGAGGAAACCTGCATACACCAGAGAAGAAATTCGAAGGTGTATGTGAAATCCGCCAACCCGCACTTGGCCAGCGTGGTGGATTATGGCCTAATCACTCTCTGTAAGAGAGTAGGCTCGTGCCCCTCGGTGGGGACATATATGGGCTGATAAAGAAGAAGGTATAAAATATCTTGAAAGATGAATTTTATCTGTAAATGAGTCCCTAAATATTTATTTGACTACGAAAGGCTGCTCGTGACTTCGTACGCATTATCGTCATATCTTGGAAAAAATCATGATACCTCAAAATAATATAGCCTAGTGTTATTCCAATGTGCAAGCTATGAAACTATAAATTGTCATTAAAATCTGTTCAGCGGTTTTTACCCACGACGGAACGGAACAGGTATATGCGTTTGGGGTGAGAGATGTTTGTTTGTTTGTTTGTTTGTTTGTTTGTTTGTGTGTTTGTGTGTGCGTTTGTGCAAAGTTAATGTTCCCTCCTATCTTCTAAACTAATGATCCGATTTTGATGCAGTTTTCAATAACGAGTTTGTGTTTGATAGGTGCATGTTCTTAGACAGGTGTCATTGCTGTAACTCACTAGGGGGCGCCACAATATCAGTGCAAAGCAAAGTTAATGTTCCCTCCTATCTTCTAAACGAATGATCCGATTTTAATGCGGTTTTCAATAACGAGTTTGTATTTGATAGGTGCATGTTCTTAGACAGGTGTCATTGCTATAACTCACTAGGGGGCGCCACAATATCAGTACAAAGCAAAGTTAATGTTCCCTCCTATCTTCTAAACAAATGATCAAATTTTGATGCGGTTTTCAATAACGAGTTTGTGTTTCATCGGTGCATGTTCTTAGACAGGTGTCATTGCTGTAACTCACTAGGGGGCGCCACAATATTAGTGCAAAGCAAAGTTAACGTTCCCTCTTATCTTCTAAACTAATGATCCGATTTTGATGCGGTTTTCAATAACGAGTTTGTGTTTGATAGGTGCATGTTCTTAGACCGGTGTCATTGCTGTTACTCATTATTATTAGGCGGCGCCACAATATTAGTGCAAAACAATGTAATCAAAACGAAACATCGGATTACAATTCTGTTTTCAGAAATGTGTTCATGGTAGGGTAGCTTAATAAAATGAAATGAAATGAAAAATCATTTAGTCCTGAAGCTTTTGACAACACTTAGGACGGATCATTTTTTAAAGTTAATGCTAGATTCGCAAGAGTGCAGTTTTCCCCAGAGAAGAACCTGACAAGAAACTCTGTAGGGATTGCTCTTTTCAATTTAAATTTTACAAATCTCAGGCATAAACACAGAAACATATAATAATTTATATTTCAAAAGAGCTATCCATAAATAAATAATTAAAATTTGACCCCGCAATATCCAGGAAAAAGTAAGGTAAGTAAATGGGAAACAGAGAAGTGAAAGGCTTAGTTTGATAGGATCCGCATGACATTGCATTAAACTATAAGCCGTATATGCTCTCTTAAAAGTCTAAAATAAAAATAAACAAAATTAAAAATTTTGAAAATACCCACGACGGTAATTTAATCGAAAAATAATAAAATAACTCAAAAAACCCTCGACCGAGGAATATCCGTCGGGGGCTGCTTTTTCTACTAGTTCAACATTTAATAATACTCATAAATGTATTTTATGTAATCGTTAAACATCAATACTTAATGGTATTCGCGTCATTACGAGTAGAAAAAACTTTGCTGGTTTAAAGGCAGCCCCCGACGGATATTCCTCGGTCGAGGGTTTTTTGAGTTATTTTATTATTTTTCGATTAAATTACCGTCGTGGGTATTTTCAAAATTTTTAATTTTTGCATGAAAGAGTAACAAACATCCTTACACCCAACCATCGGTATAAACATTGACATTTTATCTTAGCAGGATACATTCCATTCCTTAGTAAGTACCTACATGACAACATTTCAACTGAATATGCAAATTCTATTAAGTATTTAGACATTCAACTAAAAAAACAAACATCCAAGACAGACAGCCTTCAAATTGTGAGTCTTGTACGTACATACGACATCAGTGATTTCAAAACTGGGCCGTGGTGCCAACACAGAATGACTCCGACGACGTCCTTCCCCTCCCCCCTCGGCTTTAAACTCCCCCCTATTCACTCTGAAAACAAAAGACTGTACGTAAAGATTTGAGAATTCACGTCTCAAGGGGAAACTGGTTTTCGCCGGTTTAAATGTTTGGGTAGTGCGTCGGTTTTAACTAGGAGTCTTTGTAAGTTACTATAATTATGTAGGTACTAGTTATATAATTATATCGGTAGTGACATAATTATTTACGTAGGTAGTAACATAATTATATATAGAGGTGCCTTTTAATGGCGACTACTATTCTTAGAGCTAATCACAAACAAGCTTATTGCTAGGTAGCAATATTTTCCAGGCAATCTTAGGGTAAGAACAATTAAAATTATATAAGGATGCGGACTTTCAAATAAAGCATACTATAGCTACACAAAATGATGAATGAATTTTACTCCCTAGGTAGTTAAAGTAGGTAATTTAACTACCTAGCCCGATACGTGACCGGGCCGTGGCCTGTCAGGAGGGAAAGAAATACGTCGTCATGACAACGTGTGTCAACGAATCCATAGAAAATGTATGGAATTATATTTTTTCCCTGACACGTCCCGGACTTGGCCCGGATGTGTGTAGATAGACCCCGTATTGATAATTTGCAAATACGTACCTACACTGAAAACTATTACGAAGTTCTAAATTTAACCAGATTGAAGTTTCCGTATTCTAATGTAGCTTATGTTTATGTATATTTTTGGGGTGTGGGACTTTTCAGAACTATGTAGGAGTATAAAGACTATAATTATAGAGCTCGTATTTCCCTTTGTTAAAGTTCTTTTTTGCTTACACTCTCTAGTTGGATATTTATTTCATTCAAATATACAGAATTGTGCGAAAATCGATGTTAAAATTGCAATACATTAAATGTACAAATATGTATTATTTCTATCTACTGTTTACTTTTTAAAATCTACTAAGAATATTACAAAATGCAAAAGTTTGGACTGACGTAAGGTTAGATTATTATTTCTCTTTCAGAACTTATAATAAACACATATATATAAACATATCTGTCACGCCTCTCTCCTATCGAGGTAGGCAGAAACTTCTTCTCTCCACTTGCTACGATCACTTCTTTTGCTTCATCCACATTCATCAGTGTCCTTATGCATGCACATGGGTTTAGAGTTCTAATAAACTGGCCTACATAATAGTTATAAATAAAATATATTACCTACTTTAAGATTGCACAATGAAAAACAAGCACTGTTTCTTTATACACTGTAGTTGTGTCAACATAAACTAATCTTTATTTAGTTAATAACTTTCATGATTTAAACGTAAGAAACATCATTCTCTTGCTTTTATTTACTTTACTCCATTTACTTACAGAATGACGATAACTTTATAATTGGCATAATAAGTAACTAAATTACGTCATTATGTTTGTTTTTTTTTGGAAATATAAACTATTTCTACAGGTAGAAAGTTAGTTATTATCGTCATGGTGGATGAAGCGAGTTAATTATCATGATGGATGAAGCGAAGGAGGTATGTTTGGATCGAAGCAAGTGGAAGGAAGTGGTCTCTGCCTACCCCAATGGGAAAGAGGCGTGATAGAAATCTATTTATGTTACTGTACCTAGCGAATCTAACATTAGCTGTGTACATTTGCATGTGACTATAAAAATCCTTCGAAATATTTTTTTTTGACTTTGACTTTGTTTATTAAAAAAATGCATGATACCCCTAAATTATGAGAAATCATAGAACTATTAATATTGTATCTAGATTGTCAGCTTAATTCTGTTCCAAATAATATGTAATATCTTTGGTGCAACCATTTACCTTAGCGTGATTAACATAACAAATTTACACACACACACAATTGGCCTTCATAACTTTACTTGATTCTTGAATTGACATCCAAGTATTTCCTATCATTTTTTAGACAAATAAAGCATTCAAAAAGAAACTCATAACAATTTATTCACTATATTTCTTATTAAACGCATTCGCAGGACGCAACAGAATTCCGTTGAATTCGTAAAAGCGAATAGTTCGAATAATCGGAGAATATTCTGAATTAAAACCTCTCAATAGGTACACCTCACTTTCCTGTAATAATAACTCGTTCAAAATTAATTTTAATTAATACTAAGAAGATAATACCTATTAAGCATCAGTTTGAACATAATTTTTTGAAGTTTAATTGAACAGAAGATCTTTTGTTAACCGAACTAAAAATAGCCTAAGCAAAAATTAAATTTAAGAAGATTAGCTGATTTTCTTTTGCTATGTACTTTTACGAGTTCTTTAAGACTAAAAAAACTCTACAACCCTTTTAATCTTTAAGAAAAACAGAAAAAAGGCAATATCCGTTCCCTAGCTACCAAAAAAAGGTTTTAATAGTTTGTTTCCTGTCTCAAATAGTACTTTTGCTATGTTATTCCAGAAACCATGCTCTAAACTATAGGGTATGTCTTATTTTGCTCTGAAATGTATACTTCCTCTATTTTACAGCTCATTAAAATCTAACTGCCACATTTACGTCAAATTACATTATACTAACTTAAGTTATTAATCATAATAGTCCACACTGCCAAACTAGTAACGAACTGTGTTATTAATTAGTATTACTTGAGTGTAAACTTCTATTCTACTTATATTATAAATGTCAATGTTTGTGCCGATGGATGGATGGCTGTGAGTGAGGATGTTTGTTACTGATTCACACAAAAACTACTGAACAAATTTTGATGAAACTTTGCAATATTGTAGCTCACAAAGAAACGCAGCTGGGGTGATGGGCACGTTTGCACCAGGAGAGACCAGGGGCGGATTATTCCCGGATTAGTGTTAGTTAGGCTAAGTTTAGTTTAGTTTAGCGGTTATATTTTATTTATTAGAGTGTAGTATTTTTAATAACATATTCACATGTATTTTTATTTATCATTTATCTTTCATATTACATATTGGGGTCTGTACAATACATATTCAATAGTTTTTGAAATCATTATCACTTTTTGCACCGAAAAGTTCAATTTTAAATACTTACATTCAGGGCATATGAACTCGCTAATCATTATGCAAACGATGCAATCAAGTTCTTATCAGTTATGTCTATAACAGCGTAATTCAAGATTTTCCTCTAATTTTACTTTCAATGGTTACTTATTGCTTAAATTAAACTCAATTGTACCTCCAGATTTAGAAGAGGAAATTCAATTATCGTGCCATCTTCTTCAGATATTTTGACAAAGAAAGGGTCAACTATAGATTTAGATATTTGCTTTTATGGCCAATATTTCTTATGAAAAGTTAATGTGATATTAAAGATACCTCATCATCATCATCATATCAGCTTATGGACGTCCACTGCTGGACAAAAGCCTCCCCAAGGATCTCCACAACGACCGGTCTTGCGCTGCCCACATCCAACGATTTCCAGCGACTTTAACCAAGTCGTCAGTCCACCTTGTTGGAGGCCTTCCCACGTCCGGTACGTGGTCGCCACTCGAGGACCTTTCTGCCCCATCGTCCATCGGTTCTACGAGCAATGTGCCCCCCGCCCACTGCCACTTAAGGTTTGCGATTCTTCGAGCTATGTCAGTGACCTTGGTTCTTCTGCGGATCTCATCATTTCTGATGTGATCACGCAGAGAAACTCCAAGCATAGCTCTCTCCATCGCCCTTTGGGTCACCTTAAGCCTTCTTAAAGATACCTACCAGTTTTAATTAAATCACTGAACGTTTTATTAATTACTAGCTGTCTGCGAATTCGTACGTATTATGCGTATTTAGCATCGTATCTTAGAAAATTTAGACAATATCTGAAAATAAGAAAACCTGCATACACCAGAGAAGAAATTCGAAGGTGTATGTGAAATCCGCCAACCCGCACTTGGCCAGCGTGGTGGATTACGGCCTAATCACTCTATGAGATGTATGAGAGTAGGCTCGTGCCCCTCGGTGGGGACGTATATGGGCTGATAAAGAGAAAGATCTGAAAATAATATAGCCTATGTGTTGCCTAGTGTGTAAAAGTACAATATTGGAAAGTTTCATCAAAATTTGTTCAGTAGTTATTGCGTAAAAGAGTAACAAACATCCATCAATCCATCCATCCATCTATAGCCACACATATATAATATTAGTAGGTTATTTAGCAGAATTTAATTAAGCTACATATACCTACCTACTTTACATGTAGCCAAATACATTACTGATATCCACCATTTTACCTTTCATGGAACTTTCTAGACAAATTCCAAGTAAACCACAGCTCTCGAGTTATTTATTATACAAACTCTGTGGTTTTGAAGACGATTCTCTCAGCTACCTGTAGTGGTTCTCAAACTGTTGAGTATGGTCACGAGGGAGGTCAACAATAGCTGATCTTTTATGACATCGTCTAGAATGATGTAAAAGTGCGCCATTGTTTTTTTACGAATTTGTTTTATGACATTTGTGATCTGAAAGACTATTTATTAAGTATCCTTTTTTGTATCGCATACACAAAACATCAATATTAGAGACCAAAAAAGATTCATTGAAATTAACGATTTAATGTTTTCGTTAACTACTTGACAAGTCATATTTTTATGGTAGGTAGGTACGTAATTAGTATTGTATGGCTTAACATGGTTTGATATTGGAAATAGGAACTTATTTTTAAATGTAAATAAAAAAAAAAACTTACCTATAAATAGAAAACTTTGTTGACATGCGAACTCTCCAATACTTTTTCATCACTGTGTTTTTCACCATGTTGTAAAAAATACACATTAAACAAAAAACTTTGAGCAACACATCCCAAGTCTTTCAAGCCTTCCCACATCGACATTTCAATACTTCCAGACTTTCATTACGTATTCCCTTTCCTTTAACAAGAAGTCTGTTTGGGAATACCTACTAAAGGAAATCGACAATGTGAAAAAAGGTATATTGGAAGATTCAAGCTTTATTTTGCTTTGTGAGCGCTTTTTAATTCAAACTACACGCTGCCCGCGTCTTCGTATGCATTTAGCGGCAGATCTTGAAAAAAAAAAAATGCTATCTTAAAATTATATTAGCCTATGTGTTATACTGATATATAAGCTACAATAAAGAGTAACAAACATCCATCGGCACATACTTTGACATTTATGATATTAGTAATACTAGCCGCCCGGTCCGCTGCTTCCTATATATTTTGACCGTATTTAGGACAATATCTTAAAATAATAGGTGTGTAGGCGTGCCTTTGTGTAACAGAAAGGATGTGCCAAAGTAAAAATATAATTATATTACTTGTTTAACCTTTTTCAAAGAAATATAAGGTTGAAAGATCATGTGTATGTGAGGCGAAAGTCCAGTTTAAAGGTCAGACTGCGCTCCTAGATTATTGATTAAAACACTGCCCTATATTAGTTCTTAAACCCTGTTTTGTTGAAACAATATACCCACGGTGACCCTCGTTCTTACATACATGGTTTGATGTGCACTTGTCTTTATACAATATGACTGAAAAATAGGGCAAAGAAAAACAATTCAACAATCCGTTACTTAACTGAATATTAATATTAAGCATTAAAATACGATTAACAAACGCAAAATTGAATTAATCTCTCACATGCTACCCTGTAATATACTACTTAAAATTGTAGTCGAATCTCGACTTCACAGTGATATACTTAAAGTTTAATTTAAGGTGTTACGTAAATGGAAATGTACAGTAATAAATCTGGGTTTTCCTTTGAAATGTTAGCAGCTTAATGACCTTAAGGAACTTGTGTTGAGGAATGTACGAATTTAATCGTAAATTGTTATTTTATGGTTCAGAAACTGTTCCTGGTTTACGGTTTGATTGCTTGACTCTTGTTTAGTTTGGACTGGAGTTAGTATTTGTGTTACAAGGATCAAGTTTTGAGTGTCGTAAAGCGTAATAATGTAGTGTATTTACTTTGGTATTATGCGAGTAATTTTTAGTTCAATTTATACCAAATACGTTACTGTTAATTTTACTTATTATAAATGTCAATACTTGAGTCGATAGATGGATGTAAGAATGTTTGAATACCTGGGGCCCAAGTCTGCTAATTTAAAATAGCCTTAATAATTGTGTGTCAGCAAATGGCACCCTGCTGACAAACGTCTGATAATATTGTAAATTGGCAGACTTGGGCCCCTGGATCGTTTATACGACTTTTTAATGCAAAAACCTTTGAAAGGATTTTAATAAAGTTTTGTAATATTACAGCTTGCAAATCAAAATAACATATTGGCTTTTTTATTTTAAAATGTCATAATATGTAAATTACGTTAGGTAAGTACTAGAGATGCGCCGAATATAGGTTTTGCCGAATAACGAATACCGAATACTATTCGGTTTGAAACCCTACCGAACCGAATAGTTCGGCCGAACTATTCGGTTGTTCTTTCACACTAATTTTGATACAACAAATAGGTAAAGTTTATAAAGAAAAGCGCCTTTGACTGTCACTAGATAAAGCAGAATGTCTAGGTTTCTAAATTCTATCTTTAAGTGTCACTTATTAACTTATCTTTATTTTATCATCTCCTAATAACTCTTGTAATACCTAGATGTGAAAATAAGGATATAAGATTGACTGCTCCTTGGTTTAAAATAATTGAATATGAGGTTAATATATTGTTTTATCAAGCAAATTATTACTAAACAAAATAAACGAATAAATGGTAATTTTAACCGAATATTCGGCCGAATACAATATTCGGTTGAGATGCCGAATATGCCGAATACCGAATAGTAAACGAATATTCGGCGCATCTCTAGTAAGTACCATACATCGTAACTCTCAAAAGGTACCTCCTTATAGTTTTGTAATGCATACATACATACATATCCGTCACGCTTCTCTCCCTTTGGGGTAGGCAGAGACCACTTCCTTCCTTTTTGTAATAAGCATGAATTTGAGTCCTCTCTCAATTCTAATATTAAAATTAATATAATAGTAAACACTATTCCGTTTATCGAATCAAGTCAAGGCTTCATTATACTGATTTAGCAATAATTACCGATTATACGTAATAAGGTCTAAGGCCAATTAAACTAGCTTGTTTAGCCGCTTTATCTATCAAAGCACAATTCCATATGATTATCAAATACGATATAGAGCAATAGGTAATTAACAGTCCTATAGAGATTAATATTAAACGGATTATATTCAGTATTCAATGAGATTATAATCGTCCCGAATATGTGTTTGGTTAATATATGGGTTGTGGATTATTAGATGATTTTGTTGGTAGGAATTTTGTTTATGGTGAAACAATTTCATACCAAGGGCCCAAGTCTACTAATTTAAAATAGTCTCAGTTGTGTGACGGTAGAGTGTCAATGGTATTTTTTGACACATTTGGTATTCTGCTAAACAATGGCACTGCGATCAAATGTGTAAAAAAATGCCTTTGGCACTCAACAGTCACTCGACTGAGACTATTTTGAAACGACTTCAAAAAAAAGGAGGAGTTTCTCAATTCGATCGTATATGTACATATATTGTAAATTATGTATGTCCACGCAAAACTTCGTAATTTATAAACCGATTTTGATGATTCTTTTTTTTTAATTAGCAAATTTGGGTCCCAGTAGGAAAAACCTGGGGGAAAAACACAATTTTATTTTAACTGTCAATTGATTGTGAATTCAGTGAGTTTAGACCGAAGACAGTTAAAAAATTTACTTTCGGTAATCTATGTTTTGACCGTACGAAAAGAAATAAAATATTAAAAATAAACATTTTCGTGTAAATTTGAGTTTATTATGCAAAAAGAAAATCATATTTATCAAAATTTAATTTCGGGTACAAAATATAAATTGGGGGATTCCAGTACCGTTTACGGATATTTCACAGTACATTAATTTTGGGATAATAGGTGTTTTGTCTTGGGGAAATTATTCGTGAATCGGTAAAATATTTTTGTTTGGTTACTGCCGCGGCTAATCTGTGTTCCTTCCGGGAAAATAAACATTTTTTTATTTATGTTAACACCGTTTTTTGTCGTGGCTTGTTCACGTAAATTTATTGCATCTGCTGTTAAAAAAAATACTTTTTTATTAGTTTAAGGCTCCCGTTACCCGTTAATAGGTCCCATTGAACCAATCTTTCACAGTATAAAATGTATTATTTAATTTAATTGATTTAATCTAAATCGCAAAAAGATAACTTTTTGCCTAAATCCAACAAATGAACTATGATGAGCATGACGTTATTAAATAACCACATTTTTTTGAAATCTGTTCATAGAATCCATATTAAAAGTTAACTTATCATAATAACTCACTTTCATTAGTATTTTCACGTAATTAACACATAAATACCTTTAAAAAATCACTAAGACATAAAAAATACTGTTCATCTCCTCACAGCGTTACGTTACCTAAATGACACCGTTATCGGATAACAAGATACAACCAAATTTAAGGTAACGTTACCTTACAGGGGTCGTGCATTATTATCCCTTGGAAAATTTATCTGACATCTGATAAGAAAGGGTGAACATATATCACTGTGTATCTTCCAGTATTATAGGTGAATATGGTCAGATAAGTTATTGAATTATAATTTAGGGTTTTTCTGGTAGTTTTATGTAAATTATGATATTCAGTTTAAGCCGTGCATGTATAAGGTGAGTGATGAATGTGGATGAAGAGAAAGAAGGGTATTCGGATTGTAACAAGGACAGGGAAGGAAGTGGTCTCTGCCTAGTACTGCCTACCACGATGGAAAAGAGGTGTGACAGGTATGTAATAAGTTGAAGTATAAAAACTTTTTCTTGAGAACTTCTAATCTTCTATCTATCTATATAAATAAAAATGAATTGTTGTTCGTTAGTCTGATTAAAACTCGAGAACGGCTGGGCCGATTGAGCTGATTTTGGTTTTAAAATGTTTGTCGTAGTCCAGGGTAGGTCTAAACGGTGAGAAAAATTCGAATAATTGCCGGGGAAGCCCTAAAACAGACCTTTTCTTTTTCCCATACAAATGTTTTCTTACTAAAATGTAGAGTCAATTTGAACTTTATTCCTACACAATAAAGTTCATTCTAAGGCGGGACAAAGTTCGGCGGGACAGCTAGTAAAAAATATGTATACGGTCGAATTGAGAAACCTCCTCCTTTTTTAAAGTCGGTAATAACAAGGAGAAAACAAGTTTTCGTAACAAAAGAACTACCAAAATTAATAGTCAACATTCATAAAGCGGCTTTTAATTCCGAGAGTATTTTACTATATAAAATAAAAACTTTACAGCCTAACCTTAAGCGCTAAAACACACGGTGAAACGCAACTGCAACGCAACTGAAACTTTTGAGTTGCATCGAAGTTTCTGCTATAGACTTCCTTAGAAAACCATGTGCGACCATGTATGTAATTAGTTGCCTCGTAAACTAATTTGCGCAACTAATTTGAAACGTTTCGTTTCAGTTGCGTCGTGTGTGGTTCTCTAAGGAAGTCTATAGCAGAAACTTCGATGCAACTCAAAAGTAACTAGCAGTTTCAGTTGCGTTGCAGTTGTGTTTCACCGTGTGTTCTGGGTCTTAAATTTTAATGAAACTGGCCACTAAACTGGACTTTTGATCAAAGAGGAACAATTCCGTTTTACCCCACTTTCAACTCTCAAACGACAGTCAGCTACAAGTGAAATTGCTGATTTAGCGCAAAAATAGAGTAGGTTATACTGAAGCGCTCGAAAATCACAATTTTAAAGCGGCTTTATGTGAAAGCAGTTGGAATATAGTCCAGTCAAATTATGTAGTTTTATGTGTGGAGTTTTTATTAGAAGTTAAGCTGTTTTGGTGCTGTTTTAAATTGGAAACAGGTATCTTATTGTTACTTATTTGTTTTAATATGTGTATATATATTATATTAAAACAAATGTATTTTCCCTTTTTTTTTATAAAATAAGATGTGTTTACGTTACATCTAATAAATAATGTAACGATAAGATAAGAGTATTAGTATTCAACTTTCACGAATTATTTATTATTATATGGTATTAAATTTTTTTACATTAACCTCTGACATCCCACTGACCTATTATAAACCCAGACACAATTGATTTTCTATTGTTCTTTTTTTCTGGGATGTGAAAGATTAAACTTAACTGTTCATAACATTTTGTATGTTGTTAATATGTATAGATATGTGTATGTTAATAGTTATGCTATATCAAAAAACAATAAACAAAAAAACATAAAATAACATGAACTTCTAAAAAAAACATAAAATTAAATGAGATTTATTTCGTAATCTCCCCAGCCTATAAACACAGTATTTCCCATTGATCAAAGAGTTGCTAGTCGGTGCCGGCTCACTGACTAATCAGCGGATCCCAAACCAGGTCACCTGAGCAATTTTAATAGCAGTATAAATGCTACTTTGTAACTCTTTAAGCTGTATACGAGCTTTATTAAGCGCCATTTGCCTTTTAGTATCTGTAATTTTTATTTTAATTGCCTTTAAAAATGTGTGTTACTTTTGGGTAGATATTTTTGGGGATATTTGCAAATGTTGTTGAGTGTTGTTAAAACAATGAATGCTGGGTTAGTAAATAAAAATTTGGGGACAAATATGTTGATAACTGTTGTTAAAACAAATGCCGAGTTAGAAAAATAATATTTTTTTCAGAGAAAAATCTAGCAAGAAATAATTCTAAATAGCATCTTTTTTTAAATAGTTTCAGTCTCTAGCATGCGAAGAAGGCAAGCAGTCGCTCTTATACACTCAAATAATAATAATAAAATTTTTTTTTTCTATGTTAAATTTCTTTTTTTTAATTTGAAAGAGCTTACGGTCGGACTCAGAACAATAACTCCACGAAGTCAAAAGGCTTTACGAGATGTTAAATAGAATGATAAAATAGACAAAAACATTATAAATTCACGCGCGGGCCTCATCCCGAAAGAAAACCATTGTATAATTTCAGCAGGATATCTTCATAATTTACTTCCAATTTGGCCTCCATAAATTATTAGCAAAAATAATAATTCTGTAAAGCTTCCTTCCTGAACGAACGCATTTTCCTAACTTATAATTTCCAAAGGGTTTCTTGCATAGATGATGTTATTTCTAGAGTTGTATTTTGATAGCTTTTATTTACTTATAAAATTTACCTTTATAGGTGCAACTCAAAAAAATATAAGTTGAGAAAACAAGGACCACGATCATGGCAAAGTATTTTTGAAGTATTTTTATAAATCAAACTATTAATTCCTAAAAAATACTTTCATATCTATCACATAATAAAAAGTTCAAAGAATATTTTTTTTTTTTGTTTAAAAACCATGATATAGTAAATTACTTAATTAAAATATGTTAAAGTCTTTACATATTTAAAAGAATAGACAATGCAGAAATTACTTTTTTATAAAACGGTTCGGAAGGCGTGTTCCTCAGTGAAGATTCCAGTACAAGACTCCAAGACAGATTTTTGGACCTCTAGAATAACGTCATCTATGGTATATTATAACAGATTAAATACATCGAAGCGATCCTAAGCTGGAATCCTTTGTTTACCCTTTTTGAGGTTCGAACCCCAAATTACCTTCATAGCTTCCCCTTAAATAGGGTCACCAGTAATTGCTGTGTTTACAAGATAATTTACATATTTCATAATAAAAAAGTCCTTATTGAAATATATTTTATTATAATTTAAGTTTCTCTAATATTTAAATATAAGCGACCGTGTAAAATGGAAAATTGCGGGGTAGGCCTTTGCCTAGCAGTGGGATCCTAATAGCTAACAAATAAAAAAATAAGGATTCCGATCAAATCGGGGACTTGTGAAGGAAAGGCCAAGTTAGGAGTACCTTAAACCGATGTGGGATGCAACTGATGAATGTGGATAGGGAAGAAAGATATTTAAATATGCAGTTAGAATAATTACGCTGTAATTTTTCCTCGAATTCATTTGATCAAGTCTTATAAACACCATGAATATGCCAAGGGCCCAAGTCTACTAATAAAATAGCCTCAGTTGTGTGTCAGCTGCTAAACAATGGCTTACACGTATAGAATATACAGGGTGTAACAGAAAGGGTATATAAAGCCGAAACACAGCGATAGTCCTCATGAAACTGAACAACTTTCCCCAAGGAACATGGGTCGTAACTCGAAAAAAAAATTTCGCCTCCCCATACAAAATGCCCGATCAGCTGATCGAGTAAGTATGGGCGATCCAAAAATTTTTTTCGAGTTACGACCCATGTTCCTTGGGGAAAGTTGTTCAGTTTCATGAGGACTATCGCTATGTTTCGGCTTTATATACCCTTTCTGTTACACCCTGTATAAGGAGGTGCCACATTTTTTTTCATATATAAATGAGTTTATCACAGCGTGCCACGGTTTTCATAGTTTTCTTGGCAGATGAGCTGTCAAACGATAAAAAATTCCATACAAAAAGGTAGCCGTTTTGCGCCAGATCAGGCACGCAGATCCAGACGGTATGACACCTCCTTATATATTCTATACTCAAAGGCTTACACTGATTGCAACCAAATGACTCAAAAAATTAAACTGACCCCCTCATTGATACTCTGCCGACACACAACTGAGGTATTGTAAATTTGCAGACTTGGGCCAGATATTAATAATCAAATAAAAGTTTAAAAAGCTGACAATAAAAAAAAAAAAAATGTTTATTTCAGACTTTGTCCATAGATGTTAGTAGCCTATAGCCTGTGTTTAAACTATAAAAATCAACTGCAAAGAGAACAATAAACGATCTCTTTCTTTTACCACAGGATGTTTCCTTACTTAGCACGTTTCAAAAGAATAAAGTGTCCGCATTTAAATACTTAAATTGTCTCCCTACTTCCTTCCTTGGAACGCTTCTGGCCATTTCTATATTGAGGCGGAACAAAGAAATTGCTAACGGGCATGCTATTATATCATTCATTCTATTACTTGTGAAATAGGGTTCAGTTTTATTTGCTTGTTACAATTTGGCCGTTTGAAATTTGAGTTTTGACGTACTACATATGAAAATTGGGCTAAAAAGCCATGCTCGTGAGTTCGTGAGTTGGATTTTTACAAGAGGCAAACATTGTTGTTATAAACAGGGATGTTTGTCTTAATTCTGTGTATTCGTGTGTAATATATGTATATGTTACCGGAAATGTATGTAATCCGTCATTATATTACAATTCCTATGAAATGTATGTAATTCCTAAAATGGCACGGAAATGTGTGAATTAAATTATACTTTACATATAATTTATAATAAACTTATTTAAAATAAACTTTATCTTCTCTTAACATTTACGGTATAAAAATAATTCAAAGATTCATTAATTATGGTATCTACAAACCTCATTTTCAAACATTTTCGATGGCATTTTTGACAAATGAAGACCGCCTTGGTGTATTAGATTAGATACCAATATGTACTTCAAATTAAAATTAGCACAACCCCGTACCGCACCTTGACCGGCTCAGCCCCGCATGCAGTATATACAACATTAAGGTCGATTTAAACAGCTCTTTCAAAAACCCCTATGTAAAACACGTTGCGGCCTCGCCCTAAACTGACAAAGTTGTCAAGTCTACAGTGATTGATTGCTCCTTCTAAAAACGCTTTCATATCCTTTACTGATATCTTTATCACGCGTGTTTGGGGGTTGAAAAGTTGCGTATTACTAAAGCCTTGTTGAAGGAAAACTCGAGTATTCTGAAGGCAATGTAGCGAAATGACGCAGTTTGTCAATGCGGCTATTTTAAGGGTTGTTTTTTTGTGTGTAGGGTCAGATTGTGATAAGAAATGTGTTATTTACGTGTATGGATACTTATAAGTAGAATTCTGGTATTTTCGACACTACTACACTACCTAAGTTAGTATTTAACATGTTTTTCTATAAGCACTAAATAATTGTTGTAAATTGCCTATTTAAATAACACATTCATTTTTAATTTTCAGGTAAACAGTCGGCTCGTCATTTAAAAAGTAAGAAACGCATATTGATAAAGCCAACAAAGTAATTGTACTCCAGTGTTCTTCAGTAAAAAGTGAAGCAAAGCAAACTACCTCTTCCACCTCCAAACAAAACATTACCAAAAGTTGATCCAATTCAATAACGTGGTTCAAATCTGATATATTTTCTCATTGTATTTATCATCTCGACTGGATCAGTAAACATTACTTATGTGCGATTTCATACACGTATTATCAAAACACACGTTGTGTTCCCTATAGTGTATTCAAATCGTGTTCCCCCGCATTTTCAGATTCAATTCTAATTCTATCTTCTCTCGATGAAGAGTGTCTTTTCGTGTCTTATGCGGCATCGCATACATCAATTTGTTCCAAATACACGGATCGTCGCATCTCAGATATGTATGAAAATTTATAGAACTTTGAACTTCTTGACTTAGCTCTTCCGTGAGCACATCACCAAGTAACAAAACTATTAGCCGAGAATTTCCTTCCTGGACTCCATTACCAATGGCATATCTAAATTCTAAAGGCCCCCACATTGAGCTAAGGAAATTCTTCGACAGAACTACTATAGTCCGTTTTGACTGTTGCACAGATCGCATTATTTGCATAGGAATTAAGTCACCGACGATCCAGTCGCGTTAGTGTATGCATATGCGATAGCAATTCGGTTCACAAAAATGCGTCATAGATTTTAACATCATCAAGGTCTTCATCTCGAAACCAAAATAGGCATAACCCACGAGAGTATAAAAATATTTTGATATGAAAGTTATAGCGCCAAATAATGATGCCTACTAATACTGAGAAAAAGACAAGAATAAATGCGGCGAAACCAATGGAAAGCTTTTGACCAATCTGGCATACTTCGTAAGAAGTGGTCATGTATAAAGGTAGACCTGTATGAATGCAAATAATTTCTTTGAAATCTTCAACCTGAAAAAAAATAAAGGTATTAGGTAATAAATTTTGATAAAATCAGAATGTAAACACACAATCACTAAGGGCTAGAGCCCGCAATCGCAAACGCAATCGCATCGCAGTCGAATCACAGAAGCTATGCAGAAGCACGCACTTATATACCGATTTGCCAACTTATGAACTGCGACTGAAGTGATCAAAAGTAGTTCAAAGGCGGTCCGAAAGCACTTCGGTAGAATCGCAGTCGCTTAAAAACCATTAGTACAATACCAGAATGGTCAAATTTTGCGACTGATGTTCTTTCGCTTTTCTATCGCGATTCTATTGGTGCATTTAATAATTAGCAGACTTGGCCCACTGACTGAAACAAGATCATTTTCTTATCATAGTACCTACATACATACAAGCAGGCCAGAAGTTGCTGGGTATAGGGGAAGATAGAAGGATGCGCGAGACGCCTTTGTCTAGAAATGGGATCTAACAAACTAATAGGTTAAAAAATTACTCACAACATAGGGTCCATCAGTAAGTTGTCCACCATGTGCAGCACCCTTAACTCTGTGGTTTCCTTAAATATTTCCATCGTAAGTGTATCCGGATAACATTGAAAAATAAACAATTGCAACAGATTTTTGCACCCATTTCGTAATGTTTTTGTTAGAATTTTATTGACTTCATTCGTTAAAATATCGTTAAGTCGTAACGAAGTCAACTTGTTACATTTCTCTGGCCATTCCGCAGGTAAATCCTCTACTACCTCTAATCTTAAACTCTCCAAATCTTTACAATTATTCCAACTGCTCGCCCTTGTAAAGTAACTAAGGGAAATTGCTTTTAGTTTTATATTAGAAGGCAGCAATGGCAGTTTAATGCCTCGTGCTAAAAACGTGGTAAGATTCTTTAGAGGTTTGAAGAAGTCAGTATTGTTTTGGTATACATCTACTTCCATTCCATATTCTAGACGTGATGATTCGTACGTCCAGAATATTCGGAGAGTTTCAGGCAATCCTTGCGTATAATTTCCCGGTGGTAGAACTTGTCCCACGGTAAGTTTTAGCATTTCTATTGAAGACACGTTAACATTCAAATCTTTGAGTGTCTCCACAAGCGAGTCTCCAAGCGGGTAGGCCTCCGAAAAACCCTCCGAAACAAGCGGTTTCGGAGGAATCATGCAAACAATGATTAAATTCTTCACTTGATAATTTGTTTTAAGAGGTTTCATTCCGTCAATTGAGCGTAACGCAAAGCAGGCTATAATCAAAGTTTGATATCTTGGATCGTATGTGACGTAACCTGTGAATAATATCTATTTATTCACAGTAATATTAGTATATTTATTTTAAAAATTTAAAAAAACATCTCCGAAACCAGCGTCAACCCTTGTATGAGCTGGCTTTGGAAATTTAAGTTGGTTTATAAAATACCTATACACAAGGGTTATAATCCAATTGAAGTTTTTTCACAAATGTGATACTGATTTAAAAAACTATATTATAATCGAATTAATTTTCACGCAACTTTTCGTACCAAATATAATGTTGTTTGGTATAGTAATACCAAAATAAAATCCGAAAAACACAAAAATAAATCTTATACGTTCATACCCCAATTATCTGGATCTCTTATTTCAGGATATATATCTTTATAGTTTGACCATAGAGTATACGTTTCTTCTAAATCCACATCTTGACTTGCACTATCACTATTACCAGAGACAAAAACGAATATTGCACAACACAGACACAAACAAAATCATTTTATACTCTTGAGCGTCACTAGTTTATAAGTCGGTGCCAACAATCCATAGTATTTGAGATTTGTGACCACTAAGAGGTTTATTATTTATTTAATTGTTTAAAAAAAGTTTTTAAATGAAGATCGAATATTTTTTTAAACAAATGCAGCGTTCTTGCATCGTTCAATGTCACCAACTGGTATTTTATTACTCATCGAACATGCGTTGCTTTTTTGATATTAAAACCTGTTTCCTCTTTTGTTACCGCAGAATACCTTAAACCCACAGCGTATCCTTCATAAGGGCCGTAAATTAAAGCCAAAAGTGGCTGGGTTTTTAAAACCAGTCTGTCTGGCAATTCCATTCATTCAAAAATATTTTTATTTACATTTTATAAATTATGTTAACGGATCTTTTCTCTTTCCTTATTATTAATTCTTTATCACTATTTTTAACACTGATAGAGCTTTGGATAAAGCAGTTTTCTAAAATTACCAAGGTATATGAAAGCAATGTTTGGCCTTATATCGCTAATCATACATCGATAGGTATACTTATTTTGAGAAAATAAAGTTACACATATAATATATTTTAGTGAATTGTTTTTACTTATAAAAATATTTCGCTACAGTTCTTAAGCTAAAATGCATTCGTATAAATTTTTCACAATAACCTCACTAATAAATTAACTAATGAATGTAAAACAATATATATGATATAAAACTAATTTCTACTTATAAAATTAAATATTTTTATTATAATCAGTCTCATTTCTAAATTCGAATCAAACCAGACTATATTGATTCTCATTTTGAAACTCTCTATTTTTAAGGAACGTTTGAGTATTTAAACTTATCAGTAGACATAACAGAGGCCAAAACACACGGATGCGCAACGTAGACATAGACGCAAGCGGTGACAGTTCCATACATTACAACTCAGAGGTACGCATACGCATCCGGTGTGTTTTGGCCTTTAATAACTTATCGTAACTTTCTATTATTTTTTGTTAGTACACTGTCTTGTACTTTACTGGGAAGATTAGCTACATCTGAAATTTTTGACAGCATGAGCGTCAACCCGACTCAAAACTCGAGTCGATTTGGTCACCATAACCACAATGAGTCGGAAGAATTATCATTACGTCCACCATCATCATCATCATCATCATTTTCTATGATTAACCTTTTTACGATCAAACAGACCTAAGATGCATAGATTCCATCATATCATTTATAACTGGCGACACTTCTATTTTTTTCCGTTTACGTTTGGGCATCGCATACCGCAATTGTTCCCAGAACCATGGATCGTCACAACGCAAATATGTATTGAAGGAAAGATAACCTTGAATTTCGGCATCCAGTTTATCAGAAAGTACATCATCTAGGACAAGGACTAACAACCTTGAGTACCCTTCTTCCGCTGCACTAGCAATAGCGTATCTGAATTCTAAAGATCCCCACATAGAGTTCACAAAATTTCTTGATAAAACTATTATAGTACGCTTCGATTCTTGCACTGATCGCATGATTTGTGTTGGAATCCAGTCACCAACAACCCAATCTCGATAGTGTATACACACTCGATATAAATCAGGTTCACCTTCCAGTCTTGGCAGTAGATGCTCCAAAACATACTCATCATCCCCATGAGCAAATGAAAGGAATGCATCATAAGGTCTGTCTGCATCAAGTTCCTCTTGAATACAAAATAGACACCAGCCACGGGAATACAGAAATATCCTCACTTGAAGACGGTATTGCCATAGTAAAAACAGCATAACCAGTAATAAAAATATGAAAACAACGAAAACTCCAATGATAATCTTCAACTCGGTTTCACATACGTCATATGAAGTTACCGACATTAATGGTCGGCCGGTTTCCAAACAAATGAGTTCGTTAAAGTCCATGATCTGAAATTGAATACTTAAATTATTTATTTGAATAAAAAATACGTTCAGAGAAGATTAATTTGAAATAACGAACCTGATTCTGATGACCATGTAAGGCATCCAGAAGGTTTTTGTTTGTACAGTCGCAGAATATCAAATTTCCTTTCAACCACACTTTGCGTTCGTTATTTGGAAACAAAAGTGCAATATCTTCGTCATCTAAACGAGATATGTTATTGTTACGAAGATCTAGCCACTGAAAAGTTACGTATAGTTTTAAATCATCTAATTAGAGTACTGGGATATTGTCTGTGATCAACTGATCTGTAACTGATGATTACAGATCAGTTAGATCTCAATAAAAAAGACTTTGACTTACCTCTAAACTATTAGGTATAGGCTTAATCCCCGCTAAACGTGAAATGGTTCCCCCAGAAATATTCAAGCCGATCAATGTAAGAGTATTTGGAATTATGTATGTATAATTATTGCTCGGGTTATGACAATCGGCTGTGGCCAACTTTTCATCGTATTCTTTCGTCCAAAAGGTTCCAAATGATTTTATTGTGCAAGGTTCCCTTTCAGATTTTATACAATTCATATTCTCAAGCGGTTCTTCATTAAAATATCTTCCCGAAGGCCGACATATAGCTCCAGGTATGGAGAGATAATTTTGATTAGTGTCACGCATAGCGCGTGCTAACCAATAATTGTTGCAGTCACAATTTAATTGATTTATAAGGAGAGTGATATTTGTATTTGCATACACTTTTCCCCTGTTAGGATCCCAGAAACCAGATGGATCCTGAAACGAAATTAGACTTAGGTTATGTGAAATATTTCTTTCAAAAGTAAAAACTCAATTTATGAGTACAGGTGTGTATTTCCTCAAAAATTAAATTAAATTTGGAATAAATTCCACTATAACAATTATTAAAGTACTTACTCCAGCTATTGTGGCATCATAATCGTATTTTCCAAATCCAGTAAAATCTTTAATTTTTCTTTCGCGTAAGTCAATTTCTAAATGCGATGTATTTGTTCGAGGTAAATCACGTAGCTGTAAATAAATCACATAATATTAATAAATAATTCATTAAAATAAATATTTCCTAACAATTTGAGATAATAGAGGCTTAAATACCAAAAAAGTGTCGACTGTATTCTCAGACGCCATTCCCAAATATTTCAAATTTGAAAACTGATGCTCTTGGAAACAACGTAAGTTATATTGCATTTTGTTTAGTGATAAATACTCCAGTGACTGCAGACCTTGAAAAAAGTAATGATCACATTTAGTAAATTAATAAAATAAAAACAATACAAAGAGATTAAGGGCGACCGGACACGGAGTACTTCAAGCAGTTGAGACGCGATTGCTTGAAGACGTGACGACAGCAGCGCGGTAAACTATTGAAGCGGTCGCGACTGCTCGAACAGTCGTGTGTACAGCCAGCAAATAAGACCCAGAACGTACATTGAAACGCAAATGCAACGCCACTGAAAATGCTAGTTACTTTTGAGTTGCATCGCAGTTTCTGCTATAGACATCCTTAGAAAACCACACACGACGCAACTAGTTTGAAACGTTTCGTTTCAATTGCAACTCAAACGTAACTAGCAGTTTCAGTTGCGTTGCATTTGCGTTTCACCGTGTGTTTTGGCGCTAAATATCTATAGTTCACCACGCGGTCGCGTCTTCAAGCAGTCGGATCTCAACTGCTTGAAACAGCCCGCGTTTGGCCGCCCAAATAAACTAACGATACTTACTAGCTAATGAAAAGGTTCTATGTTCATAATCGCAAAATAAATCAGTAAATCTGTTAGCATTTAGATTCAAATATCGCAACGCTGGAACTTTCTTCACCAGCTCAGTTATAAACCAGCCTTGCAAGAAGTTCATTGATAAGTCCAAATGTGTCAAAGAATTCATTACAGGGAAGCCATCACTGAAATTAAAAGAAAGTACGTCAGAATTTCAAAATGGGAAGACTAAAGAGTTTGCATGTGAAAATGAGTGTCAAGCCTACCGTCACTTTTGGAAAGGAAGCTATGCATGTAGCTGCATCGTTTATTTTTTTATATGAATTTGAAGTCTTGATATGTATAAATAACTAGACAAGCTTCAATTTCGCCAAATTGCAAAATCTTTTCAGCAGTTTTGAAATGAATGAGTAACAAGCATCCTCACACACATACATTAGCACAATCATTGACATTTACAAAATTAATTGGTTAATTATCACTTACAATGCTTGATCGATGATTCTATTTCTTGACAGATTCAGATGTTTTAAATCTTTTGCAACCCGTAGTATGTCGTAGGGCAAATTAGTCTGATTGCAAGATTGTATGTATAAAGACGTCAGATTCTTGCACTTCTCACCTACAGTTGACACCATTTTCTCACCTGCTTTTCCAGTCAAACCTTTTAATCGAATTGTTGTCAGACTTGAGCAATTACTTGGCCATTTATCAGGGATTTCCTGTTCATAATAAAGATTATGAAGCCTCAATTCTTTTAAATGCTCACATTTCGACCAACTGGCTGTCCAGACATCATGCCTTAATGATAAAACTTCCAATTTCGCGTTTTCTGGCATTCGTAATGCTATATTTGCCCAAATGATTAGCGTAGTGAGATTGTTTAATGGTTGTAAGAAATTTGGGTTATTTGATAGGACGTCATTTATTTGTGAGTATCTAGAGTCTATCCAAATAGTTTTTACATTTAGTCCATCAGTGTAATTTCCTGCTGGCAGTGGTTTTACGCTTGTTATGCCCAACTGAAGCATTTCAATGTTAGGGTCGATGTTTAAATTTATTAAAGTGTCAACTATAGGTGTTGTTGGTAGTGAACACTCAATAATTAACAGTTGTTTTAGCACAATCTTTGTTTTGAAGGGAGGTATCACGTCATCAATTTTGTTAAAATTACACCTCAATAATAATGTTCTTGTTTGATTGTTGTACTTAATTGTACCTGAAATTGAGAATTATTTTATATTAGGTATTTATTAAAACAGAGTCAAGGTTCGAGTAATGGATATATACATACATGTCTGTCACGTCTCTTACCCACCAGGGTAGACAGAGATCATTTCTCTCCACTTTCTTCGATCCAAATACACTTCCTTCGGTACGTGGGCGTACAGGGTTTTAGAAGTGCAGATAAATTTATTTATTTATTTGACAAGAGCAATGGTAAATATAGTACAGGTAATAGTAAGGAAGCGCCTGACTAAAAATTTATGCAATTAATCTATCAAGATTTCTTTGATAACTTGATGACTGCATTTTGAGGTTACCTTTTTGATTTCATAAATAAAATAACTAATAATAAGCTTAACAACTTAAATAACAACTTAAAGCAATTACTCACGATTGTCGTCATCGTAGAGAGTTTCAAAATTTATATATCTTGGAACAAATCTGTCAAATACATCTTCAATTGATACTTCATTAGCTTCTTCTTCAGCGAAAGCAATAAAACTCATTAATACTATAATTACAACAATTAATTTGACTGTCATTTTAATAACACTTTTATTTTTAATTTAATAGAATTTATTATCATTTTTGAACAGACGTTCAACTGCGAGTGCTTAACCCGTCAACTGACTTTGGAATTATGTTGTATTTTCCTTGTATTCTATTTGGATCAGTTTGTAAACAAGTTTGCTTGATAACTTGTACAGTTGGATTGTGATTTTGAGGACCGGTATTCCATGTCAAAAACTATTATTATAAAGCAAAATTTTATAGAACACTAAAAATAATGGATTTTTTGATTGAAAAGCGAATATTTTGTCGTTATTAGAACTACTTTGTAAAGTTATTGTTGGGTATATAACACAGTGTCAAGGTGTCCTAATGCTAATTCAGATTTTATTTTATCCGTTAGATAAGTTCACTAAAATTATCGTAATTTTCAACATATTATTCAATTGTAATTTTGAATCACCTACGAATACATACTTCGGAATTTTGAAATTTTCGTATCCGTATGCTTTCAATCATGATTTTTTACAGCAATTGCTTTATTAGACCATGGTCAGTTGGCATGTTAGTTGGAAAGTACTTATAGTAAACAAAATAATTATATTACAATACGTATATTGTAAATGTCTATCTACACAGATCCGGGCCGTGCCCGGGATGGGGTGTGTGAACGAATCCATAGAAAATGTATGGATGATATTTTTTCCCAGACACGTCCCGGACACGTTGTCATAACGACGTATGGTTTTCCCTCCTGACGGGCCACGGCCCGGACACGTCCCGGGCACGGCCCAGATTTGCGTGGATAGACTTTAGTAAGCTTTACTTTACTACACATTGGCAGAATCTACAAAAGTAGTTGCTATTTTATAAAAAAAAGATTAAATTTTATTCACAATTATTCGAATGACTGTAAAGACTTATCTGATTGGTATATCCTTTGCAAATGATTAACAAATCATTTCATTATAAGAGTTAAACGTTATAATTTATTATTACACATAAAAAACCCAATACATATTGATACAAGAGGAAAATTATTATTGTATCATTGGGGGACTTTCACGGAATTAGTAGGTACGTAACGTCACAGATTACTAAATAGCAAGTAGGTATTTAGTGAAATATTGTACCTTGAGTGATACCGAATAAATCTTATTCTATTCTATTTATAAAGAACGATTATCAAATTTTGGTTTTAATTTTAAGTTACGTATTTTAAATAGGATTTCGCAGAAATAAGCATTTGTTTTATTTGAGGTCGTAGTTGGGTTACAAAGTTTAGTGACTATCACGACTTTTAAAATCATCGTTGATCATGAAGTCATTGAAACGCGCGATAGAAGACCTCTACCTATTTTACGTGTGTATTTTCTCAAAACAAACGAAGTTAGTATATCTCCCTCACGGCGATGAAAAGGAGAACGGAGAAACTTGAAGCAAACTTCCGTCAAAGCGAACTTGTCCAAAGGGCCTAAGTTAGTTATAACAGTTGCCTAATTTCGGCGTATCTTGTGCATCTAAAACGATGATCATTGTGGTTTAAATTGTGACAGGGAGCTAGTTTTTGGAGTGTTTTAAAAAAACAATGTATCTTATGCTATCTACACACCAAAGCCGCCGGCATGCCGCCTAGGACTTCGGCTTTACGTCATACTAATGGCAGCTGTCAAAAAAGCCGGCAGCTTTGGTGTGTAGATAACATAAATACAACATGTAAAGAATGAAATGTCGTTTTCGCGAGATCTCGGCTAAAAATTGAGATAAGACATTAAGATCACATACACTTACATAGATAATTATACATATAATTAGCTATGTAAGTGTTTATTGGTGTACAAGTAGGTGCTCTTATTTTTAAGATTTGTTTTTATTAAAGTATTTTATTGTTATCTTTATAGTAGGTATATCATTATTCTCTCTTTTGGCTTTGCTGTGGTTGATTGAAATGGCTTATGAGCTTATTTCATCCAAATATTATGAACAGATCGATTAAAAATCATCGTATAACTGGACTTTGATTTTGATTTCGACGAAAAATCATAATGGTATCTAATACACTTGACTGCAAGGTTTGCAAAGAAAAGATGAAAATAGACATTCACTCAGACTCACTCTCTCCACATTTTCAAACGGAAAGTGAAAGAGCACTATCTTTCCTTATTATAGAGAATACAATATATATATATTTATAAAAATTATAATATTTATGTATGTGTATTTATCGAATATATATGTGTAGGTTTATATATATTTATTATTTATTGTAGGTGAAGTGACTATCCTGCCTTCATGCTATCACTTCTCTCTCTGTGGGGTCTGCAGGAAGATATCTATTTTAGAAATATGCTGTACCTTTTGTATAACTTCTCTTTTCTTTCTGTCTCTATGTACTATCATCTTACAATAAACTGTTAAATAAATAAATAAATGGACTATTCGCTTATGCCAAACACCATAATCAAAATAGCTAGTGGCTGGTTTACAGAAATTACAACAGACGATGATGCCAGCCTAAAATTTCAATAATGGCTCCTGAATTCGGAATAATAATTCAGAGATTTCGCCATTTTGGAATTTAGGATTTAGGAACTTTTACTGAATTAATTTGTAGGTAAGAAAATCTCAGTTTGTTTTATTAATTGAATTTTGATTTGATGTCAGGTACAGAGAGCCTCTTGTAAATCTAATCAGTGTTTTAAAACGAGTTCTAGGAATGCTGAAGGGTATTTTAATATTGATTCAGTTTCAAAACTTGGTCTAGGTAGATTATTTAGTATATTTTCTTGATTATTAAGAATATAATATAATCTTGATCGTTATAAATTATATAATTTTAAGGCAACTAATGAATGTGGATGAAACAAAAGAAATGTGTTGGGATCGTAACAAGTACAGCGAAGTGGTCTCTGTCCACCCCTGTGGAAGAGAGGCGTTACGGATATGTACGAGTCCGTATGTATGTTGATCAAAATTGATTTTGCCGAAGATTATGAATCTTCAATGTATTCACAACATCTGATCTCATAGAATGGGGATGATGACTACATTCGAAAATTCAAAAAATAATTAGTCCGTCTTTTAGGCTATTAAAAAATATTTGAAACACGTTTTTTACCTTACCAAATACATAAATAAATACAAAGATACAGAGCATCAAAGTTACGGAGCGGGGGGTATTGACGTCACTCCTAGGTAAAAATCGTACGTCATGAGCAACTTTAACCCAGTGTATCTATGTCATTTTTAGTTTAAGAGAAACAAGAAAAAATACGTGTCGAATATTTTAAAATAATCTATGTGATGGACTAAAAAATTTTTTTAGTCATCATGCCCATTCGAAAGACAAGATTTTAGAGTAAAAGATTCACAAAAATTACGGTACGCTAGTGAACTGCTAAGCAAACGTCTCCCTCGCAAAGCGAGGGAGACGTTTGCTTAGCAGTTGAATCAAAATGGATACAAAAAAATACAAAATGAAATCTACATACTTACTTATCTGACCATATTAACAGCAAAACATGTCATTCAATTCCGTGCTTGCATGTAAAAGTGCTGTTAAGTCGATACTTGTATGGTATTATGCCTTTTTCTCGTAATAATCCACAGTTTGATGCCATAGGTCACGCGCGGCACCACTTTTGTTAACGTGTCTAATGAATTCTTAGGAAATCGTTCGGTTTTTCTTTTCTATTTCTTTATTTTTTTGGGTTGATATTTGGTCAAGGTTGTAGGTAAAGGCCACGTGCTTTGTTGGTCAAATAGTTAACAAACATAAATTAGGTTTTCCGTGCCAACTGGGCTTTGGTTTTGTTTTGGAAAAAAGACTAGTTGCAACATTGAGAACCTTGACCTTCATAAGGACATATAGGTAACCAATACGCACTTCCTTTAACCCAACTGCGCCAGAAGAAGGGTTATGTTTTCGAGAGTATGTATTTTTGTTATATGTATAATTTTTGGCATGCTCTACCGCCTAAACGGCTTGATGGATTTTATCTTGAGGGGGGTCATTCCATGAAAAACGCTACCACAACATATTTTTTAAAATTACTGTTTTTTAATTAAAATGTGTGTTAGGGTAATCTTAAAACCCCATATTTTAACGAAACAGTATTATTTTTTCAATAAGTTTTGAATTTATGATTTTATAACATATCTAAGTTCGCTTACTACGAACGATTGATACTTGTTCAATTTTAATCAAATCTGGTAGAGCTGCAAAAAGAAAACTACAGCCCGATTGGCATTACGCGTCACACCATTCGAAAATAAAAGTTTTCAGCAAGATAAGCGTCAAATATTACTTAGTAAGTTCAATGATTAGTTCCATTTATTTAACATTTAAGTTATGCCTCCTACTTGTAACACCCGTTACAAAAAAAGGACATTTTCTTGTTTGGTGACTAAATTATTGCACACATTCTAAAATCCATTTAAGAAAGTAAGGCTATGACTGATAACTTCTGATATTTGCTATTTTTATGAAGGTAGGCTAATATATATATATGTGAAATGTTTGCAGATAATGGTATGTAACACCCGTTACGCAACGTGTGCCACCGAACTATAATGTGTTATAAAAAGAACTGATGAAAACGTAATTGCGCTTATTTTGTTAGTTTTTGAAGGTTTAAACATTTGGGGATCCATACTGACACGTTTTTGGTGTCTCACATCAATAAAATTGTTGTCAGCAACAGTTGACAGTATTTTTATATGGAGCTGATTTGAATGAAATATTTTTATATTTTAGGGGCAAATACTCTCTGAAAGTAAAAAGAAAAGAGAGAATAGGTTCTAAGGGATGTTCCAAAGTTCTCGATGAAGTGAACAGACTGTGTTCCTAAAGAGGATCACAGATTGAAATATCAGACGTCCTTTTTATAAACGTCATCTGCATTTTGCCTAATCCTGCATTTTTCCAAAAATACTGATGTAAATGAGCAGTGTACATTATTCTTTCTTTGTTATTTTGATATTAAATACCTTCATTGATACAAATATTGATCTTATTTCATATGCTCGTATTTCGTACGCTCGGTTTGAGATTTCCATAAAAACACGTTTGTATTTTGCTTTTAATATAAGTGGTCTATGAACTTGCTAAAATAAGCAGCAGACATGATTATTTCATTGTTACTTTTATATAAATACTCTTATTGCTGCAAATATTGGTCAAATTTCGTACGTGTAACACCCGTTACGTTCAGATGTAACACCCGTTAAAGTTTAAAATGTCTATAAAAAATTATATTTATCTTTTTCTTTTAATATGAGTGGTCTATGATGTTAAGAATTTATTAAGCTACGCTGTCACATATTTTTTACAAGCTTAAAGTTAATTAATTCGCAGACTTTTGCTTTTGTTTCGGTTAAGTACGAAAGCGTAGGCCAAATCGTGTAACGCCCGTTACGCAAATATTTTGCCTTAAATTTCTTTATTGCTGTCTTTAACTGTTCATTTTAATACTGATGCTGAAAAATAAGCCTAAAAGGGGGTGTTGCGCTCATAAAACTTATATGTTTTCTTTTTGCATCATTAATTAATTACCAAGTAAAAGTGTACGAAATGTAACACCCGTTACATGGAATGACCCAGGGGTGTCGTTAGATTCGTATTTACATGGATATTGACATTGAGTACATCAAAAGAAAAAAAACAATTTCAAATGCAGTAGGGATTTTTATTTAATTAAAAGGTTAGGTATTTACTTTTATATTACTTTTACGTATAAACAGAATAATAATAAAAAGGTAACAAGGGAATAAATAACATTTCTCAAGATTTACCCGAGTCGAACACACTTACAACTTATTTGCTATAGTACCTATATAATGACTTGCTGAAAACTATAAACTTTCATTACAAATCGAGGCAGTTGATAAGATAAATAATAAATCAGAACTTTGACCTTAAACTTCTAGTTCGGCATCACGTTGGCACTAAGCCAATGGCATGAACGCCAAGTTAGCAAGATACTGTCTTAGGTTCTAGAACATACTATAGCATTAGGTCTAGATAATGTTGCTTTCAGTTCATATGTAAAGGGTATTCAGTGTCCGGCAGTTAATAATACATTTCGGAAAATATTATCATCTCTGTCTATTGCTTTTGAGATTAACGAGTGAGACAGAGATAAAAATAATAAGGCAATACAGTAATGTGAATTGGAACATATTTTACATTAGGGTTTTAGAAAAGAAAAGAAAATGACCACATGGGCCCAAGTTTGCTAATTTCAATAAATTTTTTATATATTTTTTCTCAGTTGTTTGTCGGCATTGTCAAGATCATTTTTTGACAGATTAACGCCCGTTATTAATAACCTATCTTGATCCGTTTTTTACCAAATCGAGAATGAAAAAACAAAACACAATTGTGTTCTTGACATGTTTTTGGTACATATGTGACAATTGTGTTTTGTTTTTTCAATCTCGATTTGGTAAAAACGGATCAGGATAGGTTATTAATAACTGGCGTTAGTCGCAATCAGTGTAAGCCATTATTTAGCACATAAATGTGTCAAAAATGCCATTGACACTCTGCCGACACACAACTGAGGCTATTTTAAATTCGCTGACTAGCGGACACCTGTAATAACTTAAAGTCTGTAAAATGTAAAACTAATAAAATATGAAAAAGAATAGATATTCAATTAACAATGCCACATTTTCCTTTAAACGTTTATAAATTATGCGGTCAAAATAATTTCCTGTTAAAGATTTATTTCTATTGGTACAATTGAATAATTAAATCATAATTATAGTTAGGTTAGGTTAGTTCATTTTACTAAGGACCACTTACGCGCAGCTCAATAAACCCGGAGTTAGCTGCTAACACAGGGTTAAATAAATAATTTGTTTTGATTTACCTTGTTTTAACCCTGTGTTAGCAGCTAACTCCGGGTTTATTGCGTTAACTCCGGGCTGCGCAAGTGGGCCTTAGTAATAACTTGTGGTTGATTTGACTTCGTTATAAAACCACTGAATAGAATTTACTTAATTTGGTATTTATTTTAGCCAAAATCAGTTCTTAATTTACGGAAAGTAGGTAACTTCTAAATTCAAGCCCACATAGCTAAGTTAAGAGAATCTTTTACTGAGATAACTTGAAAGAAGAGCTCTTTAAATGCGCAAATAATTGTCCTTGATCTAAGGAGCTTGCGATCCAAGATGAATAAAATACATTTCATTACGAATTGTGGGTGAAGGAAGGTTCTTTGCATGAATTTAAATTGAGTGTTTGATATAAAACTGTTCGCACCTATAAAGTAAGTATAGCTAATGGAACAATCTTTGTGTGGCATCAAAGATTGTTGAATGGTAGGGTCTCGATCGTTATCCTACTTATATTATAAATGACAATATTTGATCCGATGGATGTTTGTTACTCTTTCAAGCAAAAACTACTGAACAGATTTTGATGAAGCTTGGCATTATTGTAGCTATATTTTTTAAGATAGCATGTTTTGTTTTTTCAAGATATGACGATAAATGCGTACGAAGTCGCGGGCAGACTCTAGTTATAAATAATATTTAATTATATTGCCTGAATGAAAGTGCATTTTACGATTTTCGGAATATTTTCCATGTCATTCTATTAATCAGATTAATTCATTAGCAGTGTTTAGGTACTGATAAGTTCTAGAATGATCTAATAAGTTAGAAAGAAGAAATAATTATTATTCTCTTTGTACCTACTTATTCAAAAAATATGATTAATAATACCGAGGTACCTACTCGTATTGCCTCTACATTCGAATAAGCATAACTTAATCAAAATACAAAAATCAAAAATGGAATACCAAAATGGATCAATGAACGGAACTGGTTTTGGCGGACTTGGCGGTACATAAAGTACAAGCCATATGAGTTCAGTATGTTATCATGTCATTAAGGATATAATTGCAAAAACCACGCTACAAATTTTATGAGGAAAACACAAATAGTGTCTGAGATGCTTCCTTGTAAAGCAGAAGTGTTATTATGAGATAAAAATATACCTATATAAATATTAAATATAATTTTATATTGAAATAAAGTAAATTTAATTAGAAATGATTGCTTCAAGGATTTTCATTTTAAGTGCAGTGTTATTTTTTAATGTGTGTTCGGAATATGTTATTGACAGCTTATCTTTTGATGATAATTATGACGACGAGAAAAATTGGATTTCAAATAATATTGTAGGAAACAATAAAGAACTTCAAAATGGTAAGTTAAATAATATACATTTTGACACATCCGAGCCGTGGGCCGTCAGGAAAAAAATACGTCGTCTTGACTTGGTGTGTGAACGAATCCATAGAAAATGTATGGAATGATATTTTTTTCCCTGACACGTCCCTAACACGGCCCGGACACGTTGTCATGACGACGTATTGTTTTCCCTCCTGGCGGGCCACGACCCGGACACGTCCCGGGAACGGCCCGGATCTGTGTAGATAGGCCTTTAAAAATATGATTCAGTTTTACTTTGGTTTTAATAATAGCAATTGTTCAGATTTGGTCTTTCAATCCATGAATCCCAAGCTAAGATGCAAAGTATTATTTAAAAAAAAATCAAAAATAGTACTATTAACTTCCGGAGATAGGGAAGGATGGAAGGTTACGGGAAAGGCCTTTGCCCAGCAGTGGAACACAATAAGTAGGTTACTAAAAAAAGGACTTTTAACTACTTGTACAAGTTTTGCATAGATACCATATTTACCAAATATATAAAAGTGTAAATATATAATAGATAATATAGGGTGACTTTTAATTAGTGAACGATAGAAAAGGATATGCATGTACTCGTGATAACAAACAACTTTTACTATGGAACCAAGGTTGAAATCATTCAAAAAATTTTGAACCCCCGTACAAAATTCATCAGCTGATAGTACTATTGAGGAACATTTTTTTTATGATTTCGTAGTTGGTCTCATAGTAAAAGTTGTTGGTTATCACGAGTACATGCATATCCTTTTCTATCGTTCACTTATTTAAAGTCACCCTATATAATATATTTTTAAATAAAGATGCAGCTAATGAAGACACAACAATTATACAAAAATGGGAATATTGTCAAAACTTGCAAGAGTTGAAGATTGAAAACGTAACTTTAAATGAAGTACCTAGTCAATGGCCTGAAAACTGCACGCAACTTACGTCAATTCGATTGGAAAATCTAGAAACAGTTACAGCTGAAAAGATAATTTCTGTCATATCTCATGGATGTGGAAACTTAAAGAGTTTATCCATACATTATTGCAATTTAACTGATATCCCATATCAAATCATTAATAATGCGAATAAATTAATTCATCTTAATTTATCACACAATCAGATCCTTGATCCGTCATTGTAAGTATTAAGTATTTGTAAGTATTATTCGCCGGTAGCGGTCTCCGGTAGCGACCGGAGCTACCGGAGCTACCTGTAGCTATCGGAGACCGTGTTAAATGGAAAGTCGCGGGGGCGGCCTTTGCTCAGCAGTGGGATCTTATTGGCTAACAAAAAAAAAAGTAATTTTAAGTAGGTATTTTTAAGAATGTTTAAATTAATACAATGTTAAATAAGACGTGTGTATTTTTCATGATCATTATTTTTAAAGCAGGACTACTCCAAAACAGGCCTTTCATCTTTCTTTGGTTTTGTCAGTAAAAAACCGAAAAGAGCTAACATTTATTGACAAAATTTAAGATTTAAGCATTAATTTGTGGCTTATTTATAAGTTACTACGTACAGGCTGCCCGCGCCGTCGTACGCATCGTCATATCTTGCAAGTAAAACCTGATATCTTTAACACTATAAGTACCGTGCCTATAAACTCTGTGTTATTCTGATGTATCATCTACAATACTTCCAAGTTTCATCAAAATCTATTTAGTAGTTTTAGCGTGAAAGAGTAACAAACATCCTCAGTCTCAAATCCATCTGGCTGGCGCAATCATTGACATTCATAAAAATTAGTAGGTTATGTTTGGGGTATTTTTGAAGGTTCTTCCCAGAACACTCATTAGACTATCTAATTCACATTTCCAAATAAAGATTTAGTATTAAAACCAATTAATTTTAATCACAAAAGATTTATTAGCTTAATAAAACAAAATTCTTGAACAAGAATCATGATAAAATGGAACTTCCCACAGCGTTATGACATAATATTAAATCATTCTGTTTTCAGCTCACAATTTCCAGTGTTGAGTAAATTGACTCATTTAGATCTTTCATTTAATCATTTAACGGGGACGTTTTTAGCACATTTAGTGGAAAAAATGCCTGCTCTTGAGTATTTGAGTCTAATTGACAATCAATTTTCTCATGCTTTCTGCGATTATGAAAGAAATACTCATTCTCTATCAAGTTAGTACCTATTTATTTACGTTTTTATTATTAACAAACTTTTCGTTCGTTTTCTTGTCGATCAAAATCACTGTAAACAAAAGTACTGGGGCCCTAGTCTGCTATTTTCAAATAGCCTGTGTGTCGGCAGAGTTTCAATTAGCATGTTTTGACACATTTGGTATTCTGCTTAACAATGGCTTAGACTGATTGCGACCGAATGTGTCAAAAAATGACATCGACACTCTGCCGACACAACTGAGGCTATTTTAAATTAGCAGACTTGGGCCCCTGTACCCCTGTAAATATAAATCAATGCCGGTATTATCAAAATGAAGACAAGACAAGCGTTCATTTAAGAAGTTGGGTAATTATGACGGTAATTCTATTCAAATAGAATTGACATTGTTTCATTTTTTCAACACCTTTGTTTTATTCTAAAATATCAATTCATTTTAGAATGACAAACTTTTAAATTAATAAATTCACACTGAAAATAGCCATAAGAAAATTAAAAAAATAGGGATTTTTTTAAATTGAATATAGTTTCATATTATCGAATAAAAATAAGGTGTTAAAAAACTGAAACATTGCCAATTGTGACTCTGATTATCCTTTATATCTTATAATAATATTATTGCAATTTTACTTTTTTAGGTTTATCATCCTTAGAATGGTTGTCACTAAACCAAATGCAAGTTCCTTATGATTGCTTTCAAAGTCACCACTTTAAAAAATTGAAGTTTTTGGGTTTGGCCACGTCTGATAACAGGATTGATTTTAGAGTGAGTTTTATTTTGATTTAATATCTCATAGTATCAATATCTAGAATAAGGGCGATAAATAATGCACATTGTCATTGGTTGCATTTTCAAAAACAAAAGTATGCTAATTTCTATGTAGATACATCATTCATTACGTACATTATAGTCGGTCATCAGATTTTAGGCCAGTAGTCCCAAAATACAGGGTATCCTAGTTTGGGCTCCTGTCTTTCACATTATAAAACAGCTTAATTATTATAAGTCTAACTGTATTATAATCTTTTAACTGTCGTGTGTTAAATCGTAAAAAATAAAAACTGTGTTAAATCGTTTAACTGTATTATAATCTGTTATGTGAGAGAAAATAAATATTTTTTGATTTTGAATTTAGAACAACATAACTATAACTATATTGCTGTTTTGAACCGTCATGGTGTGTGTGACACAGATATTGCAATACGAAGCTCAAATTAGCCGATTGCCTCTTTCCAAAGATCGATGTGCATTCCTTATCACCCTTTAATGTAGCTAAATTAAATCTCACTGTCATTTGATCCTAATTGTTATTTTAGTTCCCAGATCTACCTAGTACAAACTCAACCCACCTGGAAGTCGATTTTAGAGGAAATGTTATTTCAAAAATTAATGCATTTGCTACCAATGAGTATAAAGCAACAATTGAGGGTGTAAGTAATTTGGAATTTTAAAAATATTGTAAAAGTCTCGTCGTAAATGATGTTTTATTTGGGGAATGTTTTTGTTTCTATAATAACGTACCCTAAAGTATTTAGATTTGTTAAAAATAAGAAGATTGCGCCTTGCTTTTTAAACCTTTTCCTTCCCACTGCTGGGCAAACGCCGTTCCTACGCTTCTTCACAGATTTCTGTCAGAGGCTGCTTTCCACCAATCTCCCATTTTTAAACTTTTTTTCATAAAAGAATGAATGAGACGGGTCATCTCCTTTTAAGCCGATTTCTCACTCTGTAATGCTGTCTACACACCAAAGCCGCTGGCATGCCGCCGGGCTAGGCTAGCGGTTTTACGTCATACGAATGGCAGCTGTCAAAAAAGCCGGCGGCTTCGGTGTGTAGATACCATAAATAAAGTAAAGCCATTCATAAAATTGTTTTATTTAAAGAAACCTTCAGGATTTTGGACACCTGATATGCAAAGCTACAGACTATACAGTGGAACCAACGTGACTCTTAGAATGAGCTACTTAGATTGCGACTGCCAAAACTATTGGTTGTCGCGAGCTCTACGCGAAACTGAACAAAATTTTGTAAAATTCCCTGACGTCAAATGCTCTCAATCTAAAAGAAAATTTATAGAAGAACCTTTAGAAAATATGAACTGCATAAAAGAAGTACATAATGGCTGTGTCTATAGAGTAAATGGGACTTATTACACTGAAGAACATAAGCAAGGTGTAGCAACTGCAGAATGTCACAAGAAACGGAAAGTAAAAATAAACTTTCACACTCAAATTATAGGGGTTAATATCTCAGATGGATTTATTTCATCTGTGCAAAATATTGTGCCTCTGACAGATGCTATACAAGTAAGTGATAGAAGATAGTAAAAGAGTAAATTAATAACTAATAAAAAAAAAAATTAATTAATTTAATTAATTATTTTTTTTAATTAATTATTTTTTATTAATTAATTTATTTTATTCTGGTATTAAATTAACGATTCCATCACTAACGATATTCTTACTACCTATAGTAGAATTCGACAATATTATATATTATATTTTATAACATATTATTTCTTATTATTTGTTATAATATATTTATTTTTACATACATTCTATAAGACAATATTTCTTATGGAAACTGTTTCCTCAAATAGGTATAAAGAACATTTTTAGAACATTTGCATCAAATACTATATCGTGAGGGACAACAAACACTAGCAAATATTCTTCAACTTTTTCTAAATATTTTTATGACCATTTTTTTAAATGAAGATCGTTCTTTTTATCGAACCATTAATAACAATATTGTAACAAAATGATAATCTATTTTTTTTAATCTCCAGTGGATAGACCTCCGCAAAAACAACATAACCAGATTTGAGAATAAGGATACAGTCCTTCTATTTGCTAACTCTAAGCGACGAGTGTGGCTTAAAGGAAACCCAATATTTTGCGACTGTGCCAACAAACCTCTCCTAGATGCACTTCACAAGCATAAGAATCAGGTAAGTTCTCCTATTTCTTACCGACAAAAGACACCTAAGATGTCTTAGTTCGTTTTTGTAAGATGGCAACTCTGTTAAAGTGGTAGTGACATTTGATAATATTCTCCAAAGATTTTTAGTTTGGATTAATATTTGAAAGACGTAGGTGCGTCCAGATAGAGCGAATTGGCTCGCGCGGCAGCCTCAACGTTTTGCCTCGCGAGCGGCGCGCGCGAGCCAAAACGTTGAGGCAACCAAACACTGAGGCAATGCTCGCGAGGCAGACCGAGCCATCAGAATTCCTTGCGCATTCAAAATGGACAGCTACATTTCGAGTGCAACAATGATTTTGCTTGCTTATTTAGTAAGAAAAAAAGATATTAATACAAATGAAAAGACCAAGATACGATTTTATGGAATGATATTGTGTTTGATAACTAATAATTTCACACGTTTGTTAGTGACTGAATTTCATCATTTGTGCTCGTCGCTGGTGGAAAAGGTTATGAAGCCTAACACTAATTTTAGGGATGCAATATGTGTTATGCGTCTAGTACACTATGGCCCAGCGCTGGGCCAGCGCTGGTCATCAGCGATGGTCACCAACGTGGTTGAACGCTAGTACACTATGGCCCAGCGCACTTAGTACTTGTAGATAAAATTCTAGAAGGCATCCGTGTTTGTTCTAAAGGCCAATTATATACCAACCTATTATATATGCACATTTACTAACTATGCTGAACGATCTCCGGGCAATTACAACAACCCAAAAGCAACCAATTCTTTCTTAAGTCGTGTTATACTACCTATCCAAAGGTTTTCTTTATATTCCTTTTACCAAGAGCAAAAAACTCTTCCCTTGACAAAGATGAAAGTGATGATGCTGGTGAAATATATTTAAGCTTATCCAGTGCTATTCGTTTCTTAATAGAAAAAAAGCAAAGCCACCAATGCCACCAACAATCAACTCTAAGAAGCAACTTACATAAAACTTACAGCAAGCTTTAATTGTAATATTATTTTGAAAAAAAAAAATAGATTTTATGAAAAATAAACAAGTTCAATTATATTTAAATCATCATTATGTTCTATTTACCTCATCAAGAAGTTTTGTTATGTATTTTAATTGAACAGTTATTATTGATAGTAAAACTTAGTACCTATATTTAAGTATATTTAGTGTGTATTATCGTACTTCCTACTAATGTTATAAATGTCAATCGTTGTGCTGAGGGATGGATGTTACTCTTTCACGCAATAACTACTGAACAGATTTTGATGAAACTTGGCAATATTGTAGTTTGCACACTAGAATAACTCATAGGCTATATAATTAATAAGATATTATGTAAGTTTTCAAAGATTTATTATGACAAGATAGAGTATAAATACCTACGAAGTCGTAGGCAGTATATTATAAATGTTATTGAATGTGCCGATGAATGTATGTAAGTAAAGATTTTTGTAACTCCTTCATAGAAAAACTACTGCTACTGTGGACAGACACAAAATCATAACAAAAAAATATTTTATTTCAAAATTGGCACAATATTTTTGTACACTTTTTGAATGTTGTTTTTTAAACTAAAACTGTGTGATGGGTGCACGATAACGCTGTGTGATGCCGAGCTCTTATAGTATCGATAAGTTGGTGCGGATCTCCGTCCTTGCTATACCCAGCATCTTCCTTTAGCACCACATTTCCAGAGCATCTATCTTTCCTTTTTCCTATTCGGGCACTGTCCACATCTCTGTCGCATAAAGAAACATAATAAACACCAGCATTTTACTAGCCCGACTTTGGTGGCTTTAGTTATATGTCGATTCCTCAATACTTTCTTCCTCTCCATTACAGACCTAGACATGAGCATACGTCATTTTACTTCATGTAGTCGCCGTTATTTGGGATATATAGTACCAAGATATACATAGTTGTTAACCACATCGCAGTTTGAAATCTGCGTCACTTTGGGCGAGCTGTTGTTGACACGGTCCACGATCATCATCTTGCTTTTAGATCGATTTATCTCTACGCACTGAGGATATTCCTCCTTCATAGAGCTTTCTAAGCCGGTGTACAAGGTGTTGTGGTGAGCTCTCATCCAGTTACGAACGCATTGGAAAAATCAACAAAGCATATGTATGTCGGCTTGTTGAACTCTCTGGTCTTCTCAATAATTTAGCGAACAATAAGAATTTGTTCACGGATGCCTTCTAGATATTTCACACCAAAATATATAAATTAAACTGAATATGTGAGTCGTGACAGCCAGCCGTTGTCAAAATGCGGGGAGATGACAAGAAAAAGTCTAGATTTACTTTTTTGAAAATATAAGGACGCGTTATCGACGCGTTATTAAAATGTTTATCGACGGTAATCTATTCGCCGTCGATAAATAACACATAGAGGTAAAATTTCAGGTAGGATATAAGGACTAAAAATTCTAAGACAGATAAATATTTCTGTCTCCAGTAGGGCAAAACCAGAGATAGATAGATTATAGAGAACGGGTGTTAATTCTGAGATCTGGCTGACGAATGGGTTTCGACGGAAGAACAGATTTTAGCTCTCTATGAGTTCGACAATAAGTTGAGTCGACACCCTCTCCCCATTGTGTCTTAATGCACAATATTATATAATATTATTAGCTGATACTTGTACCAATGTTTTGTGATTTTTTTTGTTTGTAAATTAAAATGTAAATTTGTACTAAATAAGATTTATTCTTTTTTGTTCTACTTAAGCAATGTAAATTAAAATATAAAAAACCTGCCAAAAATATTTTTTCACTATCGATTAAAAAATTGTATGCCATTGCACAACACTATATTCATATTGTTATGTTGCCAGCAATGACAAAGCAAAACGATCTCTCTCTCTCTTTCTTAATTGTACTGACATAGTTAATACTTTAACGTAGTGATTGTATGCTCTTTGGTCAGATTTTGTCAGGCATAATCCTCGATGTCTGCCTAAGAATAGACAATCTAGACAATTAAGGTACAGTGGGCCAACAAGGCCCACCTAGTTGCAAATTGAAATAAAATCTTTACCTCAGGAAATTTGAGAATCCATATATTATTACCTACTATTTTGAGTAAAGATATTAGTATTCAAGCCAGAATTAAATATGTAATGACATTGATTTTAAAGTTAAGTCTTTCATATATTGGGGCTTATTACACATATTTGGTATATAAGGCACCTCTATTGCGTGTTGCAAGGCCTAGTAAAAAATATCAGAATGTAAAAATATTTTTTCTTTGATTTACTTTTATATTAAGATGAGTTATTGATATAGGTCGGCTCCTGCGTTCCTAGTGGTCCATTTTACGAGTGCCAGGAAGTCAGTGCGGATTGAAAATATTTTAATTGTTTTTTTTAGCTTGGGCGGCCTTGCAAAACGGCGGGCCTTATTCGCCCAATGTGCCTTAATACTAATCCTATTAATATTATAAATGTCAATGTTTGTGCCGATGGATGGATGTTTATTACTTCATCACGTAAAAACCTCTGAACAGATTTGGATGAAACTTGGCGATATTGTAGCTTATGCATCAGAATAATACATAGGCTATATTATTTTTAGCTTTAGCTTGGGCGGCCTTGCAAAACGGTGGGCCTTAATCGCTCACTGTACCTTACTTTCATCTGCGATGTCTGTGGTCGTGACGTTAGAATTTAGAAACTCTCGCAGCAATCTCCTTGATGCAATCCACGACGTCGTGTCGCGTCGCATCGTGTCACGTCGTGTCGCGTCGCGTCGTGTCGCGTCGCGTCTCGTCGTGTCGCGTGGCGTCTCGTCGTGTCGCGTCGCGTCGTGTCGCGTCGCGTCGTGTCGCGTCGCGTCGTGTCGCGTCGTGTCGTGAATTTATGTTTTAGCACACACATTTTCTATGCTTTTTAAAACACATTTGAACATAATAATATTGTTCCAACCTGTCAGGCATATTTCGTAAATAAGATGGACGTTGATTTCGTTTTTAAAATTTTATTGTTAGAAAATATGAGATATTGTTACAGAAAAATAATTAAAGACGAATTTTATTGCATTTTACTTTTATAGACTACGCTGAGGACATATTTCATGGAAGTTACTTCAAAATAATTTATTAAAGTTTGGCTCTATGATTTTTGATCCTTGCTTGTCCTGAATGGATAAATATAAAAGAGAAACATTGTATGTACTTATGTTAATGAATCAACTTTGCTCAAACGTTGATCAAGTACTCAAAGTATAATCGACACGATGTGTCTAAACGCACCCGCGAACACGACAGCACCGTCCACACTGCCCGAACAGCGCATGCTGAGGCACCCTGAGCGCGTCCATTCACGGCTCAACCCTGAGTGTCGCTCGGCCGAGCCATCATGCGCCCGAATGGCCCTGAACACGTAAACACTGACCGAGCATTTGCCTCGCGAGGCAGCCGCGCATGCGCGTGTGGTCCCGAAGACCGAGTCAGAACCCACGGCACGACCCCGAGCGCCGTGCGGCCGAGCCATCATGCGCCCGAATGGCTCGGAGCACGTCCACACTGACCGAGCATTTGCCTCGCGAGGCAGCCGCGCATGCGCGTTCGCGTGCCGGACTCATCTGACAGCGCACGCCTCAGCCCTGAGCGCCGTTCGGGCGCATGATGGCTCGCCCGCTCGGCCATTTGCCTCGGCCGCTCGGCCATTTGGGCGAGCATTCGTGCGCCCGAACGGCCCTGAACACGTCCACACTGACCGAGCATCTGGCTCGCGAGGCTGCCGCGCGAGCCAATTCGCTCTATCTGGACGCACCTGGCCCTTTGTACCAACGGTGTACCATAGGACTTCAATATACTCACACACACACACACACAGTATTTAAAAGACATTTCAAAATCTTGCTTAAATTTTTTGATATTATTATTAGCTATAGAGTTATCTACACTCTGTGGAAAAACTTTGTTGTGTTGTCGTATCTGTCTTTATTGAAAACTTTGTATAAAACGAAAGCGTAAGAAAAATCGACAAAATTTTGTCAAAGCGAGTATTGCAACTTTTCTAAAGTTATATTTTCACATCTTTCAGGTGATCGACTTTGATGAACTCATATGCCTCGAATCTGGAACATTACTTAAATACATAACCTCTTACGAAGTTTGCCAAGTTGGTCTACACAACGCAATTAGCGTTAGCGCTTTCATCATATTATTAGCAATAGTATTAACTTTCTTTATCTGGCGATACAGATACCCACTCCAAATATATTTATACTCAAAGGGCTTATGCCTTTTCTTCTTACGCGATGAAGACGATTCGGATAAAAAATACGATGCTTTTTTGTCTTTCGCTCACGGCGATGAGAAATATGTCACCGAAGAACTTCTACCTAAACTGGAAGCCGAACCAGAGTGTTACCGCATCTGCGTACATTACAGAGACTGGGTAATAGGAGATTTCATCCCGGTACAAATAGTCCGCTCAATTCAAGAATCGAAGCGTACAATAATCGTTTTGTCGAAGAATTTCTTGGCTTCAAGTTGGGCATCTTGGGAATTCAAATGTGCTATTGCCAATGCGACAAATGGGGGGTCGCGGGTACTAGTTCTTGTATTAGACGATGTTTTTTCTCAAAAGATGGACGCTGACATGCAAGAGTATCTATCTTCCATCACTTACATGACAGTTGATGATCCCTGGTTTTGGGATAAGCTACGATATGCAATGCCTAGACGGAAGCAGACCTTTTCAAAGGCGGTTCGTGCTTCAAAATCTTCTGAAGAATTTCCTTTGAAATCAGTTTCTTTCATTAAATGAAGTTTATACGTCAATCATAGTTTGGATAGCTTCAATAAATGGATCCGTATCTATGAAAAAACTACTTACAAGGATATGAATACGATACGGTACAGATAAAATATAGCCTATTCAGTCACACTTCTGGAAATAGGACATGATTAAAGAAGATGGAGGGATACAACCTAGTTCTTGCTCAAGAGTTAAAAATGTCAGTAAATCGATATTTTAAGAACATCAACAATGGTAGGAACACTTCCTTTTTAAAATTAAAAAACGTACCAAAAAATGTTTCTTTATTTTATTATAAATTTCTCTCACAAACACGCCAAGGTCGTCCATACCCTGACCGACCCCTTATCCAAATATCATATTTCAAGAGAGCGTGTACAGTAAAGGAATTACTGTGCCGTCGTTTGTTACCGCATGATTGATGGCCGTGAAATGCGTTGATGTCTGTACCACGAAGGTTTTTTTTCGAGATAACTTTATAGTAGGGATTTTATCTACGTTTTTTTAGATGCCTGCTTTTTATTTTGGTGGATACGTGTTATGATTACATTAGGTTTTAAAGGGCCTTTCTTTAGGCAATCATGGTTTTGGCTTCGCGGTTTCACGTTTGATGTAAAACGTCTAGTGTTGGTGCTTGTCATATGAAATGTCAAAACTACAGCTTTAATAGAATCTAACAAAATAGAATCGTAGTATAATAATAGAAGACTGATAGAATAAACAATCAAGAAAATCTCTTCATGAAATCTACATTTTTGTAGCTATATTTACATGGTCATTTTATCTCATCTTAGCCATCGGTGGCCCACTGCTAGGCAAAGGCCTCTCTCCTCTTTTTCTTCTTCTTCTCTGTCGTAGCCATTTCCCATTATTTGGGGTCGGCTCCCTCCCTTCTCTTTTTATCTTGAAAAGATATTATTCTTCATAACATCTTTTTAATAGGCACCTAAGTTAAAATCCAAACAGAGTCGTATCTTTATTCAGTAAACATTATTAAAAGCCTCACTTAGGGAACTTTGTGGAACTCGATAGGCAAAATAAACATTTCAAAATTGGTTAAAAAATGACTTACACAGCTCCGTCGTTAGTAGGTCCCATCGATCAAAGCTTAAAATCTCAAGGTTGTCCTGAATTTCTGGCGAGATTTGACCTCAGCGGGTCTATTCGAAACTATTTAATAACATTAATATCGTAGTACTCGTAGTTACGTTAGTAACTATTTAGTTATCTGAAGTAGTGGGTTAGTAAGTGGATAATGTCTGTTGTAGTAGGTTAACAAGGCCTACATAGAGGATGTTCCACCGCACCGACAAAAGTTTAACACTTAATGTGATGGATGATGATAAAATTAGTAGTAGACACTTTATATTTAGAAACAGTACAAAAACACATAGATAGCTAATTTATAAACTAACACACAAGAACTTTTTTCTCAAACGAACAGCAGAGAAAGCCTAAATAGCTGGTGCTCCACTGACAAGAATGTAACTCTTCAATATAAATAAATGAACAACTTGGGTTCTGAATAAAAATACCAATATTATTACATAAAAATCTTTATTTTTCCTTACTAAAGGAACTTAATCATAAGTACAGTAAAATTAAACCAGTCTTAACAAAGTGTTTTTTTTATTTCTAAAATAGTAATAATGAGGTTTATATAAAAATAGACATTTTATTAAAAACCTGAGGCCCAAGTTTGCTAATTTACAGTATTTTCAGTGTGTCGGCAGAGTTTCAATGACAGTGTCAATGTAATTTTTTGACACATTTGGTCGCAATCGAATACTAAATTTGTCAAAAATGCCATTGACACTCTACTGACACACAACTTAGGCTATTTTAAATAAGCAGACTTGGACCCCTGACGGAATCACGATAAATGTGAACTTGGCCATGTCTTATCGTAGATTACTAACTTAACAAATCCCGCTGAAACTCTGACGCAGAAATCTCAGACATAGAGCTTCTTAATTGCAATCGTGATTCTATAAACGACACCGACTGATTTCTCTTATAAAAATAAACACCAACCGCTGCTGCTATTAATAGAACAGTCAATAATAAACACCATACAATGATAGCAATGGAAGTTGAATGTTCAGAACTCTTTGCACTAGCTGTGTCATTTGTAACACCACATTTAATACCATGTACATTATCTTCGTGATACATTTTATCAATTGATGTAACTTCAATTTGTCGTAACATATTTTTATTAAAACTTTGTATATTCCAAACGATTTCTCGACAAGCTAGAGGATTTCCTCCCAAACTCAATGATGTCAGATTTGGTAGTGTTTGGACTAATCTTTCCACATTGAGGGTGCTAATGAAATTGTAATCGATTATCAACTTTTTTAACTCAACGCATTCGTGAAAAACGTCGACGTCAATATTAGTAATATCATTGTAAGATAGATCTAGTACTTCTGTTTTGTTAAGTCCTCTAAACGTACCATATCGTAAGTTAACTAAATGATTATGTGACATATTCAATAACTTCAGCATTTTTATGTTTCTGAACGTACCTGGGACTATTTTAGTAATGTTATTGTTGCCAATGTTTAAAGACTGTAAAGATTTGAGATTCTCAAAGAATGTTGAGTTAAAGAACAACAATTTGTTACTGCTAATATCCACATCCATAAGTTCCGTAAAGAAGCTAAGATTTATATCAGTTATGTCATTTCCTGATAGACCTAAAGTTACTATATTTTTCAAAGAGTTGGTTTCCGCGTTGTTGAAATTTTTAATTTTATTGTGACATAAATGTAGCATCTTTAAATTCTTCATTTGTGAAAACCTTGCATTTGATAAATCGTTGATGTTGTTGTAAGACAAATCGAGAAACACTAATTCTGTCATGTTTGTCAGCGTTGAAGATATATTCGATAGGTTATTATTACTTATATACAATGCTTTTAGTTTTGTCAAAGATCCGCTATTAAGATAGAAAGATGAAAGCTTATTGTGTGATACATCTAAGCTAATCAGATTATCCATTCCCATAAAATTGTTTGGATCAATAAATTCTATTTCGTTATAAGATATATTTAATCGATTGGCTACGGGCATGTCAACAAAAGCCATTTTATCAATTTTACTTATTTTAAAGTGGCTGAGATCTAAATACCTCAGAAATGTTGCAGAGCTAAATGTATCATTGTTCAAGACTCCAGTCAGAAGATTGTCTTTCACAAATAAATATTGCAGGCTTTTTAGAGGTAAAGAGTTTTGTTCTATAGTCTTTATTGCATTTCCAGATAAATCTAATTTTTCCAATTGATTTTGAAAGCTAAAAGCGTTTTTAGGAATCTTATCGAGAGCGTTATACTGCAAATATAGCTCGGTTAAACCAGGAAGAGAGTTTGCAAGGAAATTTACGTCAGATAGTTTATTGTGAGAGACATCTAGAATGTGCAAGGAATCTGCTGTAGAAAAGCTAGAATTTTCAATAAGTTTAATGTTATTCTGACTTAAATCCAAGTGGACTAAATTGACAGCGTCGGCGAAAGCATTCCTTCTCACAGCTGTTATGCTCTGGTTAGTTATAGTTAGTATAGTCACATTTCTTAGCCCAATAAACATATTCTCAGTTATATCTCCCGTAATATTATTCTTATCTATATTCAGGAAATGAAGCTGAGTAGATTTGAAGGCATTATCTTGTATTTGCGTGATGTTATTTCTGTGGATATCCAAATATATAAGTATTCGATTGTGAAGGAATATCTGACTGTCTATAGGCGATCTGATTCTGTTGTGGCTCAAATCTACAAATTTGAGTTTAGTTGCTTGACTGAAACAGTTCGAATCGATTAATTCTATAGCGTTGTGAGATAAGTTTACTAACTCGAGAGATGTTAGACGATTGATTTCAAAACCAGAAATATTAACCAATCGGTTCTTTGCCATCAGCAACAATGATAACGATTTTAAGTTAATCAACGTCATATTTAACGAATTAATTTGATTATATTCAAGATTCAGAATATTTAAATACTTGAGACTTGCGAGACAATCTTCTGTTATCGTCGCCAACTTATTATTTTGCAAATATAATTTCTTCAAATTCGATAAGTTGTTAAAAACTTCCCCAGACAATTCAGTAAGTAAATTGTTTGACAGATCTAGAACTTCTAATTTTGATTCTCTGTCTTGTTTTATTGACAACGACTTGGGGTTTAAACTTTGTATAGCATTACTAGAAATATTTAAAATTTGCAAATTGTTCAAACTTTTAAAGGCATCGTTTTTGATATTTTCGATTTTATTTCTAGAGATATCAAGTTCTACAATCCCTGAATAGTATCTGAATGAATACGCTTCAATATTGTTCCAGATGTTTCCATTTGCTTTGATGATTCTGACTTTTCTGTCAAAGTTTGTTTGTCCGAAGAATCCTGGAGTTAGAGTGTCGAGGGAGGATTTGGTCATGGAGAAAGTGACGTATGGGTTGTCACATTCTCTTAAGAATGCATTGCCAGCCAAGTGTTCACAAATGATGGTGTAATTACAAGGGTCATCTCCTTCAATAATGCATCCAGATGTTTGTGACACTAGTGTTGTGATCACTACGATACCTGTTAAGGAAAAAGATACGAATAAATTTTACGTATTCGAAAATTTTTAAGATATTTTAATAGCTTCTAAGTTTTTGAATTCTGTATTATTATGTTCATTGTTGTTTTTTAAATGCTGTAGTACAAATACAGATACTGTCATATTGCTGTTCCAAGGTCAAAGTCAATGTAAGCCTATCATGTTACCCACTGCTGGACAAAGGCCTATAGCTTCACATCCAGTTCTGCTGTGCACCATGTTGCACCATTCAGTCAGTAAAGAAAATAATATTACTTTTTCAATAAATAATACTACCTATTATTTAAATTAGCATTACATATTGTCTAGCTAGTAGGTTATTTTACGATAGTACTTCTTTATTATTCTAGTAAAGTACATTTTACCCCAATAGTGGAATCTCACAGGCTACCAAAACAAAAGATTATTAAATACTAGATAATGAGAAAATAAATTTAAAAATGCTTACTTATTATTGTTTTTTGTATATCCATTGTAGATGTAGTAAACTCCACTTTTTAAAAATTACATATCTTTATAATAACTTCAATGTTTCACTTAAACTATGCAAAGGACTAAAGCAAGTTTAAAATTATTTGGACATCCTATTAACTTCTGAGTTCAAACTAGTCTGCTTAAAGCATTTGCGTTAGTTATACTAAATATTACGTATTTCTCTTTGTTCTATAAACGGACGGAATAAGAAAACCTTAGAGATGGTTATTGTTTTAAAATTTTACCAGATTTTGGCGTCAATTGTATATTTTTTGTTTTGTTTCAAGTATTGATTTTATCAAACAATGTAACAAACCTGGGGCCCAAGTCTGCTAATCTATAGGTATATATAAAAATGAATCCCAATTTCCCTTGGTCACGGCATCACGCCTGAACGGCTGGACCGATTTCGCTAATTCTTTTTTTGTTCTGTTCGTTATTATCAGGAGAAGGTTCTTATTAAAGAAAAAATTAAGGAAATTGCGCGGAAAATTAGAAAATTTAAAATTACTTAATAAAATCAAAAATCTGCTCATTTATGGCGTCTAAGGCGGAACAAAGTTCGCCGGGTCAGCTAGTTTACAATATTTTCAGTTGTGTGTCGACCGAGTGTCAATATAATTTTTTGACACATTGCCATTGTTCAGCAAAATACCAAATGTGTCAAAAAATGCCTTTGACACTCTGCCGAGATACAACTGAGACTATTTAAAATTAGCAGAATTGGGCTCCTGAATGGTTGACAGCAGTAGCAACCTCGAATTAACTTAGTAACTTCTTCTTTGGCTGCCTCTTCTTACTATCATGAAGTAGTAAACGACTCTTCTTTCCGTAGTTGCTAGCATTTTTTGGTGGTTGTTTCTAAAGAAAGTTACCAAGCAACACGACTGACACCACAGCTGCAGCTGCCTTCCGTTTTTTAATTGCTTACAAAATCTAGAGAAAAGACCATTTTTGAGTTTTTAATCGTGACAGTCCCCGAGTATTTATTGTAAATAAAATACACTTTAGTCAAAACAAAACAAAACTTGTAAGACAAATTCGACTCCACAGATTCTGTCCAGCCGGATGGCGTTATCAACATTGCTTCCGTGCAAAGCTTTGACTGGTTTGTCGTTATTTTAAGTGATCTTATTCCATGGATTGTCCAAAAATATTGTCTTATCTACAGGATGCATATTAGATAAACAAGCTATGACGAATCGTGGGTTAATTAGGTTCAAATATGCGTGCATTTCGTCATTATTATCTATGTACAATTTTAAGCGAGATTTTTGAATAGAAAAGGAGTAAGTAGTCTCTACAATGTATTTACATTTTCTTTATTGCAAAAGGACTTAAAACGAGGTATCTATGTAATTAAATAACAGGCACGCAAGTCTGCTAATTTAAAACAGCCTCAGATGTATGTCGGCTGAGTGTCAATGGCCTTTTTTAAAACATTCTGCCAAGCAATGGCTTACTCTGATTGCGACTAAATGTGTCAAAAATGACATTGACACTCTCATTAGAACTCTGCCGAATTACAACAGAAAATATTGTACAGTAGTAAACTTGGCCCCAGGTTTTTAATAAGATGTCTATTTTTATATAAGGCCTCGTCATTACTATTTAGGAAAAAAAAAATCAGCTTCAGATTTTGTTTCTTCGTAAAAAGTACTAATATAAGAATTCCACTTACACATAAGCACACTTAAGTTTATAATAAAAAACAATTTTGATAATTTAATTATAAAATAAATCAATATAGATCAAAACCCAATCTATTATTGTGTTGTAGGTATTATAACATCTGATTCATGTTATAATAAACAAGTATTATTAAGTTTAAACATGGAAATACCGAGCAAAGTTCATCAAGGCAATATTATAAATACTTACGCCTACGAGCTGCAGTTTATTATGCATGAATAATACATATTTGTTTTAAAATAACAATATTATATATGTTACCGGAAATGTATGAAATCAAGAAATTGTATACAAATCCTAGGAAATGTGTATAATTCCGATGCTGTGTAGCAAATGTATAAAATATTGTTTGAAAATCTATTTAATGCATAGATATCCTAGGAAATGTGTACATTTCCTCGGAATTGTATATAATTCTAGTATCGTATAAGGAAATGTAGAAAATAAATGATTTCTACTATTAAATAAAATACGTGGTGGTTAAAATGGGAATAATAACATAACCTAACCTAACCTTTTTTTAACACGGGGCAATGTGTTACGCATACTGCCACCCCCGTGGGGCATGACGGTTATGTGGGACCCCCTTTCCAAGACGAGAGGTATACCCACTAAAACTCCGCGGCGGTCTTCCCAGGCAGACTGGGGGAAACCTGGGATTGAAACCTAACCTAACCATCAATATCTATCTGAAATGTTTTACATTTCCGATTGCTATTTAGGAAATGTATAGATTTCCTAGGAAATTTATAAAGTTTAATTTAATTCACACATTTCCGTGCCATTTTAGGAACTACATACATTTCATAGGAATTGTATACAATGACGGATTACATACATTTCCGGTAACATATAATATTTATATGATAGATGTGGATGAAAAAGGAAGATTGGTGGGAAGCAGCCACTGACAGGAATCTATGGAGAAGCATGGGATAGACTTTTGCCCAGCAGTGGGACGAAACAGGCTAATAAAAAAATATAGATGAAGCGACAGAATTATTTTTGGATCTGACCGTAGCAAGTAGAGGGAATTGCTTCTGCCTACATCATATTATTATATAATTCATATTCATTTTTATTCAATAACAATAACATAATTGTGTTCGAAATTACATACATAAATTATCATCTTATATCTAAATCTATAATTTCACATTTTCACATGTAAGTACTTATAAAAATGCATTTATCTATGTCCAAATTATATATTACTCATTATTATATCACTACTATATTTTACAGTAAGGACAACAGAAATAGAAACTAATATTCGACAGTTAGAAATCATCCACACTATACAGACACTTATTCAACAGAAGCTTTTTTAATTTACGTCGATGGGGAAGGGGCGTGACTGATATGTATACGAATATGTGTGTGTATATTTATAGATAGTCAGTAATCTTTGTTATGGCTATGTTTCAATTCTTTTATCAATTCTGTTTACTGATTACTAAACCCACTAGTTGAGAAGCTCGCAGCGAGCATTTAGCGCGATTAGAATTTCAAAAAGGGGGAATTATAAAACGAGTAAATAAAAAAATAGGTGGTTTTAAAAACCAAAACACACTTTCTCTCACTAAACATGCTCCATCATCAGATCAGTTCGAAAATACCATATTATTATATTGTCATCAGAACTCAGAGCGTGTGCAAAATTTCATTCTATTCGAAGACCGGGATGTGGGTCAAATTAAGATTTCAAGATTTGGTTACACACATAGTTAGTTACAAGTGAAGCTAATATAAAGCGTATAGTAAAAAATATTTGCGACTGATACATACTGTTTTTTACAAAAGTCTAGTCCCCAATAAAACCTAATAAAACTCGAAAGCAGCCAATATAAGAAAGTTAATCCCACCTCATCGAAGTAACGACATCGTGCCATCACATGTTGATGACGTAGTTTATCGACTGCCCACCGTTAAACGGTATTAGAACATAAAATTGGTATAAAACCTTAGCCATGATTTTTAATGTAAGGAAAGAAAGATGGTAGGAAATAAAATGTAGGGTAGCAAAATTTTCCATGTCGAGGTTACTCAGTATGGTATAACAACATTTATACCTCAGGCCACTTAAAAGTATTCCCATAGCGTGATTGGTTATTCAGTATCTTGTCTATCTACACAGATCCGGGCCGTGCCCAGGACGTGTCCGGCCCGTGGCCCGTCAGGAGGGAAAACAATACGTCGTCATGACAACGTGTGTGAACGAATCCATAGAAAATGTATGGAATGATATTTTTTCACTGACATGGCCCGGACACGTTATCATGACAAGACAACGTATTGTTTTCCCTCCTGACTGACCACGGCCCGGATCTGTGTAGATAGACCTTCAGCGCAAAAACACACGGTGAAATGTGAGACTAGCAGTTTCTATCAGTTTCAGTTGCGTTGCAGTTGCGTTTCACCGTGTGTTCTGGGTCTTACAGAGTTTATGCCTTTAAAATATATACCTGTCGGAGATTACGTTCATGAAGGCTATTACCCCGATGGAAAAGGGGCGTGAATGATGATATGTATTATGTGTGTATATTTATAGATAGTTAGTAATCTTTGCTACTTACGGCTATGTTTCAATTCTTTGAAATTGATAAAAGAATTGAAACATAGCCGTAAGTAGCACAACTTCTCAACTTTAGTAATCAGTGATTACTAAACCCACTAGTTGAGAAGCTCGCAGCGAGCATTTAGCGCGATTAGAATTTCAAAAAGGGGGAATTATAAAACGAGTAAATAAAAAAATAGGTGGTTTTAAAAACCAAAACACACTTTCTCTCACTAAACATGCTCCATCATCAGATCAGTTCGAAAATACCATATTATTATATTGTCATCAGAACTCAGAGCGTGTGCAAAATTTCATTCTATTCGAAGACCGGGATGTGGGTCAAATTAAGATTTCAAGATTTGGTTACACACATAGTTAGTTACAAGTGAAGCTAATATAAAGCGTATAGTAAAAAATATTTGCGACTGATACATACTGTTTTTTACAAAAGTCTAGTCCCCAATAAAACCTAATAAAACTCGAAAGCAGCCAATATAAGAAAGTTAATCCCACCTTATCGAAGTAACGACATCGTGCCATCACATGTTGATGACGTAGTTTATCGACTGCCCACCGTTAAACGGTATTAGAACATAAAATTGGTATAAAACCTTAGCCATGATTTTTAATGTAAGGAAAGAAAGATGGTAGGAAATAAAATGTAGGGTAGCAAAATTTTCCATGTCGAGGTTACTCAGTATGGTATAACAACATTTATACCTCAGGCCACTTAAAAGTATTCCCATAGCGTGATTGGTTATTCAGTATCTTGTCTATCTACACAGATCCGGGCCGTGCCCAGGACGTGTCCGGCCCGTGGCCCGTCAGGAGGGAAAACAATACGTCGTCATGACAACGTGTGTGAACGAATCCATAGAAAATGTATGGAATGATATTTTTTCACTGACATGGCCCGGACACGTTATCATGACAAGACAACGTATTGTTTTCCCTCCTGACTGACCACGGCCCGGATCTGTGTAGATAGACCTTCAGCGCAAAAACACACGGTGAAATGTGAGACTAGCAGTTTCTATCAGTTTCAGTTGCGTTGCAGTTGCGTTTCACCGTGTGTTCTGGGTCTTACAGAGTTTATGCCTTTAAAATATATACCTGTCGGAGATTACGTTCATGAAGGCTATTACCCCGATGGAAAAGGGGCGTGAATGATGATATGTATTATGTGTGTATATTTATAGATAGTTAGTAATCTTTGCTACTTACGGCTATGTTTCAATTCTTTGAAATTGATAAAAGAATTGAAACATAGCCGTAAGTAGCACAACTTCTCAACTTTAGTAATCAGTGATTACTAAACCCACTAGTTGAGAAGCTCGCAGCGAGCATTTAGCGCGATTAGAATTTTAAAAAGGGGGAATTATAAAACGAGTAAATAAAAAATAGGTTGTTTTAAAAACCAAAACACACTTTAGCTCTATCTAAACATGCTCCATCATCAGATCAGTTCGAAAATACCTTATTATTATATTGTCATCAGAACTCAGAGCGTGTGCAAAATTTCATTCTATTCGAAGACCGGGATGTGGGTCAAATTAAGATTCCAAGATTTGTTTATATACATAGTTAGTTACAAGTGAAGCTAATATAAAGCGTGTAATAAAAAATCTTTGTGACTGATGATTACATTATACCTACTGTTTTTTACAAAAGTCTAGTCCCCAATAAAACCTAATAAAACTCGTAAGCAGCCAATATAAGAAAGTTAATCCCACCTTATCGAAGTAACGACATCGTGCCATCACATGTTGATGACGTAGTTTATCGACTGCCCACCGTTAAACGGTATTAGAACATAAAATTGGTATAAAAGCTTAGCCATGATTTTTAATGTAAGGAAAGAAAGATAGTAGGAAATAAAATGTAGGGTAGCAAAATTTTCCATGTCGAGGTTACTCAGTATGGTATAACAACATTTATACCTCAGGCCACTTAAAAGTATTCCCATAGTGTGACTGGTTATTCAGTATCTTGTCTATCTACACAGATCCGGGCCGTGCCTAGGACATGTCCGGGCCGTGGCCCGTCAGGAGGGAAAACAATACGTCGTCATGACAACGTGTGTGAACGAATCCATAGAAAATGTATGGAATGATATTTTTTCACTGACATGGCCCGGACACGTTATCATGACAAGACAACGTATTGTTTTCCCTCCTGACTGACCACGGCCCGGATCTGTGTAGATAGACCTTCAGCGCTTCAGCAGTTTCTATCAGTTTCAGTTGCGTTGCAGTTGCGTTTCACCGTGTGTTCTGGGTCTTACAGAGTTTATGCCTTTAAAATATATACCTATATGTAGTTACTTACATGTAGTATGACTATTTCCCGTTGTTATAGGTCGAGCGTATGATTCCCACTAGAGGCAGACATTACTATGATGTACATAGATGTTGTCATGACGATGTATTGTTTTCCCTCCTGACGAGCCACGGCCCGGACACGTCCCGGATCTGTGTAGATAGATATGCCTTAACAGAGTTTATGTCTTTAAAATACATAAGTAGGTACTTAGAGTAGTAAGACCACATATTTCCCCTTGTTTGATTCCCACTAGATGCAGATATTACTATAACGTATAGAGATGTTTGTCTAAAGTCTGGTTGTTTGTATGTATAATAATTATGTACCTATGAAATTGTTGTTAAATATAATATTAAGGTACAATTATTAATTAAAGTAACCTTAACTTATACAGACATTGACAGAATCAACACTGGTAGTTGCCATTAAAAAAAAACATATATAGGTTGTATGGTACAGTCCTAATGGTAAGTCCTATACAATGCAATCGTTGAAGTGACGTAGAAATGATAAGTCCGTTGTTTCGTAAAAGATTGTAATAGTAAATATATTGATAAATTGTAAATCACAGCGGCTCGTGGCTGTGGATCGCTTATATTGTTGAGTACTCGTGACTCGTGCGTAGTGAGTAAATGTCGGTCAAATACTAAATTAATTACTTAAAGTTACGCGGTAAAAAGTAGGGCGCAAAGTTAGCAAAAGATTGTACGGTGACAGACCGTATATAGGTACTTATACTTCTCTCGTATTTCTTGCTTGCATTTTCCTTCCCCAAATTATTACCAAGAACAACAAAAACTTTGGTAAAAGACATAAGTTCTGATTAAATGTTAATAAGAGAACTATAGCTTTTCGCATAGTTAATAAGCAAAGTTTCACGATGCGTATATGACGTAATTACCCTCCTCTACATCGACTTCACATGCTCTAGACATGCTATTCTGTAAACACAGTTTTGTCTTGACTGTTGAAAATGTCCCAAAAAATATTAGCTGTATTTTTGAAAGATCCCACTGCTAGGTAAAGGCGTCTCCATGACTTTCAATTTAAGAGGGTAATACAGTTGTGTATCGCTCGTCTGTCGCGTAAGAATACGTTTAAAAACGTCTTTTAGGTTTTTCGTAGTCTACCTATAATAGTTTTTATGCATACATAAGTACAAAAATACGTATCTGTCACGCCTCTTTCCCATCTTGCAGGCAGAGACCACTTTGCTCCACCTGCAATGACCCAAATACACTTCTTTCGCGTCATCCACATTCATCACTCGCCTCATACATGCACGCCGAGAGATATCCTAGATTTGGAATGTATAAAAAATACCCCACGTCGGCTTAGGGTATCCTAGACTTGGAATGTATCTCAATCTAGTATATCGATGGTTCCCTACGACATTCTCTTTTACGAGTCCTTTCACAAACAAAGCTTTAGTGGATTTTTACGACAACTTTACGAGGATCGTGACCGAAACGTTATATTCTATTAGTATAATTATGTATGCGGATTTAGTACGGATAGCCTAGATTTTTCTATTGATTTGAGATCTGTTAGACGATTTGTTTGATCACTCTGTCACTTGTATTTAATCCTACTAAACATAACGTTTTGTTAGTTTTGAGTTGTGACGGCTACGACCAATGAGGAAGGAATATAAACGAGTGGCCCCATTTTTTTTTCATATACAAATGAGTTTATGACAGCATGCCAAGGTTGCGCCAAGTTTATCATAGTTTTCTCGGTAGATGACCTGTCAAACGATAAGTAGTACCATACAAAAAGGTAGCCATTTTGCGCCACACCAGGTACGCAGATCCAGACGGTATGGCTCCTCCTTATATATTATACAGGGTGTAACAGAAAGGGTATATAAAGCCGAAACACAGCGATAGTCCTCATGAAACTGAACAACTTTTTCCAAGGAACATGGGTCGTAACTCGAAAAAAAATTTTGGATCGCCCATACTTACTCGATCAGCTGATCGGGCATTTTGTATGGGGAGGCGAAATTTTTTTTTCGAGTTACGACCCATGTTCCTTGGGGAAAGTTGTTCAGTTTCATGAGGACTATCGCTGTGTTTCGGCTTTATATACCCTTTCTGTTACACCCTGTATACTCAAAGGCTACGTCAACCATATGACAACAAATAAAAATGAATACCGGTATTATAAAAATGACGATATTTTGTAAACTCTACTTGTCTTGACATTGGCAGGATCCTTGATGGTAGTTGTCATTAAAAAAAGAAAAAATACGACGTTAATGATAGTTATGTAGGTAGGTATTGAACGTACATCATTAAAGTGGTATTGATTTGTATTTAGTTGGGCCAAACAGTTGTCCAACTCCGTCAAGCGACTAAAAAAGGCGTGTATCTCGCCTCTTTGTCATTTCCGTGGTACTGTCCATACTTACAGTGCTACAAGGATACATTGGCACTTAAATAACATTGTCAGGAGGGCGTGGGGGTTGAATGCTTGTCAATTCCAACAAAAAACAATCTTTTAAAATCTTTTTTCTTTTACCTCAAAGGTGCAATTATCTGTAAAAGATAACATTTAACACATTCTAATATAGCTCTTAAAGATAAATATAAAGAGGAAAATGGGGAAAATTGCACTTGTGCCAAGAATTAGCCTTAGGGGAAGACCGGTTAAATCTACACAGCGAAAAGTAGGTACAGAAAATTTATAAGCCCGTCCGAACTGGGAGTAATTATTCTTAACAATTCTTTAGACTTGGCGTTTGGTGTAAGAATATTTTGATTATGTTCGTATTACAGTGATACAAAGATCTCAATTGACTCGTAAAGTTATAAAATCGCATTTAGGTACAGGTAGCGATGATGATTTTGTATTTGAAAGGTCGAACCTTAAACCTTTTTATTTATTTATTAAACAGTTTATTGTAGGATGATAGTACATAGAGACAGAAAAAAAGAGAAGTTATACAAAAGGTACAGCATATTTTTCTACATCTATGACGCCTCTTTTCCATTGGCGTAGGTTGCTTTCACGTGCTACGAACCAAACACGTTACAAATATTTTTTTAAAACCTTGTGATTATAACTCAATTTTGTCTCCTGACAATTTTAATCAGTCAAACACTATTATGTAGTAACAGAAGGAACCTACATTATTATTTCACTTATTGTCTTTACAATGAGGTTGCTTAAAGGATATAACTAACTATCTTACTTACTTGTTATTATCTTTATTTTTGACGAAGCCTGTTGCTGATTTCTTTTTGTTGTTTCTTAGGTTTATTTTGACGAAGCCTGTTGCGGATTGACGCTTCTGTAAGTACTTATTAGCAGATTAATAACAAAAGTTCTTGTTTGTGTCTGTACCTTATATCTTTTTGTGCAATAAAGAATACCAATTTTAAAACTAACTAACTATAAGGCCCTCTGTTGTTTTGGTTTATACTATTTTGTGTTTTAATGTAAGTAAGAGTATTTTGATGTGTTGTTGTTGTGTCTATTTTATTAAATAACAAACAATTACTTATCCCATGACTTGGTCCACATCTGTAGTTGGCCACAAAAGGGCCATAAAAACCAGAGGATGGGCCCAAAAAGCCTATTAAGAATCACCCTCCCCAACAATTGACTATCGTTACGTTTAACATTTAACACTTGCTTTCCTAAGTCTGTATTTTTTTAAAATTTTTGATAAATTCTTTCGTTTTATTATCGCATATTGGGCTTATGTTTCAGCTCATAAAGTTTGGACTAAGTTATTAAATAAGTTAAGAAGTTATGTTAGGTTTTATGTTCTCTGTAATAGGCTTTTAGAGACAGTAAAATGTCTGCACAGATGACGTGAAAGTTCTAAATTAAGTTATAATGAAGTTTACAGTTTTGCACTCTTGTGTCGTGGATCTAAGATGTAACTTGTGTAGGTCTTTATCTTACGCCATTTTTGTTCGGTGTTTTCTTTTTTGCTGTCGTAAAAATACAATACGATATAATAAAAATACTTTTCATTGTAAAAAGAAACAAAAAGCGTACAAAACAAGGTAAATAATGAAGTGTCAACAAGCTGCCTGCTAAATTAAATAAGCAAAATGAAGATTTAATTACTTAGCAGGTATAGTAAAAATATACATTTAAAGCCAAAATACAATGACATAATGTTCATACTACAAATCATTGCTTGTAAGACTTAGCGCCCTCCGCACTATGCGGTCAGCCGTCCGGTTAACTGCAGTATTAGCCGCAGTCGCATCGCAGTGTGATTAAAAACTACTTTATCGTACAAATTTTTGATTGCGGTTAGTCGGACGGCTGACCGCATAGTGCGCAGTTACCCTTAAACACTTTTTCTAAAAAACATAGGTAAAACAAAAAAATACTTTGTACCAATTGACCCATATTCTTTGAGAATAGCTGTTTAGCTAATATACGGTTGTATATTCCCCTGGCAAGGGCGTGGCAGTCATTAGTATAATCATAGTTTACTATTTGATTGATGTTTAAGTGACGTTATGCGTCATGTTACAAAGGGTAACAGTAATTGTGCAAATGCATTGAGTGCTAATGAGTAACATATACCATACATAAACACAAATCTATATTCTATCCTACACGTTATAAAATGCTAATGTTGCCTATGGATCTACGTGAGATGTTTTTCTAATCATCATCATTTAACTTAAGAGTTAGACTCTTGTCGGTGGAGCATTCGCCATTCAGGCCTATCCTCTGCCAGTGCTTTTACTTCTTGATACGACATGACGTTAACTTTCTATTTTACTTGAGTGAAATAGGTACGTCGCGGTCTTCCTCTGCCTCTCTTCCCCTCAACCTTTCCTTCAATGATGTTTCTCAAGAAACCGTCATGTCGCATCAAGTGCCCTATCATCTTCCCTCTTCTATTTTCTATAGTTCTTAACAAGCAGCGCTTCTCTCTCTTCTAATGTTACACGCAAAAACTACAGAACAGTTTTTAATGAAACTAATAACATTGTAAATTACATATCAGTGTAAAATATAGGCTTTATTATTTTAAGGTATTGCGTAAGTTTTCGAATATAATTGCGATGAATGTATATGAAGTCGCGGACAGCCTATAAAGAATGAAACAACTGTATACACACTATAACTAAATAAAACCATTCCATAACTATACACTTATTAATATGCAAGAGATAAGTCAAGACCCAATTTCTACGACCATTTATACAAAGCAAACATCTAGTTAGGACTTGCGAATTATTGATAGGTCCTTGAACTCAGAGAAGTGGTCGCTTATACAGGTCAAGTTGCATGTACGAGTTGGTTGTGTTTAGACAATCATCTTAGGTTATTCACGCACCTGCAGGGAACTATTGCTTTGCTATTGCTACGAAAATGAGTAGGTACCATGCAAGGGTGATTAAGACCTAGAACACACGGGGAAAAGTTTGAAACGTTTCAGATTAGCTGCGTCGTGTGTGGTTTTCTAAAGGAGTCTATAAGAAGCTAAGATGCAACTCAAAAGTAACTAGCAATTGCAGTTGTGTTGCAGTGGCGTTTCCCCGTGTGTTCTGGTTCTAAGCCATAATCCACCACGCTATACCTTTACTACCATCTTTTTACTAGAAAAACTAACTGAACTTTACAATCATTGAATAACATAATAATAAGCCATTGGTTGGCGTGGTTGTTAGTGACCCTGCTTGTCACGCTATCGGTCGTGGGTTCGATTCTCATTAGTAATAAACATTGCTGTTATGAATCTTACCATCATTATCTGTAGGTAATAGTACGTCAGATAATGATGGTAAGATTCATAACAGCAATGTTTATATGCATGAACATAGGTTCATGCATATAAGCAGAGATGTTTGTGTTAAGTCTAGATGTTTGTATTTAAGCTTACTTCTCTCACATCCCTCTGACCCATTATAAACCCAGACACAATATATTTTCTATTGTTCTTTTTTTTCTGGGATGTGAAAGATTGAGTAAGTTTTAAAACAAACTTTACTTCAATTGACATTGGCAGAATTCACAATGGTAGTTGCCATTTTAAATTAAGAAAAAAATCCAGTTACAGTAGGTACACTATCATAATATTAATAACATCATCATCATGAATGAAATAGTTATAAACCACATAAATGAAATAATCCAAATAAATCTCTCGCGACACAACCGTAGGCACAAATTCAGTTCCCTTTGATCCCATACTTGTAGTTACCGGCTTGTTACTTCACTCGAGAGCTGTTTTGTTTCAAATCACAATGAGGTTTACTGCTCCGTTTCAGAATTTCTATAGCACTGCGGCTCTTAAAGTGTTGGGAAATTATTGCTTATGACAAAACAAGAATAGGAATGATGACTACATTTAAATAATGGCATTATTAATTCATAGTCCGTCTTTTAGGCTGTTAAAAAATATTGGAAACACTTTTTTACCTGATCAAATGCATAAATAAGTAAAAAGTAGCTAAAAATGAGAGACGATCTGGATGCATTTTCACGGAAATAACGGGTCGCTACCGAAGACAGTGTTAAATAGAAAGTCGCGAGGGCGGCCTTTGCCCAGCAGTGGGATCTTAATGGCTTACAAAAAAAGTTGGATCATACATCATTATCATCATTTAACTTAAGAGTTAGACTCTTGTCGGTGGAGCATTCGCCATTTATGCTTATCCTCTGCCAGTGCTTTGATTTCTTGATACGACATGACGTTAACTTTCTCTTTTACTTGAGTGAAGTAGGTACGTCGCGGTCTTCCTCTGCCTTTCTTCCTCTCAACCTTTCCTGCAATGATGTCTCTCAAGAAACCCTCATGTCGCATCATGTGCCTTATCATCTTCCCTCTTCTATTTTCTATAGTTCTTAACAAGCATACAGTATTACCTATAAAGTCATAACGTTGATTTTGAGACACAGTTTGAGAAACACAGCGTTGGAAGATTCTACAGTATACAAAGCTCTTATCATTCGGTATCCCAAATATCGGCGTCAGCGTCTGTCTACAAAAGGCTCTTTTGTGAAATGAAATACTTTGAAAGCTTTTAAAGAAACACGATATTTAAGACAATGTGTACTTAGTTCTTTCTTGTTTCGTTTCACGTAAATCGTTTGAGATTTTGTCTATTGGACACTTGAATAAAAAATACAAGCTTTGTTTTAATTTTTATTTATTTGGAAATGAAATTAATTAAATTTTATTTTAATTGAAGTTTTTTTTTATGTTGATGAAAAGTAATGTTGCCTTGAAAATAATGTTGCTGCTTAGCAATATTGCTTCTTTTTTCATGGCGTAACAATACTTTTTTACTTATTCGAAAAATACAAAAGGGAATTGTTTGATTGAGGAATGTTATATAATAAATAAAGGTAATAATACCAGTATTTAGTTACAAGATTTCTAAATACAAAACATGAATCCTACATTACCTAAATCTAAGTCTGGTTTGTAACCTAAATCTTTGTTGGTTTAGTATAGAACAATGTAAATTCGTGTACAAAGATAAATTAATTAACATATTCTTGATTGAACAGCTCAGTTTTATGTTAAAACCGTACACAAAGGATTCAATTATAAATGTATTGTTACTTGAATTACACTCGATATTCGCTTCTAACGCGGAATATTTTAGACCCTAATTTGAGTAAGAATTTCTTCAATATTACAATAATTTTACAGCTAAATAGGCTATGAAATGCTTTTAGAGTTTATAAAGTTATATTGGACTCTCCATAGATGCGCCATATTTGACAGTTTATCGCCAAAGTCCTTGTATGGGACTCGCCACAGACGACTGGACAAAATGCATGACATTTTGCTGCAACATTAGCAGACTACGGCAACATGTTAGATAAAATGGACGGACATTGATTATTATATAATAAAATCACAATGGTTATATCACACTGTTATTCCGTGTACATTTTAAATGTTGCATAACAATGTTACATAATGTGGACCTGTTATATAACACAAGTTACATGACATTTTACATACTCTGTTCTCACCGTAAGAGCCCACGCAGACCTAACGCAGAGCATTTTTGATTATCATATTAGTGTCGACATTGTTCTTATTAGAATAATATTCAAAATCAGTTAACAAAACAAATGAGCATCGAAGCATCAAAGCGACTACATGCGAATATTGTGCCAAATGATTTTGCTGAGCGCAGATCAAAATGCTCTGCGCTGCGCTCCGTCAAGTGTCCGTCGGCCCTTAGATTACCATTTCGATTTTTAAACCCAAACATATGACAATCGCGCTACAAAACCACCAGAAATGAATTGACTGTAAGAACTATTTATTAAAAAAAAATAACAATCCTGCGTTTTGATTGGCTGACAGCCGGAATACGTACGGTGACTGGATTATGTATTCAATCAATCACAACCGTCGATGCTCACGTCATGGCCGTGACATCTGATTGGTGGGAGTACAATACGGTATTACCAGCGTTGATAAATGAATAATCGAAAGGCTATTTGATTGTTACAATCGTGTTTTTTTTTGGGTAAGTGAAGCCCAGCAGTGGGACACAAATGGCTAAATTAGATTAGATTAGAAGTGAAAAATGTGATTGTTTTCTCAACTGATAGATAGCTAGATAGAAATACTTTATTGCACACAAATAAATACAAATAAAACTTAAAACTAACACATTGTGCGCAAAGGCGGCCTTATCGCTAAAAATGATCTCTTCCAGACAACCTTTGGAGTAGGACTAGTTTAAAAAGACTGATTTTGGTGGAAAGGACTTAATTATAATGTTTGTACCATGGGAGTAAATAACGCTGATCCATGTTGTGTATGACAAGTAATATTTCTAACCATAATCCTACTAATATTATAAATGTCAATATTTGTGCCAATGGATGGATGTTTCGATGTTTGTTACTCTATCACGCAAAAACTCTGAACTGAACAGATTTTGATGAAACTTATCAATATTGGATTTCACATCAGAATAACACATAGGCATATTTAACGATATGATAATAGCGATGACAACTACATTCAAAAATTCAAAAAATAATTAGTCCGTCTTTTAGGCTATTAAAAAATATTTGAAACACAATTTTTACCTAATTAAATACATAAATAAATACAAAGATACAGAGCATCAAAGTTATGGAGTGGGGGGTTTTGACGTCACTCTTACGTAAAAATCGTACGTAAGCGTGACGTCACGAGCAACTTTAACCCAGTGTATCATTGTATTTTTTAGTTAAAGAGAAAAAAGAAAAAATACGTGTCGAATAATTAAAAATAAACTATGTGATGGGCTTAAAACATTTTTTTTGTCGTCATGCCTATGACGATAAATATGAAAGTCGCGGGCAGCATTTCTATAAAGCAGATGCCATAAATCATAATTAATACATTGCGTAGGACCAGTCTGTATCTAGCATAAAGTCAATTATCAGCGGTCAAAAGGAAACAAGGCCCGCTGTCTATTCCAGTCTATTATCTAAGATAACGACTTTAAATTGAAATGTACCCTCGCTAATGAGTTCCAGCAGTGTTGTTGTCTACAGAATTTAATTTCATTTTAGCTCTATGAGCATGGAGTTTATAGAGGTGTCATTTTGAAGGATCAATTTGCGGAAATATGAAGCTATGTAATGTTGGGGACTCTTTGAATCTGATATTTTTAAACTACGTTTATCGATATTATGTTTACTTGTAAAAAACTTCTAACTGTCAGTATAATTTGTAAGTACGAGTTTATGTATAGTATTTGATATGATCTATATCTATAGTAATTGAATTATCTTCAATCAATTCAATAGTAAATATTTAAAAATAAATTACTTATCTACGTCTCGTTACCAAATCAGTGGCAATAGGTCGCATTATTGCTTGTCTAGGATGAAAAGAGAGCCAAAACTATACAATTATAGGACGATTGGTCGAGTCTCGTTTTTAATCTGTTTAATATAAAAGTAGTCTTCCAATTAAATCACAATTCGACACAATGGAAAATGGGAACGTATTGTTATTCATTGCACATCTACAGGTAACGATCTCCATGTACCGCGCCTACAAACTTTATACCTAAATTGGTGTCGCTTCAACCATCTGGAAATGGTATAATTTGTTCATTCGAACAACTTTAATTACAATTATAATGCGTCTTGGGATGTGTATGTAAGTCTTAGGCTTCCTACAATTTATTGTTGTTGAGAAAAGTCATAAAGAACGTGCTTGTTTCCTGCTTTGTGTTAGGATTTTGAAATAATTTTGTTTTGTGCAATAATATAGGTACTTAAAGCCAAAACTCACCGGATGCGTATGCGTAGACGTATGCGTATCTCTAAATTGTAATGTATGGAACTGTCACCGCTTGCGTAACGTAGACGTACACGTTAACGTGACGCGTAGCCCGGTGTCACATCGGGTTACACCGTAACTACGCGCGTGGCTACGCTGTGCTTACGTCTACGTTACGCATACGCATCCGTATGTTTCAGCCTTAAGTCTGTATGTATTTTTCACCGAATTAAAAATAGGTTCTCAATTTGACTTGTTTACAAGAAGATATCGTTAGTTCCGATTTTCGCCACGTGCCAAAAGATTCCTTGTAGCAGCACTGTATTTATTCATCCTTCAACACATTCTGATTATAGTGACGTGGGTGTGCCACGCAATATCCGAGTAGAGGCGCCGAAGTATGTTTGCGTCTTTTTTCTTTTCCGTCCTGTCATCTGTCTTCCTAAGTATTTGGGTGCCAAATGCTTGCGAAGATTGAATTCTTGATCTACAGCTGTGTACGCCCTCGAGACATCAAAGTTGCTCGGTGTTTGATAGGGTTGGGTGGAAGAGTTGAAATGATTTGACTCAGTAGTGATTTATGTGGGTATTTGAGTCGCTACATTAGGCAGTTTAGAAATTTAGAATTCAAGTCAAAAAAGTGACAAATTCTAAAATCGAATTTAAGAAGTTATAAATGTACCTAAATCTAGAATATAAGACTGTCTTTTTATTGACATCAAAAGAAAAGTCGGCACATCAAACTATCACTCTTTAAAGTAGATAACTAAAAGTAATGTCAATTTAAAAAACACTGTATTTTACACAATACAAGTATAATTGAATGAGTCCGGAATTGGCTAGCCTAGCCAATATAAACAGAGTATTAGCTAAAACATGACAAAACAATACTTATAACTGTACCTATTTCATAAACCGATTTCAGTAACTGATTACGTTTCCTAAAACAATACTAATTTAAATATTACCAGATTACACTAATGTTCTACTTATCAGGCATTCAATGTTACATAAAAGACAATTACCTATAAATCGATTACTTATAATACAATGAACATTATCATAAAATTAAATATTATCACATCTAGACACCGTATATCAGTATCCCAGTATGTAAATAAGTCACCGCTAACGGAAGGAAGGATTCCAAAGTGAGCTCTCACGCGAATTGCGGTCTGCGGCAACTGCTAGCACACATGGAACTTTGATGACGCGAGAATAATTATTTCCAGCTCTGAATTTATTAGGGAATAGATATGATGTTGCTTAAAATAATTTTGTTCGTGTTTCTTTGCATTTAACCTGTTCTATACTTACTGGAATCAAGTGGTGGATGATAGTGATATTTCTTCGCATTATTTCTAGTCTTAAACTATTGGATATGCTCGTACATTTTGTACGATGGTATGCGAAATCGTAATTTTTGTCAGATCGCTTAGGAGTTTAAATTAATGTAATTTTAATGTCACATTTCTTTGGTGATTAAAAAATTTAATAATGAAGCAATTCGTTATGATTAATTAATTTACAAATTGTTTTTAAAATTTTAATTTGTCGATTAAAAGATTAGGAATTTTAGGAAGTGGTAATTTATTGACAGTTTTTTTATAAACTTACTTTATGCGCAGTGCGCAGCCAATAAACTATTATTTTTTAATGAGTCAACTCACTGCCTCAACTCAACTGACTCACTGACTCAATCACTCAACAATACCAACCCCATCTCTATTGCAGTTCTAAGATACTGTGCAGCGAGCGTTTAGTTGTCTAAGTTTATTTGTGAGTCCCAAAAGTTGACTTGGCGCGATACTTCGCTAACTTAGTTCAGTGACACTAAGTTAGTTAGGCATAAGTTTTTTTTATATGATGCGGCTTCGTTGACCCAGTGATTCTGGATCTCATATCAGGTTATACAGGGTGATAGAAAAAACGTAGGCAAAGCCTGTAAAAAAAGTTTTTTTCTATTTCTTACTAAGAGTACGATTCATGTAACTAATAAGCTACCATGTTGGCAGCACTGAACACAAAACACAATTAGGGTAATGTAAAATTTTCAATGCTGCCATCATGGCGGCAAAGGAAATATGAAACGCACTCTAATGCTTTTGTTTCAACAATTTTTTTTTTTATGTAAAACACCATTAAGGATTCTTCCAATGTTGTTTTAAAATTTAAAAGATTTTAGTCAATCTAACCTTAAATTAAATATTTTTTGTCAAAGGAATATAAATCTTATCTTATCTAGCTGTCAGTGGCAATTGACTTGGGGCTTGTTTCACCATCTAAAGATATAATTTATCTGACAGACGTTTTATACCTGTTTCTGTCTAAGACGTCATATTTTGTGAAATAGACATAGGTTTATCTGTCAATTAAATTTTATCTGTTGGTGAAACGGGTACTTAAATCCTTTTCCTTTAAGGTCTATCTACACAGATCCGGGCCGTGTCCGGGACGTGTCCGGACCGTGGCCCTTCATGAGGGAAAATATACGTCGTCATGACAACGTGTGTGAACGAATCCAAAGAAAATGTATGGAATGATATTTTTCCCTGACACGTCCCGGACACGTCCCGGACACATTGTCATGACGACGTATTGTTTTCCCTCCGGACGGGTCACGGCCCGGACCCGTCCCGGACACGTCCCGGGCCGTTGTAGATAGACCTTAAAGGTCAGTTTGTTTTTGTTAAGTTTTCATGTAAAATATTTCCTAAATATAACATGACTAGTTTGTTTATAATCATCCCAGTATTTCCCTAAAGTTGGGTGATTCAATTTAACTTTTACTCGTTACGACAAATGTTTGCCAAAATGTAAGCTTTAACGGCTTGGTTTTTTTTTTCAGGTATGTTTTGCTGTTTGCTGTTAATGGTATGCTTTTGTTTTAAAAAAATATAAAGGCAATGATGAAATATAATGGTATCTACACACCAAAGCCGCCGGCTTTTTTGACAGCTGCCATTCGTATAGCGTAAAGCCTAGCCCGGCGGCATGCCGGCGGCTTTGGTGTGTAGACAGCTTAAGGTAACGTATTTTTGTATTATAAAAAAGGCTTTTATTTTCTGTTACTCGAAACATCGTCAAATGTTTCTTGACGACTCTTTGACGTACAAACTAAGTAGGTAATGAAACTTTACAACATGTAGCTTATACTTATACGAGAAGAATAACATTCAGGATGTATTATTTTCAAAAAGAAAGCAGTATTGAAAAATAATACAGGGGCACTCGCTACAGTCCCGTTATTAGCCCTTTTAACGTCCCACCCGTTGTCCCCACTACAGGGACACTAGCTTACTCTCATATGAGAGGTAATTAGGCCGTAATCCACCACGCTAGCAATATTACAAAAATCATTTTTTATTTTCAGTAGCATATTGTGTCGCACTGCTGGGCAAAGGCCTGCCGCGCATTATTTCATGTCTCCCTATCTCCGGCAAAAAAAAAATATTTTATAGTTTTTATTCAAATCTATTACCACGTTATTTTATACCCTCTATTAGACGTCATCGCACTAGTTTCACAACAGCGTAAAACCATAACATTTATTATTCGACAAGGCAGAACAACGCCACGTTTTATCATTGACAAATATCTGTGAATAATTTATTAAACTAATGACGTACACTGCCGAACGAAAGTCAATATCACAGTACAATGGAGCTCTCAATTATTCAAATACAAACCCGTGTGGTATGGTGTATTAGCACGGTACTGTAACGTTATATGGAATTGAAATGTAGTCATTTGTTTTTTAGAACAAAGGAAGTTTGAAAGCTAGTATTTAGCGGCCAGTAATTTAAGTGAATAACGATCACTGCAGTTATTTTCATTCGAAATTCAATTTTCCGTTCCATTTTTAAATGGAGTCGTGAATCACACTTTTTTATTTTATAATTTACGTATTCCATGTTTTGTTTATGCCAGCCTTATAAGTTCTAGATCATAAGGTTAAGGATTGCGGCCTTGACTTGTCCTTGGCACACCTCACATCAATCCATAGGCACAAATACTGATTCTTCCTATTTATGTTATAATAACTTATTGTTATGTTTGTGCCGATGGATGCATGGATGTTTGTTACTCTTTGACGCAAAAACTACTGAATAGATTTTAATGAAATTTGTCAATATTGTAGCTTATACATATATCAGGATAACACATAAGCTACATTATTTTGAGAGATCATAAGCTCTCATTAAATTTATTATTTAACAATATCATGATTTTTTTCAAAGATATGACAATAAATGCTTACGAATTCGCGGGCAGCCTCTACTTTCATAATATTAAGTAGTAGGATATTGACGGAAAAGGTGGCGACATGAACTGGACACATTCATGAACGACTGGACAGAGGCGGCTCAGTATAGGGAATCATGGAGAAGGAGAAGAGAGGACTATGCCCAGCAGTGGGACAACAACGGCTAGATAAGATAAGGATGTCAACGCTTCAACGCTATGATGTGTCTTGCTTATCACTATACTAACACCAACAGAACTGATAACATCAACACTAAAATCAATAGAATGAGCGTATCGAAATCTCATTACAGCATACGTCTATGAAGTCATGAACACGTGCCCTATTTATTCCCAAAGAGTTATTTGGCGAGAATGCCACTTTTATGATGGTAAAAGCGGCAGATTCCCCATTTTATAGCTGCCACTTGCCGACTTTTACTTCTTTTACGATCGAAAGTCTATTGCAGTGCGGATACGGACTGAGCGAGGCTTTTTGAAGTTGGTAGCATGGAGTAGACTGACAGCTGCTGATATGCAGACGTTCGAATAAAAAAAAAGACTTCTTTTTTTTTGTCTTTTTTCTAGTGATTTAAAGTTGATTTGCAATTGTTTTGTCAGTTAAGATGCTCGTGAGTTGTCTCTATAAGTATTTATATCCTTGATACATTATTTAGTTCATCCAATATGTACTACAAAATCCAATAGTACATCAAATATGTCGTGAAGTTGTTATTTATATTAAAAACCGGCCAAATGCGAGTCGAACTCGCGCACGTAGGGTTCCGTACCATTCACTAGGTTAACAATAGTCTAATAATAAATGTCTAAAAAAGCCTTTATTGATATCGAGCAAAAAAGGCAAAAAAAAAAATGTTTGTTTTATGGGAGCCCCCTTAGTTATTATTATTATTCTATTTTTAGTTTTTGTTGTTATAGCGGCAATGGTAATACATCATCTGTGAACATTTGAACGCTCTAGCTATAACGGTTCATTAGATAAAGCCTGGTGACAGACGGAAGGACGGACAGACAGACGGACAGCCAAGTCTCAGTAATAGGATCCCGTTTTCACCCTTATGTATGGAACCCTAAAAAGGGACAAGAGTTTCAAATAAAATAAATATACATAATGAAATAAAATGTTATACACTGTTTTTCCATCGCTGAAAATCAGCTCCCTAAATAAAAGCAGCCCAAAGTTACGTAATTCCCTAATATTAGTTTATGGGACTTCATTCGGTTCCATTCCTTCATTTTACAGAAGGCTGTTCAAAGAAGCCCTTTGCCTGTTTCTTTTTTATTTTTCTTGAATTCTTACGTTTCTTCGCGTTTGAAGTTTTTCAAGGTTGCCAGTATTCAGGACGTTCGATTTTTAAAATACGTTTTCAAAAAGGTTTTATTTCACTGTTGAATTTTGTTCTCATTTCCTTTATGGGGGATCTAAAATTATATTTTAGGAAAGTATATATTAGGAAATTAAATAATATAACAAATTAATGTTCTAAATTAGTTGAATTTTCAAAGCTCAAAAATAGTCCATACATATTCTTAGACCTACATAATGACATATTTGTCATGCCTCTGTTCCATCGGGGTAAGAGAGATCACTTCCCTCCACTTGCTACGTTCAAAACATCTTTCGATTCATCCACATTCCTCAGTCGCCTCATACATAAATAGTCCATAATTTGAAGAAATCAGCTTAGCTTTTGGAACAAATTGCATGATTGAATGTTGAATCATAAGAAAATTCACATGCCGTCGCCGCTCCAAGACAAATAGGTTATAGATTTATAAAACCAATATGTTACCTTGAAACCCTACTTTGACCCAAATTGCAGGACCAGTAACAGGTGGGACTTACTTTCGACCCGAATGCCTTACAATTTAGGAGTGCCTTTACTATAGGGGGGCGACAAAAGCAAAATTCATTCAGCAATGTCAAGAATTTCATAGTTTAACTGAAACACGCCGAATGCGTTTGCGTAACGTAGACGTAAGCACGTCGTAGCCACGCGCGTAGTTACGGTGTAACCCGATGTGACACCGGGCTACGCGTCACGTCGACGTGTACGTCTACGCAACTCAGAGGTCTACGTCTACGCATACGCAACGCATATGCATCCGGTGTGTTTTAGCTTTAAGCGAACACGTAGGTACCTATTCAAAGTAATAATGGTATAATTTTTACGATTACTTCCTCATAAGCCCTTTGTACCGTGTACTACATGCGTGGTGGATCACGAACTAATCAATCTCGTATGAGAGTAGGCTCGTGCCCTTGTAGTGGGGACGTTAAAGCTGATAAGGATATACTCCTTCGTGCCTTGACTCAACCAACACTATAGGCCACATCAATGATAGTCAGTGGCTGTGGTAGATCTTCTTACCTTAAAAATCAATACGTATACATAAAACATTTATCTCACCCTGATAGGAGAATTATGCAAACAAGAAATACCGTACTACGGCCGCGCAACACAAACACCTATACGCTTCAAAATTAATTTTCTCTGAAACGACGTAGGATTTCAAACTGGAAATTGTTGGCCGAGTGACTTTGAGCTTGTGTTATTCGAATTTACATTGCTATTAATGTTTTGGGAAGCTAGTGGAAAATGTTACGTCGGGTATGCCTGTTCATATTGGCATTTACATTATATTTGGACGTATATTTCAATTGAAATATGTGCTTCAATAATCGAAAATAAACCGGTCGCGCTGGAATATAATGGGCATAATGACTTAAAAATTGTTTTTAATCCATCACATAAATTATTTTAAAATATTCGACACGTATTTTTTCTTTTTTCTCTTAAACTAAAAATGACACAGATACACTGGGTTAAAGTTGCTCATGACGTCACGCCTTAGTACGATTTTTACGTAGGAATGACGTCAATACCCCCCTCCGTATCTTTGATGCTCTTATCTTTGCATTTATTGATGTATTTGATCAGGTAAACAATGTGTTTCAAATATTTTTTAATAGCCTAAAAGACGGACTAATTATTTTTTGAATTTTCGAATGTAGTCATCATCCCCATTGGAAAGACCTAAGCTCAGCAGTGGGCAACTACAGCTTGAAATGATGATGAATTGAAAATGTATCCGATGTCAATGAAGCTTCATAAAACCATCGTATTATCCGACAATTTATAAAAGACCAGGGGCACAAGTCTGCTAATTTAAAATATTCTCAATTGTGTGACTAATGATTAAGGGCCGTTCCTAATGTTCATAGAAAGATATCTATCCGAGATCGGTAATACTAAACTGTCGCGTAGCTGTCACTTCTGATCCACCCTTGAGAAGAATCCCATAGATTTTTTGACACCGGTAGGTTTGGACAAAAAATTCTAAGATAGATAACTATTTCTATCTCCTATAGGGCAAAACCAGAGATAGATAGAATATTGGGAACTGGCACAAACTTGGGCCCCCAATTAACCTTGACAAAACGTTGGTGTAAAATACGCCTCCATCCAAGGGTGTTTTGCCTTTATTCATGGGAGAAGGTGGCAATTATCGGTCTTCGTTTACATTGTTAGAGCTTCATAAATAATTTAAAGCAAGACTACACGGTGTTATGTTTGAACAATAGGTGGAGCGTCAAAGGAAACAGGTTCAAAAAGATCCTTTAGATGGAGGAAGTGTGTTACGAGTATATGTACTTTAAAGACTCATTTGGGATTGCAAAGGAGCGTTTTAATGTATATATATGTCTGGTTTTCGTCTACATTCATGTATGTTATTGAAGATTGTGTTTTTTCAGTTTGATGTTTGACTTCAAAGGCAGATTTATTTTTAGATTTTGATTCTTACTTTATTGTATTATGCTATCTACACACCAAAGCCGCCGCACCGGCTTTTTTGAAAGCTGCCGTTCGTATGACGTAAAGCCGCCGGCCTAGCCGGGCGGCATGCTTTGGTGTACTATAGATAGCATTAGATACCGTTTTATAAGAAATAAAACGGTAAATTTATATTTATTTATACATACATGTAAACCGACTAACCGAATATATATATATATATATGTATGTATGTATTTATGTATTTGTAAAGATAGATATGTATCTAACACGCCACTTTTCCATCGGGGTAAGTAGAGTCCACAAATCGTAGCAAGTAGAGGATCACTTGCTACGATCTAAACACACCTTTTTCACTTCATTCACAACTATCAACCATCCATCAACTACATATAAAAATGAAAATTGAAATTTTTTAAATGCACAAAGGCTTGTTTCACACATATTAACGTTTTAGACTAAAATAAGGGTAATTTCCTTAAAGCATAAGGCAGCAAAAGCAGTAATTTTAGCGCAGTCTTCCAGACAAGTAATGTCTGGCTACAAATTTTGTTGGCGCTCTATCGGCCGATTCCTACGATAACGATCGCCCATTCTAAGAACAGCAGAAAAGCTAAGCCATGCCGAACTTAACTTCCCTTAATTAGATTGCAAAAACTGATAGTGTTCAGTCCCGTTTTTGTTTTCCATTGGCTGTTCTAAATTGCTTATCAATTTGGAATTACTGCTCTTTGAGATTTCGATTAAGTTCTTTACCTACTATAGATACATTCGGTACCTACATAATCACGTATCTGCTACGCCTTTTTCCCATCGGGGTAGGCAGAGACCACTTCTTAACTATAAGTGTTTTATTATCATGATTCAAATCACCTGTTTAAGTATATTATGCATTTTATTGTAAAACATCTTATATACCTACCTATAGAGACATATTTTTACATATCTGTCAGGCCTCAACCCTATAAGCTATCTACACACCAAAGCCGCCGGCATGCCGCCGAGCTAGGCCAGCGGCTTTTCGTCATACGAATGGCAGCTATCAAAAAAGCCGGCGGTTTTCGTGTGTAGCATTAGAGTTAGATTGAGACCGTTGTAAAAGTTTTGAAGAATATTACTAATCATCATCTCAACCTATAGCTGTTACTATTGAGCTGAGCGTAGGTCCCTCCAATAGCTCGTCAACGCGACCAGTTTACTGCCACCTGCATCCAATGAAACCCCGCGGTTTTCACCCACCTTACAAGTGAAATCAGAAAGAATATTACTAGCAATTACCTACTACACAACCAAAAAAGTAAAACCTAATCGAATTTCCCACAAAATCGATATCTCATATCGAGTCCATCATTCGATTCATCAGTAATAAATTCACAATACAGTCTCAACTATTACTAAACACGGAACAAAGTTATTACCGAAAGCAAATTGCTCCGTTTATCATTCACAAACGATCTTCTACACTAAATAGGTACAGTCAGCATCATAAGTCGATGAACACATTCAGATTTTCAAATGTACTTATACACCATTATTCGACGTAAAACCTTACTTATTTTCTTAATTCTGAACCTAATTGGATGTTTATTTAAATCTGGAGTATTTATTGCTAAGCGATTTTGTCTAATAATAGTGAATTTTGCTTTTAAAAATCTGAATGTGTTAATCGACTTATGATGCTGACCATACCTAAAGAAGCCAATGATGACAAGTAATCATTTTAAATAAATGATAACTTGTCAAACGGTTTTTGGGTTAGGGATATTAGAATAAGAATAGAAAGAATGTCATTTGTTTCTGAAATGCTGGCTTGGTAAACAAAAGAATGTTGAAAAGAGGTTTTATTCATGTAGGTCGTGGGTTCGATGCCCACCATAGATAAATCATTGCTGTGATGAAAAGAGATGTTAGTCTTGAGTCTGCGTGTTTGTAATTAATGTATATAATACGTATTTACGTACTCATTGTAAACTATATAATAAATTAGTTCAATATACACCTATTGGTACACCTATTAGGAAGCTCCATTAAATTTGACATTGGCAGAATTAACAATATTAGTTGCAATTAAAAAAAGTATTTTTTTATGAGCTGCTGTAACGCGGTTGCTGATGTCAAAAAACTCTTCCCTTTCTTCACTTACAAATAAAAACCTGACAAATATTTTATACCTGTCTCAGTCTAAGACGTCATGTTTCATGAAATAGGCTATGAAATAGAAGAATAGGTTTATCTGTCAGCTAAATTTTATCAGTAAAAGGTGAAACTGGCCTATGGGAAGAATTATGGAAGGCGAAAGAGCGAGGTTTTTTGGTAACAATGTTTTTTAATATAGAAGAAAATGTACAGCACAAAATATAAAATATGACAGCAAGAAAAAAAAAACAAAAAACAACAAAAACGTCAAGAACAAAAAATTTGAATTTCTTTTTTTTTTAAGTCGAAATAGAATGTATTTACATATAAAAAAGTATTTACACGCCACAGGCCCTTAGATTCGTTCCGCACGTGTACCCACACGAATATTAAATAAATAAATCTCATATATTTTATTACGGAAGTGAACTTTTGACGGCTTCCCTGAAATTAATCATAGTGAAAAACGTTACCAGTGTACCACTAAACTTGGTTTTTCCTTCTTTTATTTTTTACGTTACATTTCCTTTTCTTGTAGGTACTCAAGTTCCACTCTAATATACCTTCCTTATAATACTGGGTGTCATACAAATAGACATAGATAGTAATACAATTTTCTTTTTGTTTAAAAAGAGGCCTCATACATGCCCATCGGTTTAGGGTACTCTTGACTTGGCCGAGATAGTCCCCGTCTGAGTGTGGATGAAGCGAAACAGGTGTGTTTGGATCGTATCAAGTGGAAGGAAGTGATCTCTGCCTACCCCAATGGGAGAGAGGCGTGACGGATATGTATGTATGAAAAAGACGCTCATATTGTTCAGAACATTTTATACCTTAATATCTTATTTAAATTATTGACACGTTTCTTAGAATTATATTTTTCGACTGAAGAATGAACCTCAAAATGTTTAATTATGAGCTTCGTAAGTAATTTGAGTCCTACTGTCCTTCATAACAAAAAATAATTCAAAAGTAAGTACTCAATAATTTATTCATACAAGGCAAGAGTGGATGGAAATGTGTGGAAGGGAAAGGCCAAGACGAACGTACCTCGATCAAATCGGAGACTTGCTCAAGAAAGCCGAAGTCAAGAGTACACTAAACCGACGGGCATGTATGAAGCGACTGATGAGTTTGGATGAAGCGAAAGAGGTGTGTTTGGATCGTAGCAAGTGGAAGGAAGTGGTCTCTGCCTACCCCAATGGGAGTGAGGCGTGACGGATATGTATGTATGTGTTTATTCATTTATTTCTTTTTTGTTGGACTTCTTCAATATCGCAGTTTCAATAAATCGAACCGAATTTCGAATAATATTCTTTTGTTTTTCGAAATATTTACCTTTAACACTTTTCTACACTTTATTACCAAACCATACAAAGAGTCACGTAAAGCTCTCACAAAATATTGGAGGCAATACAAAAGCAATTCCTCGTTTGAGAATATCGACAAAAGGAACTAGTGATAATAGATTTTTTATATTATTGTATAAATGGGATAACTGTGCGTTAATGTTTGGTGAATTTACCGACAGTTGCCAGAAAGGTCAATTAAGGTAATGCTCTGTTACATACAGCTGTCACTGTCATTATCAAAAATTAGAATAGGACGGCACGATGTTTTATAGGTTACTTATACACACGAGTACATAATACATCCGTTACGACTCTCTCCCATCGGGTTAGGTTATCAATTTACGCCACTTGCTACGATCCAAACATACTTCTTTCGCTTCATCCACATTCATGAATCGTATCTTACATGCTCGTTTCATCTCCAATAATGACCTTTTTTTGCAACTATGGGCTAGTTGGGTTTGATATCAGTTTAAGAACAATTTTTGATGTATTTACTTCGGCGATTTCGTTCGTATTTGTCGACATATCTTGGAATACTTACACAGTACCATAAAGAAAGAAGTCATTCTCTATGAACACTACTCACTCAAGATTCTTGCCAAATATCCTCTTAAACCAATCTAATAAGGTCTTAATTACCTTCAATGACATTTGATTGTCATAATTTTCTTTTATTATCTATTTCAGTTGATCAGTTAGGTTATGAATATTGTTTGTCTATTGTACGATGATATGAGGCGAATAACAATCCTTTTGGAGTTATTTGATTAGGAGTGTACCTACTATGGGTTCGTTTCTCACTTTATTGTGAGAAAGTCTGAAGTTGACTGGCCAGTTTGTGTAATTGATGAATCTACTTTTCATAACCTAACCTAGGTCGTGGATTTTTATTGCCACTAGAAATAAATATAGCTGTGATGAACAGATATATTCGCTGTAAGAAGGGTATTTATAGGTATGTATTCATATTGTATCATTTTATATTAAACAAAAAAATAACTATCTCGGCAGTTTTAATGTTCATTAGACGTTTCCAAATTTTTTGGCGTGACGTGACATTGATGAGGCACGTAAATGTGTCTAAAATGTAAAATTTTGATAGAGAAACATTGTAAACTTTTTGTACTTAGGAAAATCCAACACATAAACACAAGTCACTAAATTCTCGCACATTTATTAGCAAAAAAGTGAGAAAGCAACCATTATTTTGTATTCTATTTATAGTATTCATATATTTTAATTGTATTGTATTTTATGTATCAATATGGGCCTTAGATGCCTGAAATTAAAAATTAAATAAATAAATAAATAAATAAATAAATTAGTAACACAATCCAACCAGACTTATTCCGAAATGGAATGTGAGTGGAACTAATAAGGCAGTATTTACCCAAACTCGAGGTTAGTCTGGGAATTATGAAATAATTCACTTTGTTACGACCTTAATTTATACGTCCGACCATAACCCTACTCATTTTCACCTCATACGACATATTGCTGTTTTTGCAGTTACAGCTTTATTTCATAGGACGTGACCTTGAGCTATAGGCAGTAATATGGAAAAGTGTGTTGTTAAAATCTAAATTGGCTTAAGTGCCATTTAAAATTTTACTGAAATTTTTCTAATGACAAGAAATAAAGATAATCTGCTTGAAACTGAACATTTTCTTCAAGAAACATGGGTCTAACCTTCTTTTGGGTGGTTATTTAAAATTTGGGTCTTTACCTTCACTACATAGACAAAGACATAGACATTTATTTTCTTACAAACACAGTACAACACACAACACAAACTCAACAGTTCACAATTACATTTTTAAAATAACACGCAGATTTATTTACACACAGTACACACAAAAAAGGGAAAAAAACAAAAAAAAAAGAAAATATACTTAAAATAACAGAAACAAAGACTAGAATAAACAGAAGAAAGAGGTAGGGTGTGTGTACCTATATGTTGTCGTCGTTATCAGCCCATATATGTCCCCACCGAAGGACACGAGCCTATATGTACGTACATGGTATATTCAAAAATGCTTTGTCCACATTATGAATACAATTTATCTAAAATAGTTAGAATTTCTTAAGCCTACTTAAACAGAACATTTTTGACAAATTAAGTACATTTTTTATTATATTCTATAAATTGCCTACCTAGAAGAAAATGACAAGCTAGTTTTAAAATTGGAAACAAAGGCCGGGAAGTTTTTAAGGTCGGTAAAAACAAAAGAAAGAAAAGTTTATAAAAAACGGTGTTATAAGAAAAGTTTCCAATTTTCCTCTTAAACCTAGTACACATTTAATAAGCAACTCTGAAAAAGCTGGATATTTTACATGCTGATATATAAAAGAAAATAATATCTACCTACTTGGGAATCCTGCTAATACATACATACCTACATACATATCCGTCACGCTTCTCTCCCATTGGGGTAGGCAGAGACCACTTCTTTCTACTTGCTACGATCCAAACACACCTCATTCACTTCATCCACACTCATCAGTCGCCTCATACATGCACGTCGGTTTATCCTGCTAATATCACGCAAAAATTACTAATCAGATTTTAATGAAACTACAATTTTGTACGATTTGCCATTGCATCACAATGGCACATAGGCTATAGTACTTGTTGTCCAAGTTATGACGATAAATGCGAACGAAGTCGCCGACGGGCAGCCTCTAGAACTTAAGTATATATTGTAATAAAATTATCTAGAATTTATTTTTGACGTGACAACAACGTCTTATAATTCGATGGAGCCGGCTGCACGCACGAAAAAACATGACTCATGCGGCGTTACCTCGCTCTGAGGCGTTCCATTTAGGGCTTTAAGTGCAAGCGAGAGCGCGGATCGGGCGACAAAGAGGCACAATCGGCCGCGTTCGGCAGCATTAATGACGTTGTCACGTTCAACTATCGCCAGTAAACCGACTTTACAGACAACCGATTATTTTACTTTGCTGTGTCATTCTGCCAGTGAGCGCTTGGCCTTACAAACTTTCTTCTGAGTTTGAAATATTACTTGTTATAGGAAGGTACTGACTCAACTTTGAAAGTTATTTTGTTTTTTGTCTAAAAATAGAGTTTTATGAAGCTGATAATTTTCATGATTAAATTTTTGTAGAGTTCCTATTTTGGGCAAAAAATTAACAAAAACTACTTAATTTCGAAAAGAAAAAGACAAAGAGAAAAAAAACCTTAGAATGAAGCGCTTTAGTGTTCAATACAAATATAGAGAAATCAAGAATGTTCCTACTCTTTTTTACATAAATAATACAAACCAAAAAAAACATCGCGGGGTAGGTCTATGCCCAGTAGTGGGATCTTTATCATCAGCTTATGGACGTCCACTGCTGGACAAAAGCAGTGTGTGATCTTAACGGCTAACAAAAAACATCGCAGGGGAGGCCTTTGCCCAGCAGTGGGATCTTTATCATCAGCTTATGGACGTCTACTGCTGGACATAAGCAGTGTGTGATCTTAACGGCTAACAAAAAAAATGCCTTGTTGCTACTTTTGATGTCTACTTTTGAACACCCTGTATAACACAAAACTAGAAACAGTGCGAACACAAAAGCACAATAAAGAATCCGGACAAGCAATTCCTGTCTCTTCATTTCAGAAAGGGACACACTTTATTTAAGTAAACCTCCATTTTTCTTCGCAACTAGATCTTAAGCTGTAACAAACTGAGTAGGTACAGTCACTAGCAATAATATATTCTACACTGTCACATTTTGAAAGTGACGTAACTTCTGTTGTTTTAAAAATATGCGTTCATCAATTTGTTCAATAACACAGCCAATAATCATATAATCATTCATCAATTTGTTTAATAACACAGCCAAGAATCATATAATCATTCATCAATTTGTTCAATAACACAGCCAATAATCATATAATCATTCATCAATTTGTTCAATAACACAACCAATAATCATATTTATAATCATTGAACAAATTGACGAAAACATATTTTTGAAACGACAGAGGCGACGTTACTTTGAAAATATCAGTGTATATTCTGCATTATTAATAATGGCCGGTCCTTTAATGCCCAGTTAATAACATTTCCCGTAACATAAACATATTATTGCTCGTGACTGTACTATACGAATAGTCATAAGAATTCCAAATCAACGTTGTAAATTCTAGTAAACTCTATACGGACGTGATAAAGTTGGGCCTTTCGAATCGATTGTCTATTGTTTTTTTTTTTGGAAGTATATAGAGCGATAAAGAATACTCATCGGCAATCATCGTATTTCCGAATACAAACGAATGCAAATTTCCACGTATATTAATCGTTCATCAGAATTTGAATTTAGAATTAAGTACTTTATTGTTGGTTTTTCATGAAACTAGTAAATAAATCAGAATATTTTTATGCTTTTGATTAAAAATTCTATTTTCAACACCTAATTATTGTAATTCCATATTTTTTACACTTTTTTTACACTTTAAGCAAAGAAAATAATCCTTAAACTATTTAAAAACTAAGATTATCCGACAAAATACAATATCTGCAAAGGAATTTTAAATAAAATTGACAAAGTACGAGCTTACTGTTAATCTAGAGAGACGTTTTTTAGAAGCAACTTAAAACTGTCAGCTAAAGCTTTTAATGATCCTATTTGCTGCGAATTTTGCTCGCGAAATACTTTTGTAGCCATGAAATAGTCTTGGGAGCGAGGTCATGAAAAAAGTAGGTCAACAAACTCTACTAAAATTATACATTTCAATATTTGTGCTGACGAATGTGTTTCTCTTTCAGGCATTGGAGATTATAACAATTTGGCAATTAATAAATAAATATACATACTGTAACGTGGACGAAGGACCCTGTGCCAATAGTCAATAGTCAAATAATCTTTATTTCATAGGATTTTTGCAATCGCCGTAAACAATCGCCTTTACTTCCTATCGGTTATAGAAGTAGTAAAACGGTAGTAGTTTCAGATAAAAAATGCGTTAAAAAGTGTCAATACTTACAACATTTTCTACTTTTGTGTGAATTTTAATAACAGTTTTGTCTAGCTTATAAACATTTAACAATCTGCTTAAATCTGAATTCAAAAACCTTTTATATTTTTAGCTAGAAGCCATGTCCCCTCACTAGCTCGTGTTACGGACATCTAAAGGGTCTGTGTACCCTATTTTAAGAAACCCTTTTTTATTGTGTAGAAGCTCACATTTCAAATTAACAAATATTTATTATTATCTTGAAGATATGCTGTAGATAAGTTCCAAGATATGAAGATAAATATGAACGAAACCACAGATTACCACTAGCTCTACTAATATTATAAATTAATGTCAATGCTTGTGCCGATGGATGTATGTAAGGACGTTTGTTACTCTATCACGCAAAAACCACTCGACAGATTTTAATGAAACTACTCAATTTTGTAGCTTGGAGAATACCACATACATACATATCCGTCACGCCGCTCTCCCATTGGGGTAGGCAGAGACCACTTCCTTCCACTTGTTTCAATCCAAACACACCTCTTTCGCTTCATCCACTCTCATCAGTCGCCTCATACATGCCCGTCGTTTTAGGGTACTCTTGATTTGGCCTTTCTTTAGTAAGTCATAAGCTATATTATTTAAAGATATTGTGTAGTTTTTCCAAGATATATCGATAAATGTTTACAAAACCACGGATTGCTCTTTACAGTAGTAACAAATCTACGTAATATGCAACTGTTACAATAAAACCTACTTCTTTTCTCAAGTGAAGAAGAACATGTCGTATCGAGAAGTAAAAACATTAGCAGAAGATAGTCTAAATGGCGCATGCTCTACCGACAACAGTCACGTCTATCTACACAGATCCGGGCCGTGCCCGGGACGTGTCCGTGCCGTGTCCCGTCAGGAAGGAAAACAATACATCGTCATGACAACGTGTGTGAACGAATCCATAGAAAATGTATGGAATCATATTTTTTCCCTGACACGTCTCGGACACATTATTGTTTTCCCTCCTGACGGGCCACGGCCCGGACACGTCCCGGGAACGGCCCGGATTTTTGTAAATAGACCTCTCTTATTTGTAATGATGATGATGATGACTAGCTACCTAAATAAACCTCTTTTTTTGACCTCAAACCCTCTTTAAAAAACTTATCACGAAATCTTTTGAATATTTCCACGCACTTTTCCTAGCTTAAACGAAGAGGATTACTCCAACGTCGACGGGTCTTGTACAAAACTCGAATACCTACCCCATTTCTTTTCCTTTTGGTCTTAATTCTGATAATAGCTGGCTCAGGTTGTGACGTAATGATCGAGATAATAGTCTTGGTTATTACTATCTTAATATTGTATTATTTTACGTGTATTAGTTGTATGGTTACGCGAATAGAGTTTTTAATCGACTTCAAAACCAATAACCCCTCTTTTGGCGTCGGTCGGGGGTTAAAAAAGGAGGTGGTTATCAATTCAGATGATTTTTGTATAATGTTTGTTACCTCAAGACTCCATCATTTGGGGAGCCATTTCATGCAATCTTTTTTATCGACAGAATTAAACGACGAATTTTAAAATTAGTGTGACGTCAAAATATGCTTTGCCACTACTGGAGCTTTGATTAACACCCCGATCGGACAAGAAAGAACTTCTTTCTCTTACTGATAATCCTTCTTCCTTTTTACTACAAATACGTATTACATATATACAAGTATGTGAATTTTTGTGGGCGTATGGATATATTTGAGGATGTCTTTTACTATTTCAAGCAAGATATTGTAGCTAACACAACAGAATAACATTAATGCTATATTATTTTAAAATATTGCATAAGTTTTTCAAGATACGACGATAAATGGGAATTCGTAGGTAGCCTGTGGTAATAACATACGTATATAGTATGTATATTATACGTACTTTGAGTATAGAATATATAAGGAGGTGCCACACTTTTTTTTCCTATACAAATGAGTTTACGACAGCGTGCCAAGGTTGGCAAGTTTTTCATAGTTTTCTTGGTGGATGACCTGTCAAACGATAAGAAATTCCATACAAAAAGGTAGCCATTTTGCGCCAGACCAGGCACACAGATCTAGACGGTATGGCACCTCCTTATATATTCTATACTCAAAGTGTATAAGTATCACATCACGAGCATCATTATCATCATTCGTAACTTAAACGAGTTCAAATCGAGAGTAACCGAGATAACACTGATTCTGCAAACAACGGTAGCTCATTTTAATGAGAATAAACAAAAGGAAGGCTGAGAGTATAAAAACTTATTAGCAGAATGAATGGGACGAAGCTACCTTGTTGGGTTGTTTCGCTTCCCGTAATTAGATTTACCCCCTTTTGTTTTGATAAGAATATTATCAAAGGCAGTTGTAATGATATTGTAGCTCGTTTTCTGAGGACTAAAGTCTATTTTGATTCCGTCATTCCTAGACTGGTTTCATCTGTGCGTTATCTGTAGATAGTTATGATTATGACAAAAAAAACATTTGCAATTTTTGTAATAAGAATCTTTAAATAATAGGTTGGGGAAAAAGTCTTTTCGCATATAGTATGTATGAACTTGTATTAAAATCTCTTTGGCTATACCATTTGTATCTGGCTGGTTTTGGTATCATTAAAAAGTTTTAATTTTAAAGAAGGCACTTCCAAATTCAAATTAGGAATTTGTGTGATTTTCATTTGTTATTGTTGTTGTTAAAATGAGTGAATCTAAAGAAGAAATTCGATACATTTTAAAATTTTACTATAAAAAAGGTAAAAATGCAACTCAAGCCGCGAAAAAAATTTGTGATGTTTATGGACCCAATGCAGTATCTGTGAGAGTAGCGCAAGTTTGGTTTAAGCGTTTTCAAGCCGGAAATTTTGATATCAAAGATGCATCTCGCTCTGGTCGCCCTGTTACGGACAAAATTGATGCCATTTTTGAAAAAGTGGAGCAAGATCGGCATATTAGTAGTTACGATGTAGCTGAAGAACTGGCAATTGACCACAAAACGGTTTTGACTCATTTGAATAAAGCTGGGTACACTAAAAAGCTCGATATTTGGGTGCCTCATGAGCTCACTGAAAGAAACCTAATGAACCGTGTACTCATTTGTGATTCTTTATTACGACGTAATGAAACCGAACCATTTTTGAAAAAGCTGATAACTGGTGATGAAAAGTGGATCACATACGACAAGAACGTGTGAAAAAGATCGTGGTCAAAGGCCGGTCAAGCTTCACAGACTGTGGCAAAACCCGGGTTAACTCGCAACAAGGTAATGCTGTGTGTATGGTGGGATTGGAAGGGCATCATTCATTATGAGCTGTTACCGCCAGGCAGGACCATCGATTCAGAACTGTATTGCGAACAATTGATGAGATTGAAGCAAAAAATTGAGAGAAAGCGGCCAGAATTGATCAACAGAAGGGGTGTGGTTTTTCACCATGACAACGCTAGACCTCACACATCTTTAGCCACTCAGCAAAAATTACGAGAGTTTGGCTGGGGGGTATTAATGCATCCGCCGTATAGTCCTGACCTTGCACCTTCAGATTTTCATCTGTTTCGGTCTCTGCAGAATTCCTTAGGCAGTGTCAGGTTAACATCACGAGAGGACTGCCAAAACCACTTGTCGCAGTTTTTCGATCAGAAGCCTCAAAATTTTTACAGCAATGGGATCATGTCACTACCAACAAGATGGCAAAAAGTTATGGAACAAAATGGCACCTACATACTTTAGTCAAATGTAAATAAACTATAAAAAAAAACTTTTTGAATTTACATATAAAATACGAAGAAACTTTTTCCCCAACCTTTTCCTTGTTCTATATCTATTTATATTTAAAGATAGGCCTTCGCTCATCAATGGGATATGGGATATAGACGTCTAGTTTAAATTAACAAACTAAATATCGTAAAAGCGTATAATATATATTTTTTTTAGGTAAATAGTATAAGCAGATATTAAATATGAACATACGTACATATCTATCACGCCCCTTTTCCATCGGGACAGGCAGAGACCACTTCCTTCACTTGCTTCCATCCGAACACACTTCCTTCGCTTCGTCCACATTCATCAGTCGCCTCGCAGTTTCTTTACAAGTAGGATATAAAATAATACTTTAATCAACGTGCTCAGTGTTTTTAATTATAAATAAGATTTCCAGTACCAAAACACGTAGGTAATACATTGTAAATAAACAAATGAAAACTACAAAGTCAATCGCTGGTAAAATTACTCGGAAAACGATTTGTTGTAAAAACCTATTCACAAAGGAATGGGTGCTTACAAGCTAAGTAGTGGAAAAGATGGCCGCTTTATTGGTGCTTGACTTTTTAGGGAACCGTATAGCCTTAATAACTTTGTTGATAAACTGGATTTAGGGCGGAAGGAAGTGTCTTGTTATTCGGTTGAGAGATTTCGAAATTATTTTTAATGTATGATTATTGCATTTAGGAAAAAATACTTGAGGAGGTTCCTGAGATCCTTCCTTTTAATTGGATTGTTCATTTATACCAAATCGGGAGTAACTTAAACCGACGTGCATGTATAAAACGACTGATGGATGTGGCGAAGGGAAGGAAATGTGTTTGGATCGTAGAAAGAGGAGGGAAGTAGTCTCTGCCTACCCCGGCTAGAAAGAGGCGGGAATAAATTTGTATGTGTGTAAGCTACACAATTCTAGTAAGACTAAGCTGTAGGTACTAGCAAAATACTAAAATGCCTACAAGTGGTACGAATTTCGTATTTACACAAAACAATTATTTAGAAATTCTGAACACGACCACACATTTCGTCGACTTGGAGCCTCTCCAACGCTAACTGAAGGCGCTATGATCCAGATTCCGATATCTTAGAGTTTTCTTAGCTATCCTAAGCACTGGCGAGAAAAATGAACGTTTTTATAGATTTTTGTGAAATATTTTCTGCTTGGCAATGTTCCGCGTTCAAAGCACTGTGAAATCACTCAACTGTATAAACCGATTGATTATCGCCCGTTATTAATAACCTATCCTGATCCGTTTTTTACCAAATCGAGATTGAAAAAACAAAACACAATTGTGTTCTTGACATGTTTTTGGTACACAAGTGACAATTGTGTTTTGTTTTTTCAATCTCGATTTGGTAAAAACGGATCAGGATAGGTTATTAATAACGGGCGTATATCTATAACAATATCGCAGTATGAAAATTATGATGTTGAATTAATTTTAAAGTTTTATGACATATTATACAAACAAACACTCAGCTTCAAGATAGGACCCAAGTCTAATAAGGCTTTACAATATCCTCAGTTATGTGTCGGCAGAGTGTCAATGTCATTTTTTGACACATTTGGTCGCAATCAGTGTAAGCCATTGTTTAGCAGAATACTAAACATGTCAAACAATGACATTGACACTCTGACGACACACGACTCATGCTATTTTAAATTAGCTGACTTGGGTCCCTGTATACAAGACAAGACAACATAATTATCTACATCATGGAAATATTTGTCACTCAATGGGAATATCGAACCCACGACCTTTGGAATGGCAAACAAGAGCATTAGCAACCACTCCAACTGGCCAATAGAATTAAAAGTCAGATTTTATAGTGGTTTAGACGGTTTTCACAGAAATTCCCAGCCTTTAAAATGTCTTTGTTCCCAGCTGATTGTAGGCACTTATCTAACAAAAGACGATTATCGTAATCAAAAACATTTGTCATTATTTATGGTTATCAAAATGAATAAATAATAATATTAATTAAAGTACCAACCATCATTGTGTACAAATACCTTTCTGATCTCGGATTAAACGGCATCGCTAATCCGCTATTCAGTAATTAACCTGAATCTTAATATCCCCTTGACCTACTTAACATTAAGACCCAGAACACACGGTGAAACGCAACTGCAACGCGACTAAAACTGCTAGTTACTTTTGAGTTGCGTCGAAGTTTCTGCTATAGACTCCTTTAGAAAACCACACACAACGCAACTAGTTTGAAAAGTTTCGTTTCAGTTGCGCTAACTAGTTTGAAACGTTTCGTTTCAGTTGCGTCGTGTGTGGTTTTCTAAAGAAGTCTATAGCAGAAACTTCGGTGCAACTCAAAAGTAACTAGCAGTTTCAGTTGCGTTGCAGTTGCGTTTCACCGTGTGTTCTGGGCCTAACAGTTCATTATAAATTGTTAATAAAATTACAAACGTTTTCCAACATCCAAAGAATGTTATTCGAAAGGCTTATTAAAATTCCCAAACGACATTCTTTAAAGGGTATTAAAATCAAGTACATTTTTTGTGTTGAAGAAAAAGATGGCGGACAAAAACGAGAGCCACAAATTAATTTGGAATGGTATTTGGTAATTTTCTATTGAGAATTTCTGGTTGAGGAAAATAGATTCGTATCGTAAAGTATAAGTAAAGTAGGTAATTTTGTATTTCCTTGAAAGAAAAGTCAGAACGTACTTCTAAAGTCTATTTTAAGCTAAGAGTTAATCACGTGAAAGAATAAGAATAGATACCAAGTTTGCAAATATTTAATTAGTTCTCCTATTTTTTTTTGTCATACATATCGATCGAAACATTGGTACATGATGTCAGAAATTGAACCATGTTAAAATTTGAAATTCAGATGTATAGACTTAAAATCTCGAAATTAAAAACATTATGGTCAATGGTCTCTGGTCTCTGCCCCAATTGGAGAGAGGCGTGCCGGTATATATGTGTATGTATGTAAAAACATTATGTTTAGGTGTGCCTATGAGTACAATGGATCTAAAACTAAACAAATCTTGCGCTGTTGTCTGATTTAGATAAAACCTTGATTCAACGAGCATACACAATTTGAGTAGAATGTTTTAATAAAATTGCCAATTGTTTCAGTATTCCCCAACCGCTAAAACACAAAATTTACATTTCAAACGTTATTTCCGAATAATACCAACAGTGACTTAATGATTCCAACATTAAAAGCCAATGTTTGGCATTTAACGAATAGCATTATTGTCTAAATGTGTAACGACCGTGGTGACCTGAGGCCCAAGCCTCTTAATTTACAATATTTTCAGTTGTCTGTCAGCAGAGTGTCAACGAGAGTGTCAATGTAATTTTTTGACACATTTGGTCGCAATCAGTGTATACCGTTGTTTAGCAGAATACCTAATGTGTTAAAAAATGCCATTGACACTCTGCCGACACACAACTGAGGCTATTATTAGCAGAATTGAGTTCCTGTTGGTTGACTGTCGCGTCAGACCTTCCCGGTTATAAAACCCACGTCGGTCAATAAAAACGTACTAAACATGGACAATTAGGTTCATAGTTTTTAGGAGAATTCCTACAAGATTTTACTTGCTACGGCAATTTTATTAGGATTTACTGTTTGTCGTGACCCTTTGTGAAGGGTTGTAAAAACATTATTTTATTTCTATTTGGAAGATGTTTTTAAGGGTTTGTGACTCGTGTTTTGTGTTTTAAGTTTATTGAAGCGTTTCTATAAAGCTGTTTGGGTAGAGCGTTAAAATTGTGTTCTTCTTCGCTTGAAATGCATCCATTTTAATGTTTTTAAGCATTTTCGTAGAAGATAAATACCGCTTAGAATTGTATTTTTTATCAATGAACATATTCTAATGGTATCTACACACCAAAGCCGCCGGCAAAATCCATCAGATCCATCATGCCGGCGGCGCGACGACCTTACGTCATGCTAATGGCACCTGTCAAAAGCCGCCGGCCTGTTATGCCGCCGGGCCGGCGGCTTTAGTGTTAGACACCATTACATACCTATAAAACTTCATTTTATAGAACTGTTTTCATTTTGAATTTATACAAGAATACTTACGGTAGGTACATAAAATAATAACTGCCATACGCTCCAACAATAATTTTCATGTACAGTAACAGTTAAATTCAAATAAATAAATAATGAATTCGCTACAGAATAATATCCGCCATTTTGCAATTAAAAGCGCGGGAAGCAATATCGTGAATTTTTAATAATTCCGGATTTTATCTGCCTAACTTCATGATGATTGATGACGTCAAAGTTAAATTGCGAACGTCATACGACAGATTGTATTTGCTGATAACTTCATAGCGTTGAAAAGTGCTAATGCGTTTAAATTATGTTATTTTTTGGGTTTTTATTTTAAATTGAAAACATATTTCAATACAACGGGTTCTTAGTTTTTTTAACGTTTTTGTCATTTTATTGAAGGCTCCCACAAATAAACACGACACGACGACGTCGCGTCGAAGAAATCTACGACACATATCGGTAGAATCTTATTAAAAATTATGGTGATTATTAAAAAGTTAATCTTATTAAAGTTAATCTTAATAAAATCTTACTAAATACTTACTTATGGTGTTTATTAAAATACTACTGATACGAGTATGTGTCGTAGATTTCCACGACGTGACGTCGTGTCGTGTTTATGTGTGGGAACCCTGAGGCAACATATACATTTTATTATAAACGTTTTATTGCAATTTAGTGCCAATTACTTACTAATTTGATTATTATATCATATTTTCTGCCCTGCTCTCCTCTTTTTTGAAAATCACCGTTTTAAGACCAACGTTCGTCTACCCGTCTAGATAGCTTAAGCCTTTTTAAAAGTCGGATCATCCTTCTAATATTATGAAACCTTAGTGTAATTATCAAAGATCCTTTTCGATTTTTCCAACTTTGACAAATTTTCTAGAAATGATAAAATTGGAGACATTTTGAGGTAATTTTAAGTGGTCACAGCCAAGAGCTGCGTGACCAAAACTTATTTAAATTAAAAAAAAACAGTTGCGTAATGTAGACGTAAACGCAAGCTACGGATACGCAACGCATACGCATCCGGTGTGTTTTGGCCTTTAATATCAAAATAATAATACAAATGATACTTTTTAATGGACTAACTAACCCATTATGCAAATAAAGTCATTTGTAATAAATGTCTAGCTTGTTAGATACTGTTAGATATCTAGGTTTAAAATATAGAAATGCCAATTTCTGTCATTAGTATTCTATCGACAGTGCATATGGTCACTTTCATCACCAAACGTTTCAAAGCGAAGAAAAGTCTAGAATTTTCCAAAATATTTTACTCTCATTTTATTAACGCTAAACTGTACCACTAAGTACGGCTTGATAATGCAAAAACAAAAGACTGTGCACGCTGGTACATCTGATTTTGTTTTAATTAAGTTTTCCTACAAAATTCTTAAGTAACAGTCTTTCTAAACGCACTTGCTTAATGTACCTACTTTTTTTTAGCCTATTTCATCCCACTGCTGGGCAAAAGCGTCTCCCATGCCTTTATAGATACTTAGGTAATCTAATCATATAACTAAAGAAATGGCAGATACGCTACATGAACTTTAAGGGCGTTTTCAGACCTAGCGTTTTATACGCGCGTTTACGGTCCTTTTAAGCATACACGCGTATTGTCGTGTATTCGCTCAAACCAGTGTATCAGTATCAACATGGACTATACAAGCCTCGAAGTGCGTCAACGCTCGTAGAGCAAAAGACGCGCGTATACGCGCTTCAATAAAGGAGCGTATAAAACGCTTTTCTGAAAACGTCCTAACTTTACCGTAGTCAAGTAAAAAAAGTAGCATCAAAATCTGTTTTACAAAATGAACCTATGTCTTTTGAAATAAATACCATAATAACTACATATATTATCAAACAAATTAAGTGTATAAACGCTCGTAAAATAATTGTCAGCCTCGCTACCGATAATTTGTCACTTAAATATTATTTCCTAACAAATTATTCAGCAAATCGAATATGTTTAACGAAATTATCGTTTCACAATACTATCAAGATTGTAGGCAATATCTATTAAATCTGATAGGCGGTGGATAGTCGAAATTGTAGGTCTCATGTTCAGTTTGTTGTTTAGTTTTTATACAATTATATTTGTGGCACGCAATGTCCTTTTTAATATAAAATATATTCGTATTTTTTGTGGTGTTTTTATCGTGTTAAATTACTAAGTTAGAAATATGTTTTGTTGGAACTATCTAACAAACTAACCACAGATTACTAAATAGTTAATAATCTGTGGTATAGGTGCCTACTGTACTGTTTCTTTTAATTTACACTGTACAATAGTTAAATTTACATAAACATTTTGTTTCATCAATAGAGGGTATTTGAAAATTACCTAGAAGAAAATAGAGCTTTATATAGTAGGCTTACTTCTTTCAACTTATTCTCGCTTACTTCCTTCCTTCATAGCGCCAAAACACGACGCAACTAGTTTGAAACGTTTCGTTTCAGTTGCGTCGTGTGTGGTTTTATAAGGAAGTCTATGGCAGAAACTGCGATGCAACTCAAAAGTAACTAGCAGTTTCAGTTGCGTTGCATTTGCGTTTCACCGTGTGTTCTGGGTCTTACACCTAATCTCTCTGGCTTTTTTCCCTTAAAACATACTTAAATTTATAGTTCCGATCTATGGTTTTCAGGATCCGTTTATTTATTATAAAACCAATTCGCACTCTTCAATTTATTCCGATAAAATACCAAATACAAACACCCATTAAGCGGGAACGCGATTCAACCATAATAACCTAAAAAGTTAATTGCCAGAAAGAAGGGACATTTTTTCCCAAAAATTAGCTTTAGAACGTCGTATTAAACGTTATACATATTAGAACGATTCAATTGATCAAAGGATTTTCCGATTGACCGACGAAACCAAACGTAACCCAAATTTAATGTTATATTAAAAATAATGCTACATTTATTCTTCAAGAGGCTTTACGTTATTACTTTCAACTTTTTTGTAGAATTTTATTTATTTTTTAAAATAAAAAAGATGAAAGTTAGGTAAATATACCTAAAATATAATAGCTACTTTGGTATGTATTACAATGTTCGTTTGTATAATCGTGTTTACACATCAAAACCGCCGGCCTATTTTTGAACATTTTCGAAAAACTGAAGACCGCCGCCGTTGTTTATATGTCGCAGTAAGATAGTTAGAGCAGCTAACTTAGCATGCACTCCGTAACTAGACGTTGTCATGCGTTTGTCACGCTTACGTCTCTGTCTATAGTTTTAAATGTGATAAGGACAGATGACGTGAGATAATTGTCGCGGCACGCCGTGCTAAGCCCCCTGTAATATAGTTATACCCCTAGTAACATAGTTATACGAAAGCGATTCATTCAAGACACTATCATAATTATTTAGATACGTAGATAGGTAGTTGGTTGTTTATCTTAGAAAGATCATTGTTTAAATATTTAAATGAATGTAATTGATAAAAAACATATTGTTTTGTTAAACAAAAGAATTATAATACTATTTAAAAATAAACCCAAATTAGCTTAAAACTTTAACCACTCAATTGTCTGACAAACAGAATCAACTTCAAATGATGAGAATTGTTACTTTTCAGTTAACTACTCCAATTTCTAGTTTGATTCAAAACTAACAGTGTTCTGCTTTTGTTTTCTATTACTCTAAGGTCTAGAAATGATGGCTTTCGTTTGTAATAACATAGTGGAAACCAATAAACTTGAGCCTTAAGCTATGAGCTGTTTATTTTTAATACGCGTTTGTATGTGCTGCGTTTAACTTAAGCTATGGACAGAAACATAATTAGACAATTAAGACATAATTAGACATAATAAGACATAATTAGACAACATAACAAGACAATAAACAAAATTCAATTACCTAACAAAATTAAATTCTCAGTCAGAGTATTATTTGCTTATACCTAATCTGTTATTATGCTATACGAGTTCCAATGTGCCGGTAGCCAAAAGTGCAACGTATTTTAATATCCTACTTCCTATCAAAGTTCCTATCATACTTATCTATCTATATATATAAAAATGAAACCCGTTTTCCGTTGTCACGGCATCACGCCTGAACGGCTGGACCGATATCGCTAATTGTTTTTAAAAAATGTTCATTGAAGTCTAAGGATGGTTCTTACGGTGAGAAAAATTCGAATCATTGCCGGGAAAGCCCTAAAACAGACCTTTTCTTTTTCCCATACAAATGTTTTTTTACTAAAATGTAGAGTCAATTTGAACTTTATTCCTACACAATAAAATTTCTTCTAAGGCGGGACGAAGTTCGCCGGGACAGCTAGTACGTATAAAGGTCTACACAGATCCGGGCCGTTCCCGGGACGTGTCCGGGCCGTGGCCTGTTAGGAGGGAAAACAATACGTCATCATGACAACGTGTGTGAACGAATCTATAGAAAATGTATGGAATGATATTTTTTCCCTGTCACGTCCCGGACACGCCCCGGGTACGGCCCGGATGTGTCTTTCACATAAAAACTACTAAATAGATTGTGATGAAATATGGCAATATTGTAGCTTATATATCAGAATAACACGCTATAATATTTTGCAATATGATTTTTTTCCAAAAATATGATATAGACAAATGCGTACGAAGTCTCGGGCAACCTCTAGTTACTACAGTCTAATAGCTTTATATAACATATTTTTGCATTGGAACCTCCTCAAAAACTAAATTCGACACGTCACAAGAGAGAAAATCTCTTATCTGCTTTACCTTCTGCATTTCCTATTCTAAGATATTCTATGTTTCAAAGTCCATAATGCTTTGACATTCTCTCGTTTAGACTAATTGCGCTGTGATACCGTGCTTTGATATGCTACGCTAAGGTTGGCTTTAGTCAATTTTAGAATTTCAGTCTTAAATGTTTTGCATTGTCAATTAACGTATACGTAGAGCCATGAGGTTGTGGTTTATTGTATTTTTATTGGAGCCCAGTTCAGATACACGAATGTTTTTTTTTAAATGAAATTATTTTTGCAAAAGCAATATACTCGTTTTTTTTTCTTAATTATAAATTATTACTATGATTCCACTTTCAAATACAAAAAATATTAACAACCATTTTGAATTCTCAAAAATGTGGGCGAAGAAATAAAAAACGATAGAAATTGACTTTCAGAATTTGATATACGTATATTATGACGAGTTGTTGATAAACAAACCAATATAGCCTTTATTCAATTTACAAACATCCTAGTAATTGAGTAATTACCAAAATACCAAATACAAATAAATAATAACAGTAATTTTAGTATATCAACGTACTAATCCAAACAACATAATTATAGAACCAATATTATTTTTAGGGTTCCTTACCCAAAAGGTGAAAACCGGACCCTATTACTGAGACTTGGCTGCCCGTCTGTCTGTCTGTCTGTCCGTCCGTCCGTGCGTCTGTCACCAGGCTGTATCTCATGAACCGTTATAGCTAGAGCGTTTTTTCACAAATGATGTTACCATTGCCGCTATAACAACAAATACTTACTAAAAATAGAATAATAATAATTATTAAGGGCTCCCATGCAGCAAACGTGTTTTTTTTGTCAGATATCAATAGAGAGTGGTACGGAACCCTTCCTGCGCGAGTCCGACTCGCACTTGGCCGGTTGTTTATATCAACCTACTAATTCAAACAACATAACCATAAAACTAATATTATTTTTTTACCGTATTATCTTTGATAGGTGAAGGAAGGAAGGAGGCCGGTTTCCGGTACAACAGAAACCGTTATACAAGCGATAATAGTGCTGTATCCAACTATCGATAGATTAGTGCTGTTACTTGTGAAATTGTGATTTGTATTTTGTATTAAGAGTAAATTATAATAAAACCTAGCGCTTTGAATACGTACTAAGTAGGTACCTATAGAGCGTTTGTATACTACACTATCGTTAAAGAAACTTAAAAAATTGAACTATTTTCTCATTTCAACATGGAAATAATGAAAAAATTCTATCTTTCTGTATAAAAGTCGATGTGCATTTTGTATGGTGCTAAGTCAATTTTGGATGGTATGATACTACTGTCCATTGCTCGTTTTATTTATCGGACATGTTTCTTAAGGAAAATACCATTGCAGTTTTATTAGAGTCAATATGAGGTAAAATGCCTGTATTACACGAAATTATAATCTTTATTACATAGTAGACAAGGTGGTCGAGGGGGGAGAAGTAAATTACATTGTGTTCTGTTAACTACATCTACGTTTACGGTTAGGTTTCCATTTATCTAGTCCAATCAGTGGACAACGCTTGGGAATGTAAGCCTATTTCACAAAGAATAAGGTTTAAGTTATAAGCTATCGCGGGGTATAATAGATACATACTTATATTATATCTAAGAGACATTGCAGACGAAGGCGCGTTTGCGGAGCGGACGCATTTATTTTCCGCTACCAAAACGAGCGCGTTTTGCACGCGTTTTGACACATTACAGATTTGACACAAACACGCCTACGAAATGAAAATATTGTCAAAATCTCTATCGAATCAGGGACTTGCTAAAGAAAGGTCAAGTCAAGAGTAGGTACTAGAGTACTAGTTTTCTAAGCCACGTCGGTTTAGAAACCGAATGTAGATGAAGCGGAAGAGGTGTTTTTGGGTTGTAGCAAATGGAGGAAAATGGTCTCTGCCTGCCACGATGGAAAAGAGGCTTGGTAGATAATAAATAAATTTATTTATGTATGTGTCATTCTGATGTGCAAGCTACAATACTGCCAAGTTTCAGTAAACCCTTTTCAGTGTTTTTCTTCCTCCTTCCATCGGCACTAACATTGACTTTTCTAATGTTATTAAGATATTATCTACAAATACTATAAGTAACTACATGTTTTATTAATGTCTATTTCCTATTGTTTCAGGTAACCGCCATCAGTCATACCTTAGACCACATTAAATCCAGCTCAATATTTCTTGATAAAATATTAAGGGCCCTATCTCCCGCGCCTTGTAATCTTCGTAGCAATCATATGGGAAATATAAGAGCTTAGGTGAGCGTGTAAATTTAAAATAAGTGCCTCGTGATATTGCGTTCTAAATTGAAAAATGTGTCTTTGAATTTTGTTTATGGTTGTTGAAGAAGGTACTCATAAAATGTGCCGATTGTTTAGAGTTGTCACGCTGTATTTTGAATTTGAATTTCGAACTCGATTCGTTTAAAATCAGTTTCAAAATCACTCAAATATGTCTTAAACCCAGTAATACAGTAAACACCTGTCACAGTCATAAATTTCATGCCCTATTGTAATTATTTGGGTTATACGTACAGTTGACTAATTTCATTAATACATGTGATTTTAAACGAGAAAAATTGATCCAAGTACCTACTCGCTGGTTTTTCTGCCATTTGGGATACAACTACATAAAATATCTTGGTTTTGTATAGCAAGTGGTCAAGATATGAATAATTAAGTATTCTTATTTCCCAGAAATCATTATCATAGAAATGTGCCTAAAATCAATAAAAATGCGATCTTTTTAAAAGTGAACCCCACAGATTTTATCCAAATCGCACAATTTCGATAGCCCTCAAAAGATATTACCTACTTAAACGCTCAAAAAAGTCCATTAGCTGGAAATCCCGCGAAAAATTCTCATAAAACGCCGCCGCCATTTCTGTTGGATAATTCTAGAAATTGTTCTCGAGAGATATGTCCACAAACTATTATCAAAGTTGGTCGTAATTCAAATTTCGAATTTAGTGAATGCTACGTTTGGCTGGCTCTCAAACTCAGGCTACATTGAAGTCTGATTCACTCTGGTTTGTGATAAGAAACTGCTACAACATTCGTCTTTTGTTTATCTTTGGCTATTTGTCATTCATTACCTATTGTCAATGATACAGTAATTGTTTTCGATGCAGCTATAACTGGCAATCTTTTTTATTAAGCTTGAGACTGAAAGTCATGGCGGATAAGGAGAGAGCCCTTTACCCAGCAGTGGGACACAAATGGCTAGATTAGATTAGATATCATGATGTTGTGGAAATAGGTGCCGATTACAAAAAAACAGAAATATCATAATTTTTATCAGTAAAAATAAACATAGCGTTTGTAATAATGTGTTTACCCTTTTGTTTACATTTAATAATAACAGCTACGACATTGAGGCTTAAAAATTTTGTGTTTTCGTAAAATTACAAAGGAATCTACTGTTAAATTTCGGACAGGGAAATACGGAAAGGGTCCGCGTTTCGATACTAATCTCTTGCACGTGTAAGAGTACCTCACTTTGGAAATTAGTTAACTCTCGAAGAACAGCAACGCCAGTTTTCCCGGAACTGGCACATTTAATACTAAACTTCCCTTTAGACTAAAAGCTCCAAAATACAAAGAAATACACAGAACTAAATCAATTAGAAATTTTGAGGAGAAAGGAAATACATTTTGATCTTTCGTCTTAACAAAATATTTAAAAGACCATTTTATCGCGAACAACAAACGTTTTAATTGTAACGAGAGATTTTTGGCTGAATATAGATTTAATTTTTTGCATTTTTCACAATAACAGTAATTGCTATTAGGTATATAAATAAAGACGTGACAAGATAATGTACCTATGTGTGTTTGTAGGTACGTATATATTCCAAAGACTCAGGTTATCCCTGAGAGTTAGCTGCAAGCTTTGAGTATAGAATATATAAGGAGGTGCCATACCGTCTGGATCTACGTGCCGGGTCTGGCGCAAAATGGCTACCTTTTTGTATGAAATTTCTTATCATTTGACAGGTTATCTACCAAAAAAAACTATGAAAAACTTGCGCCAACCTTGGCACGCTGTCATCATTTGTATATGAAAAAAAAACGTGGCACCTCCTAAGGCTGCAAGAACACAAAAGTATGAAATCCTACTAAAAAATATAAGAGTAAATTCTCATTAAATTCGCTAAACAGTCATTATCTTAAACAATCACGGCTTACCATAAACTGTAAAGAACTAAAACAAACTTCCAGTATCTTCATACAGTTACAAAATTAAATTGCAAATTAATACGACGTCCGAAGTTTAATGTTTCGGCAAAAACGGTTACTCGGAGCTCGATTCCAATAAATTCCGGTATTTTCATTGAGTTCATGAAAACCGGTAAACGTTTTACTTAGTGTTAGTGGTTCGCAGAATTGGCTTTTTAGTAAAACTGCTGTGCTCGCCAAATTAACGGAAATCATTTGAATTATTCTAAATCAGGGATTTTGTTCGTTAAGATAATTATCCTGGTGGAAGATCTTTTAGGTTTTCATCTGGAATTTTAACTGCCTTGTCATTTGGGCGATTATATAAATTAATTGGAAAAGGGAATGGGGCCTGTAGGAGCTAAATTGCTTAGTTTGAAAATTTTGTGTTACAGTTTTTTAATGTCTCTTTTTCTAGATTTTTCTCGATATGCTATGTGGTTTTTTTTTACCTCATTTTTTTTTTATATAATAAACTTCACCTGACATTGGCTAAATGGTTATAAATGGTAGTTGCCATTTAAATAAATTGAATGTAATCATGTTTATTTTTCATAGACTATCTTGTTTATATTTCATTTGGCCGATTTTAAATAACCGCCATATTTAGTAATCTGTGCTTAAGTGGTCTTATGTAACTCCCACACTTTTTATAGCAAACATTTTGTATACTATAAAAACTTTGTTATATAACATGTTATATATTTGTTATATAACTTTATTATTGTATTTATCGAATATATATGTGTAGGTTTATTTTTATATATTTATTGTTTATTGTAGTGACTATCCTGCCTTCATGCTATCACTTCTCTCTCTGTGGGGTCTGCAGGAAGAAATTTCTTTTAGAAATATGCTGTACCTTTTGTATAACTTCTCTTTTTTTTCTGTCTCTATGTACTATCATCTTACAATAAACTGTTAAATAAATAAAGTAAATGCAATGTAGGGGCACCATTACTCTAACAGCTGCTAGCACGTTTTACCTACCTATAATACCTATAATAGTGTAGGTACTTACACCCTCTCTGCACACACCTTAAAGACTCTCCAGATTTGAAACAAGCCTTTGACCCATCATCTTCAGGCACTGACGTCTCTGCGTCGAACTTTGACAAAGAGTGGCACTTACGCCCTTATTACTAGTGCTTATGAAAGTTTCAAGCATTGTTCTCAAGCTGTCTAAAACACTTCAGTTTTGGAATGACGTAGGTAGGTTCTATGAATGAAGTTTGTAAGAAACTTGGGGTAAGTTACTATTTAGTTACATCGATATTTGAATTAGGTACTATTTCAATTACGACGTGCATATATGAGGCGGCTGATGAATGTGGATTAAGCGAAAGAAGTGTGTTTGGGTCCTAGCAAGTGGGTGGGAGTGGTCTCTGCCTAACTCGATAGGAGAGAGGCATAACAAATTGTATGTATGTAGGTACTATATATTATAGGTAAATAGTTTTCCTTTTAGCTCAGAGCTTCACTATACGGCAGTACAGTGAAAGTATGACAACACTTTTCCATTGAAACTCTGGTCGAAAAGATGGATTAATTTTGTTTGATCGTAGAACTACCGAGAGTATTAAATAATCCGTAATTACATAAAACAATGCCTTTGAAAAACAAATCTTCAAAACACTGATAGTTTCTGAAAAATTGATATTTAATTACGATAACAAGAAAACTCGGGGGGTGCCCATAAACCTATATATTCCGCATGGCTGATCAAAGGGCCTTTGTCAACCTATCAAGTATGTTATAGAAGATTTACGTTGGCTCGTAACGAAATAGCTTCGATTGAAGTGGGCTCGTGTTGTATGGTGTACTCACCTGAATTTGATGAGAAAATTAATTTTCTGATGCTTAAATAGATTGGGTTTTATCTATGTATATGTGTTTGACGAAGGCTAAAATTACCTGAACTGAAATTATAGTTACCTCTTAGGTATGTGAATATGAACCACAAACGTTCTTTCTTGGTTAGTATTTATTTATATTAACAATTATGAAATGCTATTTAGATTTAATATTATAATCTGTTGTCTGTGTACCTATTTTGAAATAAATAAATACTTAGGTATAAGGTGACTTTAAATTAGTGAACGATATAAAAGGATAAGCAACTACTCGTGATAACAAACAACTTTTACTACGGGGCCAAGATAGAAATCATAAAAAATTTTGTTCCCCCATACTATCAGCTGGTGCATTGTAAAATTTGTAAATACTTATAATAAGGTGACTTTAAATTAGTCAACGATATAAAAGGATAAGCAAGTACTCGTGATAACAAACAACTTTTACTACGGGGCCAAGATAGAAATCATAAAAAAAATTGTTCCCCCATACTATCAGCTGGTGCATTGTGTATGAAGAGTTCAATTTTTTTATTGATTCCGATCTTGGTCCCATAGTAAAAGTTGTTTGTTATCACGTGTACATGCAAATCCTGTTCTATCTTTCACTAATTTAAAGTCACCTTTTAAGTATTTATTTATTTCAAATAGGTACAATAAAAGATAACAGATTGTAAAATTAAATCTAAATAGCATTTCATAATTGTTAATATAAATCTGAGATCATTTTATGTACATAGCACTTTTAAGAAAATATATAAAAAATAACACTCATGTAGTAAGATATAAATAATTAATCTAATATACTCGTAGGATCTTGAAAATAAAATATATCTATTTTTTTTGTTTTTATTTAACAAAAAAGTTTTTATTCTACATTCAGTCATATATTTTTTGATTTTATATAACCAAAGAGTTTTTATTCAACATTCAACCACAATTCTCAAAAGTCTATGTTTTAAATTAAACAATAGATGGATAGATTTAATATTTCTCTGAATAGTAATCGAACTACAATCACATAGTGATTTGTGGCATGCTCAGTAATTTGTCGTAGCCCTAAAGCAATTTACTTGTACAAACATTGGCTGGAGACCTGCTGACTGTTAACCAACTTACGTATGGTATGCCTAGATAGGTTTATTGTTAGATAACCTAGGCAGTTAGTTTAATTACTGGTGAATGGAATGGTAGAAACAAACGTGAAGGTATTAACTTCAGGGTTTTAATGCTCAGTTGTAAACTGGTGAAAATAAAGGAAGTTATCTATTTACGTGATCTGTTGATGAAACCCAACAATTTTTCTGAAAAAAAAATGTTTTATCTTCCCATACTAGCGTCGTCGGTTGAGATCAGCTGATGGGGCACTTTGTATGAATAGATAGTTCTTATTTCATATTTTGATCGAAATCGCTTAGCTTAGGCCCAATTGCACAGCCCAGAGTTAACGCAATAAACCCGGAGTTAGCTGCTAACACATGGTTAAATCAATACAAATTATTTATGTTACCCTGTGTTAGCAGCTAACTCTGGGTTTATTTGGCTGCGCAAGTGGGCCTTAGAGAACGTTGTTAAGTTATATAGCTAATTTATGTCTCTTGATTTTTTTCATAGAGTGACAAAACAGTCGGTATATGATGGATCGATTAAAGTCAAATCTTATAATTTTCTACGTGGGATAATTAGTTTTGAAGTGAATGCTTAGGTAAATCATTTTTACGTGTAAATATCTAAAGTTATCGAATAAAAATCAATTGCCTAAGTACCTAATATACCTACATACCTACATAGGTATAAAAACATTTCAAAGTTACCAACAGCTAAAGACCCTAAAGATCGCCTAATTATCGTTTTATAACTAAATCCTTACCGAATCCATTTTACTGGGCTTTTGAAACGCTTAGAAGTTTGAACTCTAACAACATAAGAATACCATTTACAATCCTCTAACCTTTCTGACCCATAAAACTAAATTCTGCCATTTAATAGGGTTGTAAAGTAGGAAATCATTGAAATAAATTAAACGTTTTCGTCTACAACTCGAATTTACTTCGCACGATATTTATTATACTCGTAACCGCATTTGCCTACGACTTTTGCATAGTGATGTCTTATTTCCGTGGCGACATTTTGTGCTCGATGTTTTATAAATAAAAAATGATATTATTATAGTTTTCGATACATGTCTACAAGCTACCAAATGCATTTTAAAAATATCAATAACCCATCCTGGCAGTCGGGTAAAAACAATTAGTGCATCGCGTTGGTAATACAATAAAAAAGACGCATTTTGAGACACCTACAACCAATCTAAGTACCACTGGATGATTTATTAAAATCAGTAATTCAAACAAAGCATTCAAAATCACTATAATCTTTAATTTCGGCTTCTGACAGTCAAAGTTCTATTTTCGAACCTGACTACAAAACAAAATCATGTCAACAGATAAGAATAGAGATGAAGAATTTCACTTACAGCTTGTAAAATCGAGTGTCTTGACCAAAACTACCTCTCCTGCTATACATTGACCAACACTAAAACATAATTTATACGGTTTTTGACAGTCAAAGTTCTATTTTCGAACCTGACTACAAAACAAAATCATGTCAACAGATAAGAATAGAGATGAAGAATTTCACTTACAGCTTGTAAAATGGAGTGTCTTGACCAAAACTACCTCTCCAGCTTTATAGCAACCAGCACTATTACAACTGGTAACAGTAAATCACAGGACTATTCACGAAACAGGTAGAATTGTGCAAAATTATCGAGGTGAGGAAATGCACAGTCAGCAAGCCGAATGAGGTGTAAACACAAATTGTCGGGTTGGCAAAAATTTTGATTTGTGTGCTCGTAGTTCTGTATTATGAGGGAATATCGTTAATATTCAACTTAAAAGTGGTTAATGTTAGTTTGATAATCCTATCTTAATCCTATTAATATTATAAATGTCAATGTTTGTGCCAATGGGTGGTGGGATGGATGTTTGTTACTCTTTCCCGCAAATTTGGCAATATTGTAAGTAGCTTATCAGAATAATACATCATAGGCTACATTATTTTGAGATATCATGTTTTTTCCAAGACGATACATGCGTACTAATTCGCGAGCAGCTAATAACTCATTAAAACTCCATTAAAACTATAAAGCTCACATAATTATTATCAAAAATTTGTAGAATACAGTATTTCACCTTTAACACCCTTCTCTGCAACGTAAACTAAATTAATTCCAAAGTCTTTATACAAAAACAAAATTGCCTTCACAAATTATATTAAAAGATAATTGTCTTATCATGTTGTAGAAATGATACATAATACATATACCTATCTCTACTGACATCAAACATCAGAAAGAGACGCCACGAAGTTTAACGGATAAATTCCTTTAACGGCCAATTCTGCAATGATATCTTATAAAAATAGTTACCCAAGTGAACCGTGTATTTGAATCACTTTGAAACTTACAATACAAAGTTCAGTGAAGCAATTAACCTGTCAATACAGACATGGATGAGCATAGATAGTGATGGCAAATAAAGGTTTCTAGGTTAGGTTTGATGGTATTTTTAGGCCTAGAGCTTTTCTATTCATAAATTATGTTCTTTTATTCGAAAGGTCTTTATTACCTTAGCTCGTGAACAATGTAAAAATAATAACTATACTTTGATTATTCTGTCCCAAAATTCGTAGGTTCTTCAATATAATGTATTAATTACATTTTATTTACCTTGGATATAAGTGGCAGTTAAAGATTTCTTTATTTTCATGAATTTATGTTCGTAAAAAGTAAATAATATATCTGTTGTACCAAAATTGACATCCTTTAATGTAGTGCAACTGTCTACGTGATGTTGGATTATAAATTGAGAATCAAATCTGGAAGATATTGTTGGCCGCAATTCTTCTTCAAATATGTATACTGAGGTACAGCTTTTCTACACCAATATATTTTCGGATTTATCCAAATACAAGCCTTCGTCTTTTTATCCAAAACTAATCCGTTAGTCTCTCAAATAATCCGCCCTAAAGGTACACGGCAACAATAACTCAAGGCCATCACTAAGAAAAGTATTTATGTTGAAGACGAACAAGGAAATCGATAAGTATTCGGCCCTTTGAGCAAGTTTCCCTTTGTCCTGAATAGTTTTTGTAGTGCCCCGTTGTAATAGAAACATCCTTACGTCAAAAACTTGCTAACTCAAATAGTTTAGGAACTGACAGCGGGTAGGTTCGCTCTGGATTTCACGATTGCGTGAGGATCTTGAAGGTAAAGAGATTCATGTAAAGTATTGTAACCTTATACGCGTGTATTTTGAAGCGTGTGTATGCACGTATAGGCTCGTCTTTTACTCGAACGAGCGTTGACGTGCTTCTAAGCTCGTACGAGTATAGTCCATGTTGATATTGACACGACACTACCGATTTGAGCGTATGTATAAGCACGTATACACGAAGCGCGTATGTATCGCGCGTGTACGCGCGTATGCTGAAACGACCGTATACCTGCATATGAAACGCTAGGCCTGAAAGCGCCCTAGTAAGAGGTAAAATATGGATAACTGTACACAAACGTACATTACCCTAACGGACACGTGTACGAGTACTTAACTCTACATAAGTACGAGTAGGTATGTAGGAAGTATAATAGAAGAAGAGTAAGTACAATTACTATTAAAGTATCTTTTTGCAAAATATACGAAATAACCATCATAAAATTAATTATTTTGTCGTTTTTTCTTTGTTATTGTACACAAAATTAAACGAATATTATAGTAATATTACAAGCGCTATGCCAAGTGCTCTTGTCTTATATTCCTTCAACAAAGGAGGGAAGAAGGCTTTGCCCTGAAGTGAGACACTTTACGGGCTGCCTGTATCTGTTTCTAGTCAAATATTTCACCGTCAAATGTTACTTGGACAAAGGAGAAGGGAAAGGCCTTTGCCCTGCTGTTAGATGTTACAAGCTTACTGTGCCGGCATCTACAGATAGTCATTTGAACACTAATCTCAAATAGTATGGACATTGGACGAAGTAACAAGAGCAATGAATCCAGGTCACTTAAGAATCCAAAAAACTCGCGATTCAAGAATGCTAGCTTGATTAAATAAATTGTGTTTAATAGATCATTTAATACTCCTTTAATGTAATTAATAACATTTATGAGTTACAACATTTTAATAATAGAATATTACGTTAAAAAAATAACTGATGATCTAACTTAAAAACTAAAATAATATATTTTTTAAAACAACATAAATATTTTGTTGAATTTTAACATTTCGCACTGCCTCCTCATGCTTCTGATCCTCCTCATGCTATATACCAAAATCCGCAAACGAAAATTTCATTGTTATGACATAAATTTAGAAGTAACTCACAAGTTTTATATTTTCATTTAACAAGTATTTATTGGTCTCATATACACTTTACTTCATAAGGGTAGTATTCTTAGTTTTCGAGAATTTTTAGTTTTTTTGTTTACCAGACCCGGATTCATTGCTCTCGAGTGTATGTATTTACTGATCTTTGGCATGGATTGCTGGCACTGACGTATGTAAGAAGAGGTAACGCTCAAGGGTTTATCTTGGTTCAATAAACCCGTTTTTTTACCCGACTCCGCCAGAGAAGGAGTGTTATGTTTTTCAAGAGTATGTATGTTTGTATGTACAATTTTTTGGCACGCTCTACAGCTTGATGGATTTTAGCTTGAGAGGTGTCGGTAGATTCGTTCGTATTTACGGTAAGAGTAACACTGAGTATAGGTACATCAAAATAAAAACATTGCGTTTGTTAAACGCAGTCGGGTTTTTTTTATTTTTTATAAAAAGGGTAGGTTATTAAAGGTATAATGTCATCGCATTGGTTTTTAAAATGCCACGATTCTTTATTGGAAAATTTTATAATTTAAAAAATAAAACAACAATTGTAATCTTTCATAGTGACTTTTATATTCCGAACATGAAAAGTGGCATTAAAAATCGCGTGATCAGAAATTAAATTAAAGCATTTGCACACAAAAACGCGACTTAGGCACCGAGCCATTCGAAATTATAATGGATTGTAAAGTTAAATGACGTAAATTATTAGGTTCCACACGAAAGACCTGAGTCGTACACTGTAATTCCTAGTTAGGGCTTACACTGTTAGGTATTGTAAGGGTTAAGGGCCCTGAGCGCTGTTATTGAAATAAATTAAACATTTAGTCATAGTATTTCTAGACCGGTTTGTTTTAAAATCAAATCTTTAGAATTTTTTAGAACGTTCTGTAGGTACATTTTAAATCAGATTTTCATTTTATAAAATCTGATATTGCTATTTACAATATTTTCTTCTCATTCTAGGCAAAGACTTCCTCCAGTTCTGCCAGTCCCAGTTTCGATGTTTTTGTGAGTCGTCTACTTAGGTTTTTAATTTAGGGTACCTATTTAAGTTCTATTTTTAACGGTTTATTAACCTACACTATCCTGCGTTGCTCGTTTTCAAATGTTTGCGCAATAAAGCGTCTTTTTGAAATTATCAAAACCGTTTCATAATGTCTTTACTCCTGAGGTCCAAGTCTGGTAATTTAAAATTGCCTCAGTTAAGTGTCGGCAGTGCGTTAATGATATTGTTTGACACTTTAGTATTCTGCTAAACAAAGGCTTACATTGATAGATAGATAGATAGATAGATAGAAATTCTTTATTGCACACAAAGAAATACAAATAAAACTTAAAACTAAAATATTGTGCGCAAAGGCGGCCTTATCACTAAAAGTGATCTCTTTCAGACAACCTTTGGTCACTGATTGCGACCAAATGTGTCAAAAATGACATTGACACTATCATTGACACTCTGATGCCGACACGCAATTTAAAATATTGTATAATAGCAGACTTGGGTCCCCGTTAAATACACATTTAAAATTGAATTCTATTGGCTCTATCAATATACTTCTATAGATATTTAAAACAGGTAGGAATATTTGCCCGTAGCAGTTGAGTGATCAAAGCGAAGCTTGCCCATCCACCGTGGTGTTAGTGACGTCACATAATGAACTGGCGTCATAGGCTATATAAATTTGTTGATGAAGGTGGGGCACTGTGTATTAAACATCGTTGTAGCGATGTTATTGTACACTGCGTGATCATTTATATTGTGTCTGTTCCGATTTTTTTCACCCGACTGCGCAAGAAGGAGGGTTATGTTTTTCGAGAATATGAATGTTTTTATGTATCTATGTATAATCCTTATGCATGCTCTACACCAGCTTGATGGATTTTAGCTTGAGAGGTGTCGTATTTGCTGTGTAACACTGGGTAGGTAAATCAAAGTTTTAAAAAAGTATTTTTAAACGCAGTCGGATTTTTTAAATAAAAGATTAACTTATTTTATTAGATGAGCATTTTTATATGGACACTGATACAAAATGGAATTCTACAAGTGTTACATATATACATACATATCTGTGACGCCTCTACCCCATCAGTGTAGGTAAAGACCACTGCTAGATGGACTTGCTACGATTCTGACACTTCCTTCGCTTCATCCACATTCGTCGGTTGCCTCATCGAGCACTCCTAACTTGACCTTTCTTTAACAAGTCCCCGATTTGATCGTCATGTTAAACTTTATTAAAATAGTGTATTTAAATCCCAAGGTTTATTTAAATATCTACCATTATTATTTTAAAACTTGAGTACGAAATAAAAAGAATAAAAATAAAAAAATCGAGTACGAAATAAAAAAGAATAAAACTTTTTTAAAATAAATATTGTTTTAAAAAGAGAAAGCTGTTTCCAGAATTCTTTTTTTAATAAAGATAAACTCGAAAAGAAAAACTTCGACATTTGTGTGTTATTTTTTTAAACTAAACAGTGGGTATTGTTTTAGGCTTAAATACACTCGTACTTTTGGGCTCTTTTGGACTAACCTCGGCTAACGAGTTTTCGCTTGATGCTCAATTAACCTTTGGAGAGTTAGTTCGACTTTGAAGCATAAATTGAGACTAGCCGTAGACTAGCCAGCTATTTTAGTTAAGGGTTCATACTTAGATCGTATTGATTTAGGAATACAAATACAATTTAAGAATGTTATTATTAATCGAAGTTCGTAGACGTAATAGACAACTATTTCAAGAAAAAACAATTAAGTACTTATATAAAGAAACGATTTTGTTTGATGAGATAAAAATAACAAGCAACGTCAAACAAGTTTTAGATTTTTGATTTGCCCCCTTATTGTATGGAATATACACGCCTCCAATTTTGATTAATTTGCATTGATAAGTTTTCCGACCCAGCGTTTCATTCGCGTTTACCTACGGTCGTTTTTTGGAGCTCGTATTTTAGAAGCTTTGGCGTTTTTGAAGCACACTTTAGCAGGTTCAGCAAATATATGGAATTTGGGAGGAAAAAAGTAAATGGAATGATTCGTATTATATTGCTAATGTACAGAAAAATTACTTAGGTAGAATTGAAAAAAATCACAATTCATATAATTCACAAGGCAGACCATTAAAATACTTTTCAAAAATATCCATCACGTGTAACCGTTCCAATAAAAATGAAAGATTCCCATCGAATTTCACACAAAGAAAAGTCTTTAAACAAATATTTTGCACAATACACCCGTCATTTGAAAGGAAGAAACATTTGTTTGTCGCGAAGTAAATTTACTTGCAAAGTGTGAGGGAAGTCGTCTAAGTCAGTCCAACAATTGATTGGAGAGCCAATGAGTTGGAAAACTGATTTTGAAGGTAACGATGTGCTATTTTTTTCTATTATTTTTACTTAGTTATTTATAAATGAAAAGCATTTTTGTGTCCAAAAAGAAAATTGGGTGTAAATAAGTAACTATTGTCATGACACTATGCTTAGTGAAGACCATTTTCCAGTCCGCAATATCTTCTTTCTCATTCTTCTCTCTGGTTTCTTTTATGTCCTAAGTTTTAAAAGTTAAGTTCCATTTTATTTTGTGTTTAATTTTGTTTTACGTTTAATTTTGTTATTTTGTGTTTTAATTTTGTTTTGTTCTTGTATATTTTATTGGACTGGAAATAAATATTTACTTACTTACTTTCTTTGATGACGAACTTCATGGATTCAGGGGCTCAGGATTGAGAATCGTCGAGAAAGAGGAGAGAGGCTTTTACCCAGCAGTGGGACACTGATGATGGCTAGATAATATAAGAAGATAAGACCAACTCTAGGATAAAGCGTATCCTATGCTGTAACTCTTTTAGATATTTAAAAATGGAAGCTTAATGTCCTTTTCATTTAAATTTAGAATTAGCTGTTTTGTTGCAATGACAAAAAACAAAAGAGCCCGACGTTCTTAATTTGTTTTTAATTTAACCATAGCCATACTAAGATACGCTTGATATAACGGGTTACTCTCTTTGTACATATATAGTTAATAAAACAGAGTAGATAAACCAAGTGGTTTTCTCGTCGAAATTATCCTCAAACTGAGCAAGCACTGGTACGAGTGTCCCGACCTCACTGTTTGACCTACTTCAATATAATCAAACTTGCAGTTGTGGCCATCTTGTTCTCTACTGTAGTGAGAACTACGACATAGAGCGTATATATAGCTAGTATAGATAGTTTTTGTACATACCTACATACCTACATACGTCTGCCACGCCTCTCTCCCATCGGAGTAGGTAGACCACTCGCTACGATCCAAACACACTTCTTTCGCTTCATCCACATTTTTCAGTCGCGTCATACATGTGCGTCGTTTGTTTTCTGTTTTGTTTGTCAGAATAGATTGCTACGAAAATTACTCAATCTTCGTTTCTCAATTCACTCAATCGCGTGATAAGTAATGCATTGAATTATTTTGGACTGTGCGTGTTTTCTATTGAAAAGGAGAGGCTAACAAGCAACCATATAATTTTTCACATTTACGCAACATACAGCGGGCCCTCTGCTAATTGAACATAGCCTCAGTTGTGCGTCGGCAGAGTGTCATGTCAATCGCCTTCCTTCCTCTTCATTTTCACAGGAAGCTTTTCAAATGTCAGAGATCATTCTAAATCGGTCGAAACCTATATAGTTATAGTATACAGAGTACTACGTAATCCAACAGTTTGTGACCCTATTACACGGCAATAAGAAGAATTATTAATGGAACGTACACCTTCGAAGTGCTTTCCACGATTTTCCTCTTTTATCTCGTCTTAATTAGATAATGTTTTTATCTATTTAAGTAAGTGCCTTAATGAGAAAGCTGTGTTGTCATTACGGAGGTACAAAAATCTGGATATTTTCCTTTGGTTACAACAAGAATTCGAAGAAAAATTGCCTACTTTAGCCCTACTAATGCTTAATTTTACTCCGCAGACAGCCAGTTGTAAGAATCGTTCATTAAACTAATGCTTCATTACACCTATAACTGTCACTGTCATTGCCAAAGATCAGAATAAGACGGCACGATGTTTAATAGATGGTTAACATAATGAACCTTTTATGCAACAGGGCGTTATCCGCACTTCAAGAAAACGCCTGCACTCCATTAAGTTATTGCCTAAATATAGAAAACTAGCTTTTGCCCGTGGCTAGCGATAAATTCGGATTTTAGAAAATTGCTCGTACTTTCCTCACACATTGGAAATTCGTCGATCCGTTCTGTTGTGAAAGACGAAAAAGCATATACACACGCATACGCATTATTAATATGAAAAGTATTAGGTTTATTCTCACAACATTCTAGCAAAACTTCAGGTTAAAGTAAGAAACTATGCCTAAGAAATTCCCTAAATAATATATTAAAGTTTTCTAGCGAAACTTCAAGTATATCTTCGTAAGAAATTATAATGTAGCTACGTATACCTAAATAATATGTCCTAGCTTTTTAGTGAAACTTAATAGAGGTTATACCTTAGTAGCATACCTAAATAATATACCTAGCTTTTTAGTAAAATTTTAGGCATGCGTAAATAATCTACAAAGGTATTAATTCTTACAGCTTTCTATCAAAACTTCAAGGGTACAAGTCTGCTTACTTGGCATTCTGCTAAACAACAGCTGACACTGATTGCGACCAAATGTATCCAAACATGCTATTGACACTCAATAGTCACACAACTGAAACCATTTTAAATTTTAAATTAATTAATCGGTTAAACTGACTAAATGTGTTGAAACATTACTATAGTATGTACTTTAAGATCTACTTACATGTACCGCATCTATGACAATATGTCCTTTATCTTTATCTTTAGCAGACTTGGAACTCAGGTATACATAAGAAATTATACCTAACTACCTATATATTACTGTTTCAGATGCGATGGCGAGTGGCCGGCGGGATGGGCGTGCCGCTAGCTGTCGCTGTCTTCTGCATGCTGCCCCTCTTCACATCCTCCACGGGAGATATACGTATGTATTGTATTAGACGTGTCTTGGGATTTCTTGGGAAATGTTCGCTTGCAACTCATGAAACAATTGAATGAAGAAATGAAGGAAGTTTCCTACGCCATTGATGGTTGCAGTTTGTTGTTCCTTATCAGTTCTTTTAACGTCCCCACTACAAAAACACGAGCCTACTCTCTCTCTCTTAATGGACGTATTGAGAAACTAAAACTTAACTAGCTCTAGGTTCAAGACATACATATACAATTTACAGCTACGGACAAAACAGACACCTAATTGTTCTTAAATCTTAATATCAAAGCGACAGATCGATATTTTTATAGGCATGCAGAAAAGCAAAAAGTTTATAATAGTCCCTCGTTTTACATTTGACTTGTTTTAAATATTTACGGAAAATACTTAATAACTTTTTAAATAATCTTTTTTGAATAAAACCTCGCTTGCTTTAACAAATTATTAATTAATAATTGGTAAGTTAAGTACCTACCTACCCTCTAATAAAAGAGTTATTAGAGACGCTAATTTATTTATAATTAATTAGAAATAGGTTATTTTTATTTGTAATGTGACTTTGACTATGACCCCAAAGGTGAAGAGTGAAGAGTCAAGAGAGGGCACATTGTGTCTGACACAAATATGCTTTTAATTTTAAAACAAGCAAATATGAGAATATGAAAATCATTTAATTTGATTTCGATTTAGAAGATAAAAAATATTTTCTATGTATATTATAACTACTCGTGAGATATTAGTTTTTGTTAAAGTGTTTTTATTTTAAATATGAATTTACATATCAATATGAATATTATTATTTGTGTAGTTCATATTATTTTAGAAGTACCTACTTATTTGATTTAGATTCTTATTTATTAGACAAAATTATTGAGATGAAAGGATGACATAATTATTGATGAAGGAGGTCTTTGCCTAGCATCTATTCAAAATACTTTTGAGAATTCAATGACTGTAAGTACGAAACGAAGATTTCTGCAGAATATTATATCACTTTATTTTACCTCCAGATAAATATTATGAAAGAATATCTCATAATCTGTTAAAAGACATAATTTTTACTAAAGTCTAGTTATCATAATCTTTTGAGACTGTCTAATGATGTAAGAAAATAAGAAAATAACTATCTAGAGATTTTGTTTGGCTTTGCGCTAAAAGACTTAACTTTGCTAAAGGTTTCTGTAAAAATATTAATATTTTCTTTTTCGGGATAAAAAAGTATTTGAAGATATTATAATTGCTTTAAGTTAAGATCACGCTGTCTGTGACTGCCAGGGGCCCAAGTTATTTAAAATAGCCTCAGTTGTGGGTCGGCCGAGTATCAATGGCATTTTTGACACATTTGGTATTCTGCTAAACAATGGCTTACACTGATTGAAACTAAATGTGTCTAAAAATGCCATTGACACTCTGCCGACACACAACTGAGAATACTGTAAATTAGCAGACTTGGGTCACAGGCTGATTATCGTTTCGTCGAATTATGGAATCGTCATCGCGGACTAACAACAACAGTAATACAAAACTAGAATTCTGATCGCCCAGATACAAAACTACATGAAAAAGAGCAATATGTCCAAAAAAACCCATGACTGTCAATTGGTCACTGCCGCTAAGGAGGAAGTAAAGCAACATTGCTAGGGTATATATAGCAGCCCTCAAAAATCTTAACATCGCGTTTTAGAATAAGATATACAGCGCCATCTATTAACAACGAAAAGTAGTAACAAGAACTTTTTCACAGGTCACCACGGCAGCACATCACGAGCGCGGGGATGGCGAGCGGGAGTCCAAACATCCGCTGATGTGACAGCAAATAATTCGGTCAGCAATGTGACAGCTCAGCTCGGAGGCACTGCTTATCTGCACTGCCTGGTCGGGCATTTGAGTGAGAGAGGCGTAAGTGTTTTAAACTTTGCTTATTTTGACCTTCCCATATCGACCCTTTGAGTAACAAATGTCGTAAAAGCCAAAACCCACTTTTTACAGGAGGGCCAAAAAACCGAAATTGTAAAGTTTTCTATATCAATATCTTTGGAAATATTGAAGCTATAATAACCCGCTATAGATCATTAGTCTTAGATTTTTGAGTTGTTTAATACTCCCGAAGTCTAATTAAGGCTGGCCGCATACATACGTTTACCGTATTCGTTTTCCGAATACGTAATTTCGAGTTGGAATTCCGTGAGACTACCGCAAACGTTCGTTTTTCTTCATTCGGAATGTATCCACTTCAGTACAGATAGTGATAGCCTACTGAACGCACGACGATGGAGGACGACGATTTATTAGCAATTGCATTTCTGTTATCAATAAATAAGAAAAAGAAACGTCGTCGGTATTGGATACATCCACTAAAAACTCGAAGAGTCTATGAGACTCGTGTTACAAATCGTATTACAAATTTATGCGTAACCAATACAAAGAATACGTCCGACGCGCGCGGCGCGGGCGCGGAACGGTATAGAAGTTTCCGAACGTGTGCGCCGGCACGAACAAAATGTATGCAAGCGCTGCGTTCCGCATGACGTCATTAGGTTTTTTCGAGTAGGTTTCTCCGAACGCGCCGGCTTGCTTACGAAACGTACGTGCGGAATTTATTCCGTTCGAGAAAAAAACGAACGTGTGCGTCAGTTAATGTATTTTCTACTGATTCCATGCATTCAGATGTCCGAATACGGAAAACGAATTCGGAAATCGAATGCGGAAAACGTATGTATGCGGCCAGCCTAAAGTAGCTTTGATAGTTTTAGAGATAGCATGGCTTTTACTACAGAAAATAATTAGTTAACTGGCTTTTACAACATTTTCTCTACTATTTTCTACTCTTTTCTTTGTGATAAAATGTAGTAAAAACCTTTAAAAAAAATTTAAATGATGCTAATTTTGTATTAAAAGACAGTTTTAAATCTAAAGCAGGTATATTTACTGTAGTAAATGCGGTAGAAAAGTGTACAAATTAACATTTTTTTTAAAGTAATTTTTTATCATTTTTCTCTCAATATTTCAGTTTTTTTTACATGATTCTATGAGAGAACAAATCGTCGTTATCATAAACTCTGAAAAATGAATTGATATCGAAAGAAATCAAAGTTAATTCGACTTCTCCTATAAATGGCAAATAAGAAAAAGTTAGTTGACCCTAACCAAGAACAAAACCAGTAACAGATATATAAACGATAGGACTTCGGTAATATAAACTAAAAAAAATAGGGTCTATGAAGAAAATGTTAGTGATTGCTCAAGTTGAATATAACTGAAAGTTTCATGTTTAAAATAATATACCTGCAAAGGCAAAACGATTTCTGGCCAATAATTTCCTATGCCTAGTGCTCCTAACTTTTTGAGAAAATCAAGTAAGTATCATAAAGCTACTGTTAGCCCAGCGAATGGTACGGAACCCTCCGATTCGCACTTGGTCGGTTTTTTGTTTATATTATCGAAGACTGATCGTTTATACGTCTGTTATTGTTTTTAGGGTTCCGTACCCAAAAGTTGAAAAAGGGACCGACCCTATTACTGAGACTCGGATGTCTGTCAGTCTGTCCGTCTGACTCCAGGCTGTATCTCATGAACCGGGGATTTGAAATTTTCACAAATGATGTTTTACCGTTGCCGCTATAATTATACGTATTGTGATTGGGCGTAAGTCTGAAATAACGGTATTTTATTTTATTTTTATAACAACAAATACTAAAAATAGAATGATTATCACAATTAAGGGGGCGCCCATACAACAAACGTGACTTTTTTGCCTTTATTTGTTATCAATAATATCTACTGGGAGACATTTTAATTAACCTATTGAATGGTACGGGGTTACGTATTACAATCTCTATAAGTAGGTAGTGGTTAGACCTACGGATATAACGCCTATGGACGAAAGGCCTACATTTAAAATAACTAATAGTCGTTGGATCCAAACATTGTTAGATCTAAGTTTACAATACCTAAGTTTAAGTAGGTAACCTAATTGACAAAAAGTATAATTTTAAAATATGTAATAGGTGCCCGTTTTGTTAGGCATTTTGAAAATGCTTTCAATGAAACAAATTATTTTATATGAATATTTTGTTAATTGTGGTTATTGGCTCATGTCACGGACCTATTTTACTGGATTGCCATAAAAAAAAAACCTGAACCTAACCTATCCGCGTCAGGATTCCAGTTTTTCAATAGCCCTAATGATTTCATCGTTTTAAGCCTTATATGCATTGTAAACTTAGATCTAACAACAGTTAGACCCAACGACCATTAGTCATTTTAAAATAAGGCCTTCTGTTTATAGGTCTTTTTAAATTTAGGCCTTTCGTCCATAGATCTAACCACTTTATAGATTTTGATATGTAACCCGGTACGGAAATCTTCGCGCGCGAGTCTGACTTACACTTGGTCGGTTTTTGTTCTTGGTAAAATATTTTTTTCATAAAATAACTTTTTCTTATATGCCATTTATAGGAGAAGTTGAATTAACTTTGATTTCTTTCGATATCAATTCATTTTTCTGAGTTTATGATAACGACGATTTGTTCTCTCATAGAATCTTGTAAAAAAAAAAACCGGCCAAGTGCGAGTCGGACTCGCGCACCGAGGGTTCCGTACAAACCTGCAAGGTTTACAAAGTTCGTTCATTACGACAATCGAGTCATAACTATGGTATTTTTATTGCAAAATGAAATTCATAACATTACAATGGGGAAAGATGGAGGAGCATAAATTTAAGACAAAGATCTCTTTATCGTTTAAGTAATCCTTTATTTTATATTAACACATATCATTTATCTATAATATAACTGAAACACTTATACTAGCCTTGCAGCAGACTTGCGAAAGTTCTTTTATTAAAGTTATTTATTTACTAAGTTATTTAGTCACTATTTAGAAATCTGGTTCAAAAATATTAATTAAGTATTAAATTTGAACCAGACCTGTAAATGGTGACTGAAAAAGGTGTGAATAGCCCCGCGTGCCACCCGTGCCACCAGCGTCCCATCAAACTTCGCCAGTAGAAACAATACAAGCAAGCTGTCTGATAATAACCAAACAATAAGAAATATAATAATGTCATTGAATTTAATTATAAGTATAACACTTTAAGCAGTTAGGACGCATTTAGATTATACAGCTACATTCACCAAAACATCGGGATTGAATGACGATGAGTGAGGTCGTCTTTGCCGTTTGAAAAATGTTGCCCTCCCCATACATAGTATAATAACTCGCGGTCATTGCTGTAACTACAATTATGTTTACAATCACAATTTTTTTGGTGGTATAACTACTTAAAATTTTAAGCTTTTCGGAATTTTTCTGTTACCTGTGCTGTAAGCTATTGCTTCTTACCAAATTTCGAGATTCTATGTCAACGGGAAGTGGTCTTTAGGTTTTAATTCCCTTGCGTGTAGTTGCGAGTTTCAAAATATGCGGTATCAATGGTTGTACTTTTGCGTTTTGCGTTTTCGGGTTGACTTATAATGTTTTTTTTTTCACGGGTTAAAGGCAATTAGATCTAAGTATTTGATATGAATTTCAACTTGATAGCTCTACGCGTTCATGAGGAAAAAAGTAATAAGTTTATATTTATTAAAAAATATATATTTTGTAATGTAACTAAAAATTTAAGGTTTTCGGAATTTTTCCTTTATGTGTGGTATAAAACGTTGCTTCATGCCAAATTTCAAGATTCAAGGTCGACTGGAAGTACCCTTTAGGTTTTGATTCCCTTGCAAGTACTTGCGAGTTTCAAAATATGCAGCTTAAATTGCTGTTTCTTTTGATTGCGTTGACATAGAAGTTTGATTTTGCTACAGCTTAAAGGTATTATAGACCTGAGTATTTGGTATGAATTTCAATTTAATACCTCTACGCGTTTATGAGGAAATGGGTAGTAAGTTTAAGATTATTAAAAAAATATATATTTTGTGATGTAACTAAAAATTTATGGTTTTCGTAATTTTTCCTTTATCTATGCTATAAGACGCTGCTTCGTACAAAATTTCAAGATTCTGAGTTCACGGGAAGCACCCTGTAGGTTTTGATTCCCTTGCAAGTGTCGAAAATTTGCGGCATAAATGGCTGTATCTTTTGATTGCGTTGGCTTAGAAGTTTGATTTTTTCACAGCTTCAAGGGACAGTAGACCTGAGTAATTGATATAAATTTCAGCTTCATACCTCTACGCGTTCCTGAGAAAAAGGGTCTTGACAGACGGACGGACGGACGGACAGACGGACAACAAAGTGATCCTATAAGGGTTCCGTTTTTTCCTTTTGAGGTACGGAACCCTAAAAACACAAATTTTGAGATAAAAATGATAATTACTTTAAAAAAACGTTAATTTATAAACTTTTGTACCGCATTTACTACAATAAATATACTAACTTTAGATCTAAATCTGTCTTTTAATACAAATTTAGCATCATTTTATCACAAAGAAAAGGGTAGAAAATAGTAAAAAAAATGTTGTAAAAGCCAATTAACCAATTATTTTCTGTAGTAAAAGCCATGCTATCTCTAAAACTAAGAAAGCTATTTTTTTTTAAATGTTGTAAAAACCATAATCTGAATGTATTGTGTTTTTATGACAAAAGTTGTTTCAAAAAGGTACAGGCTGTATCTATGAAATTTTGTTGTATCAGCCGATCATAGTACACATGTGTCTTTAACTACATGAATTTTGAAAATTCATGGTGATAATTGGTCATTACGACATATTCAGAACAAAAAAAATGGTTTTGAACTCACGTGTAAAAGCCATTTTTTTGCGAATTTAAACATTTTAAATATACAGATCGATAGAGCGCGAAAAACTGACTATAGATCCGTTAAAAAGTGAATTTCGCAAAAATGGCTTTTACGACATTTGTTACTCAAAGGGTCGATATGCAAAAAAATATTTTTATATGGATCTATCTGTCAATATAAGCATTCGAAGTGGTTTTTGACCTATCTTTTTAAAAGTACTTCTTGATCCATATATTGACACTAGTTCAATAAGCTGTTACCCTGCTGTTTTGCAAATTCTTTGAAACGATTACTTTTTAGGATAGCACCAAAATCGATATGGTTACTCAGTCAAACTAAAACATGGTATTTTCAACGAAACGTCTTTACGTATTACAAATACATAATATTATAATATACCTACACAAACAAATGAGTACCTACAACCAATTTAAAGTCAAAACACCAATCCCTCGTCATTCAAAATTGGACATTGAAACACAAATTGCCTTTCAAGACAGACATCAATGGTTCCAAAGGTCTGTAAAACAAATTGGGGGTAATTAACTAAATACCACTCGAAAACAAGGTCTTAACAAGTTATTCATTCAGGAATTTCAGTCACGATCTAGAGGTACTTAGTACGATGGGATTAGGTTCAGAATCCGCTGGCCTCGAACTTTCACCGTCTTCTTCTTTGGCCTTCATTGCTCATGTTAAGCCGTTTGTTATAGGTATTTTGTTTGAGACTATTAAAATAATTTCTCTAGAACAATTACGATGGGATCGTTAGACTTGTTTGAAGTAGGTATTTAAATGCTTTAAGTGTCTTTAGTAAAAAACAAGTCTTTAAATTCTTATTCTAAAATTTCAACCCGTTCCTGGCATCATGAAAACAAAACTTCTGGGTTTAGTTTTACGTGCAATAAAGTACTCGTATATTGAAAGCTAAATTTTGTTTTACTTACCTTTACCTTTTTATTCAAAGAAAAAAAACTTCTGTAAGTAAATATTTACGTTAAAAACACATACTTCTATTATTTCTAGACTTCACCTTATCCTATTTTGAAAGACCAAAACGATCGAAGAGGCCACAGGACTCAAAATATCTCAATACTCAAAGAGATTCCACGATATAAAATCTTCATGAATGCACGAGGCTACTCGCTTAGTCCACCACTATTCCAAAATACTCTAGCTGATATATTTCTTGTGGTAAATATTAATATATTTTCCATTTATTTTGCAGCAAGTCTCGTGGATCAGAAAGCGTGACTGGCATATCCTGAGCTCTGGGAAATTCACTTACACTAATGACGAGAGGTTTCAGGTAAGGTGGTTATGTCAGATTTTATAATAAGGAAAGTATTTTTTGATGTTGGATTCTGTATGTAAATGCGTTTCATCTCATTGTGAGAAGTGTGTGTGAATGGAACGTGCTGAATACGGAAGAACCCACTTGTATAACTCTAAAGAATTACTTTGTAACCCCATATATTTATGGGTGTGTGGGAGTTTTTCAAAAATAGAAAACGATTTTCTGGTAGACCTAGACGAAGAGGTTTCGTCATTTTAGCTCGATTCATTCGGTAAGAAATGACAAATCCTGGCCCAAAGCAGGACTGAATGAGAGAAAAATTTACACCTTTGCTCAGGACCTGTAATTGCTCCGCTATATCATGAAAACTACAAATTTAAAAACATTTTAGTATATTTTAACTAATAAATGTATCTTTAAATTAAATTAATGTAATTTCATGCAGGTATTTCCACGCATAAAGTAACCAACTACCAATTAATTATTGAAAGTAGTTTTGGACCACAATATTCCACTTCAAACGGAACAACTGAAAACCAAATATGTGCGGGGTTTACCTCGCCACAAAATTACAATTCTCACGCGAGACGATTATTGATCGGATGAGCCAAATACTCTACGTATTTGGGTTGTGTATTGAAATGGAAACGCTTTACTGTCAATGATATAGGCCATTCATCTTGTTCGTGTGGACTTGCTAGTTTTTATCGGTCTGTTCTCGAACTTTCAAACTTTCTCTCGCGAGAATCGATTGCGTGGCCTTCTCGATTGAGGGTCCGATGTGCTCAGGTAGAACTGGCTTTATTTATGGACATGTGATATCGACTTTACTGATATTCTTTAAATTCTGCTAGGAAAGTTTTGAAAGTTGAAGGAATCAAGTTTTAAATTTTCATACATACATTTCTGTCACGCCTCTTTCCCATCGGGGTAGACCACTTCCCTTCACTTGATACGATCCGCTTCATCGACAATCATCAGTCGCCTCATGCACGTCGTTTCTCATATCCACGTTCAAGACTTTAATACTTCTAAAGTCCTGGATTCTAGAGGACAAATATCCTGCGCTACGTGCCGACGACTTTTGCTAGTCGTGTGGCTTTCGCGACATAGCGCTAAGTCCGGCAACGTTACATTCCGTAGGTACAATGTTTTTAGTGACACCTTAAAGTGGGGCATTTTATCTTTTTGAAAATCTGGGGCTTTAAACTTGTGAGGTGTTTACACTCATGTCCAGCTAAAATGACTTATATTTTATTACTTTGGTTAGCAGTATGTCAAACTCATAGTAATTTTATCACTTTGACGTACCGGAGCCGTAAAATTTTGTATTTATATAAAAATCTTTATTGGTATGGAAATGTTTTGTCACTGATAATGACAATATCAATCTTCATCACTGGGACTATCAGGACGTCTTGAGGACAATTCTTTTTGACAATTTGCGTTTGGTGCTGATTCTAACCTTTGAGTATAGAATATGTATTTAAGGAGGTGCCACATTTTTTTTTCATATACAAATGAGTTTATAACAGCGTGCCAAGGTTGGCGCAAGTTTTTCATAGTTTTCTTGGTAGATGACCTGTCAAACGATTAGAAATGCCATACAAAAAGATAGCCATTTTGCGCCAGACCAGACACGCAAATCCAGACGGTATGACATCCCCTTATATATTCTATACTCATTGTAGAGGGAAATCATAATTTTAAGTTTCTGATGTCCTGGATATTCTAAATGTGTTGTATTTAAGCCACTGTATTGTTTTCAGGTCCTACATGGCGAGGGATCTGAAGACTGGACTCTACAGATAAAGTTTGTTCAGAAGAGAGACAATGGCACTTATGAATGTCAGGTAAGGGATATCCTGTATATTTAGATGATAATATTTTAAACCTACTTTACTCAAATTAAAGAGAAAGTTGTTTTGTAGGCAGAAGAAAGGCAACTATGGTGATTAATCCACCAGCAAGAGGCTTATGAATATTTTGAATCTAAATAAGTATCGAAATAAGATTTAGATTGGAATACTTTCTAGATTTATAGGCATAGACTTTGATGTAAGTACACAATACATTTTAGAGTATTATAAGAGAGAATTGGAGTATAATCTGAATCTCTTTAAAGATGCTCAAAAGCCCAAAAAAAATATAACATCAAAATTAATATGTTCTCATTTAGGTAAATAGAGTGATATTTATTTAAAATGTATATATTGTAAGTAATTCCCTCGCGAGATTAATATAATCTTTTCTTTATATTTACAAAAACTCAAGTAGGTACCTACTGAAACTAGACTTTTAGAAAGTCAAATAAAATGAGAAATAGATTACTCGAGCTGTAGGTTTTACTTCAATGTCGTTGAAGCCGTGTCTAGAAAAGTAATTGGGAACAGCCAACCGAAGCAATTTCTAACTTGAAGGATTTAGAAACTTAGAAAAACAATCTACGTTTTAGGGCGAGACAAATGGGTTAAACGAGATTTTGATCTTCTTTTGTTCTGGCGTCAGACTTGCGTAACATATTTCTTTATTTCTTTTTTTTAAGTTAATAGCAAAATCTTTTCAGCCAATATAATCACCTCGTTATTTATTTTCTTTTTTATTCTAATTTTCTGTTAGTTCTGGAGCTATGATTGCAATGATTACTTTTCTATTGTTGAACTTGTGGTTTTTGGGCAGTTTTATATCATCAAGCATCAAAACGCAAAAACGGTTTAACCTTTAATGCGTAGTTGAGCGAAATGTTTATATTTGGCATAAAAAATATTTTGTATTTAGACCGTACCAAGTGGAGGAGAGGGTCTCTATCTAACCCGTTGGAAAAGATGCGTGGTAGATATATATGTATGTATGTGTACTCATTGCCACCCTCCCCAAAATATTTTAACAATATCATACTTACAAACTCCAAAAATATCTATCTACGCCTCGTAAAGAAGGGAATATGAAGAGTAAATCAAATTTCGTATTCAATATGAGCTTCAAAAGATTCCATATACGCGGATGGGTGCGGGATTACCTAAAGCCATCGACAATGTCTAGAGCTAACGGGGACTGCCTTGAATAGCATATTCATATTATAGGTATACTAATTTTATCAAGCTGAAAAACTTATGGAATAGGTTCTTAGTTTTGTTACTCGTATTTTGTTAATATACCTACCCATGTATATAGGGTGACTTTAAATTAGTGAATGATAGATAAGGATATGCATGTACTCCTAATAACAAACAACTTTTATTATGGGGCCAAGTTCAAAATTATAAAAAAAAATGTGCCGCCATACTATCAGCTGGTCTGGCATTTTGTATGGGGTGTTCAAATTTTTTGAATTATTTCGGCCTTGGTCCCATAGTAAAAGTTGTTTGTCATCACGAGTAGGTACATGCATATCCTTTTCTATCGCTCACTAATTAAAATTCACCCTGTATATTTTTATGCCAAGCTCTACTCTATAGTCTTCCTAAACTAGTCCTACTCTAAAGGTTGTCTGTAACAGATCACTTATAGTGATAAGGCCGCCTTTGCGCACAATGTTATAGTTTTAAGTTTTATCTGTATCTCTTTGCGTGCAATTAAGTTTTTCTATCTATCTATGTAAAAGGTTATGTATCTTCCTATTTAACTAACTTATAGGTCTTGATATGACTAAAATTCCGACTGTACGCCTACCAGTTGGCAAACAAGGTGAACATTTTGTATCGCTGACGTACCTACCTTAAAGCCAGTTGCAAGAATGGTTAATTACGCTAATGCTCTATTACACCTATAGCTGTCACTATCATTATTAAAAATCAGAATAGGACGATACGATGTTTAATTAATCATTAGTCAAAGCCTTTCATGCAAATGCAGCTTGGGGTAAGCTTTATAGTACCTAGTTACTGTTGTATACCGAAGTAGAATTAGAATTATGGTCCAAGGGTCCAAGGCTTGCTCGTACCATCATCTCCTGACCTAAGCTCTAAATTCAAAACTTGTAATACTGCCAAAACAAATGAAGTATTAGAAAAAAGTCTTTACGGAAGAAAGATGTTTTCCATTTCCCTTTTAATAAAAAATAAACAATGATCTTCCTTTTTTTAAGTATTTTTTTCTGAATAGCCTCGAAGATCTCTCAAGGGGTTAAATATTCATAGAGGCTCGCGCACTGAAATTATTCGCGAAGCCTTTCGGCTGGCGATGCGCGATACATTTTTAAGATAAGGGCGGAAAATCCCTGTAGAGTTGGTAGGCTCTCAAACCCTGCCTTATGCTGGTAACTTCCTTATTATATTAACATTTAGTTGCAGAAAAGGAAAGTAAAGTAAATTGTCCTTTAGATTGTGCACAATTAATAGCAGATTTTCTTCGATATCATACAAACAAACATATCTGTCACGCCTCTTTCCCATCGGGGTAGGAAAAGACAACTTCCCTCCACTTGCTACGATCCAAACACACTTCTTTCACTTCATCCACATTTATCAATCGCCTCATCGCCTCATACATGCACGTCATTGTAGGGTAGTACCTACTCTTGATTTGCCCCCTTTCGATATCACCTTTGTTTAGTGTTTTTTTTTGCGACTGGGGTTACTAAGTAGGAAATTCTATAAGAGTACAAAAATAAACTTGTTTTTTTGGCACGAAGTTCGTTTGACCTTTGACTTTTGATCTTTGAATTTTACGTGTTCCGCATAAAAATATATGTCAATATTAAAAATGTTTTCGCGTCCGTAAAGGTTAGAGCCATCGAACGTCTCCCTATAGAGCTCCAAATTTTGTATTAAGTTAACTTCTTTTCTACTTAGATATTTTGTATACAATCTTCTTAATACTATTTACCTTTTATTCAAGTAGCAATTAGGAACTCTGTCTAGGTACCCGATAAACACATCTGACTAACAACTGAAGAACAATTAGATACAATCATTGAGGGACGAAATGACGGTATTTGATTTGTTTAGTATGATTTGTCTCAAAAATCTACGTTTCCACATCTGATAAAACTTAACTAAATAAGTACTTTCTATTAAAAAGAAGAAATGTGTTTATATCGTAAGGAAGGAAAAGGTCTCTGCTTTCTAGCAGAGACCTTTTCCGTGAGAGTGACCGTGAGAGACCGTTTCGCGAACCTTTTCCGAAGCGTGACAGATATGTATGTATGTATTTTCTTAAAAACGTCAAAACCTATAACAATAGACCCAAGATACCCAAGGGTTTACAATCCGAGAGCACGTGTGATGATAATTAAAAAAAATATGCGTTCGTTTCATGTTTTCGCCCCAAATAGGATTCATCACAGAATGGTTTAACAACAAATCCTGTAGGGAAATTTTAATTAACGCGGAATAGAAACGAGCTCTGACGACATGGTTTTTTAATACTGAGTGTTTGGAAATGTGATGTCCATCCAAAGTTGATGGATGAGTGAAATTTTAAAATGTCTGATGCTGGAAATTGCGAGTGAAATTTTAAAATACTTATCTTACCTAAAAATAGAAAGGCGGAATTATAGTAACGTAATTGATGTACTTTGATTCACGCGTTAGGTAAGAGAAAGAAACACAGAAAAAAATTCGTCATCGTCTACGTAAAAAATATTCGCCATCGCTTATCAGATAATAGGTAAGAAAAAAACATCAGAAATTATTTAATAAAAACCAGTTTCAAACCATACTTTTAACATACATGACGACCTAATAAAAGCGTGTTAAAAAGTAAATAAATAAGAACTAGATTCGATATATTTTTCTTCACTTCTACATAGCACAGACACATTTAAAATCAAAAATGCGAGTGACATTGGTCAATAAATTAATTTTTGAAATATTTTTTTCTAAAACCTTTATTAACACCCTGTGTATTAACAAAATTGACTGCGAATCTGGGAGATTGGATTTTTTGATCGTTTTAATTTTATTCAGGCCGCGTCCGACCTTTCTTTCAATGTGCGTTGGGTGATAAATATTGAATAACTTATTTAGCGGCGCCATATTGTATTTTAGCTATGGTTTTTTGGCGGAACGAAATGATTAGTTCTTTTTTATTACACGCTTTATATTAGCTTCACTTGTAACTATGTATGTAAACAATTCTTGGAATCTTAATTTGACCCACTTCCCGGTCTTCGAATAGGATGAAATTTTGCACACGCGCTGACTTCTGATGACAATACAAGGGGTACTTTCGAACTGACCTGATGATGATGTAGCATATTTAGTGCGAGCTAAAGAGTTTTTTGAACTACCTATTATTTTTTTGGAAAGGCGTTTGGAAATGATATTCAAATATGGAACTTCAAATTGTCAGTATAGAGTAAAAGTACTTAGCTATCTGAAACGTAGCGATGGCACCAACTTCTGAAATTGAACAAGAGTTCATAAGTATCCTAAGCTTACGTAAATTTACGAAGAGACTGATGAATATTGAAGCAAAAGAGGTGTGCTAGGATTGTAGCAAGCCTACTCCTTTGTAAAAATGGCATGACACATAATGTAGTCTTCATCATATGCTGAGATTCTGAGATATTTGATTGAAGTAGCCTACCTCACATAATAATATGGTCTTCTTTCGATAAAGCGATCTTTCTAACATATTGTGTACGTATATCTTTGTAATATAAGCTATTTAATTGATTTAGGTATAATATTTATTTTCTTTTGACTATTCGAAGAACCTTTATCAAATCATATTCGATATTTTATCTGGATTTAGACAAAATATTATATTATATCCCTCATCCTAATGCTCCAGTACACTTTCAGGAAATTAAAAAAGAAATAGGTTCCTAGATAATGCTATAGCTATAGCAGCTTCCGTCCGAAGCAATTTCATTTGGAATTGTTAATCGTTACGCTGTGCAACCGGCCGTGTACAATTAGATGATTGTACTGTCGGTAAAGGAAAATCAACTCTGATTCAGTCTAACGTTTTTAATCAAGGTTCTTTTTTCGGTTTCATTCCGTTTTTGGTTCCTAGAATATTTTATTTGTGGTTGTGTTGGATATCTGAATGGCAGGTCACATGTTATTTTCAAAATATTTCGAAATTAATAAAAACCAAATGTCAAGATTTATGCTGATATGAAATGAAATGAAAATCATTTAATCCTGTAGGTTTTGACAACCTTTAGGATGGGTTATTTTTTAAAGTTAATGCTAGATTCGCAAGAATGCAGTTTTCCCCAGAGACGAACTTAGCAAGAAACTCTGTAGGGGTCAATTTAAGTTTTACAATATATGATAGATGAGAGCATGATTTTGTCTTACACGCAAAAACAGCTGAACGAAAAATGAAATTTTACAATATTGTAGATGATGTTTTTGAGATGCGATGATATACACATGCGTACGAAGTTTCAGATAGCGTTTAGTAATTAGATATATATTACTACTCAACACCTAACTTTTATCTTAGACATAGATATGTATTGCCAAGTTTCGAATAAGATCGCACATTCCGTTTGGGGCCGCAAAATTTTGAAATAATATTTTTTTTCTTAAAGCATCTTTATTTATTTTCAACATTAGCATCATTAATATTAGATAATATTAGTATTATGTATTTTTACCATGAAAATCATTAATATTAGTATTTTCTACTTTAAACAAGTACCTACATAATTACATAAGGTCGTATAACTACCATCAATCTACTAAATAAAAACATAACTCACCCATGATTACTTTCACATGACGGTTTTTGTCTATTCAGCCTTATATCGAGCCTCCATTACTGCATGATGACGACACTACAATTCAAGTCACGTCGCCTCTTGATTGTTTTGTTGGCCCTCATGTATAACGCATTGTAACTTATTCCTTTTATTTACCTAAGAAAGCCTTTTTAGAGATACTAGTCGGTAATAAAATTTTCTTATGTACCCTTTTTGTTTAGGAATTCGATTGAAGACAATAGATTCAGGGCACACGAGTGTTAAGATGTTTTTGGTTGTGTAAGTATTTATTTTGTTTTATTTGTTGATTTTGATAGAAGTTAGGACGTTATTCAAGGCAGTTTTTCAAAAGTAATGTGTAATTCTAAGCAGGACTTCTCGATTTCAAATCAAAGCTGATATAATGAAAATTATGATGTGGACAGGCGTTTATTTAAAAAGTTGGGTTTTAGTCGATTGTTAAGTCGATTTAATTCGAAATACACTTTTGGTCAGTGCTTATGATATAAGGTCGATTTTCTTTCAAAATATCTTTTAATTTTTTTGTTTCGATAATCGCCTTTTGCTTTCGATAACGAAAGTTTCGTGACTCTTATGACTACCTATTTCTGCAACTGGCCGAAAATACGACAACACAAATTATGCCAACACTATAGTCAACCTGCTTTCTATTAAATTCAATTTGACCAACAAATTACTCGGATAGCTCAACAATTCAAGCTCATAGAGAAATATGAAACGCTTCACTTAATCATGTGATCATGTGGATTGGATTCAGTGTATAACCTAGGCACAAATAGGACCTAGGTAGCCTGCTGTGTTAGAATTGATTGGGACCTAACGAGCCGTTTGGTTTGATTGGCAGAATGCCTAGTTGTTGTGTTTAGGTAGGTAGCTATTCTTAATTTTGTGAGTTAGGATAATACAAATAAGAATGAGTACTATGATATAGGAATTAATTTGCTTCGTGGGCACGCGTTGGAAGATATATTCTTCTTGTAAATATGTGCCTATTTAATTCTATGTTTGTATTGTTTTATAAATAAATATATCTATCTATCTAATTACTAGATTACGAGTAATATTTAGTAGATAGATGCTTCGTTTTAATAGAAGAGCAAACTAAATGATTACCTATAACTACAAGTATAAATATCTATCTATCTATACGTTGTTTTCTACTACTTTTACTTCGTGATTTCGTAGCCAATGTTCGAATGAATAAATAGCCTTACTATTTATTGAAAAAAAAACCAACTGCATTGAAAACATACTATTTTTTTTATTTTGATGTACCCAGTGTCACTCTCACAGTAAATACGAGCTAATGACACCACTAAGCTAAAATCTATCAAGCCGTTCTGGGCGTAGAGCGTGCCAAAGAATTATACATACCTACCTACATACTTACATACTCTCGAAAAACATAACCTTCCTGGCGCAATCGTGTAAAAAAGGATTCTTTTTATCTGCATCAAAAAATATGTCTTTACAAAACTTGTTTCTGTCCTATGAAAACACATCAAAAAACGACTCAATCACAAAGAAATCATAACAAAATAAAATAATAAATAAATATTGGGGGATATTTCACACACGGTCACCTGACCCCAAACTAGGCAAATCCTGTACTATGGGTATCAGGGACTGATAAATATACATAGATAAATATATAACACCCAAACACGGAACAAAAATTTATGCTCATCACACAAATGTTTGTTAACCGGCGGGGATCGAACCCGCGACCCGTGCATATGAGGCAGACTCACTACCGACTACGCTAACTGGCCTGTCGAAAAAATAACAGTAACAAACACACCAATAACAAAACACACACGAATCTACCAATTCAATACACCAATAAAGGGTACGTACGAGATAACAAGAAAAACATTCACTCAATGAATATTTAAATCAAAAGGTGTTCTATGCAGATGATATCGTTTTTGCATAAAGAAAATGATTTCGGGTATTGAGAGTTCAATAGACCCTTTTAAGACTTTTACCTATTCATTAATGTTTTGAAAATCCAGCTAATACAAATGTTAGATAGAAATGCTTCTTCTTAGCTATTCATAAGGATCGAGTAAATAAACTGTGTTGGGTTGTTTATTTGTTTGCGAAGTAAATGTTATTTGAGACGATGTGTTCGGTTCTGGCGATAAGTAATGAAACAATCTTGATTAAAAAAGGATCGACTCCAGGAGGTACCTACCTATGTCTTAATAATACTAAATCGTAACAAATCATTTTATGCTCGCAAAATATGTTAATATTGTTGAAATACGTGTCAGCCAAAAGAAACTTATTTTTTTTATTAAAAATCTTTTAATATTTTGATTTAATAATTTAATAACCTTTGTTACTAAGAAATCTTTGATTCATTTTCATAGAAATGATTTATAAATCTATTAAGCCATTACTAACTGCACACTATTGCATAGATACAATACTGTCTTGCCACTTACCCCCTTTCAGTGTTGTAATTCAAACACAGACACCGGAAACTAGCGAATGCCAGCGGCGCCTCTTGTCTTGACCTCTCAGATATTGCAAATTGCTTCCTTCCTGCTGATAGCTGCTCGGAGATCCTTTATCTATAATACTTGTATGGATTGCATGGACGTACATACGGACAGTTTGTCTGTAGGGAAATTTTGTGTAGATATTAAGAAAATAGATTCGTTTTGTGATATTTTGTCGATATGTATTTGATGCTGTTATAAGTCCTTTAGCGGCTGTAACCACACGTATGTTTACTTATTACAAATTGTAGCAGCAAGTTATTGGGTCTTGAAATGAAGCTCTTTTAGTACGGTATGCATATTCTTTTAATTTAATAATGTCCAATGCTAGAATTATGACAAAACAAATGCGAAATTTTGAGGGCGCCATTATGGTTTGATATTTCATACAAAGAACGCGTCCCGTGGCAGGCGGTTGGCAGTTTTTAACCCCCGACGCCAAAAGAGGGGTGTTATAAGTTTGACGTCGATGTCTGTCTGTGTGTGTGTCTGTGTGTGTGTCCGTGGCACTGTAGCTCCTAAACGCGTGGACGGATTTGGATGCGGTTTTTTTAAAATTAAAGCTGTTATTCCTGGGAGTGGTCTTAGACATATAATATGCAAATCGGTTCAGCCGTTTCAAGATTATCAGCTCTTTTATCCGCTGTGGTAGGGTTGTAGATTCAATATAACAGCAGATATATCGTGTTTGGATTCGTTTTGATCAGTGTTAAATTCGTAATATAATGCAATAGTGACAACAGATGGAGCTGATGCTGGAGCCAGGATTTCCAGCACTCCAACCATTCTTCAAAAAAGTAACAGCAGATATGTCGTGTTTGGATTCGTTTTGATCAGTGTTTAATTCGTAATATAATGCAATGTCGACAACAGGAGGAGCTTATAATAATTATTATAATAAAGGTTTAAAAACTTTGAAATAAAAATTAAATTAAAAATTTAAAAAACCCCCGACTATAAAAAGTAACAAATAAAATAAATATTATTTTGTCAACTGAACATCGCATTATATTTAATACAAATTGATAACTTTCATACAAACTTTATTTTGTCGGGGGACCGCTAAGTAGCTAGGTAAGAACGCAAAAATATATATCTACCTATCATAAGTAATCATAATGAGATATCAAAATTTAAAAAAATAATAGAATGCGGTCCCACGACGAAATAAAGTTTGTATGAAAATTATCAATTTGTATTCAATATAATGCGATGTTCAGTTGACAAAATAATATTTATTTTATTTGTTACTTTTTATAGTCGGGGTTTTTTTAAATTTTTAATTTAAGTTTTTAAAGTCAAACTACATTTGCCCCAACTGCAGGTGGTAATGCCCTAAATATGCATCATCATCATCATTTCAGCCCATAGCTGCCCAAGTGCCCACTGCTAAGCGTTGGCCTATCCGTGGTTCTCCAACGCAACCGGTTTATTGCCTTTATATTAAAAACCGAATATATTTTTCCTGTAAATATTTAATTGTATATGTTACCGGCCAAACCCGATTTCCGGACAAACTAGTTTTGCCAAGGCTCAACTAGTTCTTCCTATACGCGATAGGATTAACTAGTATAGCCTAGTCCAAACTAATTTGTCCTAAGCCCGATAGGACAGACCAGTTTAGGCTAGGCCAAACTAGTTGATCCTAATATCAATACACACACTCTAGGATAAACTGGTATGGCCTAGTCTAGACTAGTTTAGACTAGTTTAGGCTAGGCCAAACTAGTTGATCCTGATATAAGTACGCACACTCTAGGATAAACTGGTATAGCCTAGTCAAAACATATAGATATCTAAAAGTCAAAATAAATAGATGAACTAAATAAAATAGGTACTCCGTGTTTAGAAAAATAATCATCTTTATTAAACTATAATGATTCGTCATTATGGATAATTGATAATACAAACAATCATACTACATATATGTAGTAAACTAACAAATAACAGGTTAGTTTTTTTTTTATAGAAGCAATAATCAAATAGCAAATTAAAATTGTTATGTCGTTAAAAGTTTAGTCTTAGTTACATTTATGTAGTATGATTGTTCGTATTATTATTAGTATTTTATTTAGTTCATCTATTTATTTTGACTTTTAGATATCTATAATGTTTTGACTAGGCTATACCAGTTTATCCTAGAGTGTGCGTATTGATATTAGGATCAACTAGTTTGGCCTAGCCTAAACTGGTCTGTCCTATCGGGCTTAGGACAAATTAGTTTGGACTAGGCTATACTAGTTAATCCTATCGCGTATAGGAAAAACTAGTTGAGCCTAGGCAAAACTAGTTTGTCCGGAAATCGGGTTTGGCCGGTAACATATATGTTTGTATTATTTATTTTAATAAAGCAGTAACTAATTAAAAAAAAAACGAATATCCTACAATTGTTTTCAAATCAGCTCGTGGACCTCCCCTGCTGGACAAAAATCTATAAATGTTTTGGCAGAATTTAAATGTCCCGGCTTTTATTACACAACAGTTTTTCAATACCACACACGGCTAAGAGCAAATACCAACCCAACTTCACAAGGCACCCTCGTAATGTGCTCCCTAAACACATTTTCTAGTAAACAAAAGGTGCTTCCGCTAAACATTTTCTTAAACAACTCCAATTGTGCACGTTTCGTTTAAACTATTCGCTTAGGGAAACCGAGATGGCTGTGTCTGTTTGTAAAGAGGGTTACAGATAAAGGGAACTCGTTTGATCTTATAAAAATTCATAGATAAATTTTAACACATACTTAAATGATTATCGTTATCAGAATATAATAATTGATTTACTCGATTGTAGAGATTTAGCTATACCTACGCACTTTTCAGCAACAATGAAGAACCCAAAAAGTATTTAACATGAGTGAATTTGGACTAATGACTTAATTAAAGTAAAAGCATATTTATTTCTATATTTGCTTATACAAAATGAAAATAAATAAATGAACCTAAGTAGCATTTATGACCTTCATGTAGCGGAGATTCGTAAATTGAACAAAATACCAATATAGTAAGTTGAGTAGGTACATAAAGAGTAGTTTTCTAAAGTTGGCATTATAAAATACCTTATAGGTATAAAAAACACAAAAACTACTTACATAAAAGTTGCCAGCAACATCAGTGTGCACAACTTTTGAAAAAGGAATTTTCAATTTTCAAATTCCCGCTCTAAAATACAGGATGTTTATTTCCAGGTGTCAACGCGGACAGGCATCGTGTCCCACTACGTGCGGCTGCAAATTGTAGTACCGGAGGCTTTCATTCTTGGCTCCGGGGAGCACCATGTAGACATGGGGAGCGTTATTCATCTTATTTGTATTGTTGAGAAGGTTAGTAGCTTTTTTAAATTTCTTTTTTTTCTTATTATATTATGAGATAACTAACATCAGCATAATCTATATACTAAAGAAAGCATTACAAGTTATCCACAAACTAGAGTTCAAGAGAGAAGAGAGAGATCAGAGAAAGTGGAGTGGAGTGGAGATCATTTTTAAATATGTATTATTTGTGTTTTATGATGTGGTTAAAGTCTGTCCGCGATCCTTTAGTTTTTTATCGCCAGTCCTTTGAAAAGTTATAAAATATCGTAAATACTGTAGCCTATGAGTTATTCTGATGTGTACCTAAGCAGAGATATTATGAAGTATCATTAAAATGTATTCAGTGGTTTTTGCGTGAAAGAGTAACGAACATTCTCACATTCACCCATCCATCAGCACAAACATTGGTATGTGTAATATTACTAATATCAAAATGATATGCTAAGTAGCATTTCCAAAGTATTTTGTATTCATCCGCTACAACCCTAACATCTAATAAACGAAAGCACTTCGGAGTTCCTTACATTATATTATTACGAACATAAACCTTCGATTGGAGAGAAATGAAGCCGAATTGCTTTAATAAAAAGGGGGGAACTAATAAAAGTAAATGTGCAAAATATCGTCAAATTGTTACAACTTCACCTTAGTGTTTCGGTTTATTATCACTAGCAATCAGGGATGGCCAAATTTGGAAGTAGACTAGCGGCCGTTCCCAATGAATATTGGGAATTAATATACATAGATAGAATTATCTATCCCTGGTTTTTCCCTTCTGGAGATAGTAATATGTAGTTATCTATCTTAGAAATTTTCGTTCCTATAAACCTACCGCTGTCAAAAAGTCTATGGGATTCTTCTGAAGGATAAATCAGACGTGACAGCTACGTGACAACTCAGACAATTATCTGTCTTTAAATATTGGGAACGGCCGTAATACCTGAGTAGAAACTGTGGCGTGATTGGTTCTCACCAATGGACTAAAGATCTGCCTAAAGATCGTGATCACATTTTAATCCACAAGAAACAAAATTATGAGAAAATATGACAACTACTTTTTCTATACACTACGTCAATAACTTGCCTAAAACATTGTAGAGATTTTGTATCACGTATTTTGGCGTAGTGTCATATTAAAACTAATTTGAGGTTTTTGCTTACGAAGTCCGTGTTGAAATCACGACGATTTTTTATGTCGGTTAGACGATAGAGATTGCTTACATGAGTTATTCGTATGTAGGTACAAAAAACCCATTTAGAGAAATTAATTAACAAAGTTAGAAAAAAATGCCCTCGAAAAAAGTACCCTACCTGGCAATAAAAAGCAGAAACACTGGCAACCCTAAAGCACTTATTATTCCAGTTTCACAACATGACATGTTTACAACTGCGACACACATTTTATGATCTCGCGAAATAATCGTAAAAATCGTCTGTTTTATTTAGGCGCGGTGAATTCGGCCGGAATAAAATATGCCACTTTTATGGTAACTACTATAGATACGGGCCTTCGGATACTACAGATGATAGATACGATGCCTATAGATACGAGAGATAGGCGGGTATGATGATGCAATACCGTTTGCTCGCTCATGTAAATAATAGCCATAGACTTTTAGGTTTTCGTAACCTTTTCTGGAATCCAATCTGTTTAGCTAAACTATACGAAAAATACACGAAAATATGATGAATAAGTAGGTAGATATTCAACAAATTGAGGTGAAGATATTTTATTTAGGTATATTTTTATTTGAGCGTACAAAACGAAATGATTTTTGAAAAATATGTTTGCTCTTTGTAAAGTAATGTTAATAAAACATCATCACTCCGATTGTAGGTATAAAAACGCTATTATTTGGATTAAATAAGGTCTGCTTCATCGAATCTTAATACCTACGGTACTTGGGATATTTCTGAGCGTCTGGCACACATTTTTTCATCGATTCATTAACAAAAGACAATCAAGAAAATCGCGAGGTCTCGTTAGATGCAGGTGACATTGAAGCGGTCGCGCTGGAGTGAAATTGGAAAGGCCTATGCTCAGCTGTGGGTGACTATAAGCTGTGATGATGATGACGAATAACTTTTTTTCTTTTTTTTAGCCTATGTTGTCCCACTGCTGGGCAAAAGCCTCTCCCATGCTTCTCCACACATTTCTGTTGGTGGCAGTTTCCCACCAATCTTCCCTAAATGTGTTCAGGTCGTCGCGCCATCGTTTCTTCGGCCTACCTCGGCGGCGCTAGCCGTCTTCCGGCACCCATTCTGTGGCTATTCTCGCCCAACGCTTTGTATGCATGCGACTGACGTGGCCAGCCCAGTCGAACTTTAATTTGGCGGCTTTTCGTCCAACATCCGCGATTCCAGTATTGGAACGCAGCACAGTGATGATGAATAACAAATAAAACTAATCAATCTAATTTAGAAGTGGTATCTGCTTACCCCAATGGGAGAGAGGCGTGACGGATATGTCGGTATGTAAGTATGTATGAAATCTAATTGTCTTATAACTTAATTCCAGAGCCCGACCCCTCCACAATACGTGTTCTGGTACCACAACGATCGCATGATAAATTACGACGCGACTCGAGGCGGGATCACAGTGGAGACGGAGCCGGGGGCGCGTACACAGTCCCGTCTGACAGTTAGAGGAGCCACGTTGAAGGATTCAGGGAATTACACCTGCAGCGCTAGTAATACTGAGCCAGCATCTATTCATGTGTTTGTTAGTGAAGGCAGTGAGTATCTTTGGTTTTTTAATATATAGGAGAATTTGAAAGTTTGAGATTAGCTGTCACCTATATTGTACCTAGCTGTTTTTAGGAGCACTGGCCACTTTATGTGAAATAAATCATACTGCTTATCGAGATAATTAAATGCTAGAGCTAATGGTAAAAATACAGGCAAAAAATGTCAAGAACTACTTTTAACAAACCTATTTTTACGTTTGTACAGTAAATTACATAAAGTTCTGCATGATCCTAACGTGCAAAATATAAAGAAAAATTCACTCGTGAGCGGCACGATACGTCGCGTCGTTGCCAGCAATCCATAGAATTTGATATTCAAGATGAACTTACTTACCACAGGTTAATAGACAATTCTCAAAATTGCACAAAATTGTTACTTACCTTCTTATTAAGCTCTTACATCCCAATGACCCATTATAAACCCAGACACAATAGATTTTCTATTGTTCTTTTTTTTCTGGGATGTGAAAGATTAATCCGCCATTTTGTAAACTTCCAGGCAACAAGATGGCCGCCATCCTCCGCCGCAACACGAGCGCGATTCACAGCATCACTTCAAGCGTCACCTGTATTCTGCTGCTCGTGTCTATTATGATACATTTCGGTTTGCGATGACGTTGAAACGCTCATACGTAGTTAAGTATAGTTTATTTTAGGCTTGGATGTAGTGAAAACTTGGGGTTTTTGACTTGATTGTTTTGGTACGTGGTTAATGAAAAAGAGGTGTTTCTGTTGCATATCATGAGAATTTTGCAAGCTAATTGCGGAAAAAGTGTTTCTATTTTTACAAACCCTTTGAATAGGTATAAAGGGCGCGTTAAAAATTGACCCTTCTGTTTTCCAAACACAAAAGAAGACGACAACTCAATATTAATTTAGAACCTCTAGTTTATTTATCGACTATTCTTATTTTGTAATTTATTCAGAGTATTGCCTTCAAATTCGATTTAAAAACATATTTTTGACACGTAAATAATTGATGATTCTTCGTTCATAAGTACGTTCCTAAATAATCAAGTCATAAACGAAATCTTGTATGAAGTAAACATTCCAATTGTAAAGTTTTTACTAGACGCAAAAGCGGAGTTTTGTGGTGTAGTAACATACATTAGGCAGTTCTAGAAAATAGTCTAAAACATTGCTATTTTCGACCTAGGTTGGTTATTTTTATTTATTTATTTATTTAACAGTTTATTGTAAGATGATAGTACAGAGACAGAAAAAAAAGAGAAGTATAGGTAGTATTTTTATTCACTGCAGTTTGATATTTTTACTAAACGAAAGTAAATTCCAATTCTGATTAGTTAGGTAGGTACTAGTCTATAAATTTTGTAGCAATTTACTACGCCGTAGCAAAGTGCTACGCATAACGCTACACCAGGCTACACCACAAAATATTACGTGACTTTAGAACATTAAATCTCATTCATTGTATAAAATATATTCTTTTTTACATTTAATTCTGTAATTTAAATTTAATCGACAGTTATACGTAAAATAGTACCTGTAAAATTTTCCCTCCTCCGAAAAATCCAATATGGCGTCAATTATAATAAAACTAGATAACAAATGAACAATATAGGGCCATGTATAGGATGTCTTTTAATTTAATATTCAGAAAACTTCTTCCTCGTATAATATTTAAGTTTTTTGGCACCAAGTGCGAAGTGAAGAAAAAAAACTTGCTCAAATACTATCTTTTAAAAAAGCTGCTTGGATTGTATGTAATTAATGTTTTTTTTTTTTTTGTTTTAAGTTCATATAAAGGCTTAACATGAAGAACAAATAATTGAGGATAAAATAAATATTTAATTGAGAACAAGAATCTAATTTGAAGGAATGCTTCTAAGCTTCAACATTTTCTTTTACTAAAATTAAATATAAGTATGCAATTCTTATTATTTTAATTAATTAGCAAATAAACATGTTTATACTTGCATTTATCATAAAAATAATTTAGTACTCAACCGCGAAACATTGTAAAAACCTCGTCATAATATCCAATTCCTCTAAACATTAGTGAATACTATAAATAAATAAAAAGTTATAAATAAATTTATATAATACATAATTATATTAAAATTATGGTAATTCCAAGGAGTTTGACTTAGCGTAATTCGAATTTTTAAGCAATTTAATTATTAAAGAAATTAATATATTGGTTAATTGGGCACCTATGAACAAATAAAGCTACATAACTGCCATTTTATAACCCGTAAGTGTTAAATTGAGACTCCAAACATAAAGTGTGACTTTGAAAATAGTTGATAAATTTAAATCCCAGATTTTATTACATAAATACGAAGAACTCTACCAAAGTTGGTCCTTTATATTTGAACGACGTCAAAGTTGGCCGTTTTATGCTTGAACGACGACAAAGTTGGCCCTTTTATATTTGAACGACAAAGTTGGCTCCATAATGAAAAATCTTCGTGTTACAAATAGAGCCAGGGACTTCAATTTGTTGATACTCTATCACTTTATATGAGCATACAAATCAGGTGTCGAGTAAACCCTTGCAGGTTGTACCAATTAGGCTCGGCGCAAATGAGACACCGACGGTCGCTGTCGCGCGCTACCGCCACAATGTCAGAAGCGAGCAAGTTCCGAGCGAGCGTGCGAGTGAGCGAGCGAGCACTATTGTAGTGAGTCGCCGCCACCGGCTACACATTTGCGCCGCCGCCATACAATTCATATGAAAAAACGTGTTAAGTCACAGTCGCTGGCCACCGCTCGCTGTGGTCGGTGGCTCGTTTGCGCCGAGACTTAGAAATGAAAGTCGTTGCATTTACATATCTTATTATGACGATCATTTCTAACTTATTCCAAGTAAATAGGTGCCAAATTAACATACCTTTAGGTACTTGTAGAGCTGTAATTTTATAACAGAATATTGTAGGCACATCGCTATAATTATTTAATACCCTACAGCTAACATCTAAGCTACATAATTGCTTGTAGCTGCACCACGATCGCATTTTTTATTTGTTCGGCTATTTATGACATGGCTGTCGTCATTTCTTTTATTACCTACCAAAATATATTTTTAATATTTAATGAATTACAATATTATAATCATTTGCTTGTAATTTTTTGGAACTAATATGTAGGTAATCTATATATATAAAAATGAAACCGGTTTTCCGTTGTCACGGCATCACGCCTGAACGGCTGGACCGATTTCGCTAATTCTTTTTTTAAAATGTTCATTGAAGTCAAGGATGGTTCTTACGGTGAGAAAAATTCGAATAATTGCCGGGAAAGCCCTAAAACAGACCTTTTCTTTTTCCCATACAAATGTTTTCTTACTAAAATGTAGAGTCAATTTGAACTTTATTCCTACACAATAAAGTTCATTCTAAGGCGGGACGAAGTTCGCCGGGACATCTAGTTTGTTATAAAACTACAGCAGAAATAGGAGAATTATATATAAATAAATTAAAATAGATATTATCTACGCAATGATCAGTATACTTGGATTCTAAGATAAATAAAATATATTGTCTAATTCTAAAGTTTGTTATTTTCTGTAAATATAATTTAAATATATTAATAATAAATAAATAAAATAGCGTTTAGTTGTAATAGGTACTGTTGTAAATAACTTGTCAATGTTATTAAAATTACTGTACAAATGATTTTGGTGATCCTGTATGCAATAAACATTTCTTCGGATATAACTGTTTTAATTTGAAATATACAACCTGCATACACCAGAGAAGAAATTCGAAGGTGTATGTGAAATCCGCGAACCCGCACTTGGCCAGCGTGGTGGATTTCGGCCTAATCACTCTCTGTATGAGAATAGGCTCGTGCCCCTCGGACATGGGCTGATAAAGAAGAATTTGAAATATTTCAGTTGCAGAATGGATCTTTAACTTAACGATCCGTTAAAGCTGACACTGTATTTGTGATGAAGAAAAGAGAACATGATGTTTATGTTGCACTTTTTATTGTTTAAAGTAGGTAGCATGATGTTATACATTTTACGTTATTACTATCGGCTTCCCGCGACTGCGTACGCATTTGTCGTCATATCTTGGAAAAAATTCATGATATCCCAAAATAATATAGCCTATGTGTTGTTCTCATGCATAAGCTACAATATTGCCAAGTTTCATTCAAATCTGTTCAGTCGTTTTTGCGTGAAAGAGTAACAAACATCGACGGGCACAAACATTGACATTTATAACATAGGATATTATCTTAATAAGTAAAAAAGATAAATATTTCTTAACATCATTTTATTCTTCATATTTCCAACAACACTTGACAATAAATAAATACAATAAATATGTACTTAGCAGGCACTAAATTGAGAAATAGAAATCTAATGCTCTAGATTTTTTAAATTACTGCCTAGATTATTTAGGACTCATATTTTGCGACAGTTAACAACCGTCATAATTAAAATGCTATAAAATGCTTTAGTGCCTGACCAGTTGGGTCATACAGACATAAAAAACAAAAAATGTCACCCCTGTTCCCGAAAGTTAAGGACACTGGGAGCTAATTTCTCAACTTAATGCATATCCGCATAATCTGTACCCGATGTAGTTTTGGCCTGCATAAACATTTTGAGGATTGGATGCTCCAGCATCCTTAATCATCAGGAACAGGAAAGATAATTTTGAACCTAATCCTGTGTATGATTCATTTGGCATGATCATAATGCCAACTGGCTGCATGATTCTGACAATGCTGTTGGTCGTGGGTTCGAATCCAATACACAAACATTATGATGGAAATAGATGTTTGTCTTGAGTCTGAGTGTTTGTATGTATATTGTATGTATTTAACAATAAAAAATTGCAGTAAGCTTTACTTAACTTGTCATTGGCAAATTCCATAAATGCTATTTGAAAAAAAAAACTTTTATAATCATACAACTCATGTAAGATTCCTGTTTTGATAGCAAAATCGGTAGGTAATTTTAATTTTGATTAGAAATAGAACGTGCTAGGCTAGTTCTAAGATTTTTCCGATCAAGAAATTAATAAACGGCATTTTCAGCTGATCAGGCGTAATTAGGCCATAGTACTACGAATAACAATACTATAGAAAAGAAACTTGATTTGATTGATTGAAAAATAATCATACAATTGCCAATTTGATTTTGGTTCCACAAAGTTGACAAATAAACAGCAATTACTTTCACGCGATTGGTCGCGTCAAGGTCACATCCCCGACAAGCCCAATCCCCGACGAGTCGGCAACACGTGGTGGCAGCCGATTGGCGCAATCTCGGTTGATATTTTAAGCCCCGCCTACTCCGGTTAATATTTCGCGGAACCATTTTTTTAATTCAATCACATTTCTACAGTGTAACAGAAAGTTTTTTTTCGAGTTACGACCCATGTTCCTTGGGGAAAGTTGTTCAGTGTCCTGAGGATTTATACCCCCTTTCTGTTACACCCAGTATAGTATTGTTATTCGTAGCCAAAATATGATACTTTTATCAAACTCGGCCATAAAAAATAAGCTATAATTTTCCTTACATATCTACGTAGCCTCTTACTCTCATAATGATTTGTTGGAATCAGTATCTTGGTCTTGTTGCTTTATGAGGTTCCAGTAGAATCCTTTCTGTTTCTTCAACTGGTCGTGGGTGCCCATCTGAAAGGTTATGCTGTCAGTTTAGGAAGTCATAAAGTTTTATAAGATGACTATAGTTTTAGGATACAACTTTAACTGATGATATTATTCGAATATATGAAGAAATATATTGAGAAATGAATTCTTACTAAAAGCTCTTTGTTTAAGCCTATGTGTATCGGAAGCTGATAAATAATTCGTTAACTGTCATTTCACACTGAGAGATCCGCCGTCAATTAACGGTGAAATCTTCACCGTGACTTTACGCCCAATGGGTGAGAGGCGTGATGGATATGTATATGTATGTATGTAGTGTTCAGTAGCGTGAGTAAATGTGTAGGAAAAGAACAACCCTAGTTTCTTGCTAGGTTCTTCTCTGGGGGAAAACTGCGCTCTTGCGAATCTAGCATTATTTAAAAATGACCCGTCCTAAGTTTTGTCAAACTAAACCTACAGGATTAAATGATTTTTCATTTTTCATTAGGGTGGCCAAACCCGTGTAGAATTATCGAACTTTTTAAGTAGATACCTAGATAACTCGAAATTTCAAAGGAAAAAAATATTAACGATTTACATTCAATATAATGTTTTGAAAAAACATATTTGGATAAGGTGGAGGGTCCAACAACAAGGGCGGATCCAGCTTTGGCGCCAGGGGGGGGTCACATATAAAGAAATTTTATTTTTTCAACTTAGAACAAGAATGTGTTGAAGTTTAGTCGTTCTGATTCGTTAAGACCGAAATCGCAACTGTGAACCGTGAAAACCTAGCAAAATCGCCGGCCGTAGGCCGGCGCCCTAATTTTCAAGCATTTTCGTGCAAATAAGGCCGCCGGGCCGATAGCTTTAGTTTGTTTAAATGATCAGTGGCAGCGGTGGTGCGCAGGCGGCGCTTTTTTGACGCTTGAAGTTTGCGTTACGGCGTTGTGACGATGCGAAAAAGAGCGTTTTATTGTCGTATAGTAGGTAGCCAGTTCCTCGTGACCAATAGTCCTGTATCTGCCATTGATTGTAGGAAACTGGTTGCTTTTTCGTTATCAAGAAGACATTATTCCACGACTGCGCCACTTGCCACGCCTCTGCCGCCACTGCCGATTCTTGCGTTGCGGCGTCACAACGCGGAACTATGTTTCGGCCCGTACTGGTTAGGTGCTCACAAATTATCGGACGCGTCTGTAAGTGGCGTCTTTACCATGTATAAATAAAATAATTATGTTCAATTAGTGGTTCGCCTGAGTCCTGGAACCAGCTCAGGGGGGGGTCATGACCCCCATGACCCCCCCCTGGATCCGCCGTTGTCCAACAACCCTGTATAAACATACCTCAACGATCTGTCCTCTATTCAACACGACGATCAAATCGGCGTTCATTACAGTAGACAGTCGATGTGCTATTACCAACACGGTGCGACCTTTAGCGGCCGTTTCTAATGCTGTTTGCACAACTTTCTCGCTTGCTGAGTCTAGGGCGCTGTGGGGGAAAATCAGCTGGGTTTAGAGTTCGAGAATTAGGCTTTTTTTTAGGTTGGAAGTCGGTTAAAAAGGGTGTATTAGGTATTATTTATACATAGGTACGTATGAAGAGTTTATGCATAGGCAGAGGCTGCCCGCATCTTTTTACGCGTTGAATTGTCATATCTTGAAAAAAATACATAATATCTTAAAATAATATAGCCTATGACATAGGCCCTATGTGATACCGATGTTTAAGCTTAAATTGCCAAGTATCATCAAAATCTGTTCAGTGGATTTTGCGTGAGAGAGTAACAAACATCGTCACATCCATAGACACAAACATCGACATTTATAATATTACTAGAGGCTTCCCGCGATTTCGTCCGCATTTATCGTCATATCTTGGAAAAAATCATGATGTCTCATAATAATATAGCCTATGTGATATTCTGATGTGCAAGCTACAATAGTGCCAAGTTTCATCAAAATCTGTTTAGTGGTTTTTGCGTTAAAGAGTAACAATCTTCACATCTATCTATCCATCCATCCATCCATCCATCTATTCATCCATCTATCCATTCATCTATCCGTTTATCCATCTATCTATCCATCCATCCATCTATCCATCTACCCCTCCATCTATCCATCCATCTATCCATCCATCCATCCATCCATCCATCCATCCATCTATCCATCTATTCATCCATCTATCCATTCATCTATCCGTTTATCCATCTATCCATCCATCCATCCATCCATCCATCCATCCATCCATCCATCCATCCATCCATCCATCTATCCATCCATCCATCTATCCATCCATCCATCCATCCCTCCATCCATCCATCCATCTATCCATCTATTCATCCATCTATCCATTCATCTATCCGTTTATCCATCTATCTATCTATCTATCTATCTATCTATCCATCCATCCATCCATCCAACCATCCATTCATCCATCCATCCAACCATCTATCCATCCATCCATCCGCCCATTCATCCATCCATCAATCCATCCATCCATCAGCACAAATATTGACATTTATAATATATTATCAGTAGCATTAAAAACGTACCTAGTAGCCTCATCCAATATAATAACAGGTGGGTTCTTAAGAACAGCCCGCGCTATCGCTATCCTTTGCTTTTGCCCGCCGCTGAGCGCCATCCCTCTCTCTCCCACTAATGTGTTGTACCCATCTGGGAAGTTCTTTATGAAGTCGTGTGCGTTTGCTGTCATGGCTGCTAGGTAAACCTAGAATTATATAAATATTAAATATTAAAATTATATTATTTTTTTATTTTTATTATTTAATATGTTATTACTATTAAACTTTAAATTAGAGGAAAAGAAAGTAAGTAATTTATTTCCAGTTCAAGATAATAAGACCAGAATGTCTACTTCGCTCAAGTGAAAGAAAATAATGTCGTGTCGTTAGTGGAGTGCCGTAAGGTTTATACCTCGGAATCCAGGGCCAGTCAATGAATCTTAATATAAACCTTGAAAATATGTTTTTAATAGTATATAGAAAAATGTTAAAAAAAAAATTCTCCCCGCTCTCAATTTTTTTTTAATTTTTTTTTTTTTTTTTAGCCTAATTCTTCCCACTGCTGGGCAAAAGCCTCTCCCATGCCTCTCCAAACACTCCTATTATTAGCTGCTTCCCACCAATCGTCCCTAAATGAGCGTAGGTCGTCACTCCATCGTTTTTTGGGCCTAAAATTATTATAAACAATTATTAATTTTTTGGAGTTTTCATTGATTTATAAGTCATATTTTAAAAAGAACAACTATTATAAACTTGAAAACTTGATCTTGGATCTTTAGGGACTGCAGGTATACCGATGCACCATTCAAATACTACCTGTTTTGGTCCATTAGACTATTTTGCTTTAAACAGCGACTTAGTTTTTGCCTTTATCACTCCCTATTTCTTAGTCAGGCTGAAAAACAAACGCCCTACTAGATTACTTCTCTTAACTACTCGATTTTGTCAATTTAACCACCTTAACTCAACTTCTAAGTTTTTGAAATAATCCGACTTAGGTAAGTCTTCGATGTCTAATACCCCGAATTTGTTGTTTTTGCAATACATGTTATACCATTCTGGATTCGGAATAGCACAAGGCAGTTTTTAAAAACATTTGTTCATTAAGTTCAGAGTAAATTTTTTTCGTGGCAGCTGCTCAAAGTCGAGCTATTGTTTTTGGAGAGAATTAAAATTAACTTTGACAGTTAATTTGTCGATGTTCCACTTTAATCATCAACGAATTGTTTTCGCCATATCATAAGTAACTATCGAAGAAGCCGTTAACATACTTTTCTTTTTAATTAATTGAATATTAATCGCTCTCTGATACAAAAACCATCAAAAAGTGGTTCTTTTTTCAAAAATCACTAAAACGGGTCTAACTCGATACTCATAAGACTTTTCTATGGGCATGTAAGGCTTATTTGATGCACCTTAAGTCCATCTACCTTCGCCTACAATCTATATCAGCGAGATCGACGACGACGACAATAATGTACAATGATAAATAAACACTTTTTCCCCCTTCCGCCTCTCATTTTTCAGTAAATTGTTGTTAAAAATTGTTGTAAATCGAGATCGGTCAAATTTTTTTTTAACTTTATTTGAGGTTTTAATAATGCAGTCTCATACTTGATATACAGATTAATTGACTGGCCCTGGGTTCCGAGGTTTGACCATTTTTATGCCTTACGGCACTCTACTAGTGGGGCGCCGTTAGGTTTATACCTCGGAATCCAGGGCCAGTCAATGAATCTTTTGCCCAGCAGTGGGACGAATTAGGCTAAAAAAAAAATTAAAAAAAAAAAATTAAAAAAAAATTGAGAACGGGGAGAATTTTTTTTTTAACATTTTTCTATAAACTATGAAAAACATGTTTTCAAGGTTTATATTAAGATTCATTGACTGGCCCTGGATTCCGAGGTTTGACCATTTTTATGCCTTACGGCACTCCACTACGTAGCAAGAAGTCAAATCTTTGGCAGAAGAAATGCAAAGATGGCGATTACTCAAACGACAAGAGCCTAGCTTAGTAAATATATTTACTTTTTATTAATTTTGTATTAAATGTGATTTGGAGAATACTTTGTAAGCAAACAGCTTCTTTAGACTATGAATCCAATCCCAAAAAGGAAAGTATAAGTTCCTACTTCTTATCTCACCATTTTTTCGAGCAAAACTGCGGTGAGTAACTAGTTAACTCCACTTACCTCATGGTCAGTAGCATCCGGCCGTCCATATCGGATGTTCTCCTTGACTGTCGTAGCAAACAACACTGGCTCCTGACTAATTAACCCGAGAGCTCTTCCTCTGAGCCACTTGCTTTCCATCTCTCGTACGTCAACGCCATCTATCGTCACTTGGCCTTCGTTTACGTCGTAGAACCTAGAAGTGGAAAGAAAAAAATGTAGAAAAAGTGAGTTAGTCAGTTTTAAAGAATAAAAAAAGAAAATATTGACGAGGAACAATTAAATATTAAATAAAAAATATTATCCTCACACCTAAATGCTAAGGTAAAGTCTTACAAGTTTGATGTAAGTTCCCATTTACTTACCTAACTTTTCCTGGATATTGTGGGGTCAAATTTTTATTATTTATTTATGAATAGCTCTTTTGAAATATTTATTTTATTATTATGTTTCTGTGTTTATACTTGAGATTTGTAAAACTTAAATTGAAAAGAGCAACCCTACAGAGTTTCTTGCTAGGTTCTTCTTTGGGGAAAACTGCACTCTTGCGAATCTAGCATTAACTTTAAAAAAATGACCCGTCCTAAGTGTTGTCAAAACCTACAGGATTAAATGATTTTTCATTTCATTTCATAAGTAAATATTAAAATAAGTGGTAATATAGTCATAATGCCATACCTCTCTAAAAGAGCAGCTATAGTAGATTTACCGTTTCCAGATGTACCAACTATCGCAACGGTCTTTCCTGCTGGTATCTTCAAGTTGAAGTTCTTTAGGACTGTCTAAAATTAAAAATAAGATGATAATTTTATCGTCCCTATAAAAACGGTCTAGCAAACTTTTATTGGAATCAATATCTTATCTTGTCATTTGTGTACCAATGCTGGACAAAGCAACGGCCTCTCTCTTTATCCGCCATGACCGTCGGTCTCAAGCTATCTCGAGGAATCAATGTAATTATAACATTTTATAATTATACCTACATAGTAAGTACGAGCCGACGACTACGATAAATATAATAAAAGTATAACTTACAGCTTCAGGTCTCGTAGGATAAGCAAATGTGACATTCTTAAACTCAATATCTCCTTGGAATTCATGATACTTAATAACTTTCTTTCCTGACGTGTCCATTTGGGGTTCCTTGTTAATGTACTGGAAAAATTCATAAAACCAAATTATAATGTTGTGGAAGAAGGTGGTCTCTGCCTACCTCGATGGGACAAGGGCGTGATAGATCTATATTATATAGGTAGGTATGTATAATGTTGTATTACATTTCATATTTATAGGTTTTAAAATTTACTTGTTCTTACTAAAACTTTAATTAAACTTACTAAGAGATATTTTATATTTTATTTTGAAATTGATTTAAGTATTAGATCGGTATAGTAGAAACTCTTTTTTGTAGACATAACAAAATACCCATAACGAAACATCTCACTTTCTTGCTTGCCACAAGAAGTCTTTATTTAAAAATCGTTAATAACAAGGATAGAGTATACGAAATAGCGACAAAAAACTAAATACCTATCTCAACTAAACTTAACATACATATTTTATTATTGTAGTCCTTACCTCAAAGACCCGTCCACCAGCACTTATCCCTTTCACAACAGAGCCGAACAAAAGAGACAGCTGCGCGACAGAGCGTTGTACGGTTTGCGCGTTAACTAGGAACGCCATGACGTCACCGGCCGACATCTGACCGGATGACATGAGGTGACCGCCCATGAACATCGTTGCTAGTACCATGCTGGAAGAAGATAATGGTAAGTTCTTTTTCAAGGTCAACATTCTCTGTTAAGTAGTCGGACCAAAATAAATTATTTTCATGTAAAACGAGAAGAATTTTGTTTTCTAACCGAACTGATTGAGTGAGAACTTGGTTTTTAAATCATTTTAATGGGTCCGTAATTTAATATCGAAACTCATATGTTCGATTAACGCTAGTTCGACTGAACGTTTGTGCGAAAAGAGATTAGTGCGAAAGAACGTTTCGTCGACAAACGCTTGTTCGACTGAACGTTTGTGCGAAAAGGGATTAGTGCGAAACAACGTTATGTCGCCAAACGCTTGTTCGACTGAACGTTTGTGCGAAAAGGGATTAGTGCGAAACAACGTTTTGTCGACACACGCTTGTCCGACTGAACGACTCTTCGAAAATTTCAGAATCGCTCAGCACATATTGTAGTTAGGGATTGCAATCCGGTATCATTTTCAATCCGGACGGATTTCACCGGAATTTAAGTTTATTTAGGGCCTAGTATTTAGTGCTTTTAGTTCTGATAGTAATACATAAATAAATAAATAAAATATGTATTTATGAAAAATAAAATCACTTTAAATAATATTTTTTGTATTAATTGTATTTTTGGTACTATGTATTTGTAGGTACTAAATTAAATTCTTTTAAATAATAAAGTAAGTAATCAGTCTGACTCTCATGTGTTGTATTGTATTATATTATACATGTTATTGTTGTAATTATCTGAAAGTAAGTACTTCAGTAATAATACTATTAAACTGTTATTAATAATCTATTAAAAATCCATACAATAACGGTACGAGTTTGAAAGCGCGGTCCTTATTACCCACAAATCCATTTATAGTATATATTTGGGTATATGGATTAGGGCAACACATTACTATAATTAATGAATTACTAAAAAATATAATGTGCTAAGTAACAAAACGCAAAATTGTTATTATATTTTCTTTGAGATCATAACGCGACATGCTTTCAATGAATGTGGCTTGGACTTTAAACCACAATATGTGCTGAGCGATTCTGAAATTTTCGAAGAGTCGTTCAGTCGGACAAGCGTGTGTCGACAAAACGTTGTTTCGCACTTATTCCTTTTCGCACAAACGTTCAGTCGAACAAGCGTTTGGCGACATAACGTTGTTTCGCACTAATCCCTTTTCGCACAAACGTTCAGTCGAACAAGCGTTTGTCGACGAAACGTTCTTTCGCACTAATCTCTTTTCGCACAAACGTTCAGTCGAACTAGCGTTAATCGAACATATGAGTTTCGATATTAAATTACGGACCCCATTTTAATTAAATTCGATTTTTCTTCATTTTGGGTCCTTTTTTGATGAAACGAATGTAACCACATTTGAAAATAAGGCATGGTTTCGTATTGAACTATATTTAAAAAATCCGCGATTTTGTGTGATATTGGACCGTGTTTTCGATTAGTTGCCCACCAAATAGAAAGAGAAACTACTTAACAATGTAGCCATACTTAATAATTATAAAATTAGGCCGAAAACCTTTATTACAGACAAGTTAAAATTCAACAATCGTACACTTGTAAGTACCCTTTTTGACGTAGGTACATACCTATTTTTTTTCTTAAACTACCACCTCTTCACTACTACTACTACAGCAAAAAACGGCAAGAAATCTAACGGCACAGGGTCTTACTACCCTATTATTATTTAAACAAAATTACATACCCATTCAAAAACAGATTAGTGCCAGCTTGGAACAGCCCAACTCCAAGTCCTAATTCCATACTAAGATCGGCGGCTGCGTCGCACTCTTGCGCAAACATTTCCGCTTCATTCTCTTCGCCTGCGAACGCGCGGACGGTTCGCATGTTGGAGATCGCTTCTTCCGCTACTAAAGTTGCTTTTTCTATCTGGAAGTGTAGTTATTTATAGGTTAAATTGATGTAACCAAGTTGTAAAAGATTTTTTGTCCTTGAAGTTAACTATGTACCTACGCATAGCCAGGCATGTCCCACTCGCACGTGTAGGTATCGAACTGCAAGTAGCAACGGCCGCCACTTCGGGGTGACAAATCAGTAGGGGCTCAAAAGCGAGCGGCGACAACGCGCGCTCGAGAATTGTTTGAAGCTTATAAAAAAAACTATGCTGCCACAAAATAGGTACTTATTATTCGAAACCTCATTTGTTTACAAAAACAACTATTTGAATATTAAGATATATTATTTTTAAAAGGAGACAACCTTTATACCGTCAAAATAGGTACGAGCGACGCGTTAGAAAGAGAGCGCAGTTGTAGGTATCTAAAATTGTAGGTGTGTTTCGTTGTGCGTTCGGAATTTGAACTAAATAGTATAGTCGCATGAGTCGTTATTTCTGTGAACGGGTTTTAGGAGTGATATTTCTGTACCTACTATTAGGTATTCTGTGGTTTAGCTTAAAAATTAGAATATAAAATAACATTTTTGTTATCTAGGGAGGACCTTATTCTAGGTACGAGCACATTTTTTTTTATAATGGCAACTACCACTGTGAATTCTGCTATTGTCAAGTGAAGTAAAGCTTTTTTATTATTATTATAGTTTACTTTAAGTACATAGGTAGGTACATATAAGCCAAACAAGCACCCAGTCTTGAGACAAACTGTGTACAGGAATGTTTGTCTCTACTGGGAATTGAACCCACGACATAGCAATCACTACCAACTACGCCAACTGGCCAGTCAAATAAATATTACCTGCTGCTGAGCGTCCCTAGACAGTTTCCTCAACAGAGACCCGATAAAAGTGCCTCCAATCACGACAGACGGCACACAGATCATAGTCAAACCAGTTAGATGTGGAGATATGACCAGGAGACTCACTGCTGACCCTACTATCTGAGGATAAATAAGAATTTACATTATTAAGAGCTCATTTAAGTGGTGAAACGGTCAATAACAGGCCGGTTTAGCTAACCCTAAAGAAATAATTTAACTGGCAGATAAACCTATGCCTATTTCATAAAACATGGCATTTTAGTTAGACATTGACAGATATAAAATATCTGTCAGTTAAATTTTATTTGCAGGTAAGTGGTGAAACATTAAAATACAAGTCATCATCAAATTTATCAGCCAGGCTCTTGTTGTTAGAGTATCCAGCCATAATTAACTTTTGCTCTCCCAACTATTCAATTCAAAGTTTGATTTCTTGTTACTGTATATTGTTACCCTATGTTGTTTTGTTACTATAGTTGTTACTGTGTTAACAACTGCTACCTAAAAAAGTAACAAAGATTAATAATTACCTGAGTTATAGCCCTTAGCCCACCTGAAATGGTTTGCTTGAAAGAACTCTTGAAATCTTGTACATCTACTGTTAACCTGGAAATGAAAAATAATACTAAAATAAAATTACACAAGTAGTTTAATTTTCATTTAGAATTTACCAAAATGGATGTTAAGTTATACAGAGTAACTTTATAAAGAAAATGTGTAAGTTTGCCATGGCTGAAAAAGGCATATGTATGAAGGCCAGTCATTAGTAATCTGAATATGTCTAAGCACCCCTGCGACTGTCACTGCCACACTACTGCCAATAGGTTTGAGTATAAAATATATAAGGAGATGCCATAACGTCTGGATCTGCGTGCCAGGTCTGGCGCAAAATGGCTACCTTTTTGTATGGAATTTCTTATTGTTTGACAGGTCATCTACCAAGAAAACTATGAAAAACTTGCGCCAACCTTGGCACGCTGTCATAAACTCATTTGTATATGAAAAACAAAATGTGGCACCTCCTTATGCCAATAGTGACTATTGAGCCAACTGAGTTGTCATGACAACAATAGATAAAACTGTCAGAAATATCTGCACACCTCGCTGGAATGCGCTTTCCTCGCGCTTCCCCGTTTTCGCCTATCCACTACTATCACGAGTACATAGAGTTGCATGACATAAGCCAGGTGCGCAGATATTTCCGAAGGTTTATTTATTTATTTAAAAGGAACACCAACAGTATTATAAAACAATGCACATAAAGATTTCACTGTTCAGTACTGATACACATACCACTTACAGGTGTACACAACATTTACAATTTACACGCACAAATTTACTTTACAATGGATAATACAGTACCGGCACAGGTTATAGTAAGGTTATAGTATAAACATACCTATTAACAAGTTCCCCAGTCCTCTCCCGATCAAAGAAAGCCATGTCTTGTTTGAGTATGGATACAAACAGATCCTGTTTCATTTGAGAAGCCACTCGCTCTCCTACTTGCGCTAGTAAGTGGATGTAGAAGAAGGTGAAAGCTGCCTAAAATGATAAATAAAAACATTAAAAGATATAGTAGAGAGCGCAAGCTTTTACACAAGGGTACTTTTTAAATCACGTAACATTTTACCCTGCTTGTACACAAAGAAAGAATTTTTGAAAAAACATTAGAACACGTATTTATAAACCAAAAGCAAATAAACAAAAAACAAATTGGACGACAATTTTGTTTGCTATTTTTATTTTTTGCTACAGATATTTACTGAAGACATTTCATGCATTTTACTCTAAAACAATTTATATGAAAGACAGGGCTGTATGGACTTTGATCCTTGCCTATCCTGATTGGAGGAATAGGAAAAAGGATGAAATATTGTCAACAACGATTACGAAAACTTGTAACTTTGCTAAGATTTTCTGATCCGCATGACAAAGTGCAAATCTTTGTTCAAACTTTGAAAACATACTCAAAGTCACATGCCATGTGTTCAAAACTTTGAAACTTTGTGTGTGTGGTACCGGCATTAACTAAGTCCCATTTAACTCATTTTTCAAGGTTCACAGACTTACCTGTCCAACATACAAAGAAATGAGCTTCATAGCAGGCAGTTTGATTTGGTCTATGAAATCAGTTTGACTGCTCTTCATATTTGCTAGTATATTCACTATAACTCCCAACATAGCTGGGATGTAGACGTTTAGAAAAGCCACTGCTAGCGCTGACTGAAATGTGAAAAAGATAAAAGAAATATTAAGTAGTATATTAATAGTCGTCGTTATCAGCCCATATATGTCCCCACCGAGGGGCACGAGCCTACTCTCATACAGAGAGTGATTAGGCCGTAATCCACCACGCTGGCCTAGTGCAGGTTGGTGGATAAATTAATAGTAATTTGAGAAAAACTTAGAGCGATGTGCATGTGGATGAAGCGAAGGAAGTGTGGATTGTAGATAGTGGAGTTGTAGTCTCTGCATACGCATTTAGGTGTCGGCTATACAGGTAGTGAACCGGCAGTAGTTTTAGATTAAAAAAGTGACATCAAAAAAGTGTAATGAATTTTGCCTATTTTTGAATAAAACACTTTTCATTTTCATTTTCATAGGTATGTACCCTATAAAAAAGTTTAGTTTGTTAATTAAATATACTACAAGGAAAAACATTGCTTTTTTGTTCAGTAACTAGGTAAGTGAGTATTTTTAATTTTGAACAAGTTGTGTTATTGTGTATCATTGCAACTTGTGTGATGGATGACAAAATAAGTAAGATAAATATTTTAAATAACTTGAGAAAATTCTAATTTAATGTTTCAGAATGGATAGAAGATGGAAAAATAGATAACAAGAGGACAATTAGAGGACATAGAGCCAATTGATAGAAATGTGTCGGTACAAACTGCCTCATAGAAAAAAATATTTTATAAATAAATCAGATATAAGTACTCACAGCAACAGCAGCCGCTAATAGATATTTATGAGGTTTAAGATACTCAAAAAACCTTCTCCAGTCAAACTTAGCACTGTCTTCATTTATATTTGGTCGCCTTTGAATTATCCGAGAATTTTGCTGTGCCTTACAATATGCTACGCCATTGTCAAACAAAAGACGCGCTCCTAGGCCTATACTAACACCAGCACACAGTTTCCATGAACTACAAATTAAAAAAATATTGGACTTTGCACTTTTCTCTGGACAACTTTTAACCTCAGAAAAACAACGTGAAAAAGTCTTCGAAGGCTTGGTTTTTATCAAATTTGTAAAGGGTACATTGCTTTTGGCTTGTAGTAACCTGGAAATTAAATAATTTATGAGTTCTCACTTATTAAATTGTGTTGGATTGTGTTGAATAGGTGCGGATGTTACCTCTGTCGCATAAGTAAACACGAGTGATTTTGAAGTAATTGCCACATTTTTTTAATTAAATACGGTATTTGCTATTTAAAACATCAATATTTGGGCATGCTTTCTGTTTATGTTAATAAATATTACGTGATTTCAATTTGCGGAAAATTGATAAAAATAAAATGTCAAAAGATAGTGTTTTTGTAGCATTATAGAATGCAAAATAATGTGAACAATGTTACAACGCCTCTTTTGTTACAACTAAAATTGAAACAGTGCGTTTAGAGATGGTGGCTGTGTATGCAAAGAGCTGCTACTTTTTACTACAAGAACACTAGTAGCATGACAGTGACAGATGGGACGTAAACGTTGCGTTCCGATTTGATAAAAATTGTAAAGTGAAACTTAAAATGGAAAAAAGTTTGTTTTATTTTTCAAAATACAAAGCTATGTTTAAAATTAAATTATTATTCAATATATACATATTGAAACTAAAATAAATAAATTAAGTACTGTGATAAGTTCTAAGTTATAATGTTGAGCTCCATAGATGGCGCTACAAACGAAAAATGCAAGGAACCAAGCAAAACTTTTGAACTTTCAAAAGCTTTCAAAATCTTAAAGAAAATAAATTAATCAAAATATTTAAACGCATATTGGGAAACTCAGCTTAGTAAGTAAGTACCTGCTAATATAGGTAGATTTATTTGATTAAAGAGTTAATTAGGTAGGTACCTACCAACTAAATCAGTTTTTGATTTAAATGGCATTGTTTCTATTATTTAGCTTGTAATAAATTACTTATCTAGGCACTTACCATCGGACACGGGTGAATCATCGGACATCGCACACAGAATAACTTTATTTTATTATCTACTTGGTAATTTACTTAAGTACGTACATAGGTACTTACCTACATAATTTAAGTAGGTACCTACCTATCTACCTACAACTTAACTCACACAAGTCACGCACCCACCACGACCAAATAGATAGGTAAATAGTTTAGTTAAACATTTACTAAGATAGGTAGTAGGTAGGTAGGTTTTTTTTAAATAAAATCTGCATCATCTTCAAATTGTTTTTCACAGATGGTCAAGTGCAGCGCGCCCTGATTTTGGCGCCAATACCCACCATTGTTTAATTCAAGTGGCGCGAATATAACGCAATTATTTTGTGAGTATTGTGCATCTCGGTTCTTTATTCGATTTGTATACCATTTAAAGTTGATGATGATCGTAGAATAGGGTCTTGTCTTGCTTATGCTGTCTACACACCAAAGCCGCCGGCATGCCGCCGGGCTAGGACAGCGGCTTAATGTCCTACGAATGGTAGCTGTCAAAAAAGCCGGCGGCTTTGGTGTGTAGATACCATTACTCTATTGATTGTGTTTTTAGAAAAATACTTACTTCTAGGTACCTAAGTAAATAACTGGGTATTTTTGGTACTAAGTAAACAAGTAAATAAGTAAAGAAGAGGAAAGCCTCTACTGACTTTACTTACTTATGCTATCTACACACCAAAGCCGCCGTCATGCCGCCGGGCTAGGCTGGCGGCTTTACGTCAAACGAATGGCAGCCGTCAAAAAAGGCGGCGGCTTTGGTGTGTAGATACCATTACATACCTACCCTCTCTACCATTTGGAGTAGGCAGAGACCAATTCTTTCCACTTGCTACGATCCAAACACAGTTCTCTCGCTTCATCCACACTCATCAGTCGCTTTATTACATCCCCGTCAGTTTAGGGTACTCTTGACTTGGCTTTTCTGACTTTAAAAATCAATTAAACAAGATATAAATTCGTCCTCATTTCGCGGAATTAAATTTTAATGTAACCCTTATTTACACAAGCAATAAAAGGAATATAATCCGTAAATAATCCGCGACATCACGCCCTTGCCGTTTAGGGTTGGTCAGGGTTAAATGCCTGAATATTTTGACGACGCCGCATCATAAATTATGGTGTTAGGAGATAATTCGCCATCGTTATTGGAATTCATCGTTTTATTTGTGGCCATATGGCTGAATCATTGTTGTGATTAGTGTTGGAGGTGATTGAAACTAAAATCCACGTTTTAATAATAGCATTTCTGTCTGAAGTTTAGCTTTAGGGTACCTAATGGTGCTCCCACACTCCCACATAAGTACATATAACAAACTTTTAGTACTTACCTATACAAAATCCATACTAATATTATGTCTGTCTATCTCGCTTTCACGCTAAAACGGCTGAACCGATTAAAACGAAATTTGGCACACAGATAGGCTATAGCCTGAGAAAGGACCTGCTACTTTTGATTTCAATAGCGCAGGTTAAGCAAACGCGACGCGAGCGCCGCCAAACTCTTCCACGCGGACGAAGTCGCGGGTACAGCTAGTGTTTGTTATAAAATGTTTACAAACGTTACTAGACATACAGTGTAGGAGCCAAAGACATTTGTGGTGGGAGCTCTATTATGACAGTTCCTAAGTACCTAGGTTAGGTTAGGTTAGTAAATAAGTAGAACTTTTTAGTGCTTAGGTACCTACATAAGCTAGGTACTAAAGGCTGGCCCCAAGTTCGTAGGTATTTAGATCCGCAATATCTTGGAAGAAACATACATATACACTTACCTAGCGTGTTATATGATGCGTAGTGCTATCTACACACCAAAGCCGCCGGCTTTTTTGACAGCTGCTATTCGTATGACGTAAAGCCGCTGGCCTAGCCCGGTGGCGTGCCGCCGGCTTTGGTGTGTAAACAGCATAACAAACATATTTGTAAAATTTCATCAAAATCTATTCAGTGGTTTTTGCAGTTTTTTTGCCATCAAAATACCATCATTCAGAATTGAAGAAATTAGTCATAGACAAAACTACTCCATTGATATTGAAATGATATACGAATGAAACTGTAATCCGATTACGACACTTGTTCGGCGCAAGTGTTTAATGAATCAGATTAGACTAGGTTTGAATCCTGGGTTCGTGTATTTGAAGGGGTGCTAAAATGTTGCTTGATTCTGTAGGTCTGACATGAATATTATAGCCAAGTTCAAAATTAGGTTTACGTACAACTTTCTTTAAAGAGAGATGTGCGATTTTTGAACGATGTTTTCAAGGTTGATTTGCACTTGTATATACCTATCTATTGTAATTTAGAGTAGGTATTAGTAATCTTTAAATACCTATACCTATTAATGTAATTAACTAAGCTTCTAAAAAAAAAATAAGTTAAGCTGTAGTCACCAAAACTTTTACGAACCATGGCGGCTTGAAAAGGATATTTGATTTAATAGAAAAGAAAGAAAGATAGTTTTGTATGTAGAAAATTAAATTCTTTGAAAACCAATACTTAAACTCAATGTTTAGGTAACCATTCAAACAAAAGACATTTCTAAAGTAGGCAATTACCTAGAGCTAAGTTTTCAAACGTAACAGAAAATTTAAAAAAAACAATTGCTAACTTTTGTTCTTAATTCAATTTCAAATCGCGCCATTTTACAACCAGCCAGTAGGTATCATCGCAGCTGGTAATGACCACCCATGAACTATCGAACCACGAACCCCTCTTTGACTTTACTATAGCAATCGCACCAACTTTAATATATCTCTATTCACTCTTATTGCGAAACACATTGAGCTTAAAATTATTTACCTCAACTGTAACAGTTAGGGTTGTATTCAAAGCAGTTTAGAACATTTGCCAAATTGTATTTTCGGGTAATAAAACGTCGTTTAAGCTTTTATTGTGTTGTAATAAAGTTGAAAATGAATATTGTTTTGTAGATATGGGCTGTATTTTTTGTTGGGTAGTTCATAAAATCCGTCGACAGATGGCGTAAGTAAGGATAAAGCCACACTCATAATTTTTGTGTGGATATTGGTTATGATATAAACTGAGGAAATCCTCTTTTATTGGGAATTAAAAATTATTTGATCGTTTTGACTTCTGTTTATTTATTGTTACATAGTTTACCTATTCATCAGAGGGCAATGTTTTTTTTTGTATGTTTAGTTAGACTACATTTCAGCACTGCCAATTATGTAGGTACCTACTTTTTATATTACACCTACTTTCTTCTATACGACAGAGACACTAATTCAACTTTCATATCATTTAATTTAAACAAAGTTTACATTTCATTTAAGTACTACAAAATCATTAAGTACCTGTCTACATAAAACTTAGATATGTAGGTACCTAATAGCTTAGGTAAACTAGCTCTATAGTCTAGTAAGTATAACTACTTACATAAATTACTATTGATCTTATTCTAATAATAATGGTCTATCTACATAGATCCTGGCCGTGTCAGGGAAAAAATATCATTCCATACATTTTCTATGGCTGCGTTCACACACGTTGTCATGACGACGTATTGTTGTCCCTCCTGACGGGCCACGGCCTGGACACGTCCCGGGCACGACTGTGACGACGACGATCTGTGTAGATCTAACCTAAATGGTAATTAACTAAGTAGGTACCTACCTAGGTATTATTGATGTAAAATTATCAATAAACGTCAAAATACCGAAATCCTCAGCTAGTTAAAATTTACGAGTACAAAAACAGCCATTAGCCATAACGTAAAGTTTCTCACAGTAAACTTCAATATAATCTCTACTGAAGACTGGGTCAGTGGTTCTCAAAGTGTTTTAAATCTATCAAGCAATTGAAAATGATTATGTATTAAACTTGAAATGGCATAGTTATAATCAAAGGATTTAATGAGACTACTCGAAAAAGATGGAGAGACGATCTGGATGCATTTTCACGGGAATGGCGGGACAGTACCGGAGACCGTGTTAAATGGAAAGTCGCGGGGGAGGCCTTTGCCCAGCAGTGGGATCTTAATGGCTAATAAAAAAAAATATCGGCATTTTAAAAGATAGATTTGTTCAAGAAACTTCGTTTGCTTTTTTAAGTGAAAAAACAGAGATATGGTTTTAATAACTTTGAAATCAGATTTTGGGCGACCCAAAACGTTTATTTTTTTCAGTAAAATTTATTATCAATTTTCATAAATGAAAACTAAGGTAGGTTTTTCTTAGATAGAGGTGTTAATGGAGCAATTACCTATAAGTACCTACCTACTTTTAAGAATTGGTTCGAATTTCCACTGGAATTGTCAAACAGATAGTCAGATCACATTTTTGTTACAAATCGTGCGCTAGTCAGTGCTTCTACAGAAGTTTGAGCACCACAGCAGTAGCTGCTTACCCTATAGTAAATATTTACGAAACGTCATCTGTGAACCGTGATTCGGGGATTATGAAGGATCACACTGTGAGCTTGTGAAATTATTAATTTTATTATCTAGCACACTGTTCTACTAACTACTTAAGTATCTACAAAGTAGTACCATTTTGTAGTTATTTACTAACCTAGTTTGATTTGGTTGAGGACAAATGATTTTTTTTAATGTAAAGTGAGCAAAAAGTTTGCATTGCAATTACCTATATTACCTTACTTAGGTTATTTCAGTGTCATGTGACTTTCTTTACGATTTATTGTGTTATTTATTGTTATATGTTATTTATTATTTATTATGTTAAACTAGATTAGAATTATATCTAATTAGGTAGGTACTTTTTTAGACAATTACTAGAGGCTGCGACTTCGTGCACAACTGTCGTCATATATTTGAAAAAAATTAGGATATGATGAAATAATATAGCCTATGTGTTATTCTGATGTAAACGCTGCAATATTCCCAAATTTTATTAAAATCTGTTTAGTAGTTTTTGCGTAAAAGAGTAACAAACATCCATCCATCCATCGGCACAAACATAAACATTTAAGTATAATATTAGTAGGATTTAAAAGTAGCTAAGAAAAAACTACTTAAGTACCTAGTACTTATATACCTAAGTGGATACGAAATAAATAAGCTTTTTGTCTATGGTTCCATAATAAAAGTAGCATGTCATCAAGAGTCTGTTAAGATATTTGTACCTAAATATCTAATTAGTACCTACTTATATGCTCGATCACTTAAATAGGTAGGTACGTTACCTAACTTAACTAAGTACCGAGCAAAATCTTACCCTAGAAACTTCAATTACTTACAAAAAGGGAACACATCATGACGAAGCAAAACCTAACCTCTCAACCTATCATAATCAAAGCCTTTCCACATTCAAAATAGCACTTCTTAGAATTTAGACGTAGGTACCTACAAATTATCCACCTTTGCTCTCACTCGTGTGTCAAATTCATAATAATTTGAGGAACAATTTACTTCGCCTTTCATCTCGTACACCTTTGTGGTAAACGCTGCGGAGTATACCATTGCGTCCTATTTAGACTTTGAGGATTTAATAGAGAGTAACCTCAAAGAAAAATGTACTTACAAACAATTACATCTATGTATGTAACTATGAGGCACTTGGAGAGAGCTGAGTCAGTGAATAGGGATGGGGTGATGCTATCGATGAATGAGTATTTTTTTAAGTATTTACAGTTATTTTATTGACACAGGAGACTGTGTCTGTGAAGCGTGGATAACATGTCACTTAGGTAGTTAAAAGATATAATTTTATCGGAAATAAGACATTTTGACTTAAAGTGGTTTATTGCAACTTAAATAATTCAGAACAATAATTAACAAATCCATGGGGTTTAAAGTTTCTAGATCATGTTATACCTAAGTACTTAAAATGTATTTATTTTTTAAAGTGTCATTGAAATTAAGCTGTCAGGAATCTCGTTTAGTTAAGTACATATTCTTTCAACTACTTTTTACCACCACACTACACCTCTACTTCAAGCCTTTACAATCTAGAAATAGTTTATCGACATTTTAAATTTATCGATACCGTTCCATCTACACCACTGCCATCAGTCAGATGTTTTTTTCTTTTGTGGAGGCTCTCCAATATTGTTATGTAACTAGTAATCTGGCGTTTTATCGTTCATTTATTCTTTTATCAACATGTTAAACTATCGATACTTAAAGTCCCATCCCTAAGCCACTGTCGTCAGTCGGGTGCCCTTTGTGGAGGCTCTCCAATATTCGCTTTGTTACTGTGAAAAATGTTCGCCACATCTCGCCGCTGTACTTCGTCCCCCGAATGTTTGCTTTCGTTCAAATACACGGGCTTTTCAGAGATTTTATAAGGACTTTATCGTCCTTTGATATTTTAAGTAGATGAGTGTCTAAGTATAAATAAGTAAATCTATTTAAATTACGATTTTCAGTCGTAAATATCGTAGAATTAGTTATATTACACAGAACTATCAACTCAAATCGAATTTTAGTAGCAATTTTGTATTCGTTGGCTAAAATATAATTATTTTCAAATTGAAATGGGTACTTAGTTATTGAGTAAGTTACTGATCTTTTTCTTACTAATTTTCAAATAACTGTGTGATTCAATTAAAGTTAAAACAACGGAATCCTTGTTGGGCGCCAATATTATGTTTAAATGAATCGTCTTACTCCAATATTACTTAATGTATTTTAATACTGGCTCATGTCAGTGCACTGAAAAATCTTCAAATTACCCAATGCAAATTACCATATAGGTAAGTTAAATGTGACCTCCTTTAATCATAATGTTACATACAAAAAACAAAAGAAACACGATGCCAAATCTTCACAAATACCTACCTACCCAAATACCTATCTACATTCAACAAGAAACTAACACAAATCAGACCCAAGTAGGAGCGAGGAAACATTTTTTCCCTAAACCAATCAACGTGGGTAAGACTAGGGCATGTAATGAATTTATCCCGACAATGGATACAGATGCCGACGGCTCGGGCCTTGGCCGTTTAAACAGAATTATTGTGGTCAGTTTCAAATAAGATTGTTCTAGAACGTTCTTTGCAAAGCCTGTTTTATCTCCACTTTTAAAAAGAATTATAGAAGTAGATAAATACTTACTAATCTCATGAGTATGAGAGTAGGCTCGGGCCTCTGTGGTGGGGACGTTAAAGGGTTGATAAAAAAATACTTAGCAACTAGGTATTTTTGTATCATTGTGTTAAGTTGATGAATTGAAACAACTTGAATAGGTAAAATCATTGACTGTTAACTTTGTATGAGAAGATGGTACACAACTTTATTTACATAGATAATGATCAAGACTTTTGTAGACAATCGTCTTAGAGATTTTTAAAGCATTTAAGACAGCTAGACAAGTAGGTAGGTACTTAGTATGTAAGTAAACCGCGACGTTGCAACTTGCATCACTTTATAAATCAGAGAATGATAACTTTCAGGTTCTTGGTGTTTTTTTATCACTTAAAATTGAACCACGCTTTAACGTTTAAGTACTACTTAACATCTAATTTCATCTTATTCGAAAACATCTTGGCTCTACCTTCAAAATGAACGTTTCTATAAGACCCAGGCTCCAGACAAAAACCCGTCATAACCTACAACATTTATTACTCCAAGAAATTCCCATAACGCGACCAAAACAAAAAGGTCACACTTACATACTTACATGGTAGTGTGGTGAGGCGATTCACATTGCGCGTGTAGTCTTGCGATTGCCGGCAATATCGCGATGGCCGGATGGCCGGCGGCTCATTTAATCACGCGTCGGAATGTGCTGGGATAAGGACACCCGGTTTGCTTGGTTTGTGCGGAAAGAGAGTTTTATTTACAGTCTTTCTGGAGCTAGACTCTTTTATAGAAATACTTATAAGTGGAAAGTTGTAGGACACAGCGTAGAATTTAAGATTATGACTGCGAGTTCGTACGCATTTAGGTACGTATAGTCATATCTATAAAATAATATATTTTAAAATAACTTAAGTAACCTATGTGTTATTCTGAAATGCAAGCTATAACAATGTACAGTTTCATAACGCAAAAATAGAACTAATCCAACGCGGCTCAATTTAGTTGCATACAGTTAAAAATATAGGTACCTACATCATCGGGCGAATCAATTATAGTTTCGAAATTAACTGTTTTTAAACTCTCACGACTCACGACTGGTTCTATATACCAAGTGATATCACACAGTGCGTAGTGCAGCCGCTAGTGCTTAAGTTCTAAAATTAAAGTAGAATCTTCCTAGCCTGTAATCAATCATTCAGCTCGTGGACGTCCACTGCTAGACGAAAGCCTCCCCCAAGGATCTCCACTATGATCGATCTTGCGCTTCCCCCATCCAACGGCTTCCCGTAGCCTTTAATAGCAATCATCATTGTAATAAATCAATTAGTATAGAAAACAAAGAAGGATCATTTAAAAAAGAAATCCATCTCCCCATTTTCCAGCTTATAGCCAACAAAAGGCGGACATCGCACGCTTATTGGACGAGTCAATAATGTACCGTTGTAGGGACGAATGCCTGGACACGCGACATATTTATCTATAGAACTAGTAATAAACGTTGTCAACGATAATGTTGGCTCGCAAACGGACCTTTGTCTTCTTATTGGGCTGATTGCTTCTGTAGAATTGTTTAATATGGTTGGGTTTGTGTTTATGAGGTTTCCTACGGGATTTTTTGGAGAATTTCTTATTTGATTGTGGAAATTTTTGGTTGTATTTTGTTTTAAGTAGTTTTTAAGTAGGTTTAAGATTGTAAATATTTTAATTTAGCTTATAAGAATTGTAAATGGTTTTTAAGTTCATTTGTAAACATCGAAGTTATGTAATAAATAAATAAAATTGTTTTAAATTGGATAATAGAGTCTTTTAAGAAAAAGGAAGGCAGTATTTGGGTATAATAACGGATATTTAGTGGTTACATAAGGTGACTAAGTAGGTGGGTGCTGCGTGTTAACTTTACATGGGAGAAATGAATGGACAGAAGGTAAGTATAAGTATGTGAACATAATAAAGGATGCAAAACTTTGCTTTTTACACCCTCAATCATCAATTTGACAACAATTATACGTAAAACAAAAGAACAATAAAAAATACCGTCAAAAAAGGTACAAAAATACATTTTTCTAAAGATTGCATGTGTATGAACATTACTTTCCTACATTCGCGCGTTGATTTTTGGTACCCAAAACGGCTTAATTGTCATTCCAAATAATAAACAAAAGTTGAAATTATAAATCAAATGAAAAAAAAAAACCGCGCAGCTCCGTAAAACCTAAAAAATATTCCTCCGAAAAAAGCCGAACGTAAACGAATCGACCCGAGCGCTAATCCACAAAAGAGGTTGCATAAAAAATATCCTCTCTTTTCACGCTCGCGTCCAAAACATGAGGGTTTTCAGCTTTGAATGAATGACATTCGCTTTTCAAGAGCCTAATCCTTCAAGAATCGTCACTATTGTCGTTCGAGCCGCACCTAGACAGGACATTAATCCTGCCTTTTGAAGACAAGAGATATCCATCAATTGTCAACATTGGGATGGCGGGAACGGCGAACATCCCCGCCTCTCCCCTTTGGAGGCTCCCCCTTACTCACACACTGGAAAACTCGCAAAGATTATTCAGTTTAAAGTTTGTAGAAGGTTGCGTAAAATAATAGACATATTTAGCTATGACGACCCACCTATCATCGTACCTATTATGTTTTTTTTGTAATACCTGCATGTTTTTAATTTGAGTGCTATTTTCCGCAATTCGCTGCAATAAATACCTAATCATTTGTGTTTTAGGTTTAGACCAAAATAATCTACGATGATACAAAAATAAGACTAGGATCGGTCGAGAAATTAAACAAACTTAATATTTTTTCTCCCAGATTGCAGTTATTGAGAATGAAGTCCACGAGAAGTGAAAATGACCCATCTACAAATTTTCCCTCTAAGCTCATAATCTTTGCTACCCTACACATAGCTGTAAGGGAGTGAAGCTAGTGATTGTCAAAATTTGGCTTTGCAGTACAAAGCGTTATTTACCGAGCGGGGAGGCCTTTGTCTCGGTATTACACCACTCTACATAATATTGTGAAAGTTCGCACAATACTGTGTTTGCCGGGCCGTATTATGAGACTTTTTGAAGGAAAAATAGCGGCTCTTCCTTTGAGGTGTCGGAGATTAGTTTGGAACTGAAGCTAACTTCAGTTTAATGAAGAGGTCTCTGCCCTCATTATTCGGGTTGGGATCGTTTTGGTTGTTTAGTTTAAGTTTGCCGTAGTTTGAATCTAGCTTCAGAATTTTAGAAAAGAATTTTCTAATTTATTCTTATAACTTACTTTAACTAAAAGAAAATCGAATCTTAATTGCGTCAAATGCTTCAATTTATGTAGGTTACCTATCTTTGATATTTTGACGAACGTAAATACAAACTTCTTGACTTGTTTCTATGTAATTAAACTCGGTAGGGATATTTTTTTATTTTTAAGCTTAATTTAGGTAAAGCTAATATGGCTTGCCAGACTTGAAACCCAACAGTTTAAGTGTCTCTAATTCTAATGAGTATTGTCATAGTTCATTTTCAATATGCAATTAATGACAGACAAATTAACCTAAAATTAGCTGAATACTAATTGAAGCACCTACCCACATCTACTACCCTTTGACAAAAGTACCTTAATTCAACTAGAATAAATTAATAGGCATTAAATTCTCAACACCCTAGTACTCAGAACTCAAAACCGACAATTTAAATAACAATGAAGCTAGTTGCAAGCCACTGAACAATGCAGAAACCAAATTATGCTCAAATTAATTGGCCGAAAACCAGTTGCGAATCGAACACACGTTGGAAAAGCTCGGCTTCGAAATTCAAATGAGGCGATACGCCCCACCCTCTGCTCCGCCCCGCCGCCATCTTGAATCCGGGTGGCTAAGGGGGGCTATTAAATTATTTCATTCCACATCGGGCCGTGCTTGCTATCGGATTAAAACAATTGCCTACGAAACCGTAAATGGATAATGATTTTCGCAGAAAATAATATGACGCGAAATTTAATTTGGATTTCGTTTGTTATTGGTTGCGTTTGTTTTATTTGTGAAACAATACTGTTATCAAGTCTTTCATTTCGAATTTGTATTTAATGTTTTTTAGCAATTTTATGTACTAGCGGTGCGTTGTGGTTTTACGTTTGATATGAAAATTTTCATATCAAGCATCAAACCACAACCACGCCAGACGCAAGTGCGTAAAAAGATAAACCTATGGTACCTATCTACCAAATAAAATAATAACATTATAAAAAACTTAATACTTAATTATCATTTTCATAATTAAATGTAAAAGCATCTAGACGCATTTTCCTTTTCTTTCGCGTCTTTGATCCACCCACGCTTTAGTCGCTTTACTTTATGGTTTTGGGATTAAAATTGTATTTATAAGTAGATTAAGTAGGTAGAGTCTCAATTGAAATTTTCCTGAACGGACAATTTATTACAACACAGGGAAAGTGTTGCAAAAAATGACATAAATGTTATTTACGAGTAATTATACTTATCTGTTAAACACATATTAGTCTTCTCCTTATTTTTGAGAACGACAGTACCAGCATAACGTTTCATATAAGTACCTAGGTGATGATTGTTAGCTTAAATTTCTTACGCCGGTTACAAGCCACGTAAATTACAAATTAGTACTCTCATTAGGACTAGATAATTATAAGTTAATATTTTAACGTAGCTGCGCTACATAGCCGTGCCCTATTCAGGGTCCATACCTGGTACTTACTGGATAGGTACTTACTTTTAAAATACTTTGTAATACCTATGGTGTGCTAATAAACATTTGAATTTGAATTTAGTACACATTCTACCTACTTATAAAGTCACTAACAAAGTAACTAAAGTACCTCGAATGCATCAACTCACATATGCATAGTGAAACTCATAAACACTTTCAAAGTCGATAGTACCAAGGAAACTCGAGGTTACAGTTCCGCAACTGGTGCGAGTTGCGAAAAACTCGCGGCTAGAGTTCGCTTCGCAACTTACGAGTACGGTGGAGTTGGCAGTTGCGGCTAGAGGTGACAGTTTACCGCGGACGAACATTCCGCGGTCCTCTCGTGGTGGTTAGAGAGCTTGTTTGGTGCTCTACTTTGTTTAGTTTTGTTTCAAAATTTCAAGCAATGACATACTACGGTCACAGAATATACCAATTAGTACAACTAATACGGTGTTTTTGATATAATGACTTTTCATAAACACACGGTTTTCATAAACGCTAGCTTTTCATAAACGAGAGATACCTACTTTTTATAAATACGCGCGGCATTTTCTATTTTATAGGTAAGTGCTTAGGCGGGTAATTAGGCGTAATTACTATCTAATATTCATTCTATCTTGTTATTTTTAGATAAATTTATTTGCGTCGTCGTTCGTATGATGTTATTATGAGGATTCAAATTTTGACCACCGTTGGTAAACGGCTTCAGTTTTAATGTACTTTTTTGCAACTACAAACACAATTTCAAAAAACAATTTTCAAAAATGCCTAGATTTTCTTCTTACAAATAATTAATGTTCAATAATCGCGGAGAAAGATGAGAGAAGAAAGAAGAGACAGAGACGGCTAGATATGATAAGAAAAGTTAAGAGATAACTTTAAAATCATGCCCTATAAAACCAAGTAGAGCACCATTCCCCCCAAACACACGTTTCAGGTGCGAATCGAACACGATTTAGCCATCAGCGCGGCGTCGTCAGTCGCATCTCCAATTCCCCACCTACACCCACCTCCCACTACCTAATCCCTCCCACCACTTGTCTCGATTCAAATTGAATCGACGAGTTGCACTCCGCTTGAACTGTGTGCACGCAATTGGTTAGACGGTAGACATGGCTTTACGGAGACAGTTTGCTGCAAACAGAAGGTTTAGAATTGGTTATGCGTTTGCGTTGTGTTTTGGTTTCGAAAAGGTTAATTATGTAGATAAAGTGTGTAGTTAGTTGCTTATAACATTAGGTTAGGTTTAGATTAGGTTTAGAGATTATGGAACCAATCTTTTTTCACGAAAAGTATAATGCCTTTAGCAACCTTTTTTGTAATTTTTTCAAAGACAACTTCCACGTTTGACACTTGTTATTGAGCGCGGGATTCTTATAACAAAATGTCAAACTGCGGTTACGTCTGCGTAAATGCCCTAATATTCCATCAAAGGGCCGTGTTTGAAGTACTATGAATTCTTTTTTTTTATTTTAGTCTTACAAACAGTTGAACAGATTTTCATTTGTCTGGGCTTAAAATTACAAAGTCAATACTTTCATAAAGTAAATTTTCCAATTGACAACCTTAAAGCCACGCCTAAACTTCACATAGAAGCTCCGTAATAATTTTAATTTGTTCGGTGCATTTATTATGGGACTTTGGCATGCAAATGAACGGTTATGAATAATGCAACAGCCCCTACCACAATTTAGTCGGCCCGTTGAGTGGGTAACTTATTTACATATTTATCTGCCTTAGCTAGCTTTTCTCTAATAACTTACTTTTTATTTACATTTTCTGTTTGCGGAGGTAGTTCTAAAGGGAGTAAGAGAATTGAAATGACATAATTGAAATATGCTGTACCTTTTGTATAACTTCTCCTTTTTTCTCTATGTACTATACTATCATCTTACAATAAACTGTTAAATAAATAATATCATCCGTTACATACATACATACATATCCGTCACGCCCCTCTCCCACTAGGGTAGGCAGAGACCACTTCCTTCCACTAACCCGTTACGTTAGAATATATTAAAGCATTTCATAATCGTCTTGCAATACCTACTAGATTATATTGATTGGTATTAAAAAAATAATCAATGCTTATCTTACAGCCTACTGACAGATTGACTGACGGACAACTCCAAAGGCTCAGTAGGATCCCTTGTAATTTACTTTTAGTTACGAAACCCTAATTCGTTAAACATCGTGCCAACTTATTCTGATTTTTGACAATGACAGTGACAGTTATAGGTATAATAGAGCATTATTCAACAGTTTATTGTAAGATGATAGTACATAGAGACGGAAAAAAAAGAGAAGTTATACAAAAGGTACAGCATTTTTCCAAAAGAAATTTCTTCCTGCAGACCCCACAGAGAGAGAAGTGATAGCATAAAGGCAGGATAGTCACTTAACCTACAATAAATATATAAGTATAAACCTACACATAAATATATTCGATAAATACACATACATAAATATTATAATTTATATAAATATATATTGTATTTTCTATGATAAGGAAAGATAGCTCTTTAACTTTCCGTTTGAAAATGTGAAGAGAGTGAGTGTCACGTATAGTGTGTGGCAATGAATTCCACAGCCGGACTGCATGAACAGAAAAGGAAAAAGAGTAGGAATCAGAAGAGTGAGACGGGAAATCAAGAAGGGTGAATTAGGTGAGAGCGATAGGGCCTATCAGGCTGATAGGTGAACCTGAAACGCTCGCGGAGGTAGGAAGGAGCATAATAAGAAATAAGAAGTTAAGGATATGAGCATTCCTTCTGAGTCGGATCGGAAGCCACTTGAGTTGGGCACGAAAACCAGAGACATGGTCAAACTTGCGCAGACCAAAAATAAATCTTATGCAAAGATTTTGAAACCGCTCAAGTTTATTTAGAAGTTCTTCGGACACGTCTAGGTAGCAACAATCCGCGTAGTCGAGAAGAGGTAAAAGAAGAGTTTGGGCTAGATGGATTTTGGTCTTTAGAGGCAAGAAATTTTGGAGACGTTTGAGTGAGTGAAAGGAGTACATTAGCTTAATTGAGCTTTCTTGCAGGCTATTAATTTTAATGCCATTAAAAATTAACGTGGTCGTCCAATGATTACACAACTAACGTAAACGTAGGTATAACCTTTCAATAAAATATATCTATAAGTAGTAGGTAGGTATACCATAGTCTATAGTACAATTTCTGTCTATACCAGCCCAGAGTTTGGAGTGAATTGGGAACGGCCGGGTGCACATCAATAATGCACAAGAGCGGACAAATCACTTAGCGTGGCTGCCTACTGCATCGGCTTATCCATCAATATATAATGGTAGTGTATACCAAGCTTTATATACTTTTGGATATAGTTATAAGAGAGAGGACTTTGATCAGCAGTGGGACACACATGGGTAGATAAGATAAGATAAGGATATAGTTATTGGTATATTGATATTAGTTTAGTGAATATTTTTTGACAAACTTAATTTACATTGACAAACGATCTAAATACCACGAATACAAAAATATGTATAAAACTATAAGTTAATATTCACCCAGATAAAATATTTTCAAATACACCGGCCGGAATTTCAAAAGAATTTTTAATAAAATCTCCAACTGGCCGCTGTCACTCGCTTTCTTTGCCTATTATATGTCATCGGGAAAAAGAAAAAACAAAGGCAAGGCGCGAAAACAAAAGGCGAGCGCGGAAAGTCAACGCGTCCGTTTAAAATGGACATTCTTCATTACAGAAGTGGATAGCGTCTAAGAATGTGAGGTCCTTTTATTCATCGCATCGTTGCGGATGAAGTCTTAATGAAAATACCTTTTTGATGAAGCTGCCTGAAGTTTTTTTTCGTGATAAAATAAAAAAGACAATGCCATTTCCTTGGCGTTTCCTTGTGTGGGTCGCGTCGAGTTTGCGATTTGAAGTTAATTCGTTCCAAGTTTTGAATTGTTCTTTAGTGTTTTTTTTTATAAGAAACCATACTTTTGAATTAGGTTAACTAAATAAATGATTTTATGCAGTTATATACTTACGAATCATGATGAACAGAACATGTTAATTGATTTTTCTTTTTAATACCTCTATACATTTCAATAGGTAAGAATCTATTTTGATCTTATCATTTATTCTTGATTAAGATAATTAAGCCAAAACGTAAAATAAAATCATATACAAAACGTATATTCAAAATTAACCTTATTTCATATTCAAATTAAAACTATACTAAAACTATTTAGACAACAGATTTTAAACTCAAAACTAACAAAGAAAATCCTAATGGCATTTTCATGGGAATAGATTTAAGAACATCACCAAATAGCTATGAATACTTGTAGACTAATATCCGATGAGCAAACGACAAACAAGTAAAACACAATTATTAATTTACCATCAATATCGAAACTGTAAAAAAAACACTCTTATATCACGACGAATAGAGGTTATTGTAAACAGAAGGGTGGTTCGAAAACGGCAAAATAAGTTGTGAGTTGTATAGTGAAACATGTTGACAAGTTTGAAGGGGCGTTTTGTCAAATAAAAAAGTAATATCAGTGTAGTGGTCACGTGCGGCGGCGTGTACCACTGCAATATTGAGATGGTGTCGTGATAATTGACGATTTGTTTTCAATTGAGTTGTTTTCGCGCCTCTCAGGGGAATTGGGTTAGATATAAGTATTTATTTTTGTAGGTACTTTATTAGTGACTGTTGTTGGTTATGCAAACAAATAGAACACGAATTTTCATTAAAATACATGTCTACAATATACCTACTGAAAAAGTTATCCACCGAAAAATTTTACGTTAGCTCTGTTTTATGTAAGTACAGAATTTCAGCCATTTTGGCGCCCGACAAGAAATCTGTTGTTGGGCGCCAAAATTATATTTAAATTTAAACGAATGTTTTCACTGTAGGTAATATTAATGTACTAATTTTAATTGTGATTCATGTAACAACGTTTATTGAAATTAAATGTTTAGTTAAATAGACACTTTTAAAAAACATATAAAAAAAATATGAAAAGTATCATAAATTTATTGACGAAATAAAAAAAGAACGGCTAAAAATAAAAACAGACAATACGTAGGTTCCATCAACTAACATTAAAGACATTTTCCATTACGGAGAAAAGAGAGTAAAAACAATAATTGCTTTGTGCGTCGCCATTTTGTTTTTTATTTTCCTTTACGGCGGCCGCAATATCCTCGTTTGGTGGAGCAATTATAAATATTTCAATTAAAAACCAGACGGAATGTCGCTTCTGTTTTCATTTTAATTGTTCGCATTGGGATACCTTTTTATTTGGGCAGTTTATATCTTGCTGCTTCTACCATGGTTTATCAAAATTTACGAGAGTAAAAGTAAAATTTTATTTAATTGGAAGAAATACATAATACACTAATAACTTACTCTAGTCATTTTATGCATATAACGCATGACATGACTCAATCTTTTCTACGTCTGCACTTCACTACAGAAGCACTACTGCAGCCTAATCTCATTTCTACGGGAGTGATTGGGTCGTTGTCCACCACGCTAGCCCATCATTTTACACTATAATAGCGTTATTACTCCTTATGCCTATAATAAATCCTATCTACTCTATTTCTAAGTTTCGTCAATAATAATAAAGATAGGAAAATGAATAAGAAAAACCAAGTACGCCAATATGAACATAGAGTTGAACAATTTTCATCGTTTAGAGTTAATACTTATTACTCCCGCTCGTTAAGTCCAGTCAGACAGTGACGTATAATTTATTCCCGACTGCACTGTTATTATTATGGCGCTGAAACTTTTAATATTTTTGTAAATGTCTTCCACTTTAGCGAATTTTTTTATGAAAGTTATAAAAAGGTACAAAGAAATTTGTTGGGAGCCAAATTTTACTTTTGGCGCCTGAAAAGGGACTAAGTAACGAGTCCATGTTTGGGCGCGAAAATACATCAGTGTCAATAAACAAAATTATTGTAGTATAGATTTTGCTAATTTTTTTTAGTAGTTTAGTAGGGTTTGAATTTAAATGAAATAGGTATTTGTGTTCCGTGCGTCAGTTAAACAAGGTTTTATTAAATCTGTAAGTACGATATTAAAATATCCTATAAACAATAATTACAGAAGTAAGAAAATAATTGTCAAAAGATCATCTATGTTCAATGTTACATAGGTACCTACCTACCTAATATTAAAGTCGTGAACTATCTCATTTAACCATCGATTACAAGAATGTAATTAGGGTATGCCCGCGAGCGTATTTGCTGTTCACACTGTGACGTCACGTGCTGGAAGATTGTATTCATCTACCCTCGTATTGGATTTAAGTTGTAATGGGGAAGGTATTTACGAAGATACGAGACTCTAAAATTATGTTTTATATTACTTTGTATGTAAGGCAAGTGAACTATGTAGGGGTTCCTATAGGAATAGGTATTTCATAATCATAGCTATACATAAGTACGCGTAAGTACCGTCTAGTTACTTATCTATAGCAACAATATATGATTTAAAATGATACAAAAATTGACTACATATTTAGGTCCATTATTTTCATCTTGTTTTTTTTGTTCGGCGCCAATTTAGAAAACTTTGTTTGTAGGTACTGATTTTTGCAGTTGGCTAAAACAAATATTAAGTGTTTTCCTAAGACATTCAATTAGGTACTTAAGACAACTAGTAGGCATTTACTTATAAGTTTTTACAAAAGTTAAAAAAAACCGCACATTCGAATTACCCATAACACTATACACATGTAATACAACCAAAAGACAGCAAACACCACTTTAACTAGCAAACAGCAACTCTACCGTGAAATGCCATGTAATGTGTTTTATAACACATTTGATGTCGTCACGACACGTGCCAAATAATCAATCAACGCCTTTTTATTAGCACGCCCTTGTTTGAAGTGGCGGTACTGTTTAATCTATACTGTGATTGTAATTCGGGGAATATTTGAATATGGTATGTATTGCACACTCTTTGGAACACATTTACTTTCGATCTGTGTTTTTAAACCATTTTTGACGTATTTTTATTATTCTTTTGTTTTACTTCTTACTATTGTCAGATTGATTGTTGTGGCGAACAGGAATAAAGGGTGTTTTTTTATTTAATACATTCTCATGTAGATACCTGTAGTCCATTTTTCCCGCATATTTAACAGGTAGGTACCTATTGATTTTTCCTAGAATATACCTACGTAATGTGATTTTCTTTTCCTTTTTATACTTACTTAATTGAAATTAATGGATTTGCAGAAATGAAGTAGAAAGGTTTTAACGTTATTTTACGCTTTATATGGAAAACTCTGGCTAGCAAGATAATTAATTTGGCGGATTTGTCGCAATTTCATATCAAATTAAAAAATCTAAGTAACCTAATAATTTAAAAAATCTCAGATAAAATTTATCTGTCAGAGATTTTAAACTAGTCTCTGTCTTAATAAAAAGTGATTATTTATGAAATAGACATAGGTTTATCTGTCAGATAAATTTTATCTGTAGGTAGTGAAATGGGCTTTAAATCTTATTTATTTATATAACAGTTTATTGTAAGATATAGTACATAGGGACAGAAAAAAAGAAGTTATACAAAAGGTACAGCATATTTCTAAAAGAAATCTTAATTTTAATGCTTGTCTAAAATCCGTAAAACTTACCAGAGTGCGAAACTCGAAAATTAAAACACTCAAATATTCATTCACACATAAGTACAGTAATCTATGCAAAAGTCAGTCGTAGACTTCACGCAGTTTAAATGCTACCTACTTTGAACTTGTAGGTACCTACTATACCTTAAACCCTAAACCCCAATGCCAAGTGAAATAAAACACTCTTAAATTTATTCACACATAAGTACAGTAATCTATGTAAAAGTCAGTAGAAAACTTCACGCTTAAAGATCCCGGGATCCTACAAACTCTACCTAGCTTAATCTCACTCGTACGCTCAAAGACTACTTCAAAATGTGTCATCACACAGAAAGCCACTATTTTCATACGATTGTAGTTGGATTGGGAAGTTTTGATACTTTGTGCTGAAATTGTTTTTGTTGATAGTATCTACTGGGCTAATGATTAAATTTTTTATCAGTTTTAACAAGCATACAATATCTGTCACGCTTTCAGGGTAGGCAGAAACCACTTTTCTTCACTTGCTACGATCTAAACACACTTATTTAGCTTCATTAAAGGCTAAAACACACCGGATGCGTATGCGTAGACGTATGCGTACCTCTGACTTGTAATGTAGGTATGAAACTGTCACCGCTTGCGTAACGTAGACGTAGATGCAAGAGGTGACAGTTCCATACATTATAATTTATAACGCACACGTCTACACATCGGTTTAGGGTATTTACTCTTGACTTGGCCTTTCTTTATCACGTCCCCGATTTGATCGAGATACGATTGCCTTGGCCTTCGTTCGCTTTTGGTGCTAATTAAGCAATCAAGAAGCTTATAAAGCAGAATAAATAGAAAATTATTTACTATTAGAGTTTCGCCTTGCCTAATCTAAAACATAACCAGCTCAATATGAAAAAATAATCTCAAAAATACAGCAAAGCAAGTACCAAGTACACTCCGTCGCTCTAACCCGGTTATATCCGCCTGGAGATCCGGTTTATTTGCGCTTATATTGTGTGGACACAATACTTGAGCGGATCATGTCGCCGATTGTACAGAGACTACCGGATGATTCCACTGTAGCTTTATTTACCTGAACTTATGTAGCTTGGTGTACTTATGTACGGTTATTTGTTTTTGTAGCTATACAGGGTGTAACAGAAAGGGGGTATAAAGCCGAAACACAGCGATAGTCCTCATGAATCTGAACAACTTTCCCCAAGGAACATGGGTCGTAACTCGAAAAAAAATTTCGCCTTCCCATACAAAATGTCCGATCAGCAGATCGAGTAAGTATGGGCGATCTAAAAAATTTTTCGAGTTACGACCCATGTTCCTTGGGGAAAGTTGTTCAGTTTTATGAGGACTATCGCTGTGTTTTGTCTTTATACTCCCTTTCTGTTACACCCAGTATAAAGAAGGTAGTTGAAGATTCGATGTTTGACGCTGTCCCATGTTGCGTGTTATTAGTGTGCTTCTTATCACAATATTTCTAAGAAGCAAGGGCCCAAGTCTACTAATTTAAAATAGCTTCAGTTGTTTTTCAGCAGAGTGTGAATGGCATTTTTCGGCACATTTGGTAATCTGCTAAACAATGGCATGGCTTACACTGATTGCGACCAAATATGTCAAAAATGACATTGACACTCTCATTGAAACTCTGCCGACACACAGCTGAGAATATTCAAAATCAAAATCAAAAATATATTTATTTCATAGGCACAAAAAATGCTCTTGAAACCGTTACATTATTATATAGGTAATTTTTTTAAAGCTAGTGCTAGATTCGCAAGGTGCAGTTTCCCCCAGAGAAGAACCTAGCAAGAAACTCTGTGAGGTTGCTCTTTTCAAATAAAGTTTTACAATTCTTATAAACAGTTACACAGGTATAAAGGTACATATTTCCATTATTATAATTATTGTCCCTAAAATTAATTTTGATCCTGCAGCATTCAAAGAATATAGTAAATTACCAGACTTGGGCCCCTGATGTATAAATATAAATGCATTGCGTACGTTGCGTACGTGGGATCAATCTGTTTCTACGTTAACTAATTCAAATCGTTAATCCTAAATTCGTAAATGATATGCACGGAAAGCGCCGCCCTGTCAAGCCATATCCAATTGAGATCTACAGATTGACACTAACGCCCGTTATTAATAACCTATCCTGATCCGTTTTTACCAAATCGAGATTGAAAAAACAAAACACAATTGTCACTTGTGTACCAAAAACATGTCAAGAACACAATTGTGTTTTGTTTTTTCAATCTCGATTTGGTAAAAAACGGATCAGGATAGGTTTTTAATAACGGGCGTAAATGAATACGAACTTGATAATCAAATTATGTAGAGTCTGTTCTACATTATAACATGTTCAGATTTTGTTTTGGATGATATGAAAGCATATAATAGACAATGTAAGTACCGACTAAGCTTACGCCTAAGTAGGTACCTTAGATAGACTATATTAAATTAACTATAATCTGTGTTGAACACAATTAGAAAATATTTTGTTTTTGTGGTGTCATTATCACCTCAAACTGACGATGGAAAACAGAATAGAGTGGCGTAGACTCCACTGTTAAGAACAACAGAGAATATGAAGAAAAGAAATGAAAAAAGAGTAGTTACTTACTTTGGAAGATTTGCAAATAAAAAGAAAACAAAAGAAGATCGCGTTTCAGAAAGCTTTTCAAAAATCATTAAACACAAAATCGCTTCTAAATTCAAATCCGAATAATTCCATAATACCTACACAGACAAAACAAATGAGTACGCTTCCAAACAAAGAGGTAGACGAAATGATAATAAACTCCTTGGTGCTCCAACATTCATCCACTGTTTGCCCAACAGCTTACAGCAGATGGGCGATTCACAGGCCGGAGGAAATCACTACGTCAAACACTACGCTCTGTTTTTAGTAGACTATTTTTTACTGGAAAACTTTATGTTTTAGTCAAGTGTTTGTAGGCTGCTGAAAATAGATTAACTTAGGCTAGAGTTTTTTTAAAACCGCATTAGGTACCAAATTGTTTTTGACACAAGTGGTAAATAGTTTCAATTGAACTTTTTTGTTATTTCAAGCTCTGGCATTATAAAAACTTTTATTGAAAGACGTAATTAGTTAATAACAGTAAAACTGGATGTAGTGCAAGGAGAGACGCCTTTGCCCAGCAGTGGGACGTGGCAGGCTAACTATATAAGTAGGTATGTGTATTAGTAAATAGCTCATGCTTTAATAGGGGCATTAAAAAGGCAGATAAGTAGAAGGAAAAACAATAAGTAGGTACCTACCTATTCCTACAAAATTGAGGGAAAGGCGTATAGAAATGTTCTCTTACATTGTGTGGTATCTTTGAAACTTGCAAATATGGATAAACAAAATCAAATACAGTAATTTAAACAAGAAATCGATATTAAAATTAATAGTAACCATCCCAAATAAGGGAAACTAATAAATAATAAACCTTTGAAAGCGGTCAACTAGAGCAATTAAGTTTGATCAAATAACGCGTAGGTAATCCTACCCTCATATTTCATTTTAGAATATACAGGGTGATTTTGCACTCGTTAATTCTTGTAGTGATGTTGTACCTCTAAAATGGATCAACTTTCTGCATTTTCTTTTTTAAATATTCTATAAGTAGAGTTTGGTTTTCACCATCATTGGTCAGAATGATAATACATACATAATCGTTCTTGTATTTTTAATAAATTTCTATGAATTTCTTTATGGCAATAAATAAACTAAAAGCAAATGCATAAACATTCTTTAAAAAACGTCGTGAATTGCCTAAGTTTTATTAACTTACCTTCTATAAAAAAATTGCCCGAATTTTGAATTTTTCATTCTTTGGGGAAAGTTGTTCACAGTGAACAACTTTCCCGTTTTTCACTTTCATTGACAGATTACGTCCTTTGATTTCTGTGAGTACATAAACAAACACCCTGTATTAAATCCCGGCCTCAGGGGACAGTTGTCACAAACTCTCATTTATATCTTATTTGTAGTTTTAAGTTTGTAGAGTCAACAGTTTAGCAGAAGGGCGTCAAAGCATCCTTATGGGAAACTACTTTGTTTGAATCACGCGGCGCGATGCTGATTTTAAATCGATTTTGGGAATTGGGGATTTTGTATGATAATAGGAGAAAGGAGGAGGCGAAAGTCAGAGAAGCTATCCCAATATTTTTTCCTGTAAATTCAGTTTCAATTAAAATTATAAACAAATGCAGCTACCTATGTTTTTTGAAGTACCTAAGTTTTATTACCTACGCAATGCATTATGAAATCTGCTTCATGGAAATACTTAGTAAGATTATAGAAAATATCTTCTATGTTAATTCATAGAAAATATGTTGGCTGGTTTCGTATGTAGAAATGTATCAAGCGTCATTATTTGAAGCTAGAAACAGACTGATCCCAAGAACGCTATGCATTATGAAATCTACTTTAATACACGATCATTCTAATGCATCTAAGTGTCCTTCTAATCATTATTTCTGTGGAGCAGGTTTCATAATGCATTGTATACCTACTTAGTTTACTATTAGTACAAACACAACTAAGTACATAATTTAGGTGCACACAAATACTCAGACACAAAAATCTCTATACACCACAGATACCTCTAGCAGGCGTAATGTTCGTCTCTAACAAGAATCGAACATCAAACCCACGATGTGCACCATGGCAAGCAAATGCAGCTTTTTATGTGAGAACAATTTCGATCGACCCCAAACACATAACCCACCAATTAGTACCGATTTAACCAACCCAAAGACCCCAAACATTAGTTACGAGTAGTTTTAAATAACACAAAATAGTCTCAGTAGTTACTTCCGAGCAATCTCGTCTTTGTGAATATGTTTACGGTGCTTAAACGCGGACAATCGGGCGTTTTATGAAATGGCCGGTTGGGCTAAATTGGGGGTTTGAGCAGCCGGGCGTTATCAAGTTTGCCCCACCGGCAAAATATTTATTTCATTACTCCTATTCATGGGCTCTAATCTGTGTTGCGGGGCGAGTTTTAATTTAGGGCTGTTTCGGGAATGGCTGGATGTTTGTTCTTACTTTACAGTGATATTTTTTTGATGTTTTTTTTCTAATTACATCCATTGGTTCTACAATAGTAATTTTTGAGATTTCCCGTAAGCACCCTCACTTTTAACTATTTATCTACCTAAAAACCTAAACACACTTGGACTGAAGCTTTTTAGTTTTATTGATTGGAATAACAATAACACAATATCATCAACGACAAGGCATCTTTCAATAAGTATGCATTATTTGAAGCAAATATTCAAAATAACTGAGTTTAAGTTGTGAAATTCAGTCGAAAAACTATCATTTTCATTGTCAGTCAAATACAAAAATACCAAAATTATCCGTCTCCCTGCAACATAAACGCAAAGAACAGATCATAGCTTACTTGGCGGGGTGTCTCTACAGAGGGCAGGATTTTTACGACCCCTACCGCGCTTTACACCACCCACCCCAACAAAAACTACCTCAATCTTTCACGCAATAAGGTCTTAAATCGCACGCCGCCAATTTGTCAGTGTGAAGCACTATTTCGAGGATAATTCCACCATCAAACGTTCTTCCATTGTGATGTAGAGTTTTCAACGGATTTACGATTCTTGTGAGTTTGAAATAGAGTTGAAAGTTGATATATGGCTAGGTTATAGTTAAGGATAAGCTAGGGTAAGTGAGATTCATTTAATTCGTCTAGATTGTCTCTGGCACTTAATTTTGAGTGTGTGGTGCCGTGGGGTGTCCCCGAATTGTTTAACTCTCCTTTCAATTTGACAGAATTTTATTGTTAACGATTTAATGTTAATTTGTTGCTTATTAATGTTTTTATATTAAAGGCTGATTTACATTGAGTGAGTAACTGACGTCAGTTACTGAACTGACCTGGTATTGCCATAGTGTAAATTGACCACCGACGTGTAAGTGACGTGTCAACATTCACATACGAATATTGAAGTCGGTACTGACGTGACAGTGCACAGACGACAGTTACTAACTCAATGTAAGTAAATCAGCCTTAATATTGATGATCATCATCAAGACTCATGTCGGTGGAGCATCCGCCATTCAGGCCTGTCTTCTGCTAATCTTGTCATGACACTAACTTTCTCCTTCACTTGAGTAAAGTAGGAAGTCGCCATATCCGCGGTCTTCCTCTCCTTCATGATTGGTGATCAACTCTTGATCGAATTTAAATTTTACATTTTAAAGTGCCCATTAACACTTAGTTAATATTTAGTTAATATTCCTAAACCGATGACGTGCATGTATGAGGCGACTGATGAATGTGGATGAAGCGAATGAGGTGTGTTTGGATCGTAGCGAGTGAAGGAAAATCGTCTTTGGCTACCCCATTGAGAAAAAATCGTGACATATATGTTAGTATGTGTACCAATTTAAAAACCTTCATATCTTCCAGAGTTTCCACAGAAAATGGCCTCAAAGAGCTCATAAAGCCCGAAAACACGTAAACAGTCATCGAAATAGGCAGATTTAATTTGACACTCAAAACCATTTGATCAGGACCTTCCCGTCCCATGTTTACCCGATGAAGGCAGACGTAAGGTACGACTATATAATATAAAGGAAGGGACCATTCGCTTTGTCAATCTAATAAACATCCTTTTGGATTGAAAACAATTTGGGTACTCGCTAGGTTATCGATTGGGTTGACTGAAATCAATGTTTGTAGGTTGTGAAGTTTTCATGTTAAATATTGTTTGTCATATTATAATGTTACCTAATTGTAAATTGAATGTTTTATTTATTTTGTTTTGTTGGGTTAAAAAATGTAAGTAGGTACTTTTTTGAAGCATTGTTCTGACGTCGGTCCGTCTTTCAGTCATAAGGTTGTATGTATTATATAGCTGTCTTATACTACTGCTGTGCAAAGGCTCTCCTCTTTCTTCACTATTCTCGTCGTTCCTATGAAAAGAAATATAGTATAACGTCTTAGCTTATCTAGCCATCAGTATCTCACTGCTGGGCAAAGGCCTCTCTTTTCCCTCTCCACGATTCTCTATCCTGAGCCGCCTCTGCCTATTCATCCGTGAAGGTGTCCAGCTCATCTCGCAGGTTAGTACCAACAGAACAAAATAAGTAGAGATAATATTTAAGAGGGCAAAATTGTTGAATTCAAACACAATCAAATTAAAATCCAACTTACAAAAAAACGCGATAAAAACATCTTCAGTAAATTCAATAAGAATCGAATCCGTACCCATGTGTTCAAGTGCCATCCACCACACTCTGCGCCAATGCACCCGTCATAACTTCCATGTTACTATGCTATACAATAGATGCACTTAATAATATGTTCAGAATTGCATAATTGACATGTTAAATCATGGGGGCAGACCAGCGGGTGATTTGTTTTCTTCTGTGATTATGAAAAAAATGTATGTAGTTAGGTACTTTTATGCCTAATAGATGTTTGTCTCTCAGAGGCATAGGTTGAGAATGCGTATAAATTTAGTAGATTGAAATATTGATGATTGACAACTAAATGAAATTCATAAAATAAAACCTAAGCTTGTTACTATTCCACTTATCCAGTTAATCTACTCATACCTAAGTACTATCTAATATTTCAAATGAAAATGTTTGTGGCGATGGACAGGCGTGAGGATGTTTGTAACTTTTTCATACAAAACCCATCTTAACAGCTTTTAAGCGCCAAAACACACGGTGAAACGCAACTGAAACTGCTGGTAATTTTTAGTTGCATCGCAGTTTCTGCTATAGACTTCCTTAGAAAACCACTCACGACGCAACTAGTTTGAAACGTTTCGTTTCAGTTGCGTTTCACCGGTGTTCTGGGTCTAATGAAACTTCACAGAATTTTAGCTTGTGCATCAGAATAACATAGGCTATCATTTTGAGATGTTGTATACTTTTTCAAGTTATGACGATAAATACGTGCTACATTGCGGGGAACCTCTAGTACACATATACCTACCTATCAACAAAGAACTGACACTTCTGCAACCGTAACTACTCATTGCCAATTTTACATTCACAAAACATTTCATAGAGTTGAACTAAAGCGTGAATTTGACGAAATCGATTGTGCGTGTCGTGGTGTCATTATAATTTACAAATAGACCATACAAGTGTCCATACAGTCCATACAATTCATACAAATAGGAATCATGGTATCACTTTTACATACAATATTGATGTAGTGTAAAATTTGAAGCAAAGATGAATTTGTGAATGTTTTTTTTTATGTTGTCGGAACTGCGATCTTTTATAACGAAGTGGTTTTGAATAGATAGAATTCGGATGTGCGGTGGGTGATGTGTTGGAATTCGGAAAATGAACTTTTGGAACATTGAAATTCGGCACTAATAGATATTTTTAATAAATTTAATAAATTGACTCTACATTTTTTTTTTTTTTTTTGTAAGAAAACATTTGTATGGGAAAAAGAAAAGGTCTGTTTTAGGGCTTTCCCGGCAATTATTCGAATTTTTCTCACAGTAAGAACCATCCTTGGACTTCAATGAACATTTTAAAAAAGAATTAGCGAAATCGGTCCAGCCGTTCAGGCGTGATGCCGTGACAACGGATAACGGGTTTCATTTTTATATATATAGATATAGGTATTGGTATGTAGGTAGAGGACTCTGAGTATTTAAGGTCTATCTATATAGATCCGGGTCGTGGCCCGTCAGGAGGGAAAACAATTCGTCGTCATGACAACCTCTATAAGTAGTAAACTAAAATTATAGTACCTACCTACTTACCTACCTACCTACAATAAACATAGTACATTTTTTTACAAGAGAAGCTAATAATTCACTTGACATAGGCAGAATCCGCAATGGTAGCTGCAATTAAAAAAAAGTAATGAAATTAGATTGTATTCATTTAATTAAGCCTCCAGTCCGCCATTTGATCCAACCAACCTATAAAATTTCTCGGCCATTTTCTAAATAAACATGACAACAATAATTAAACTATCACTTAAAACCAACGCATACGATAATAAAGTCAACATTGTAACAGAACAATAACAGAATAGAGTACTTCAAATAATATAAATTGTGTAAATTATGCTATTTGCGTAGGCATGTTACGTTTTATTGCGAATTTGCAAAAGGTTATTTTCAGTTATCACTAGATATTGTAAGGAGATTGTTTGCTTATGTTACAAAGTTGCGTTTCATCGTGTTAACTAAAGGTATTATTAGAGTAAATGCAGGCGAGTGTCAAGAATATTTATTTACTGTCAAATGAGACAAAGAGAATGTACTTATATCGAACAGTTAAATCGGGCAATTTCGCGTATGATCCGTAAATCAAAAATATAATATAACCATAATATTATCATTCATCTATCATCATTTTATAGGACATAATTTATTTATTTATCGTACGTTTACAGCAAATACATAATATGATTAACATTAAATTAATATCATTATGTTAAAATAAAAATAAGGTTTTACTGTTATTTTATGTAAAAAAAATATTTTTGTCTAACCTGTTAGATACATAGATTTTAAAAATAATTTACATTTAGATTTTTTCACTCAACGATGTTTCTATTATACCTACCTACTAAGACCTACTAATTCTGATAAAAAATAGTAATTACAGTACTTACTTCAGTATTTTTATTTAAGTCCAAAGTAGGAACATACCTACGAAATTTTCGTCACGAAAAAGAGCATTGTACCTATCAAAAATGATTTCCCAACATTATTTTAGCCTAATTCAACAGTGTGTTATTTGAGTTAGATTTCCCAAAGTTGAGGTAACAACTGTTTGCCATCGACACGTCTTATCAAAACGAGTGTGTCTCAATGTTTTTAAAAACGAGCACGCTCTTGTTTGGCTAGCATAAATTACTCTCATTCTGTACTGGTGAGAGGAAAATTCTAGTGGCGCAGGTTCACGTAAAAAGATTGTATAGGTTCAAAACAAAAGTTTTTTTGTCTGCTTTTTTTTTTCGTTGGCAAAAATGATCGTTGCAGATTTTATGTAAAAAAAATTGTGTACGTTGTTGTCTGTTACGTTTGTTAAATTACTTTTTTAATTGTCATTAATCTATTACAAGTGAGATTACCATAAGTTCTTCATAATATTTAAATTACTCTCTTGATACATAAAAACTACATCTAGAAAAGAATTTGTAGGTATTTATGATTTTTATTACAATTTATCAACTTAATTTTCAATCTTAATATTTATTTCAAAACAGCAGCATTAAGAATCAAAATTGTTTCACAAACTCTACAATCACTACACTCTCTCTCACTTTGTTCTCTAATTCTGATAATATTGTTAACTTTTGCCGTCAACTGTCACACATTTTTTTATCATAAACCATTTTTCTTCGCGACAGTCTCATAAGATCTCACATGAGTAAAGTTAGTTTGTTTATGCAAACATTACAATTGCTGTCAGTTTTAGATCCGTCCTGTTTTAGGTGTCCCGCGGTTGCAACACCGCCCCACCTTACGGTGTTTGTTGCGAAATTTGAGTTTCATTTGTTTTTAGGTTTTTTTTGTCTTTTGTTTTTGATTGGCAAAAAATAATTCTTGAGGATAGAAGAGGATAACAAAAGACTGCGCAGATGTATAGACATGATTTTATCATAACACAGTCTGCCCGCGACTGGAGACTTTACGAAATATCTTAAACTAATATAGCCTTTGTGTTATTCAGATGTGCAGTGCAAACTACTTACATGTATAGTTTCATTAAAATCTGTTGAGTATTGCGCGAAACAGTAACAAACATCCCCACATCCATGTAACCATTTATCGGCACAAACATTGACATTTTATACATAATATTAGTACGAAGTAAGATGAACCTTTTATGCAACTGAACTCTGTAGTCCTCTATGCAAGATAAGACTTAAGCATACCTAAGTCCGCACTACCTCTCTGTACATGCACAAACGTTGATATTTATACAGGACTAGTGGCTGTCCACGACTTCTTACGCATTTATCGTCATATCTTGGAAAATAATCATAATATCTCAAAATAATATAGACTATATGTTATTCTGATGTGCAAGCTATAATATTGCCAAGTCTCATCAAAATCTGTTCAGTAGTTTTGGCGTGATGAAGTAACAAACGTCCATCCATCGGTAGAAACATTGATATTTATAATATTATAGTATTAGGATATTAGTTATTTTTGTTAGTTATTAGTTAGTTTTATTAGTTGGATTTATTTCACTAAATCTCCAATTAGTCCAAAGACCACCCAAATTTCCCTGCACCTGACGTAATTGGCAGCGTTATCACGGTGTCGCACCACGTCTGATAATATAATCCTAGCTTTGGAACATTTGTGGAGCGCTTACCTGCTTACAGCTACCTCACACGATGTGTGGAAGTAAGAGATCTAATTCCTTTACCGGATTATTGTTTTTTTAGCTGAAGAAGTATAAGGTTTCTTGCTGTTTCTTATTTTCTGTTATAGAGGTAGTGGAACGGTAAGTAGTAGGTACTTAGGTAGTTTTAGATAAATGATGTTAAAAAGTGTACTTTCAAGTGTTACTATTTCAGAGACAACTTTGCTTCAAAAGAACATTTTTTTACCTTTATTACCCGAATGCAACATTTCTTTACTGTTTTTTTTTTAACTTTATTAACCGCAACTATTTAATCTGATCAACACTACCCATTTTACGTTGTTGTGGTGTGGACAGAAGCCGTTTTTAACATAACCTGAAATATTTTGCAAGGAATGTCACAGTTGTGGACGTCTACGACTGTAGATGGGTGATAAGGAAGAGCAAGGATACTTTACACAAAAAAAAGTTTTAGATTTGAGTAGGTAAACAATTAGCGGAAAACCCATCTATCCATATTTAAGTGTACGTAATTTAATTTAAAATCAATCAGTAATTTAAAATTAAATGAGTTTAGTATTTATGTGCAGTTGAATGAAAAAGCACAAATACAAAAATGAAATTATGATTAAAAGAAAGAATTTCAGGCAAATATTAAGAAATGTCTAGATTTAGTAGTTATCTATAGTATCTATCAACAAAAATATTAATTAAATGTCTAGATTTAGTAGTTATCTATAGTATCTATCAACAAAAATATTAATTGATCAAATTAGTATGATAACAATGGTGAAATAAATAGCAGCTTACTTCATAATACTTTGTGTATATTTTATAACTTAAAAATAATGTATTGTTACACAAAAATATCACTACCTACACAAATAACATTAAATACATGGCAACTTATTTGTGTATTGAATAGAAACTACTATTTACATATTTATTTAGCTTATTATCAATTTATTTTGTACAACAAATGACTAGAATTAGTATTTTATGAAGTTATATGAAAAAAAAGTTAATAAACAAACAATAAACGTTTTAAAATTTTTTTTAGGCCAATGATTACTTATTCTGGCTATTTGTATAAAAAGGATACTTAAAACATTTACAAAAAACAAAATTCCTACTCCAATGATCTTAATAATTACTTACATAGCATTAGATAAATATTTTTTGGCACAATTCGACTTAGTTTTAATAATTTAATGCAACCATACATACATACTCGTAATTATTATTTATACACATCTAATATTTACAAACACAATTATCACTGAACACTACTTATAATTCATTTGAAGAAAATGTCCTTTTTTATAAAACATTAATTTATTCATTGGTTTACTTTCCGACTAATTTCAGAAGACAATTTTAATTTTTGTTAATTTACAAAACTTACAAACTTGTCACCGGCACCTCAGTCATATTTCCCGACGGAATATCGAATGGATCTTAATACAAACTAGAATTAGGAACACATCCGTTTGCAAACATTCATCTAGCCCAGTCGTCTTGAGGACTATTCCCTTGATGTAACGGCGAGAACGCACTCCGCCTCGGCTCCGATACCACTGGACTCTCCTGATTCCCAATTATCGATTCAATCGAGAACCCGTTCCTTGACCTTTTCCCTCTCGGTTCGGTTGTTTCCGCAACTCGAGGAGGCAGCGGCACCGGTCTTAAAGTAGCCGGCGGCGGACGAGGCAGCGACAGCAAAGGCGTCGGAGGCAAGTAGCATGGTAGAGGCAGCAAAGGAGCATAAGCCTCTCGAGCCAACATCGCTACAACAGCATGAGCGTGTTGCAGTGAAGGCGCCGGCCGCTTGTACCGCTTCCGACGGCGCAAGAAACTCCCATTATCAAACATATCCTCCGCCAAAGGATCCAGCGTCCAATAATTTCCCTTCCCCGGATTCCCTGGCTCCCTCGGGATCTTTATAAAACAATCGTTCAGACTCAAATTATGCCGAATAGAATTCTGCCAGGCGGGAAACTTTTCACGGTAGTAAGGGAAACGGGTCATTATAAATTCACAGATTCCGCTCAGAGTTAATTTCTTGTGTGGCGATTGCAGGATCGCCATTGTGATTAAAGCGATGTAGGAATATGGTGGTTTGATGAGCTGTGATGATGATTTTTGTTTGGGTTTCTTTGGCGACGATGGTTTGTTGTCAGAGGGACTGCTCGCGTCGTACCTATCGGAATCACTCGACGGCGGCGGGACTTCAGGAGTGTCTTCGTCAACAGACACGTAAGTATCGTCTTGAGGATATTCTTCCCTATCGTCTCTCAAGTAATGTGGTAGGTAGAGCCGCGGCGGTGGTCGCAGGTCCAGAGGGAGGTCGCCTTCAATGATCATATCGCGGTATTGGGCAAGTTCACATTCTTCCATGCTGGTCGCATGTCAGAGGTGCTTGCGGGCGCGTGGCGCGGCGCTGACTGCAGCGTGCGGCTCGGCGCGGGGGCTCTGCCCCGAGACTCCGCCTCCAAACTGCCCCACCGCCTCGGCCCGCGTTTACGTTCCAGTAAACACAACAATTGTCGTTATTATTACTGCGGGTCGGAGCTTTGTGCATGAATTTCAGGCCGTCGACTAATAATTATTAGACCGGCCGTGCTCATCGATTCAACTTTTTGCGGTATTTATTTTGGAGTTTGCGTCCGGGGGGTTTCGTTCTCATTTTTGTCTTTGTGTTTTGTTTTTGGGATTGTTTCGCTTTGATCGTGGACAAGTTCAAAGCAAATGGAATGTGATTGATACTAATTTACAGTATAGGTAGATACCTAATGTTTCCAAACAGATGATATCTTTTAAGTTCAAAATAAACAATGGAGTATGGTAAGTACTTAGATAAATATTCAACAAAGGTATAAGTAACGACAAGATCTAGCTACTCTACTGAAAACAACTTACCTACGTTTGTTAAACAACATTTATATATTGTAGGTATAACAAACTGTAGTTATACAGCGTTAGATAGATACATTCCAACTCATCATAGCAAAACAAGATAAAAATAAAGTTCGTCTTTTGTGAATAAAAGGAGACGCAATAAAAATGTAAAAAGGCTCCAACATAAAGAGGCAAAAGAAACTGTTTACAGTTATATGTAAAGGATCCTTTAATCCCAAGTTAAAAGACTTGATGTCGCTATTGAAAAAAATCTCATAAAACGAATTCTAACACTCCATTCAGGTAGACGTCTTCAAATAAGACGAGAAAAAAATATTCCTAAAGCGATGACAATACGAGCGGGACTCTAGAAAACCCTCGTATATGTTTCCTAGCAAAACATTTACCCCTCGGGCGTTGAAGGAAAAGCTACACGCGGGAGGGAGACGGAGGGCGCTTTAGACGGAGACGGCGGATGTAAGCAGCCAATGAAAGGCCAGGAACCGATGGGCGGGGCGGGCCAAAGCTAATATGTCAGGGCGTGGCGATAGATCCTATTATTGTCTGGCAAGGCAAATAATATTTTGCACAATGTACACATTGAGGTACCAGGGAGAAAGGGAGGTTGCTAATTTATTCCCAACTTCGGTTTTGGGTTGTTTTTCAGCTTTACGAGCTTGTTATTTAAATTGGACGGAGTTATTTGTATGTAGTCTGTAGGCATTGTTCGTTGTAATGAAGGAATTTTGAGTCAGTTGTTTGTTGAGGGAAATTTGAGCCGATTGTAGGTATAAGTTGGGTTTTAAATTACGTTTTTTATAAAATGTTGGTTCTTTGTGAATGCTGTTGCGTGGTTGTAGTTTGAGCTCTATGGCGTGCGTTTTTGAGACTTTATAGAATGTCTATTGTGAAGAATTGATGCTTCAACTAGTTTTGAAGAATGTGCTTTGACATTTATAAGGGAAATTGTTTTTCACTTCACAAATTAGGTGGGTAGGTATTTTTGTAAACTGAAAACTGGTGTTTCTGAATTTCGCTAGGGTACTTTACTAACTACTGGAATGACTATGTACTTGCTTAGTTTTTATGGTATGCGTGGTAGGTAGAAACCTACTCAAGAACTCTGATGTGATTAATAGGTATCTAGGTACTTACCTATCTCTAGGTAGGTACTTATCACGTTTTGTTTTTGGGTTCTTATGAGGTAAGTACTTTTTAGTTGTCAAAAATCAGAAGATTACCTATACAGGTAAAAGGTGGCGAGATGAACTGGTCACCTTCACGAACGACTGGGCAAAGGCGGCTCAGGATAGAGAATCATAGAGAAGGAGGAGAGAGGCCTTTGCCCAGCAGTGGGGCAACGATGGCTAGGTAAGATAAGATATGATAAGCGTATAATCACGGAATGTAAGTTTGTAAGTAATTATTTTTCGTTTTGTGAATTACTTAGGATAGGACTTAGAATTTACTTAGAAATACTTCTTACTTAATCCGAATTACTTACTAGATTAGTAAATTACTTACTTGGGGCATTATTTTGAATGATCTTTTCTGCAACTGTAGTTTAAATACTTAGTTTAAATACCGCTAAGCGAATCCCGCCCACCCTTGTCTCATTGCGGCGCGGCGGCGGCGGCGGCGGCCGTCGGCAAAATGCCTTCCTTGGTCGATAAATTGATTTTTAACAATAAATACTTCAGGTTGGTAGATACACCTTTCTTTGTTAATTATTTTTTAGCAATTAATAGTTTATGATTTAAATATCTAGGGTCTATAAATTCTAAGTTCCAATTTTAAAAGCATGATATTTTTTCTTTTGGAAATATTACTTAGTACCTATTTAGTAATCGCAGTAGGTACCTTGACATAGGCACACACAATATACCTATACTTAAGTGAATACCTAAATTACTTAATTAGGAACTACACGCCATATGAAAACTGATGAAACCCGTCGGAAGCGTTATGTAGAGTCCGACTCTACATAGATAACTTTCAACTTTCAAAGTGCGTAGTTAGTGTTTCTTTGTGAATAAAATCTGTAAATCTGTGAAATAAGTTAGGTACCTACTTACTTACCTAGGAACTAAAGTAATTTTTTTGAGAATTTGGTAATTAAGAATTAGGTATAAACATGTAGGTAGGTAAGTATACTTTCATTTTGGTATGTTGTTTCATTTTCTGACTAATTAATAGGAAACATAAACTACCAGTGACATAAAATGTAAGTACCTACCTACTTAAGTATAGGTCGCGCCACGTAAAAAGAACTTTAGAAACAAATGAAAATCACATGTTCGCGCATGGGTACATTTACGCTCGAAAGTACTAGGGCTATTTATCGTTTCATACTTGTAAGAGTCTTTCGCACGCGGTTACGTATGTTGACTTATAGACTATACCTACGTAGGGGATAATGATTCTGATTCCAAAGGTTATGAAAGTGACGACAACGACGATAATAAAATGGCCACTTCTGGCATCAACACCGCGTCCTCATCTGGTTTTCGCGCCACCCATGAATACTTAATGGAAGAACAATATGTTTTTTTTTTAATTTTCGAATACTTTTTTACATTTTTACATATTTTACACTAAATCTAATATTGATTGGTAGTTGTGTATTTCTTTTTTTATTTATATTCCACCTTATTAATAGGTACTTCTAATAATATATTTTTTTTACTTTGTGCGTAAAACCATGACTGTAATTAAACACTTTTGTGCACGATGGTATTTTAAAACAAATGCTAAACGTCAGACTCAAAAATCGTCTAATGCGCAGATGCGCATTAGACCCTAGCCGACATCTGTCAGCTAGGGTTCATTTTACGTGGCGCGACCTATACCTACCTTTAATTCTTAGGTGACACTTTCTGTCAAAAGACAATTCAGCAACATTGAGCACCACCTTTATGGGTTTTTGGTTATATTTTAAAATTTGAAGTTCTTTTTTTATCTAAAGGTGCGTACAGACCATGTAACATAACATGTTATATAACATTGTTATATAACATGTTTTACATAATGTGGACACTGAATGTTATAAAACAATGTTATTGATATGTACAACAATGTTATATAACTTTGATGCGTACAGACCATGTAACATGTTATATAACTTGTGTTATATAACACGTCCACACTATGACCTTGTGATTCAACATTGCAACATAAAAATATAACAATGTTATATAACAATGTTATATAACATTGTTATATTGCATTGTTATTAATGTGTACAGTATTATTTTACGTTGCAATGTTGAATAACAAGGTTACATAGTGTGGACGTGTTATATAACACAAGTTATATAACATGTTACATGGTCTGTACGCACCGTAAGACTTAACACTTACATTATATCAACATGCGAAATGGTAAATAGAACAGGTAAGTAGATAATATTTATCGTCCAATATACATACCTATTATACCTACCTACTACTCCTTACCAATAAAAACCTACTGCCCTCCAACCTAACCTAAACCAGACGTCTACCCAAAGATAAAGTTCTTTATAGGATTTGTCGTCGCCCTGGCTAGCCAAACATTTCAATAAGGAAGATAAGCAGACGTGTTGGTAGTGTAGACTCAGCGGATCATGACTAGGTAATCCTCCTGTCGAGAGTTTAGTGTGTACTGGGGTTTAAGTAGTGTGGACTTAGGTATGCTTAGGTCTTATCTTGCATTGACGGGAAGGTAAAGAGGAAATAAAATTCATACAGGCCCCCAATCGTATGATAGACTCCGAGACCTAGTTGCAATCAATTTAAACACTATTAGGTAAAGTGTCTCCCTACTTTACCTAATCGATCATAGGATGGGTAAATAAATAGCGTAAAAAAAGTCCTACTCATGGTAGATATTTTTTCTCCGACACGTTGCAATCAAAAGAAAATTATGCCTTAGTAGGTACTTACTTACCTAATTTAAACTGTTACCTTCTTTTATAAGTGTAAAAAAATACTTGCCTAATAAATATTCTGGTCAATATTACCTACCCTAGTTTTGAAATTGAGCAATCAACTCAAGCCAAAACTTGGTTTAATGTTAAAATTAACTCACTTTAAAAGATCGCCATCTATTCTTAACCAGAGAAACTAAAAACAGTGCCATCTAGCAATTATACTTGAAACTACAACGAGGTGAAGTTTCCAATGATGTCATCATTCTTGCTAGTACTACTTAAACTTACTAGATGGCGCTAATGAAATGTTAGTTCTTTATATTAATCACAGATGGCTGACTAGTATCGAAGTTTAAACCAGAATAGTAGGTAGGTAGGTATGTAACGATAGTTTATTTTATTGGAAAGTTAATGAAAAACTTTTTTTTATCAAATGAACCATTTATTATCAAGAAGTGTAACGTTTTTTGCGACTGGCTGCTAGGTACCTATCTTAGAATATTAGGTATTTGCTCGGGTACCCACTGATTTGATTATGATGTTATTCAGCCTAATAGTGAAGCTACAAAATTCGGAGATAAGGCCGGTACTGAGTCCTGAAAAGTAACAAAACAGGATCATTATCGCACACAATAAGTTGTTTTTGCAACTTACTTCTAAAGTTGGTGGCCTCAGGTATTTTTGTGGAAGACAAATCTACAGCAGAAAATATGTAAGTATCTACTTCGCCAGTTCTCGACTTGTAGTTTTGAATTTACTATTCACATTTACGATGATACCAACAAGTCCTACCTACGTAGGTAACTACTTAAATCGAAGTTAACTCACACCTACATAAACTTAAGACACATTAATTAAATAAAAAAAGAAATAACATTTTCTTGCAACTGGCTGCTTTATAGGTAAAAGTACTATTATCTTACTTAGGTATTAAATATATGATGTAAATCAGCCCAATAGTGAAGCTACAACATTTGGAGGTAAGGCCCCTGATATTGGTTCCTGAAAAGTAACAAAAGATGATCATTAAGTATTGCACTTTCAATTGCTGAAACAGATTAGTAGTAGGGACTTTCCTATATGTATCTATATCTGTCTCGGACACTGATTTCTTAAGTTTCTTAAGAAAGGAATTGTGAGTTTGTTTATATTATAAGTATTTTGGCATTTTGGCAAAAGAGACTTAAGTATTTAACTAACCTAACCTAACCTAACCTAACCTACCTACTGATCCTTTTTTGTGCGAAACTGCTTACAAAAAAAACATAAATAGTACTTACCTACCTACTTAATTATGTACAGTTATAGAAAGTATCTACGTAGGTAAAAATACTTACTATAACAAGATCAGGAGGAAAAACCATCTGATCATCGATACCATCCATCTCAATGCGATATCCATTCTCATCAGCGACATATCTCACTATCTCTTTCTTTCCTTCAGGGTTTATGTATGTGTATGCTCCTCTAACTTGTATGTGTTCATTAAGTTCACCTTTGTTAACAAGCTCTCCTGTTTCCTCTCTAGTTATTCCGTTAGAGGTTTCAAAACTGGAATTTCAAAATGATTAGAATTAGATTAGAAAAGATCAGAAAATATTAGAAGAGATTAGAAAAGATCAGAAAATATTAGAAAAGATCAGAAAAGATAAAAAACATCAGAAAAGATATTAATATAAATCGATGTTCCGCTAGTCTCTATGATAGGAATTGGGAATCAAATCTAATCTAATTGGTTACAGGTTACTACTTACCAACCAAAGTGCCCTTACCATTGTCAATAAACTTCAAAAATCAGAAGCCAGCACTATGTAGCACTATGTATTCAACAGGGGGTAAGTTTACGAAGAAAGGATTAAAAAACTTACCTAAAATGATAATTTCCAGTGCCATCATTTGAATTTTCATACTTGACTATCGTTGCGTTTGCATCATCAGACACTGGTGCAGATTTAACCAACAGTGTTACAAAAGATAAAAGAATAATAAGTCTCATCTAAAACAAAAAAAGTCAGCTAAGTATAATAATTAATCAAGGAGTTAAAGAAATCTGACACAAATAGGTATTTTATTTTAAATCCTTCTCACTGGGTGTTAACTCGCCAATCGATCGACGTCTTTACCGTAAAACGATTTAATCGATATCGATGGACAAGGCGTGAGATGGCAAAAGTAGCATTTGATCGTCGATATTCAATCGGTGACTTCGATATATTGGTCTCATAGCACCCAAAATGAAAAACAAAAGTATCTTTACATAAAATATCAAATATAATAGTTACTAAAACGATAATATGTATATAATTCTGTTAATATTGTTATTTTTTTTTTTTAGTTACTTACATTTTATATCATAGATATTCCTTCAATATATAATTATTTTAACACAACTTGCATAGAAACCAATCACATACTGACCTCAACAAAGCACAATCTCAAATTATATACTACTCAGAAACATGATGATTATCCATTGACCTTTTATTCAAGAATTGCATACCTACTCAAAGTACAAAGTTCAGAGACGTTCTCCTAAGTTTTTAACAAAATATTTTTATCCTCAATTTACGAACTTACGAACTTACTTTGATAGACTCGTGCATTTTCTAGAGGGGGAATTTAAATTATAGAAAAGAAGGAGGAGTTATTATATTACATACTTACTTTCCAATCAGTGGCAACAAACGTCTTCAAAATGAAGATTCCAATAAGTATGTTATTATGTAATGGTTAAGTATTGTGCCATCCCCGTGCCATCCTTTTTTTTCTGACAAAGAAAGTGTCAGATAGATGTTTAATACAGGATTTTAAAGTCCTATTCTGCAATTAATGATTAACTAAGTACCTACCTAAAAACTAAACAAAAAACTTACGATCATTAATAACCTTAATAAACAAAATTCCGTCAATACCTAAAACGATTAAAAATTAATAACTTAATCGATGTACCAAATTGAACATACACATAAAAATAATCCCAACACAGGTGGAGATTAAAATCCCACTGGCTGACTACTGCTTGAGTCCAGCGGCATGCGTTTGATGAAAAAAAATAAGGGTCTTTTGTCGCGTTCAATCTCTTTTCACGGTTAAGATTGGGGTGGAGGAACAGTGTAGTACAAAAATCTAACATCCGTCCTTAAGGGTATGTGAAGTTACAAAACTATTCAAGATAAATGAGAACTATAAATGGAGAAACTATTTATTTTACAAAGATAACCCAAATAAAAATAGTAGCTAAATCCTTTTTTGATTAAAAGTTATTCAAACTTTTTCGCGCGCTTTGTTTTTGTTCCTGGCTATCAAAGCTCAAAAAAATGTTAAATGATCGCCTTTTGTAACTGAAAGAAATAAATTACTTAATTTTAAATGGCTTTTCCAAAACATTTTTTGAGAAAAAATAGCCAGCATTTTCAAAATGAAATCTTTTTGTCGGCAGTAATTTCTAACATAAGTATAAAAGATTATAATGTAGTCAGTATGTATAAAAATAAATTAAGGACATTAAATAGTGTCTAATAAAATCTACGTAATAAAACATCAAATTAAAAATCAGTGTCAAAAATGCACGATTTTTTTAAATTAATAGATAAGCAAAGATAACAATTTTATTTGTAGTATCACGCAATTCTACTCCCATTGTAGATAACGAACTCCGTAAACGCACCGATCGTTGCTGACATTTCCCGCGCAGCAGTTGCCGCGCGCATGCGTTAGAAGTTTGACGTGTCATGTCGTCGCTCTTGGCAAATAATATTTCGTAACTGAACATATCGTAGTGTTTTAAAGTGAAAATACGTATTTTATTCAACAAACTGTTAAAGAATAAATAAATATGGAGCGTAACGATCGTAAATCTCAGTCGCGTACGATATCAGTTGATCGAGATTCGAGATTTTTGTTACGAAAAATCATTACGGATTTCTTCGTACTATTTGGTGGTAAGTTTTTTTTTTATTTTGTGTTGTCTTCCTTGGTTTTAAATTATTCATTATAGTTTTAATTTATATAAAAGTTAAGCAATTGGTTTATAGTTCATGTAAAATATGTAAAGAGGGCGCGTAATACTTCCGGTGTGGCGAGATTAGTATTGAAGTAACTTTTAAAAGTACGTCAACGAAGCGTTAGTTTCAAGTATTTTGTTATAGAGGGCGCCACTTGCTTCCTGAAAAAAACTTGGCGGGGGTTGAAAAACTTTAGCGGCACTCGGAACTATTTCGTGGTCGGATAATATTTAAGATTATTGTTTAGGTTCATTGCTAGGTCATATTGTTTTCCTTAGTTAGATTTTAATATCCTTGTAACGTTTGGTTTATAATAATAATAGTTCTTAACCGGTATCTGCGTTTCTTTTATATCAGAAGTGTTCGGACCCTCGTTTTACCGTTCGCTATGCCGCCATTTTAAATTACTAATACTAGTTCATGAAAACGAAAACGCGCAGTAAGAAAAAACAAAAAGTTAGAACGCGTAAAACTAATACAAGTAAAGGGAGAAAAAGGGCTCGGTCACCCTCGTCGTCTAGTTCTTCTTCGTCTTGCTCAATGTGTTCGTCTAACGCGTCAAGTGATAGTTCATCGTCAAGTTCTGGGAGCAGCAGCAGCGGCGGCGCGTCACGGCGTAGCCGGTCCAGGTACAGGGCGTCTAAGGCCAAGCGGTCAAGGCGCTATTCACCTGAAACCGTGAGTAACAATGCTATTTTGTCTACTGTTGTTCCGGAATTTGACCCGTTGGTTGATTTGATAGTGTTAATGTGTGGATAAACGTTGTCGATGCCAATGTTTGCCAATGCATTTGGTAGGTCCGACGTGGTCCGACTAAGAAATTAAATTTCAAGCGTTACAAAAATTACGTAAAACGGCGAAAACTTGGTATGATTCTCTTTTAAAAAAACGAAACACGTTGGGCAAAATGGACGTGGAAGGACTGGCGTAATACATTGTTAGATACATTTGCAACGGAGTTAAAAGATTTAATGGAAATGAAGCCGACCGACGGGCAATCATTATACGAATTTGAATTTGGATTTTTTTTTTTGATAGAGATATAATTTTAATTATAGTTGGATCTATTGGAGATAAAAATATAAGTACAGCAGCCGAAGCTGGTAATTTTCGTTACTGTGATGATTTGGCTTCGTCTTTAGGTACTTAGTAAAGTTTATTCCAAGCCGGAGGTACAAAAAGACGTTTTTGAAACCACAGTTTTTGAGATTTAATACTAATAGTTTCGATCGGAAAATTAACAACGATTCTACTTCTAAAGTTTAAAAAAAAAATGTTTTGTTTGTGGTGAACCGGGGCATATGAAGATGAATTGTAGACATAAGAATGATAATTTAAAAATGTAATTTTTGTAGTAAGCCCGGTCACTTGAAACTTGGATGCTTGTCGATCAAAACCAGTAGCTAAGAATGAAAAAAAAACGGTTGAAATTAAATTGATTGAAATGCAGAGTACTAAAAAATTTTTTTTTTTTAAGCAAGTTACTATTAATAATTTTGATTGTCAAGCTTTTATTGATATGGGTAGTGACTGTTCTCTTATAAAACTTTTTATATCATTGAGTCGCTTTCGAGTTGTGAGGTATTGATCGGGAGGTATTATACTGAAAATTCTGACATAATGTATAGGTACTAGGATTGGGAATAATTTGACGTTTGAATAAGTATCAAAAGAACAGACCCTGGGTAGCAATTCTGCTAAATTGAGTTAGGCGACCAAACTATGGCCAACGGATAGACATTCGAAAGCAATATGTCACAAGTTTGGTATTCTCTTGAGTGCCACGATTATTAGTCGATTAATAGTCGATTAGTAGTCGATTGGTAGTCTATAGAGGGTTTTGTCTGCTGTCGAATGGCGAACAGAGTGCCGTTTGGAACTGCCACTCATGTGACATTGCGGAGTAGAATACCGATTGTGGCGTGGAGTAATAAAATGTACGGCCGATCGCTGTCCACTGTGAACTTGTCTGTTAGGAGAGTGCCAAAATGTGTCAATTCATGCGGTTCACATTCTGGAGAGACACCATTTTTCATTTGGTAATTGGAAGAATACGGCCCCAGGTTTTATTAATCGAGTCGTCAATGATCAATGTTAATTGTAAAGAACACTTAAAAGTTTTAACGACATTTTTGAGAGATTTCCTAAAGTAATTGCTAACGATCTATCTACTCTCGGTAAAATTTCAAGATAATGGTAAAACTATTAATTTAGATAAATGAATTTTTTTTTAAAGCAATGTAATTTTTTTTTGGTTATGAGATCTCCTCTGATGGAGTAGGTACGTCCCGGAACTAGGAAGTTAGACGCAATCAAAGATTACCCAACACCTCAAAATGTTCATCAAGTAGGTACGGCAGTTTTTAGGTTTGATTAAGTATTTTAGGAAATTTATTAAAAACTGTGCTATTTTATGTATAATATATCGTTGACAAAGCTACAAAGTGACTAGAACATAACGAAGCGGATTTTGTGCTGAAAACTGAGCTGGTTAATGCCTCGCTTTCAATATTTGATTCGGAATTAACTATAAGTAGTTGTTTATTCAGACGCTAGTCGTGACGGATTGGGTTGTGTTTTAACACAAAAGATTCTGGAGAAAAACCAGTTAATTTTTACAGCAGACAAACTACTGATGAAGAGAAACGATATCATTCGTTCGAATTAGGGTTTTTGGCTTTAACAGTCGGCTTACAAAAGTTTAGGCACTACATTTTGTAAAGTAGTTACTGACTGTAACGCAGTGCGTCATTCTGTAGATAAAAAAGAAGTCAACCGACGGATTGGTAGGTGGGTTCTCCAGACTCAGGAGTTTACTTTTGATATAGTTCATAGGCCTGGTCCACAAATTCAATATGTAGACGTCCTTAGTCGGAATCCCGTTCTGAAGTTGATGAAGAAGTTGATTAACTTTGATACATAATGAGAACATTATGTCAATTACCGAATCGGACTGGCTTTTGTCATATTTGTGCGATTAAATAACTGTTTGAGTCAGGCGATGCCGAGGCGCATGAACTAATATTGAATGACTATGAATTGTTGGGAAACAAAGTTTATCGTAGAACGGACTTTGGTAGGCGTTAGGTTGTCCCTAAAAGTTGTGTAAAGATTATTATTAAAGCAAATCATGATGATTTCGGTCATTTTGCTATAGATAAAACTATAGAACGAATAAGAGATAAATATTGGTTTTCTCGCATGAGAAAAACTGTAAAAAGTATGTGAAAAACTGTATTGATTGTATTTATTCGAAAACTCCTTCAGGTCAGAAACCAGGTGAATTGTTTCCTATTCCAAAGTATGCCAGACCATTCCATACATTGCACGTGGATCACTTGGAACCTTTTGTTAAAACCACAAAACAACATACGGGCGGATTATTCCCGGATTAGTGTTAGTTAGGTTAAGTTTAGTTTAGTTTAGCGGTCATATTTCATTTATTAGAGTGAAATATTTTTAATAACATATTCACATGTATTTTTGCAATAAATTAACTGTCCTTTAAAAATACGGATTTATTAGTTTTAGTTGATGCTTTTACTAAATTTGTTTTCATTGCCGCAGTTTGTAGTACAAAGTCTGTGGGAGTTGTTAAAGAGCTTAATAATTTTTTTAAAGTATTTGGAAACTCCAAGCGAATCATTTGCGATGCAGGGAGTGCATTACTACGAAATTATTTACGAATTATTATAAAGATAAATGTATTCGTTATCACGTTATTGCTACGGACATGCCACGCTCAAAGACAGGTGGTGGAAAGATTTAACCGCACTTTTCTGGACGCGTTAAGAAGTATGGGTGCTGACACGGATTCTGACAGATGGGATCAGAATATAACACAGATACAACAGGGCATTAACAGTACAGTTAATAAAACTACGGCTGCGGTCCCTAGTGAAGTAAAGGGACCGCAGCGAGGACGGCGCTTGGATGTTGTCAGGCGACTTTTGTTAGCTTTCGGTCATAATTTTAATAGTCTAGTGCGAATGCTTCGAACGTGATTGATTCGTATGGAGACATAATATCTGAATCCGTGATATTGGTAGTGAGTGTTAGCGTCGGCCTTAGGTGACGCTAAACAGGAAAACCAATGAGTAATGGCCGTTGAGGGAAAAGCGGGTGATTCAGATTTATGCAGGGACGAATCACGTTTAGAGTATGAAAGAGAGTAAGCTTCGTCGCAGGCCAACGATGGAATTGCGATGGAAGCCTGATAATACGAATGATTATTGATTATCTTATCATGCTGGCCGTCGAAGGAACAGATGATGTTGATAATAATAATCGAAGCTTCAAAGGTGGTGGTGGATTACAGTAAGGCGGCCGCCGAAGGAATAGCTTGCTGTAATGTCACCACGCATGCGATGACGACGCTCAGTTTAACTTTACTCAATGAATTTCATGTGATGTCATTTTGTTCTCAGCATTCTGCACCAGACATGAACGCTTTCGGGGACGAAAGCGTGCGCAGGACGGCCGGATGTTGTCTTCCTTGGTTTTAAATTATTCATTATAGTTTTAATTTATATAAAAGTTAAGCAATTGGTTTATAGTTCATGTAAAATATGTAAAGAGGGCGCGTAATACTTCCGGTGTGGCGAGATTAGTATTGAAGTAACTTTTAAAAGTACGTCAACGAAGCGTTAGTTTCAAGTATTTTGTTATAGAGGGCGCCACTTGCTTCCTGAAAAAAACTTGGCGGGGGTTGAAAAACTTTAGCGGCACTCGGAACTATTTCGTGGTCGGATAATATTTAAGATTATTGTTTAGGTTCATTGCTAGGTCATATTGTTTTCCTTAGTTAGATTTTAATATCCTTGTAACGTTTGGTTTATAATAATAATAGTTCTTAACCGGTATCTGCGTTTCTTTTATATTTGCATTTTAATGAAAATATTATTTGTAAAAGAATTCATTATATTGTTGTACACTAGCTGCAAGAAAGCACCTTTTACTTCATTTTTGTCATAACTGGAATTGATAATTCTTATAATTTAAGTAGTATTGAGTAAATATTTTAATTTAATTTGACAACCTGTCTGTGCAATAAGTTTACTTTTTTACGTAGGTAGTTTATTGTCACAACTTTTATTTCCGTTATTCTAATCGTTTGTTTTTTCAGATTTTAAAATAAAGGAAATAATATTCATATGAACAAATATTTCTTTGCTTTAGGTACTTTATTTCCGTACTTAACTTAGAATATTTTTCATTTATGTTACGTTTATAACAATTTTACAACGAAATAAAAAAAATCTCGGAGTGTTTTCAAAAAAAGTTTTTCAAGTTACCCGCCGCTAAACTACCTCACATTAAAACAAATATTGCCAGCCTACTCCGCGTTTATCATAAACTGCAAATATTCATAATCTACTTCAGGAAGCCGGTATTATAAGTAGTAATGTTATCAGCACTCGCAATATGAATTACGCACTCAAACTAGGTCTAGGACCAGTGCATAATTTATGCAATTTCTATAATTTGCTTATTATTGCTTGCTATAAAATTATTATGACTTAATGTACCTAAGTACTTGACTTAGGAAGTTAAAATATACTTAGTTCTGTGATAAATTGGCTGGTATATAAATGGATGTCGTCTGTGGAATACCGCTGTGGTATTCTTATAATTTATCTAATAAGCCATTTTAGAGACACCTATGTATTTCACAATGTAATTTTATTTATTGCCAAAGTCATTCAACTAAAAGTGAAATTTGGCCAGTAATACACAATAGTTTTTTAGTTGTATGTAACAGACAGGTAGAAAGCAGGTGTGACAGTCGAATAAACTCGTCCATCCATATACTTTTACTAAAACCCACAATCCTGCAATTACCTAGTCATGACGTAAACGTACACGAGCAAGGTTCAAAAATTACAGTGAAACATAATAACCTTATGAACCGACAGACGACACTTCACGCTATCTTTAGACCAGAATTTCATTGACAAAATATGACGGAGGGACTCGCAAAGATAAAGGATCTAGGGCCCAAATCTGCTAATTTAATATGGTCTCAGTTGTGTGACTATTGAGTGTCAATGGCATTTTTTGGGATTCTGGATTCAGTTGAACAATGGCTTACACTGATTGCGACTTGCGACCAATTGTGTCAAAAAATGCCGTTCACACTCAATAGCCACTCAACTTAGACTATTTTAAATTAGCAGACTTGGGCCCCTGGTATAAATGTTCGAAAGTCAATGAATACAAGTCAAAAGTATCGGACATACAGCACCAAAAGTTTACACTCGTGCATTAACGCGTTGTGGGCACACAGTGGCGCTTTGATACCGCTCAAGTACACCATTCATGTCTGCCCGCTCCCATTCATTGTACCAAGAAATGTTGCATTGTTGGTGTGTTTTTCAATTTGCATATCATTGCGTGGCTGTTGATGTATGTATCGACGTGGATTACTTTGTTACAGCTCTCAATTTGATTTGTGTAGCGATGGGTTGGAAAAAACTAGCTTGTGTGATGTCTACATTCTACAATTAATGCCTTCTGCACTTGGCTGAATGTGTATAGGTTCTGTTACCATCGAACTGTAATTATTGTAGCATAGGTCTGTCTTTTATGTTTCCGAACTTGAAAAAACAAAATGTTGCTGTAATCGCAAGCACAACACGTGATTATTTAGTTAATAACTGGACAGAGTCTATACATACCATTTCATAATACCCAATTTTGTACCTACCTATAACTATTTAGTAGGTAATGTATGCCTGCCTGCCTATACTGAGAGTTCTTTCTCTTACTATCCACATCGAAAAAGACAAGTCTTTTCTTAGGTAACCTATCAAAATATTCAAAACTTCTTATTAGCCTTTAAACATGCCAGATTCAATTCAGAACCTCATTGGAAAAATCCCACAAATCACAAATACACTCGTCAATTCAGGAAGTACGCAAACCATATAGGGTTCCTCATATGCCCTGTTAAACAGGTCAAATCATACGCAGGATGTGAACAGTGAACGCAACATACACCCCACCAACAAAGTGGCAGGTAATTGCTACGCTGTCAAAACATCCGACCGTTCAACCTGTCAGATTAACTGTATCCGTTAAAGAGGTCCTCCCGTCAGGATACTGACAGATAACACAAGAGTTAACGTGAGACCTGGTTTATACTAGGGCTTATATTGGTTAAGTGTCAAAATAAATCGTGCAAATTGGTCATGCTGTATAAAATGCCTCTGGGAATTAAAAATAAACTGCTACAGTGATATGCAGTTTGAGTCCAATTTCTGACAGCCACAGCGCGAAAGTTTTCAAGTCGGATGCTTTAATGTTTCGTTTTGAATAATTTGTATTTTTAATTTCTTAGACACGTTTCATTGCCACTTCAGAATTGTTTTCGCGAGTAATTTCGCGTTCTTATTTTGGCATTTCTTTAGAAATATTGATTCTGCTTCTGACGTCGTAAAACTGATACTTATACGTAGGATCACAGATAGATTTATCGTAAAACTAGCATCTAAAAGTCACACATTATTCATATTTTATTAAAAAAATAATTCCTGAATAAACTGCAACTCAACTATAGGTACTTAACTTATTATAAATCAGCTAAAGAGTATAATCGCACTCATTAAAATTGCAAAGCTGCTACACATTTACCCTAGCACTAACCTATTATAATAACTTACTCGTCTTATAGTCACTTAACCACTATTAAGTGGTTTACATATTCGGACTTTATCTTTATGATCCCAGCATGTTACATATGCGACAATGACTTAGTGCCAGAATTTCTCTGTGGTAACGCCGACAGTCATAGAGTATTTTTTATTGCACAGACGGGACATTTTATTATAAAGTTAAAAATTTTCAGCTTACATCATCATCATTTTTAAGTGTTAGGGCCTGTTCCACCACCTACAGATAAAATTTATCTGACAGATATTTTATACCTGTCTCTGTCTAAAACGTCACGTTTTATGAAATAGATATAGGTTCATCTGTAGTGAAACGGGCACTTAGGCTGTTGGTGGTGAAGCATCCGCCATTTAGGCTATACTTACATATTTGATTTAATTTACAAATTGTTACCATATAATTACATAATATTATATCACAATAGAATAGTATAATAGATATAATTAAGTCGTAATCATGATAATAGAAGGAATAAAATCTTCATGCCACTGGTTACGTATCTAGGTAATTGTCCAATGGGGAAGATGCGATATTTTTATTTTTGTGTTTATTTCAAAGAACTCGATGTAGAATAGACCACAAGTATATTAAAAAATGAAAAGACTGTAATTTACTGCAAAAAATGGGGTTTAAAATTGTCAATTTGAATTTTCGCGCGAAAACGGATCTATAGTTCGTATGACGTCACTCCTGTCTGTCACTCACTGGCCCACGTACTGTACGTCCTCTATGTATTTTATACTTTTGCATTTTTCTCGACTAACGAGACATTTTTTTGTAAAAATTTAAAATGGACTATCCATCAACATCAGGCGATCATAACTATACTATAGATACTCCGAAAAAAAGCCGTGTTGACGTATGTTTTGTGCCAATGTGTCCATCTACTTCAAAGCAGTTTCCAAATAAATTGTTTTTGACTGGACCTTCTGACCCAAAACTGCGAAAAAAGTGGTTTCAAGCTGTGAAGAGGAATGATAATTATTCCCCAAAGACCATCATTCGTTGCTGTGAAGACCACTTTGACGTAAGTCGGCGGATATATTTGATAAAAGCTTAGTTTAATCTGCTTGTATGCAAAAGAAACATAGTTATATTATACCTACCTGCTTTGACAAACCCAACTTCCATTTTTATTCGAAAAACGCAATTAATTCTCGTTATAATGTTCACTTTTTTACTACAACTATAACCTCAAATACGTTGTCATAACAGGAGTGACGTCACTGAACGCTGATTAGTGTTTTAAATCCGTTCCGTTTCAAGCTACTTTTAATTCGTAATTATTGTTGAAAAACAACATTATATAAAATATAAACCTTGCAGTGGTCCTTCTTTTATATATTTTTAACATTTTAATAACAAAGTTTTCATAAATATTGTTTTTGCATCTTCCCCATTCTCATTTGCAAATTACGTGTTGTTAAGGAATTTCCATTATCTAAGTACTCAGTAGTTTCCATTAACGTCTTGATTATTTTAATGAAAGTAGGCATTGCTTCGACATATTTTATAATTAAGGAAATTAGTCAATGTACAAACATAAAGTGTTAAATTTTGGTGTTTTATTCGTTAGATTATGACAATGAGTCACGTTTTGAAGACTACTTAGTACAATTTTTACGTACACTCTCGATAACTCTTGACATAATTATAATTACAGAATCAACCAATATTAGCATTTTTGAAAATTACACAAAGAAAAACCAAAGTTAGTATCCATCCAGAAATAACATATACTTTGTCGCCTATAACATTTCAACCAGTCAAATAAGAACACACAATAATACAGCAAATCAAACAAGTTAGGCATAAAACTCCCCTTTCAGTCACACAATCCCCATCTGATTTATAAATAAATCTTTGACAATATTTACCATAGTTCAAACTTCTCACGCGAAGGTGGCGCTTGCTTGCGTCAATATTTGTAGACCCCATCACCTGTGGTATCCTCTTATGCACCTGCTTACTCAATACGCTTTTATGATTTATAAATGCTTAGGCACGTTTAAATTTAGGACGCAGATCAAAGATGCAGTTAGGATATACTAAATTTTACATAGGAGCACCCTATTGAAAAGAAATTAGTGCGATATTGGTCTGGTCTGATTATGATACGTTAAGTTTCTTCTGTATTTAATTTTGGTTGGTGGGCTGATTACATATCTACTTAATCACATTAATGTCCATCAAACGTCGTTTTTATTTCTAAAGTTCACATCACACTCGTAAAATAATCGTAAAATTGCACGCACAACTTTACACCAATTGTGAAACACATGTGAAGGTGTGGCTTAATTGATGACATCAAATAATGTGAATAATGTAAAAAATACAAGATAACATTTTGAGACAACTGCTATCTTTATTTATCAGATGAAATAATTTATAACTCTATTTAACTATGTAGGTACTGTTTTCTTATCTTAAAGTCGTCATTGCATTCCTTATGAATATCGCGGAAATTTTCTAGTTGCTCGTCTGCCATAGCTTAATTTATTTACCATAGACTAATTAAAGTGAGCCTAGTTTCAGTCGATCTAAGAAAAATGCAATAATAAAATCCAACAGGTTGAGAAAAATTGCAACATACCATAACAAAATATGAATTCTAACCATTTCTAAACATAATTTCTCCAGTACATGAATCAATTATCGAGAAACATTTCCGCACCATACATTCCGTTAAGGTGTTAAAGTTAACAATGTCACGGTTATTTGGTTATGCTTACTTGAAGTTAATAACGAATGCTTGAAATGCGTTTCCTAGTACACAACAATCGGCCGTTTGCATCATTATCGTTGTACTAGTTTGATTTTACGAGCTGGATATTTATTCTCTTGATTGCATGACTGCATAAGTAGAATTGCCTAGTTTAGACTGTTTCTGGATACGAATCCATGCTAGTTGTTACCCACTTAGTAACTTTGTGGTTATGTGGCTTTGCTATCGGTATCCCACGACTTTGTAAAACTTACACAATCAATAGGTAAAAGTTATGAATTGTCCATGTCCATACCTAATACTGTCGTAGCCGTAGGTGTCATGCATCGTTGTTCTTATAACCGTATTAAAATGTAACCTCAATCTGATCTTAGAAGAGACCTAAATTGATTCCCAATTTCGTAAATTATACTTAGGCATGTATTTATGCGAAAGCCAACCTTCGCCACTACCTCCATCAAGTCTTTAAAACTCACTCGTAACTTTTACTCAAGCATAAAGATCCATAAAAGTGCAATAACCATGCATAGTTAGTACTTAGTAGCATCTTCCTCGTAAATGTGAACAATTACAGTAGCGGATGCTATAATTTGGTGGCTTCCTCTCGGCTATCAATAGGGCATATTACGAGCAATCTAGTGCGGATAAAGATGCGAAAAGTGGCTTACAATACGTAGTTGAGATTGTGCGATAGTTTTATACCTGATTTGGTCTAATACGAGTCTGTAGGGCAAATTATAATGGTGTAGTATTACAGTGGCCTGTAGCTACTTAAAATATGTTCTAAATGGTTAAGTACATAGAAATTTCGCCACCACGTCTCTTTCCTTTAATTAACAGAATTCAAGGTAACATGCGAAGGCTGCTTCTTCTATAGGTTTTGAGCCCTCTTTCAATTGACACGTAGGGATAGTACAGTTTCCGCGACAGAAGTTACCTCTTTTTCTCGAATACCCTGTCCTTGAATTTACCAGCCTTCATATAGAGACGACATATTGAGAAATCGACATTACTTTTGTCGCAAGAATTGCCAGCAGAATTCCAACTAGCGCCCTGCTGCATTACGGTCTTTACGCGACACGTTTTGGATCGTTAATTAGATATTTATTTCGCTTTAGGCTCATCTCACTCGTAGTTACATTTCTAGATACATTCTTAAGAAAATTATGTATGACAAGGTAAGCTCTAATTACTACGCATCTTTCCTGCAATGCCTTAAGCAAATGAAGTATTTAATGTGTGTGTTTACAACTTGTTGAGTTAGTGCTACAAAGTGATGTTTTTGCACTGTAATAATTTCCATATTTTCATTAAAAAAACATGCCATTTTACAGAAGTAAGATGATAATATGATGAGAATGAATGCAAATATGTACACACTACTTATTTGTACTAGATAGGTACGTCTAAGATGGTTTCCGTAAAACAGTGCTACAAAAAGACATGTGCTTTAACTACATAAGTACTTACTTATAACAAATTGAAGTAAAATTTCATTTCTTTCAAATAAAAAGAAAACATTTCATTTCCAAATTGCAGGCTGCGTCTTAATGAGAGTTTTAAGAACTCATTCCTCTCGGAACCTTTAATCCTTTATCATAAATAGCAGCAGCCATGACAGCGACTTGCAAAGATGCATGCTCATGCATTTATTTATTCTTCAAGTCATATTTCTTGTATTATCCCTACCAAAAGCAATACGTTTTGTAAGAGGCGGCTCTTTGTAAATCTTTAAGATCTGATTTAATGGAGATATTTGATAAGTTTTTTTTTCAATTCTGAACTAAAGAGGTATTTTTAGGTACCTACAGTGACTGAAGTTATTGTTTTGTCATTTTTGTTTTGTTAAGAGTAAATGGCAGATTGTAGCAGTCGAATTTGCCGCTAAGTAAGCCATGCGTATTTATCTTCATTATTATAGGTAAATGTAGAGCAACCCCTCAGAGTTTCTTGCTAGGTTCTTCTCTGGTGGAAACTGCACCTTGCGAATCTAGCGCTAGCTTTAAAAAAATTACCTATAAAATAATGTAACGGTTTCAAGAGCATTTTTTGTGCCTATGAAATAAATTTATTTTTTGAGTTTGAGTTTGAGTAGGTATCTAACTAAAACATTTGAGTCACTACCTATAAAATTTTAATGAAGCTTTGCATTATGTACGTATGTTAGGTAAACTTTGCAGTACCAGGTCCTATAACCCACTTTTTAAGAGCCTATCTTCCTTCTTCACACAAAATTTCCCAACAGCATCCTTCGAATCGCATGTCGTAAATGAAAGATGCAATCGCGATATCAAACGGCGTGGGCGCAGCATTAAGAAGACATAAATCTTCGAAAGCATTAATTATATTCTCATGTGGGAGAGACACGCAAAGAGCTTTTATTTCATTACTCTGTAAGATACGATAGTGTTTGAAGCTGATTTATTTATCTTGATCAACTGTTATTGAATTGAGAGTGTTTTATGTAATATTTGAAAATTATTTAGTAAATAGTAGCTGTGCATATCCTTTAAATAAATATTTTAGATTATTTTGCCGCAAAAGATGAACCCGTGGAATTGTGTGTTATTTATCATCAATGTAAACTTTTTCAATAATAAAAGGCTGTGATAATTCGTAAAATAACAATGCTAACATATCGAAGATACTGTTTAAGATCTTATCGGATAAATTTATCAGTGCACAAATCTTAAAGTACCTACTAATAATAAAGTCTTTAAGTTTTATGAGATTTATAATAATTCAGATACAAACGTAGATGTTAAACAAAGAAAGAACTGTATATGTATGTAGATACCTAATATAAATATTTCAGTCCTTCAAGTAAACATAATATTCTTAACAAAAAATAAATTTGTATAAATCCTTGTTAATCCTCCTTAAAAACAGTAGACATAATAAATAAAGACAGTACGCAAAACTGGAGCAAACTCACAAAAGAAATATAAAAACAAAAATCGTGACAAAGATTTTGCAGTCGCGCAATGTCTCACGATTGACAGAACAATACTTGCGTTTCGCGAGCCAAATCGAGCAGATGAATGATCAATTGTGCATGATTGAATCGAGCATTGCCCAAGTGAAGATTGACATAGCTACAGGACCCGAAGATGGAAATATACGGCACTTAATTGGACATGTTTACCTTTTAGTAACAGATTTACTAAGATGAATGTTCTATTTGGATAGTATTCAATTGCTTTCAAATACGGTAATTATACATTGAATGCGTACTTATTTGTGTAATCTACCGTAGTTTTGTGTTTGGATAAGGCTAGTTTTAGGGGATATAAATTAAATTGTTTACCATTATCATTAATTAGAATGAAAATGTTTACTTATATTGGTTTTCTGTACTTACTCTCTGTATGAGAGTAGGCTCGTGTCCCTCGGTGGGGATATACATATATGGGCTGATAACGACGACGACGATTGGTTTCCTACATATATTTTTTTAAGCAGAAGTGGTTTTAGACGAGTAAATAGGACAGAAATATTGATCTCTGAAAATATGAGATGTGTAACGTAACAAAATACTTAACGCATACCAACATGCGTATGCGCACAATTTAACACTAGGTACTTATCATGATTAATTCTACAAATATATACAGTACTACAATATCCTCACAAATACTATCCCGGCATTACAAATTCCTACAGATTGAACCCAATTGTTACCGGAGACGTCTAAACGATGTCATCCTGCAACAGACGTGATATAGAGTTTCACTCAAATGGATAAAATCTAAACGTCTTTATTAGCAGGAAGGATAATACCCTTTTGGACTGGATTATTTAATATGGATGTATTTATGTAAGGAAGTTGTTGTTTGTTTAGTATATGGGTTTCAATAATAGCTAATGATTCATTACGTACATAACACAATAGCATCGATTGTAATGTCATATCGCGGTAATCTGAAAATGAGAAGATTTGTTGATAACTGAGATGCTCAAAAAAGTATTTTGTGTTGTACGTTATATACCTAGATACAGTCTTATTAAATGGAAATATAAATTAAATAGTTAAAACAGGAAAAACTAAAACAGATAATTATACATCAAGAATCAATTTAAGAACTTAAACTACAATCTAAACGCGAGCAAAAGATAAAGATCGGAAACAAGTAAAAGAGCTTGAAAGGGCTATCTATCAAAATAATTCAATTGTAATAAAAGGTATTGAGACCGACAAGATCGGCGGCGTCGTAGTAATTAATAGCTGGACTGAGGCTGGCACGCCTCTGCCTCGAGCGACCACGAATAAAACAAAAGTTTGTATAGAAAGTGTTGTAAAGAAATGGTGCAGTATAGAGGATAGAATATGTGCAAGGTGGATGGTATAATTTCTTCTACTTTGCTAATAATTTGATTCAGAGAGTTAAATGGGAAAGAATTCGTCTGCTGCACCCCTAGACAAGTGGCTGTCTAAAAACGTATACGCTCATCGAATAGAATAAAAAATGTATGAAATTGACATTAGCTCACGAAATGATTTCATAGCAAGCGTAACGATTAGAAAATTCGTAGACAAGTGTCAATTAATTTTCTATTCGATCAAACAAAACGCATAGCCGTACGCTGTCCTCAGCCAAGTGGCACTTTTGACAACCCAAAACGCTCCGTGAGCGTTTTCTTTGTACGCTAGGTAGGCGAACGCCAACACCTCGTAGAATTCGCTACAAAATGGCGATTTGTGTAAGCAGCTGATGGACATTCGTGTTATTTGTGATCGAATTCATTGATTTTTTTGTTAAAATGCATACGTTAAGATTATTGTGGGCTGCTCATAATGAAGAAGTGTGGCTCAGGCGTCAAAGAAGAAACGATTTTCGTCGTTGCTTGGAGAGAATTGCGGAGATGCCAGAGTTATTATTCAGGGAGCAATTTAGGTTAAATAAAAGTACATTTAGAAGACTTTGCATCGACCTAAGAACTTGCACTTCATTAAGAGGAACTAAAGAAATTCCTCTGGAAGTAAAGGTAAGCACGCAACCTCGGTTCCATCACTGAAAGTTTAAGTTGACTTTAAAGATGGAAATTATATCAATTCTAAACATTCTCAACAATAAATAACGATACGCTTAGAAGGTAAAAGTTAATTTAAAGTGAGTTATTAGTTTTGCGAAATACTTACCAAATTAATGAATAAATTCACAAGCACTTACTATTTCACAAGTAATTTTAATTTTATCACAGAACTCAATATTCGCGCCGCACACTTATTTGACAATTGATTTGACGTCTGCCGTCGAAGCGCTCGAACGCAACCATAGACAATTTTCGTTTTTTATCGTCTGAACGAATAGAATGAGCGTTAGCGTAGTTCGTGTAATCTTGGCTACCAATCTAATAACGTTATCGTTGTAGCGTTAACGTTTTTAGAATTAGAAATGTTACGAAGCGTTTGCCACTTGTCTAGGGGTGCTGATCTGTCTTTACATGAATTCTGGTGAATGGCTTCTCGGCTTCGTTTACCTTTTTTTATTTATTACTATTCTGTTATTTTTGTTTTGGCTAGCTTTTAAAAAAAAATATATTCCCTACCAACTGAATTCATAGTTGCTTAGCTAATTACCAAAATGTAAGGCCGTGGAAAATTTTTGCTTTATAAAACAATTTAATTCAGTACCTACTGTAGAGGAAAACATCAGAATTAAAATATGAAATGTTTAAAATCTCAGATTAAACCTCGGCTCAGTGCCAGATAGTTTGACACAGCTAAAGAGCTTAAAAAGATGACATTGATTCTCGACTGGAAACAACATTTTGTGAAGTCATTAACATGACGTACTATATTGACTTCAATATTAAAATTGTCCAATATTAAGACCAAATTCTACTGGCTATTTTCTATCCAACATAACAAAATTTTGCAGAAATGATAATATTTATGCAAAAATGCAACAAATATCAAATAGCTAAAAAAGATTTAAATACTTACTCTAAATTTACTTACATACAACAAAGGAGTTAGCAACACATTATATCAAACACAAAATATGACGTAGTAGACATAAACGGCCTTCCATAGGTCATGGACCTATGCAGTATTGTGTGACGACATCTATTCAACAACACAATGTTCTTGATATTACATAATTTCAATCGCTTTATGTAAATCTCGAAGACTTAATTCTATTCGTCAAATATCATTTTATTCAATATCTATTACGTAAAATAGTGTAAATGACCTTGCTGTGATATAAGTCAGTGGGTTATCTTTTAACAACAAATTGTGATAATAATTGCTTATATTGGCGTTTTGTTAATGTTAGGCTTTATTCAATGATATTTGTTGTCATTACCAAATAAAAATAATTTCGCTTTTCCATTAATTGAAAAAAATTATGAGCTATGTTCAATTACTCACGAGTTTCCAGCCACTATAACGCTCAATAAATCGTCATGTTTTCAAATCAATCGCTATCGTTTATCGACTCGTGCGCATGAATAATCGTGATTCATTATTGCTTTACTTCAATGTCAATGTTACCACATGTTACTGTCCTTTATTGTAACGTTACCAAGTTGATAGTTTCCTGTAATTGCTTTGATGCGCCGCTGTTTACTTTATAATATGTAATAACAGGATTTAATGCGGTTAGTTACAGGTCGTATAAATATCTTGGTCATTGTCTGTTTGATTTGTTAATTCTATTTCTTAGTCCATTGTTCTTGCATTTAGTGTTGTTTGATATCGTTTGTTTATATCTACTTTGAAATTTATTGGATTTAAGAGATGATTCAGTTATTTCATTAAGATGAGCTGTATCTAAATTGACTGTCTATATATTTTGTATCTTCATTGAAATCCGAAAGAAAATATTGTAGATTTTCAAAACCAGTCTTCAAAACTTTATATTCATACTTTAATTAAAAGTAGAGACACTTTCATAAGACAGTGAGTTCTTACAAAATCTATTTAAAACTCTCGACGAACTTCATCTCCATAAAGGCATTCCAAGCAAACATAGTATAAGTATGCAAACAATACATTTCAAAGTAAAATCTATTTATAAATTTCACTCCCCTCTCAAAATAGTTTTAGTGTCGTACTTAAACGAAACTTGCGACTTCCTACGATACCACTATATGATAGGAATACCATAAATACCATAGTGCCATATAACGTATGACTGGCCATGTCCATTCACACCATAATAAAACTATCGTAAATCTTCCCTAAGTTTTACGTGCCGCTTACAAGACTTGTTAAAAGATACCATTAGGGCACAGTGACGTCGGAGAGACAACTGAAAACATTGTATGATGAAGAAGAATTGAATTATAAGTACCTACTTAGCATAATACAAAAATGATATAACGCAGCATTTGCTAAAAAATACAAATAAGTGTTACAAATTGTGCGTATTCAACAACATTCGCTAGACTAAACTAGAAGGTCTTATTGTTTTATCAATTAAGGCGGAAAAAACCAGTACGATATAAATAAACTAAATAAATAGCTAATTCGTTTTTGATAGCTTGTTGCCCTTTTAATTTATAATCATTTACAAACAGTTATGTCATAATCTGGACTTTAAAAGTCCTTAATGGAATTTCGAAGTCTCCAGAATTTCGACCGCTAAAATAACTAGCTGCTAGTACTTACAAGAAGTCTTTAAATGTAAATTTTAGTTTTCGTTCATATGGCCCTTTATTTGGATACTTCACTCTGTATATTTGGATATACAGAGTGAAGATTTATCTCATTCCATCCTACACTAATGCACTAAATCTCAAACGTATCAACCGATCTAATGGTTGTAACGTAATAGCTAAAACCAATACTGTGTACTCACACGCAGCCCACCGAAGTTTATTAAGACAAATGTACTTTACAAGTGAGACAAAGAAATTAATAGCTCTACAATTATCGCAGCCGGTACGGTTGTACTGCAGTTTGATTAATTGTTCTCAGCTAATGGAGTGATTACGAGTAAACTTGCACTCGCTGCACTTGGATGGATGTAATTGGTCAATTTCTGGATTTTTACTTTGTAGACTTGTTGCTGGATTTCTTGAGTCACATTCTTATGTTTTTCAAAGAAGTCTTTACTTCTTTTATATTTATGGTTATGTTTTCTTCTGTTTCACATCTATTTATTGTATCAATTAGGACTAGCTTGTCTTCATTCGCAAAAAATCTTTGCAATTAACTTTCTTCAACTTTTTCGTCTCTAGTGAAAGGTGTTAGGCCCGTATTTGTAACAAAAATACTCGCAAGCTTTACCTAGTCTTCGATCAGCATTATCTAGCACAAGTCCATGTTTGGGAAAACGATCTAGGTTTCCTAGTTTTTACGCAATCGCTTCAATCCACTTTGGGGCCGTTATGACCAACGTTACATAAAATTCCTTTAATGTATGTTAGATAAATGTTTTTATAGCAAACTGTGAGAGCTTAGAGGCTCCGCTACGAAACGAAAAGGCAGTTTCTAGAAGAGAAATTCTTAATCCCACATCAATTGATATTTTCTTAACAGTCCCACGTACAAACCATTCAGTTAAAGATATGAGACAAGATGAGAGAAATGATCTTTATTGCTCAGTGAAGATTAAGCACAAACGACTAGGAAATCCGATGGATTAACCTAAAAAATGGAGTTGAAACTTAATATCTTGGAAATAACGTGAGAATGGAATTCTATAATCATTTTTTTTCTTATTATTGATTGAATTAAATTGGAAAATGTCAACTGTTGTAGATTGTAAATTATAATTCAAGTAGTAACAGTTTAAGCTATTTTTATATTTTCGATTATGTTTGGAATCCAAACGACAGATAAAAAGACACTCTGCTCATCTACAACGTTCTATACGCTAAAAATGTTTCAAACTACCATCTCTCTTAAAAGATTCCTTACAGGATCGTGCAGTGTGTTTATACAAATCTATATTTAGATCATAGAGAATGTACTTAGAGGATTGTTATTGTAATGTACATCGGTGAATTGCGTTTGAGTAACTAGTTATTTTGCAATTGTATAGAAAAGGTCTACGCTTTGTTCGTCTAGACTTGAAACTGGTGTTGTTGTAAAATCAGATAAATATTTATTGCGAATCAATTAGAGATCCAAAACTTTGCTTTTTCTTGTCAAACTGAGAACTGAAGTATCCAAAATTGCAACAGAAAAATAGGTTTTAAAAACACTCTTTAATATTTCCTGTTTGTTTTCTTTTGCTTCTCTTTTACTATTCAGTCCATCCCTTTTAAGGTTTCTCTTTTCAATTAATTTTATTCCAATCTCGTCTTACTCGACTACCAATCCACTTCATTATCAGCACTTTACATCCCAAAACAAATGTTCGAGCGTTCGAATGTTCAGTAGATTCCCATCAGAGCCAAAGGCGATGCCACCCATCATCCAGGAGGGGTCAACGTGCGACTCCATCAAATGACCACGCGGCTTGGTTACGTGTCGTTATGAGAATTAAAATGTACGACTGATGTGGGGGACCCAAATTGATTTGATTGAACGGTTGACGGGTGATGATTTGGGGCACTTATGGATTGGGCTGCAATAAATGGTTTTGGAAATGCTAAATAATATTTTGGGTATATTTTTGTTGTGTTAACTTCTCTTATTTATTTTTTGATGTGAACGAAAAAAATTTGATGTTGACACTGTTCAGATGCTGGTTAACATTCAAAGATACGTTTAAATCTAAATTATGTGTTACGGTATTGGATTGGATGTCCAAGAACAAACATACTTAATGCTAACAAAATTTAATGAAACATTCATTGAACTTCTAATACTTATAGTTAAGCCCCTAAAACTAACACAAAATTGCGCAATTTTTTTATAAAATCAATGATGATCACATTAGTCGTGATGGTAACATGTAATAATGTCTCTGAGTGAAACAGCGAGCCCATTCATGCAGCAATGGTTGTTTTTATTTGACTGCCGCCACGCGCAACGCACTAAACATACAATATGTAAATCGTATTACACGAATCAACCGCGCGTTATTGTGGACCCTGTAACCGGACGCTTGAATTGTGTGGTATTTTTAAATATTTTATTGGCCTTTTCTTCAAATGAACATTCTGAGCTATACAATTCTTTAACGCCGACGCCTACGCGATTATTATTGTGACGGAGTTCAAATTATTGGTCAATTAAAGTTTTATTCATAGCTGGCTGGATGCAGTTGAGAATTTTATTTGATATTTTACTTTTGTGACTTTGCTGCTACATGCTATTTAAAATCCTATCTATTTTATTTTATGACCACGTTTATTGAGGACAGTTTTATTCCTGTTTGCCTACTGTTTATTTAGGCGTCTCTCTTCATTCTTAATAGCAAAGTGCCAACTATATAAACTGCGTTTTCACAATCTCTTGCATTCTTATTTGTTCCTACTTGTTGTATTTGTACAACTGGACTGTTCGTGTGAATATCCACTGCGCTTCGGTTTGTAAACTCATCAAGCACCTAATATGCATACACTTTACACAAGAACACCATCGAAGTCGGTTACCTACTTTATATTCTTTACATTATGTTGTGTTGCTCCATTTTCTGGACTAAGCTTTACGTGATCCACAATTTCAATTTAGCTGAATTGTTTTCATGGAAAAAATTGGAATTTGGGACATATATTTTGAAGACACATGCAATTCTTATTATTTTGATAATATAAATGTGATATGAGTATGAGTGAGTGAGAATGTATTGTTTGCACAGTTTGCAATTCTCATATACTTAATGCGTACCAGACAGTATAAAAGTTGTATATTTGACATAAACGGAATTACCACATATCATGTACTGTAAATTATTGTTAACCTTCCTGAATCTTTGTGGAAGTTCAATAAAATTATGATTATGATTATTTTTATACGTTTCTAACAAAGTATGCAACACTGCAATATGAATAATTCTTTCCATTTAAATTGCATATAAACTCTTTAGCATTGGAATTGAAATGATAAAGAACCTGCTCGATATATTTTAACATACAAAAGACATCGTTACTCAGAAGTTACGGTCCAGAGACATCCTTTACTGTAAACTGGTTTTATATACCACCTGTTTCGGATAGCTTTAATTTTTTCCTTTCATCAACAATGTTGACGTCAATGACCTCTTTGGCAAAATCTACCGCTTTATACGACTTAATCTTTACCAACATTTTTATATTTTTTATCAGATTTTCAATCTTACTCTGCTCATTATAAGGATTTACTTCTTTAATGTAGATTTCTAAGCAATCTTTGTCTAACACACATAACTTGTTTGAAAAGGCGTTAACTTTGTCTTATCACGGTTTAGATGCTGCCGTTTTGACTGGCGTGTTCTTCATCGTATCTTGATGTTTTTGGTTCACAGGATGAGAAGGTAATTCCGTGCTCATTCTGTTAGGAAACTTAATTTATCTTACTACTTTACTTAATTTTAATCTCTCGTTAAATCTATCGAGGCGATGTAACAGAATCGTAATCTTTAGTTGGTAGCCGAAATACTAATATGAATGATATACATAAAGTAAAACATAATATAGTATGTTAAGTAACAAATGACTATTCCATATAAGTGGTATTACAATCGACATAAAAAATCAGTTTGAAGATTCGATGTCAATTAGATTTTAATCCAGGTATCAAACGTAATGGTGTATAAGCAAACAAAATCGCATTTATGCCATACCTGTCTTCGCCAGTATCTTAGCCATTTTCTAATTACCAACAAACATGCGAGTAATAAATCATAAACACATACCCGCGTTCCTTTAAGCTACAGATAAATCAGAAAACTTGCATCCATCTAGTTTCTAATTAGCATCCATGTTTTCCATTCAATTTTAAAACTTTATCTTAAGTACTAATAACACCATGCTGTTAGTAACTAGAAGTAATTAAATACAATCAAGCAACAATTTAAAAAAAAACACCAGACTCATATTCACTTGTTACACAGTCTTCCTAAACATCAAATGGACCGCAGAGTTAAAAAATCTATGCAACACCCATTAAACTCCTATAGAGAAAGTCTCCATCAATTAATCGATAGGAAAGTACGTCTTAATGTTACTCAAGTTTACATTACCATGTCATTCCGTTTATTCTCTTTGAAGTTTAGTGGTTTCCTGTTTATGTCCAGTTTCCTTTACATCAAATTGTGACGAGAATTATACGCTATCTTATTCAAACATTTTAATGGCATTCACGATATTGACTTTGTGTACACCTGTCTGTGCTTACATTTTGATAATTACTAATGCCAGATACTTGGTTTCGAAGAAATCGTTGTTTATCGTTCTTCGTTTGTCTATTGATAAGATTTTGTGTAAAAAGTGTTTTATAGTTTCTGTCTTAAGGCGTTTTCTCATCAAAATTGCTTCATTTCTGAAATTCAAGATGTAGACTCATAAAAAACTTTTCTGTATCTTAGAATTTCTAACCTAACCTTGAAACATGAAGTCTGCGTTCTAGATATCATTTCACAGACTGAGTGTCTCATAACGATGTAATTCTTTTATTTACTTTGTCTAATTGCCATCTGCCTTTCATTCATTAGATTTTACTTCAGATCGTAAAGAGCTTCCTTTAATTTTATGACTACTCGCACTAACATCGATGTCAGCTATTTACTGAGTGTAAAACAGATGTTTGTCGCTCGCAAAAAATGACCACTGGAGTTATGAATTAGGTAAAAATAGAAATGGCCGAATACTTTCGTTCAGCAGGTACTTGAGTATTTTTTGTCATCGCGTTGTTAACTGGCAGGAAATCTTAATTATGATTTAAATAACAAACAATCTTAAACAATTTCATATGCCAATGATCTTTAACGGTTGGCGCCTAGTTATTTATTTACCTAGTGGGAAACTGTCCAAGAATTTCTTATTATTAAATATGTATTGTACTTGCTAATACTATAATACACGCTATAAAACTTGCACAAACATTTGCCAAGTCTGTACTCCATCAGATTTTACTGCTCTAGACTTTGGCAAAACCTCGTCAAGTCATCGGTAACTTCAAATTCTCTATCCATGTTTACAACATCACCGTGGTATACTAATTACACGTGTTGATTACAAGTTTACAACTTCTCATCGTAATCTGAGTGTAGTCTCATTATGCAACGGTGTGGGTCGTTGGCCTAATTCGTTGACGCCGTGCGCGTGCGCTACATGACTCACTTTTGTGGTTTTATTAACAACTTGTGCATTACCTAGAGCTAGTTCAATCTGTCCGTCTGATATATTTATGGTTTCATTGATGGATTTGGTATTTTTATTTTATGTTAGTGTTTTAATTGTATCAGTTCGTTTAGTATGTAGAGCGGGCTTTGCCTTTTCATGTTACATATTCGTAGATTCACACAGCGTGCAGCGTTAACTCTATTCGTAAGCGTTGACCGGCAGTATCGTGGATTTAATTTATATAATCATTTCAATTGTTTTAAATTTTTAATATTTATACCGTTTTCCTTAAGCCTTGAAAAAGCATAGCACCTGATTGATAAATCAAGTTATTTCTTAACTTATATTAATATAAGTATTGACGTACTTACTCCTTTGCTTACTCATGTAATTCAGATAAGGATACTTTTATTTCAAGCCATACTTCAAAATGTTCAAAATATTCGGAAAGTACCGTAGCGCTCTCAACATGTCTGATTTATACATTGCCATTAAACAAAATGTTGGCTTGCACAGTTATTTTACATTATTATTTTTTGCATTAGGTACGAGTATCTTGGTCAAATTCCACTTTACAGTTACCCTATTACTATTGTACTTCCTTAAAAAAATGATTGAGAGCTGCTATTATTCAAAAGTTGTTCTACTACTCTATCTTTACCAAGAACATCGCCTATTAAACGCTTATTCCATACATGTCTGGTTTCTTTATACATTTGCACCTGCCTTATTTAGTTAATACACGTGGTCAGTAAGACAGTTATTACATTTTATGCCTTATTCGTCTTTAGTTTTTTGAATTTGTTTATTTTTTTTGTTTATTATAGAGCTTTTGTTTCGAGTTATAGAGTTATTTGTTATAATACAGTGGAAACTAGTAGGTATAATCTTTTGTTTTACTGTGGGTAAAAAATAAATGTACATTCGATATTTTAAAATCTAACAGAATTATTCTTTTATTAGATTCTACTAATATAGTTAATATTTTTTTTATTTGAAAGCAAAATTCTCGTTAGGTACCCTAACGATGGATGCATCACAAAATATCTCGGAACACCCAAATTAAACAAAAATGCCTTTAAATTACCACAGATTACGTGAACCACCCAAATAGAACCCTTCCACGACAAACTATTACAAAATTCGGTTCTACCAACCATCAAACGTTAACCATCCAATCTTGGTTATGTTACCAATTAGGCAATCAGTATGAAAGCCCAGAATTACCGCGGAAGTATAGAATTCTCCACGGAGTAGTTAATACAGTCCAATCCACTCAGAAGAAGCAGTAACTCGATAATGGTACGGACATAAAATTGTGTTTGTTATTTTTACCGAGATCAATAACAAAGGGAGAGATTTTGGAGTTCAAATTGTAGAATAGGTTCCACTGGAAGGGCCACGGGTCATTTGTATTTACTATTTGGTTTATTTGAATCTTCTTTAACAGATGATTTCAATTCAATGTTTTTTTAAAGCAGGTATAATTTGGTAAGAATTGATGCCAATTAATTCCAGTAATCTTCATAATTAGGAAATAAGCAATGTCGGCAACAATATAACGGAACTTAATATTTCTTACTGCTCAAGACGATTAAACAACTTCAGATCTATGGTAGTCATTTCTACTTTTTCTGTAAATTATACAATTTATATCCAATATCCATGTAAGACGTCGGTAAGCCATTTCTAGTTTATCTGCGACCACGGTGTCAGAAGTACCTGCTGTTTTTTGTCCGTTCTGGACGTGTTTGTTGAAGAAACAAATCTGTGAAACAATAGTTAATTTGGTACCCCACTGGGGTTGGTTTCTGCTCCAATTTAAATTCCATCTTGACGACTTACAGTTGATTTTAATCGTCCTATTTCTTCTACCTTTTTTTTCACTTTTGTAACGTTAATTATACGTTTGATTTATCGAGAGAATGTGTTTTGTAATTTATATTGTGCCAGTGTTTATGTTCTTTTTATTATCTTATAACTATGATGGCTTGAATAAAAGTGGATCTACACCTTTTCTTTTACATTTTACACTTAATAACTTTACGGTTTACGTTAACAACTTCATATGTTTTTATAACTTTGGTTTCTTTGTTATAATTCATATTTCTTATTTGGTCGTAAAACATAACATAATAATTTTTTATAAAACATAAATAGTTGCCTACTTAACCCTTCTCTACAAAATATAGTCGCATCTACGTACAGTCTACTCATAAGCTTCGTTTCTTTGTTACAGTTGGCTTCCTAATCTTGGCGTTCTACTTGTGGGGTACGCCGTACAAGCGGGGCTTCTTTTGCGACGATGAATCTCTTAAGCACCCTTACAAAGAATCAACGGTCACGAACATCATGTTATACGTCGTTGGCATTTGTCTTCCTGTCATATCGGTAAGTGTTACTAACCGTACAACGAAGAGAAATAATATATTTTATGACAGCAATGCGGCAGTCAAAATTGTATCCATGCGTCTCTTTCTTTAACTCTCTTCACTATCATTATTATGATTTAGTTGAATTATGCACAACACAACTGTATCTATATTTACGTATCCATCGACGCTATATTGTAGTTGTAGTTGCTTAAGAACTACTTCTTATTTAACATCATTATCTATAAGACCATGAAGATAACAGTCAAAAACCACTTTTCAGCGATATTTTTCCATCATTATGTTTATTACAGCTTCATAGGTTTTCCTATCTCTATCCAATTAGGTACGCATAATGTAACACAACTCCTTCCTTACTTATTCTATCTTCATGCATACTTTCATGCGACTGCACAAATGAAGTTTGACAGTGGACATCGCCTCCCGCTTTGGTGTCAAATGTTTCAACCGCCGGCGTTGCACGATTAGCCACGAGTATTTTATGGTTGACTTCCTTTTCTGCAGCAGGGTGCAGTTTAACTACTGCATAGATTTTGTCGTTTATTTCTTATTGAACAAGCTTCGTTTGAGCAGATACTGATGCATATATTCGAATATATGTATCTTCTTCTAATAGATATTCAGTGGAAAGATCAAAAATCTCAATAACAAAAATATTTTGACAGACCTTTATATTCTTTATATGCTATATGACTATATAAGCCAATAAGTACTTAAGCAACCTGCTTCACAAATTATACTTCACTCGTTTTACTTTACGGTTCCCCGACTCAGATAAAGTTATAAATTAATTTTTTCAAGCTTAGATTTTATAGTTCTATTAAAGTATTATAGTCTAAGTAAGTACTTATTAAATTACTTTGCTGTGTAAACTCTATCATTAAACTTTGTTTATTACTGTTATTTTATACTTACTATCTAAATTATTACTTTCAAACTTTCTTTTAGTTGAATTTATAACTTAGGTATTATCTATTGCCAATGCAATAGTTTTCCCTGCATTAAATATCGGCGTATTTAAAGTGGTAATTTACACTTAATTAAATTACCTAATAAAAAACAATTCCATATTATAAGATGAATCCCGTCTCATAGCTTCCCAAACCCGTTGACGATTCTTCCAGTAGACATGATTTACTTTCATATTATTCTGAAAGGAAGCCCATTATCTCTGGAACGCCAAACCAGTGTACTTACAATTGAGATGCAGCGTGTAGTAGGCGTTCGTTAACAAGACAGATCGTTCCCTGCCCTGCGTAGGAAGATGAGCTAACCTGTAATTTTATTCTAAATAAACATACAGTAGAAGTATTACAAACTCTAGTCACCTACAGTCAAGTCAACGCCCGATCGATATTCCAAAGGTGTGAAGTTACGTCAACTTTTCAGAGACCCAATCGTTTGTCAATATTAGACCAATCGATTTATTTGTTTGCCTAGTTGCATTCTTATCATTTTCTGGTTCACTTAGATGGTTGTTGAGATTTTTGGGAAGGATTAGCTTTTTCTAGGTAATGCTACGTCAAACAATTTGATAAAACGTCGAATCTTTTTACAGCGGATCTTAAAGGGTATGTTGGCGCCATTGCCAAGTACGGTGCAGCATTTGCTTTGTTCCTTTGCCTTTTGTTTGGATTGTTTATAACTTTAAACCCTGGGTGGCCTCGTGGTTTGTCATTAAGGAAATTTCCTTCGTGTACCTTTTTTTAAAGGGTTGCTTAGATCTCTTTATCTTTGTTGCACAATTTATTGTTTCTTTTAGACATTATCCTTTGAAATGTTACTTAGTTTCTAAGAAACTGCAAGCAGTTGGTTATCTACGTATGCTTTTGGTTAGTAATCATTGCATTAAGGTACTTCCTTCGTTCAGCAATTTTCATTAACATCTGTTCAAATACCTTATCTCCTGTAATTTACTTATGAACTTCATACATTACTTTCACTTAAGTATATTTATCTTTTGTTTTAATACTTATATTGTTTTATGTTTGTGCTCTTTACTAGGTACTTATATAATCTCTCCAGATCGATGTATCAAGTCTCACAAATCACAGCTATATCTATAAATTCTTTAGCACCGTTAAAGGGTTAAACTGCATCCTTATCAGTGATACAATCAGATACAATCCCACTTAATTCCTATTTAATTTGATCGTAGATATCGTTTCAACCAACACGTGCGTTCGATTCCCACGAACGACCCTCTCTTATCGATTCGGTTTCAATAATTTAAATTGGAGTGTACAGTTATGAACACTTTGATGCGAGCTATTTATAGAAATATAATGTCTTGTTTGTCATTACTGTTTGATTTCGAAACATTTTTAGTTAATGTAATTTTTATTGCAATTTCCAGAAGCTATTTCGAAAAATGATCTTTATGACTTCATTTCCTGTAATTTTAAATTGTTATTTGACTACATATTCATATCCATTTGTTTATTATTTTATCTACCCTATAAAAATCGTTCAAAAAACGTTCCCCTATTAGATGTCAGTTAAATTAGAAAGGGTATCAAAAACGTATCGATTGTAAGGATTCCTTATTGATTATTCGGGTGACTTGCGTTATTCGATCTTTTGTTAACCGTTAAAATTCTTTGAGAACATCCACTTAGTTATTAAAATATGTTTTTTACTTTACCTTTCAATATTTTCTTTTTAATCAATAAAGACTAGCTAGACGGTTTTTCAAAAGGTTTTTCAAAGCAGTAAATTATTCAATAAACAAAATAGCTTTATACTCAAATACAAATCGTCTTGTATGACGACTGCATTACTGCTAGTACCTTAACTAAGTAACATTTTGTTTCATTGAAGCAAACATGAAGAATGTAAAATTCCTATTTACCTTTACCTTGTGTATTTTAATGGTTCATTCTATCTATAAATGTATGCTTTTGGCCTTAGATTGTCTTGTATGTATTCATTTACTGTCATGTTTATTTTACATCACTGATTTGCTCTTGAGGGTCATTTTCAATTTGGGCGTTTTGGCATGACATTTCTTTTTTTTTTTTAATATTAGTTTCATTCGACAGAGGGTCTATAGAGATATATTAAGGTGTATATGGCTGAGCTTAATGAAAAGTATTTAATGAGATATAGCTATTTAAAAAAAATGTGCAGCCACGTCTGTGACCACCTGCCCATGTCGGTGATTTTAGGTAAGCATTTGATTGGATAATATGCAGTTATCATTTATCTTTCATCAGCATCATCTGCCTGTTGCAGTCCACTGCTGGACATAGACCTCACCCATTGCACGCCACTGATATCGATCTTCAGCTGCTCGCATTCAGCTCCTGCCAATCGAGAACTCGTGTACTCCAACGGTTATCGGTTCTACGTCTAATACCCACTACCATCTCAGCTTGTAAGGCTATATCGATAACCTTGATTCTCTGCCGGACCACTTCATTTCTAATTTGATCATGCAGAGAAATGCCGAGCATAATATTCCTCTTTATAGTCTGCTGAGTGACTTTAAATTTGTAGACCAACTGTGCTGTAAGTGTCCACGTTTCGGTTCCGTAGGTATGTCATGTCGCGTAGGACGCACTGATTGAAGACCGATGAGTACAAAAGAGTCAGCCAGGTCATTTAGCATCTGTAGTAGATCCTGCAGCGTTCCTGTCACGATGACGAAGTCGTCAACAAATAGCAAGTGAAGTGAGTGCAATGGCGAGTACATACTCAAAACTCGCCATTGAGGTTGATTGTCCTTTCCAGTTCAGCGTTTTGAACTTATCCTCCATTGCATTTGTTAACAATTTCGGGGAGATGACATGCCTTTATCTCACACCTCGATGCAACGGTGTATAGATCTTGTTTGCTTATTCTTTATTTGGACGGACATGGTGGCGGTTTCGCTTGGCGACATCTTAACTCTTATCTCTCTCTCTCTCTCTCTCTTTTCTCTTATATATTATCTTTTTCACTTGGATGTATCGCAATCTGATTGGCATCGCTGCAGGTACCCCAGAACAGATCAGATTTCAATCGAGTCAAAAGACCTTCTCGTAGTCCATAAATGCTATTCACAGAGGCTAATTATATTCTTCAGTTTTCTGTATAATCTGCCGCAATGGGATGTGGTCTGTGGTGTCGTATCCGCTCCGAAACCCAGCCTGTTCCGGTGGTTGGAATCCGTCAAGACTTCGCGCAAGACGGTTTGTGATTACTCTTGAGAACAGCATATGTACGTGGCTTATATGGGGAATGGGAAATGGGTCAATAGTTCTTCATTAAGGTGTTGTCTTCCTTCTGGAAGAACAATACGACCATACTCTACTCCACGCCTCCGGTGTTCTCCCTTCAAACAAGAGAGCGTTAAAAAGGGGTTTCTACCCTGAGTACGAGTGTTTTAGCAGCTCTGTTGTGAGGTACGTCATATCCAGGGCCTTTCTTAAATATAATAAATATCTTTAATTAAAAAAAAATGGATTAAAGGTATTGTTTTATTTTAAATTAATGGAAAATATTGACTACCAGATTGTGATTGTATTAGAGCACCTCTTCGTCTTTCTGCTTTTTTTTCTGTACTCTTCTTACTTCTTCCGTCTTTTTAGACTTTTATTTTGCCATCTGTGAACAAAAAAATTCTATTGTGCAATATACCCCGTTTTTATATGAAAAAAACTACTAAAAAAACCTTGAATTTTCAAAAACGTGGTCAACTTGCCCAAGACGTGGACAGATATGTCCACGTGTTTGATGCGTTTTTTCAACCACGTTTTTGATTTTTTTCGAACATGGGCGGCTTAACATAATCTAAAACAACTGTGATCCTGTTAGGATTTCAACAAACATAAGTCCTTTATATTAGCTATATCATAAATTAATAACACTTGGCAAATTCTTTTGGTATTTAAAAAATAGCATCCACGTCTATGACGCGTTATGCTTTCCAAAATTGAAAAATGAACATATAAAACAGCTTACCTTGGAAAAACAGCCGTTCCCCTCTTTGACAATCGCTGATTTGAAATGACCGACACTTATTTTTTTTAGTCTAGTGTTGCCAATTCATTACGTAAAGTATTTACAAAAATATCGATCAATTTGTGATCAACCACGTCTGTGATGCGAAAATGAATCACAGACTTCCGACCCCTGTAGAAATTGATTTATGTGCTTAATCTAATAGCAATTTCGATATTTCGGTAGACAATTTAATACTACGGACGATAGACTAACATAGAATAACTAGTGAACTAAGATAAAAATTAGAAAAAATCACAAGTGCCAAAAATTGGGTTTGTCACAGGACACGTCGCGTGATATTTTGAACGTTTTTTTTTTATTTATTTTAAATTACATTCGCTTTTTATAAACGATCATGCTTCCCCAGAAAATTCAAATAAAAATACGTACATCAAACAAACATATAACTCTCTAAGGCGAATATTCGAAAAATATGAGCTATGCACATGTTCAATACTCAAATTGAAAATGACCCTTGAAGGAAATCATGATTATCATTTTACATATTATTATGTTAAAATTAATTAATAGGTACTTGCGAAAGTTCGCAACTTTGTTCGCATTTATCGACATATCTTGGCAAATTACATCCTATCTTAAAATAGCAAGTATTTGTCTGATTTGGAAACTCGTTATTGTAAAGTTTATGTCAAATCTATTCAGTGATCTTTGTGTGAAAAAGTAACAAATATCCTCACATGCATCAATCCGTATCGCCCAAACATTGACATTCATGTGGTTAGTTTTCTTTTGTAATATGTAACTTATACCTACTCTTGAACATAACGTTTGGAGTTATCTGTGGTTATTTATTGTATAAATAAATAAATAAGGTTAGTTGGATTCTTATTAAAACACGTCTGCCATCTTCCATGGGTACACGTGGTCCACTGCTTATGCTTCTACTCGTAACAGTTTCTTATCATCAAAGAAAAACTAAACAATTAAAAATACCTATTTTATTCACCCATCACATTTGACGATCTTGATCCGTTTCCAGTTCTATTTTCTTTCACAAACCACGCATTCATGTCTTCCAATCTTCGTTGTTATGGCTGTCAGATAATTTCCCTTGATCTTTGTCTAATTGCTTATAATTAAATTAGAAACGGCTTCTGTATCCTTCTAATGTGTACCATTAAACGATTCACAAACCTTCACGCTTTCTTGCTTGTCATTTCCTATGAAACTCTGTGACACATAGTTGACTGTGTTATAATTAGTTGTGATTTTTTTATAATTGTTTAAGTTTTCTAGGTTTATGAACATTGTTTATGTGTGTTTTCTTTTTTACTTGTTGCAACTATCTTGATTTTGTTAAGTGGTTGACTTTCTAAAGTTAATTTACTTTGATAACTTAATCGTCTCTTTTGTGGGCCAGTCGAGGCTTTCGTCAGTTTTTTTCCTTTGAACTGGCTTTTCTTTTTCGCATATTCGATTATTTTTATTAGAAATATTCTTGTCATTTTTATACTTACGCAACATATGTAACACCTAGAACAAATTCAATAAATAACACCCATGAGGTCAATATAAAACTATGCGGAAACCCCTCAAAACTGTCGACCTAATCCAGTTAATCTAAACCTGCCTTAAACCCTAAGGCTGTGGTACAACTAATGAGCATGAACACTTCACTTCTTGTGCGGTTCGCTCCAACTAGATTTATTACCAGTTTGACCAACCATTAGTATGTACAAAGTATCGAACTTACATCAACTTTATTGCCGATTGCTATTTATATGTTGACGTTTATTGCCGTATTTTACCTTTCACGAGTTTATTAGGTATTGTAAATAGTAGAAATACTCATAAATGAATGATTTAGACATAAAGTTCTCTAGTGAAAATCTAAATAGTAGTTTTTATAGCAGAATGTAGTATAAACAGCTATGAACAAAATTAACATGAGTCAACAGATAAAAGGTTATCATTACACCTTACACCTATGAAGACTTATGAAGACTTATGAAGTCATCATCCGTATCATTCTTGAGCATTTAGTGTCGTGGCAGCGGTAATTTACTAATAAACACTTTACAAATAAAGTCCAATTTCATTTGTACCCTGACACAATCAGCCGGACTTTTTCAGCTCATCATGTTCAAATTACCTACTACGCCATAATAAAGTAAATAGACTAAAAATGTCATTGACAATATAATCAGCCCATCGCAAACATTTACCTTGACTTTACTAAACGATGAAATGTTCCGTTGGCATTTTGCCTAAACTTTGCTTTTTCACACCCAATCCTAATAATCATGATTGTAACATTTTGTTTTCTTATCTGCCTCTCTCGGAACTTGTTTTGATAAAGTAAACAGTTTATTCATTACGTTTCGGTTATTTTTAAGTTAGTATTGTTGCTATAAAAAAAAAATCTTTTTACAGAAATTGTGCCTATCTTTCTCGATTGTTAAGTAAATATCCAACATTGACAATTCATCAGTTTTTAATTGTTTTGATCCAAATGTCAGAATACTGTAATGATATAAACTTTGCTATACTGAAAGTCTCAAAATCCTTAGCAAAATATTGAGGAATACTTCAATCAAATCAAATATGATAGCAATAGCTAAGGTACCCATTTTGACCCAAGATCTCTTTTAAATAAGAAAAAACTCTATTTACTTTGTAATCCCATGTTAACACAGCAGCATTAGCCAGTCAATAAACTAGTTGTTCAATATGAAGCGTCTCTTCCTATTTAAGGCAATGCAGCTTGTATGTTAAACCAGTTCACCTCGGAAGCAAAAGGTGTCAATGTCGTATCTAAATATAGAGCGACATAGCAATGCGGGCGTTTTCCCTTTCTGTAGTTTCCCCTATAACGCTATAAATAGATATGTAAGTAGATATATTTTCTTGCGAATCGATAGCGACATCGCGTGACTTAAGCACTGCAAGTTTTATTAGATAGGTTGGGATTTTTATACCATCGTGATTGTCATTGTGCGACACTTTCTTTGATCGAATAATCGTAAAAACTTAGGTTTGATTATTTGCAAATTAATCACTTTATTGTCTTTCTATGTGCGACTCTTGACACCAAGTATATTTTATCTTTACATTGGAATATTTATGTTAATTTACTTTTTGCTTTTAAAACAATTGAATGTAAACCAAATAAGAAAAATGTTGTGTCATGAGAGAAGGCGGATGATGAATATTATATAGGGTGACTTTAAATTAGTGAACGATAGAAAAGGATACGCGTGTACTCGTAATTACAAACAACTTTTACTGTGGGACCAAGGTCGAAATCATTCAAAAATTTTTGAACTCAAAATATATTATACCACAGCTTGTAGTATGGGGGAACAATTTTTTTTATGATTTCGAACTTGGCCCCATAATAAAATTTGTTTTTTATCACGAGTACTTACATATCCTTTTCTATCGTTCACTAATTTAAAGTCAACCTATAGACTCCATCGACAAGAAAAAATACCTATTTACCTACTTTAATTTCTACACTTCTTGAATTAGTAGAAAATTTCGTTTAAACTCAAGTGCCTATGTCAATCATATCAACCTACACACATTGATCAATATAATGTATCTCTATTAAACTAAGTATTTACCTGGATCCCACGCTACCGGTTCGGCATAAATTACGTTATTGTAAGTCTGTCTGACTTCACGGGTGGTCTATAGTGATAATGAAGTTAGGACTAGATTTTCACACTTAGGTTTTGAATTCAATTGTTGCAAATCTTTGACTGGCTAGTTGAACTTGTGGGAAATGGAACAAAGTGGAAGAAGCACTGTTCTTTGCAAAAACAAATTTCTTTTTATTTATATCTTAGTTTGTATATTTCATAGTGTGAAGATAGTATTTTTTTATTAGCCTATTTCGTCTCACTTCTGAGCAAAAGCTTCTCCCATGCTTCTTCACAAATTCCTGTCAATGGCTGATTTTCACCAATCTTCCCTGGGGAAAGGGAGATAATATAAGATCTAAAAATACTTATATCAGGACTTAATAGAGCACAACTTGTACTAATGAATGGAAAAGAAATGTTTTCTTTTTCTGTATCACAAATAGTGCAGAAAATCTATATTTTATTCTATTCTCTGAGGATCAGGGGTTAGTGACTTCAATGTGTGGGTGGACGTGAGTTTATTACAAATTTAAATTAATTTCATTGCAAACCAAAACATTTGTCAACTCACAAAATAGAAAGTGAAATGAGCAACAGTTTCACTAAACACAGTTTTGTTTTATTTAGAAGATGAATTATTTGAAAGTTGCGTTCGCGAATGTGTTTAGAAATCATCTTCAAAATATCTATGAACGTTCAGTCTACCTAAATAAAGAAGAGAATAAAGAATATGTTTTTCTTTTTGTTAATTAAACATTTCAATCATACATCATGAATTCTATAGCCATTTGCACCATTTAATTTTACGAATTCGCAAAAAGGAAGGTAAAAGCACCAAAATTGAAGTTATTTTTATCGTAAAATACCATTGTGCAATCGGCTATTAGAATACAATTCCTGAAATACTCCTCCTTTGCTTTTATTATAGTAACCATGAATCACCATATTTACTTCTTAACCCTTCCAAAATGTCGTCACACTTCAAATTCATTTGTAAGCATTAAAGCAACTCGAAGACACTTAAACCAGCTTAAAGCCAGATAACCGTTTAACTGCCTGGTATTTACTTTGACAAGAATGGTATTTTTACAGCCGCATTTAAACCTCTTTGTAGAGAATTTAGTCTGATGCAATAGAAAGGATCATTCCCTAGATAGCTACCGGCCATAACTTGAGATTAGTGTAACTATTTTACCATTTGTAGAGGGAAATTACTCTTGGCTTTATCTCTTGAGAATTGTTGAAATTTTAAGAAAGTTTATTACCTACTCGTAGTTACGGATTCACTTTCGGAACCATCCAAACATTGTTCATCTTTACGGATTGGATTCAGTTACAGTTTCACATAACGTTCTTACTTAACATTTTCGTAACAGTCTGAGATTTTAACATTTCTAGGCATAATATGTCTTTCAATTTTTAAAAGGTAAATGCAAGCCGCTTATTCTACCGAGCAGCGTAAAGATCTTTCAAAGAGGCCTATGTCCAGCATTGGATATCCTACGGCTGATAATGATGATGCAATTTCTGGCAATCCAGCAGTAAGGGAAACACCCTTTCGATAATCAAATCGAAAACATCTCTTACCTATGTTACGAAGTCAGAATTTATATCCCAAAACCTACGTTCCTTTAAAACGAGGAAAGCCCTGATAAATCACATTTACCCATCATGAAAGTACAAACAAACACTTAACCACAATAGACCAACCCGGATTAGTGCCCGAAGGTAAAAACCTGGATAATTGCGGTTTAGGTCCGATTTCCTTCCTATGTTCGTTACGCACTCATTACGGTGTTCCTCATTGCGTCAATGTAGGGAGGGGAAAGTTGCTGACTCGAAGGCGTCACGTTATTCTTTCCTTATTATGCAAATGTGTTAGTATTATAATTGTTAAGGTAATATTTTGTGGTTATTAGATCATTGGTGATATCGTGATGGTGAAAACCAATAGCGGTATATACCTCAGTTATTGAATAATAACAAAATTATATTAAAAATACAGTATTAAAATACAGTATTGTGTTTTGTTTATTAAAATTACGTCACCTCCCACCTTGAGCTATGACCAAAACAAATACACTTTAAACTATGCTTGTTTTAATTTCAAATTGCATTTTGATTAGGTACACAATTTAGGTTATTAGGTACTTTTTTATGTTAAAGCTGATTTCTGTCTATAAATTAGTTTCCTAAGTAACCTTTGAATAAATACATACCTACGTATATTTTTCAAGTCTGCAGATTATAAAAATAGCAAATTCACTGAATCAACAGATCACTTCCAAGATCGATGCAGATCTCGTCTCCCAGCACTATGCGTACGCGCATCGATACACCGCTCTGATAACCGAACTCATGAATCAAAGATTTACCGCGCATTGTTCTATCGCTGATTGATGCGATCATTATTTTATATCCACTCTTTACTTCACTTTAATTGGCGTAACTTTTTTTTATTACGTGTTATAGTGTGAAGATTAGAGTTTGTTTAATTAAGAAGAGGTGTTTTTGTTATTCGATAAGGATTATTAAGGATTAGATTATAAAGAGCAGAAAATAGGAGAAGGATAATGCTGTTTTTCATTAGATGATGTTGGCAGCACATAAATTACAGCTGGAGAATGGTGCCTCCAGGAAAAAGCTCCGTAATTAGGTTCAGACTAGGGGAAAACCTTTTACCAGCAGCGGATTTTTTCTTTTGCAGGTGTACATGATGATTATTCATAAACTCTAGTGATGTTGAAAGTTTAAATATCACACAAAATAAAATTTGTATGATCCACGGAATAAAACAACATACTTAGTAACAAAAACACACAATAAAGTGCTACAAAATGAGTCATCTTACAACACTGTCTGCCACGTTCCGGCAGGTGGAAACAAAATAAATAACATGTGTCTATCAGCGTTACATAGTATTTACTTTGTATATTTATGAATCGAAACACTCACGTATTTTGCTCCATTCATTCATTGATATATAATAAAATGAATCAATGTCATTTTGTAGACGAAATACTGAATTACTATTTGACTTTATTGCTTATGTGAAAAACGATTTTTCGTATGAAAATTACTTTTACGATTTAATTAAAATAATGTAATGTTTATTAATAGAGGATGATAGTAAATTATTGAAGATTAGTATAATATCATCATCTATCTATATATATAAAAATGAAACCCGTTTTCCGTTGTCACGACATAACATGAAAACGGCTTGACCGATTTGGCTGATTTTTTTTTAAATGTTCATTGAAGTCCAGGGATGGTTTTTACGGTGATAAAAAATCGAATAATTGCCGGGAAAGCCCTAAAACAGACCTTTTCTTTTTCCCATAGATACAAATGTTTTCTTACTAAAATGTAGAGTCAATTTGAACTTTATTCCTACACAATAAAGTTCATTCTAAGGCGGGACAAAGTTCGCCAGGACAGCTAGTAATTTATAATTTTGATGAATAATCAATCAATGACGAACGCGTTCAATTCTGATTTATCAATCGGGAAACTGTGATAAGAAAGTGATGTATCAATTTATTTATTTCATAATTGAAAAATCGGAATATAAGGTAAAACATTTTCCTTTTATGACTTTCAATAAAGCGGCCTAGAGAGTATCTAGAATTAGAGATACCTCACTTTTGCTCGGGGTCACTATATATCTTGGAGACGTTCAGTAAATTATTTATAACAGTATTAGATAGACTAAGTAGGTTCTTAACATTGTAATTTTTCTGCATTAATAAATTTTACCATAAACTCATTATATCAAAGTTAAATCACATGTTGATTAGATACACATGTCTTTTCACACCATTCTTCTATTATATTGAACGATATCATCTTCGTCAATCAATCACGCAGTATACGTAACTACTCAATAATTTAATTGTTTCTTTATAAGATCTTAAGGATATTGAACTTGCATAATACGAGCAGGTAGGTATTCATATTTCTTTGACAAATCGCGCGCACGCATACCCAATTACTTACACGCGAACTTTTACAAAATACATGCAAATTTTGCAATCAGCATACGGCTTTATTTAAATAAGCATAAGTTAGTTAAAATCCAATTAACAAATTACTCTCAGTTGCTGAAAGAGAAGTTAAAAGTCATTTATCCATTTTACATCGTGCAGTTTTCTCGTTTATTTTAGTAAAGGCTGCCCGAGACTTCGTACGCATTTATCATCATAACTTTGAAAATACACGAAATATCTGCAAAAAATGTAGCTCATGTGTTATTCTAATGTATGAGCTACAATATTGCCAAATTCCATCAAAATCTATTTAGCAGATGTTGCGCGAAAGAGTAACAAACTTCCATCGGCACAAACATTGACATTTATAATATTAGTAGGATGACAGTGCCAGTTATAAGTTTAATCGAGCGTTAGTTTAATAAAGTTTTCTACAACTGGCTATTAGTTGTTTAAAGTTCGTCGCGTGTAGCGTAAAGAACATGCAAATTGTAACGAGAGAGATTGCATAAACGTGCATTGATGCAACTGCCCGGTGCAGTTTTTTTGTTGAGAATACCGACGACGACATACGCATACGACTCGCCTAACATCGGTTTGTACAGTGAATAATATTATTTTATGGTGAAGTAGCATATTCTTCTGATTTCTACAGATTTTTTTTTAGGGATCTACAAAAACCAATGATGTATCTAAGAGTGCCTTTAGCTGCATTACAGCGCTATTTATTTAACTCGCATTACAGCATGAAGTTACTAAATGTATTTGCAACCAATCAACCCACATAGATTTTTTTAACCATAGGTAGTTCTAGAAAACAAACAGTTGTTTACAAAACGCTGTGTAGCGTAAGAAAGCATAACATAAAGACATGAATCATCTTACTGTACTAGACATACGATGCTCTCTCTCTATGATACCGATACTAGAATTTATATTAAGTAGTCCTGATTACTTGAATAGGCGGTACACATGCAAACTGTAACAACGAACAAACACACATAACTTCATATCATTTGTATGAATTATTGACATTCTAGAGCAAGATCAGATCGTAAAAGACTGCTTAGAAATTAAATTGCATTTTTTCAAAGTTGTCGTAAAGATTTTAATCTAAAAATATGAAGAGGTGCGTTGGCTTTTCTTTTGTTGTTTATAGTATTTTTATGTGCTGAAGCTGATAAACTTATTTTAGTCATAAAATGCATACTCGTACTTTTTATTGTGAAATATGGCAATAAAGAGACATCAGACTACGTAAGTTTACAGCTTTCATATCACGCCAAGTAGAAATAAAATTTTTACAAAAATTTCCATAAGCTATGGCGTAGCTTATGGAAAATATATTGTAAAGCACTACATGTAGAACCTATTCAATCACTTTATCATCTGTTTCATATTTATTGGTTATCAATAGTTTACGCCACTCTGATCTTCGCTGTCCATTTGAGCACCTGATTCGACACAACTCTTGTTCTCTCTTTTCTTCGATCTTGTCTCGATCTCCCTCTCTTTCTTGTGCCTTCTGTTAACTACTTTTAACTTAATAAACTCAGAACAATCAACAATTTCTTCACGTTCTTGCTGCTCTAGAGTCCAATAACCAAACATTCTGATATTTGATGTGCCAACATCCTTTGCCGTTGGAAATTTGGTCGGCGCCGCATGTTTATAAACGCTAAACAGCAAGGAATCTTGTTTACGTATCGTTATCATAATATTAACACCGTTTAAAAGTGCGTATTAACATTGCACGTGCCTTTAATGTTAGTTGTAATAAAATATTGTACCTAATGGGTCTATTTATTGCTTGTAATAAATCTTTAACTTGCGTTTTGTAATTCAAACAATTTGTTTAATATGCACTTTAACGCTAAGATTTGTTGAATAATGGTTTCGTACTATATAGCTTAAATATAGCTTCTTACACATCAGATGTGTGTTTAGATCGTAGCAAGTGGAGGGAAGTAGTAGAAGGAAGTTATGGGAGAGAGGCGTGACAGATATGTATGATATATCAGCTAATAGGTAATATAACGAAGGATTAGCCGTGATGACCTATTTTCCAACTGGCTATTAAAAAATAATACCAATAAGGTCAAGAAACGTGCGCTTCAAGTTATGATGGTATCATTCCTCTTGCACTTTATTTTACCACGAAACGCGAATGTAAACAACGGTCTATTCTAAAGAACATGCCTTATCAATCTCATTTGGAAGCAAACATTCATTGTTTTAACTTTTTGCGATACAAATTATATGATTGTGTTATTTTGACTGTATTATTTTAGTGTAGGTATTAACTTTTATATAAGAATCGGTTTATAAATATATGTACTTAGGCGATTAAAGTTTTTCTTGTCTTGAAATCGTTCAGAAATGTAATTTTCTGGTACAAAAATATAATAATGTTGATCCAACCTTTTTTAAAAGGATTCATTTATTATAATATTTAACGAATCTGTAGTATTTGTAAATTATCCCTGAAGATAATCAATCATATTTGCGTAAAAAAAATTGCATTCTCTGATTCAAAAGTCTCTCTAAAATTAACCATCATCGACGAAATCGATTCCTAACAAAATGTTTATATTGCTTAATGAATATTCTGTTCACTTGTATGAAGTTTACCAACCTCTTGAATGCTATTAGCTTTTTAAAATCGTGGGTAATGAGGTGAAACAATCAATCATAAACAGCCTTGGAATTTTCAATCCTTTGCGCAATCTTTAATTTTGCAAAGAATTTATACATACTTAAATCATTTCGTCGTCGTTTCTTGTTACACAATTTCTCATTCATAAAATTAGTAATTAATTTACTATAGATAATTTCAATCAACAGTATTTATTCATAAATATAGAACGTAGATTCCAGTATTATGGGTATTTGATCAGAAATATGGCGGTACAAAGGTAGATTCTACATGACTTGACTTTATACTGAAGCATGTTATAAAAGGACTCAAGAACACATTGATCACTCATCATTACTATTTACAAACAGCAGCGTATCAAAATATGGGTACACAAATATTCAGCAGGCGTGCGACCCGGCCCTGCGCCGTATCTACTCAAGGGCAAACACGTGAACCAGTGCGAAATTATCCGTAAAGCAAATGTATACAACAACTTAAGTGGGCACTTATTAATGTCAATTCAAGGCTTCATTTAAATGATTAAAGTAACCTGTATTTTCTGCAAATAAGGGTAATATTCCACTGCCAAGTTTACCTTAGTCTTGTCTCGGACGTCAGGCGTATCGTCTTATCGTGCATAATGAATCTCTGTTGCTATTAGCTTGTTTCTAGTCGTTATCTAAGTCTATATTATTGTTTCATTCTGTACTGTTTTCTATAATTTATTGCTGTATAATATAATTAATATTAGTCTCCATAATTATATTTTTATGTAATGTATATGTTCAAATACATATTTTATTTTAGTAAGTAGGCTAAGTTAGTATTATAATTGTGGCATTATATACCATATGTCCTCTGTCCTACACCAAATCTACCTAACTGATGACATTGAATTAAAATACGGGACTAAACTTTCCTCTTACTGTCAAAAATACGTACGTAAACATTTATTGGTATATAACCGCAAGTTTATATCGAGCAAATAAATTCGACAACATCTTCAAATATAGGTATTTGTAAATAAACCGATTTATTTCATCACTCGTTGGACCTAAATAATGTAAAACATGAGACAGATGACCTTTAATATCCACGAGTTGAATATAAACAATTACGACTGCTAGTCTGAAAGAAATAGGTACCTTAGAAGTAGCATAAAAGTATAAAAATAATTGTGCATCTTTTCTTAATCACAAATATATCTTTGCCAACAGATGTGCCTAATAGAATGGCTGCGTTTACGAGACTACAAAGGTGGAAGATCACGAACGATCCTGAAGAAAGACATCCCGGCATGGGTGTGGGAGATATACAAAGTTGTAGGAGTCTACCTCTTCGGGATGGCGTGCCAGCAGCTAACTACTGACATAGCAAAGTATACTATTGGAAGACTGAGGCCACATTTCTTTGATGTAAGTTTTAGTTTTAATGCCATTTATTTTAGGTACCTACACTTAGAGCAAAAACATATAAAGTAGCTGTACGTTATTTAAAAAAAAAATGAACTTTGGCCACAGCTTTGGCTACATATTGTCTGCAACTGTTTGAATTTATGTTGACAAAGTGTTACTTATCGTTTGATTACTTCTATCAAGTCTATGGGAATTGGAATTTAATACTAGCATTTCATATACTATATCTGCAAAATAATGTAAAGAATTAGATTATACATAATTTAATGCGTTGAATCTTGCTAAATCAGTTCAGTTTCAGTTTAAAGATACTTTATTCCCCTTAAAGACAGATACTTAATTGACTTACATGGGAACAGTGATAAATCGATTAATCGAAAAATGGATTTAAAATCTCTATGCTTTACTTTCCAAGTAAAACTCAATCAATCAATCCACATTGCAAAGCAACGAATGTTAACGCATTACATTAAAACCATATTGTGATACAAGTTATTTTTATCAACATAACAAAACCATTTACTTCGGTAAACTCACGAAAGTTTCTGTTGCCACCTAAACAATTAAACTATAAATTGAATAGAAACAAAAGAGCAATTCGCTATCGACTACTATAGAGACGTTATATACTATAGTGAATGTTAGAGAAATCGATACGCAAATCGATTTACCTTCACATTTCGTGGGAAGTAATGTATCGCACGTGCAGTTAGCGTGTGCAAATAATAACGTGGATCGGTTCACGTACGCCAAGATGTGAAGATGTGAACTCACTACAATAATATAGTTATTACAATATTGATAATAAAGTCCTTCTAGTTGATTACGTCTATGCAAAATCTTGACATCAATGACGTCCATTTGCAGGTCTACGATACCAAGACCAACTCTCCTAAAAAAATGGGTTTTTCTTCTTCTGAAGAGCTATATTAAATGGAGTGCGATACTTTTTCATTACCTACATGCTTTGTATAATAAGGTTCTTATACATGTACCGAAAGGCAGTCTATGCCGACTTCTCCTCAAATAAAACAATCGTTTTTCATGACAGACATTGATTCGATCGGCCTGCAATATTCTTGTCAAACTTGACACCTGAATAGTTGTTTCCATTAACGACCTTTCACCCTGAAGCAATAATTTACTATTTATGCAGGCTACAATACAAATACAATATGCAAATTAATGCGTATCGTAATTCGCGAGTGCAAACTTTCTATTTCATGCAGTTGCGTAATCTTAGATAAATGTATTGATTTAGTAACACTAAATCTGATACTTGCTAAGTGTTTTATCGACAAACAGTAATTTCCAATTTACTTGTTCCACACCCACTGTATTTCCATATTCCCATATACCTTGTATGGCCTGTCCCTTTTATTTACAAACATTTGCATCTAACAATGTATCCAACTGAATTGCATGTGCATATACAATGTGTGCGGGACTGTAGCTAATCACAGATATCACTGAACAACCCCTTTGCACCTATTGCTGGTTAATTAAACACTATTTAAAAATATGGACTGTATTTATTACTATTTAAAACTATAACTATTATAGACCAGTTAAAAACTATAAAACACTATTACGAAATCACAAAAACTACTATTGAAAACGGAACGCACTTTAAACACTAAAAAACGGAACGCACTAATTTCAAAATTCGCGGGCTTTACTTTTCACTGACTATCACTTGCACTGATAACACTATGAGAACTCACTACTATTATTTATTCACTTGTCTTCGAGTTATTTTCGCTTTCTTCTTCGCTTCGATCGCTTGATTGCTCGATTGAGACTGAATGAAAACTGATTGACAATTGCCGCTCCGGCCCGGCTTAAATACCTCATACGCGGGTCCCGAAAACACAAGATAATTCCCGAATCGGACTTCTTTTTCTAATCTATATCTATCTCTGTCTTACATTGTCGAGTTCGGAAACTTCGATAACATTCTTCGGACTTCTCTTTCTAATAACTGTTTCTGTCTCTGTTTTTCATATGTACTTGTGACTCTGGAATTGGCAGAATGTGTTCGATGACGTGCGAAGTTTCTGGACGTCTCGCGTTTGACATTTGTTTGTTTTGACATTTTCAATACTCGCGTGTTTTGTAGAACTTTCTTTTGCCGAAATATTATTCTAAAATATTCTATTTCTGTATTTATGTGGATTTTAATGTATGTTATGGAAAGTGGTATGTGCTATAGATATGAGGATGCCTTTTTACGCTGCTAGTGGTGGATTTTGGAAGGTTTGTCGCGAACATACTCCCGCCGTGCGGCGGTAGCGAAGTCAGCGCCGCATTTAAGTCCGTGGAGCGACAAACTTCTCACTATCTCTGTCACTGTTAGAACTATTTATTTTTGTAGGGTAAAACTCCACCAGTCTGTACGTCAGCAGCACGAACTATTCTCTCTTTCTCTGGGTAAACTTTCACTATTTTTCCTCTGTCCCAGGTTCTTCTAGGCATCGCCCGATCCACTATAAATTCTTCCTTCTTGTCTGCTATTTCTGATTTGTTACGCTCCCGCCGGTATGGCAATTCCAGCAAGAAGTTATTCTGCCATCTGTCGCGATTCTTGCTCTTTACCGAGGTTCCCTCCCGCCGGTGTTTACATCGCATCAAATCCTGTTGGTCATTTTCTGTATCTTTTTTGCTTCTATACATTTTCTTCTGTGTACCGGGGAGAGATTGCACAGATTCTAGGCCTGTTCTGTTAACCTTCTTGTCGGAATTTATTTTCTGTTTTTCTTCTAATTTCTTCTCTATTTCCTGTAGCCTCCTTACTGTTTTCTGTGGCATCTTCTCTGTTTTCTGTAATCTGTTTTCTTTTTTCTTATTCGAATCTGTTCTATTTCTTTCTATTTCCATTTTCTCTTCTGTAATATTATGGCAGTAGTGCACTTGACGACCAATCCTTCTAGAGCTTGTGCCATGGAGAACCCATCCTAATGGCGTGAGCGAAGCAATTGGTTGATTACAATGACCTCTTCTCGTTGCGTCGGCTATTAAGAGGTGCCAGTTGTCCTGTCCTAGAAGAATAGTTGGTCTTCCATCGTGTATCAAACTGTCTTTTATATCCTGTAGATGTTCGCACTCATAGACATCTTCCTCATATACTGCTTGCGGCGCTAAGTGAAGTCTATTAATGGTTCTTGCTGTTATTTCGAATTCCCTTTCTTCTTTTCCTTGTATGCCGATGGTTACTCTTTTCGAACTTCCGGCGTTTATTTTTGTTCCTCCAACGGCTACCATTCTGAGTGGTTCAATAGGTCCATCTGCTCCGATTTTCCTTGCTATTTCTGAATCTATTAACGATATTTTTGATCCATCATCCAAAAGTGCGTAAACGTTTGCATATCCTTTTGGGCCTGATATGCGCACTGGCAAAATCTTCAGAAACGTATACTGCTCGCAAGACTTAGTCGATGTCACTCTAGCTGTGTCTGTTTTTTCTCCCTTCTGTGACACTGTTCTATTATGATGTAGAAGGGGATGATGAGTGCGAATACATCCGTCTACTTCACAACGTCGGAATCTGCATTTATGTAGCGCTTTCTTATACTTTAGACAACGGAAACATAATCTGTACTGTTTGGCTAGTTCCCATCGTTCTTCACTGTCAGCCTTTTTAAACTTCGTGCAGTCTTGAGTCCAATGGTTTATTATCTGGCATATTGAGCACCGTTTCCTAATCTGTTCTCGGTTTTTGTTCTGTGGTCTTCTATCTTTTACTATTCTCCTTGATTCTACATTAGTCTGAAAGGTGCAGTGATATGATCTGTTTCTATCTTCTCTTCTATCTTCACCTTTTATAATCTCTGGCGGAGCAAACTGACCACAGCGACTGGCTTCTCTTTCTATGAACCTTTTAAATATCAGTAGGTCAGGTTCATCTACTGTTTGATTGTCTGTCGCGAAGTCATACCATCTGTATTTCAACGCAGGGGTCAACTTCTCCACAAGTGCTTTAATAATCTCCGGATTATACAGATACTGTTTTCGCTGTAGCACTTGAAGCGTTGCCACACTATTCTGTACCTTACTCGCGAACAGGCAAATATCTCCTGGTGCGTCTGACACCTTTGGAATGTTTCGAAGTTGCTCAAGTTCTGAGAGTGCGATCGAATCTGGTCTACCAAATCTGGTTTCTAAAGTTCTCAGAATCTCTTCTGGTTGAGCATTGGCTATCAAGAGGCAATTCACTGCTTCTTTCGCTTTTCCTTTTAGCGCTCTTCGGAGTCGTGCTGTATTCTCTACGTGGCTGAAGTAACTTGCGGTTTCTGTATACGCAGCACGAAAGGCGAGCCAGTCCTGATGAGATCCGTTGAAATACGGCAACTCTCCTATGTATTTCGGAACCTCCCTACGCTGTCCCGATTGTGCTGCAAGTGCTATTGCGGAGGCTAATTCAGACAGATCAATCATATTCCCTGATGATTTCTGCAGCACTGGTTCCTTTTCTATTACTGGCTTCAGGTTTTCAGGTCTCATATTACTCGAATTATTGACTACCGGTGTGTTGACTGACATGGCCGCGGCGCTGAAAACTGGCTGTTTATAAGTAACGTCGCGGTGACATGTGGTAGCCTGTGACCCACTACTCATCGATGCCTTGATACATCTATTCACGGCGCCGTACACTGGCTGTTTCATATCAACGGCGTCGTTGTTAGGCATGATGTTTGGCGATCCTTCTATTACCGTCGCCTTAACTGGAACGTCCGATACTGGATACTGTTTGAAGTGGGCGTTGCGGTTAAGCGCGGTGTGCTGAAGAAAGCTACTCTCTGTACAGGTTGGAGCCTGTTTTTCTGTTTCTCGAAGAGTAACACTGTTTTTCTTGAAGGTATTATGTTCTTGTTCTGTCTCCTTCACGAAGTCTGAATTTTCTACCCATTGTTCAATGCGGCTTCGATCTGTTTCCCCTGATACCATTGAACCGCATTCGTCATCGTCTGAGTCCTCTAGTTGTTCTAATTCTTGTTCAGTCAAAAGTACTTCATATTTGGCTCTGGCTACTTCCAGTTTCCGTCTTGCCCGAGCTTTCATTAATGCCTTGCTAGAGCGTCTGGATCTTCCGTGGAAGCTGTTCGTGCTTCACTTAAACGTTCCTGGGACTCTATTTGGTGAGAAGCAGGTGGCATATCTATTAGTCGCGGTTCCAGTACCTCCTCCTCTGACCTTACTTCCACCTCCATGGGTGCTGACACGACCTCCTGTTGTCCCCGACGTACGGTTCCAGATTGCGAACGAGTAACTGGCATTTTCACTATTTTACTTCACTGTTGGCACTTGACTGGACTATAATCGTAATTCGACTGGTCTATAAACACGAAACTGCACTATTTCACTTGTATTTATCCGGCTCGAAGGACCAAAATGTGCGGGACTATAGCTAATCACAGATATCACTGAACAACCCCTTTGCACCTATTGCTGGTTAATTAAACACTATTTAAAAATATGGACTGTATTTATTACTATTTAAAACTATAACTATTATAGACCAGTTAAAAACTATAAAACACTATAACGAAATCACAAAAACTACTATTGAAAACGGAACGCACTTTAAACACTAAAAAACGGAACGCACTAATTTCAAAATTCGCGGGCTTTACTTTTCACTGACTATCACTTGCACTGATAACACTATGAGAACTCACTACTATTATTTATTCACTTGTCTTCGAGTTATTTTCGCTTTCTTCTTCGCTTCGATCGCTTGATTGCTCGATTGAGACTGAATGAAAACTGATTGACAATTGCCGCTCCGGCCCGGCTTAAATACCTCATACGCGGGTCCCGAAAACACAAGATAATTCCCGAATCGGACTTCTTTTTCTAATCTATATCTATCTCTGTCTTACATTGTCGAGTTCGGAAACTTCGATAACATTCTTCGGACTTCTCTTTCTAATAACTGTTTCTGTCTCTGTTTTTCATATGTACTTGTGACTCTGGAATTGGCAGAATGTGTTCGATGACGTGCGAAGTTTCTGGACGTCTCGCGTTTGACATTTGTTTGTTTTGACATTTTCAATACTCGCGTGTTTTGTAGAACTTTCTTTTGCCGAAATATTATTCTAAAATATTCTATTTCTGTATTTATGTGGATTTTAATGTATGTTATGGAAAGTGGTATGTGCTATAGATATGAGGATGCCTTTTTACGCTGCTAGTGGTGGATTTTGGAAGGTTTGTCGCGAACACAATGTATGTTGGCTAGCACAATAAGGTATTATGCAGTGAATGCTGTAGCATCTGAATTCGGGCGGGTTGTCATCAATGCAGTGCAGAGCAATTCGCATAATTCGATTAATTCCGTCGACCTCGTCCGTTAATTGGATCCGCTTGAATTGTCCTCTTTTCCTCTGACCACTGAATTATAAATTAGCTTTTTGTTTGATGTAATAATATTATAAATTTTTGCATACCTTATTCCTTTTTTGTCGCAGTTTTAGTCAAATTATGCATCATCGTAATGCTCTCTCTTATTTAGTTCTTCCATAAAAACGTAGGAAAACACTTCTATGAATCTCTGTTAGTAGCTGGTCATTCAACTTTTGAGTTTATTTTCATTTCAAATTTATACTCGTAAATTCAAATAGCTTACGCATTTATGAACCTAAATTGTTGTTTATTTTTGTATCTCATTGATTGTCAGATACACCAAAAATCTATTTCATCCACGTTTACAATAGTTGATTCTTGTACAAATTCTTCGCTATTTTTATCAAACAAATCTATTTCAGTGACTATCACTACATTCGCAAATTGCCAATGTTGCCATCCAGTTTACATTAAAAGTACTTAAACTACTTTCCACATCGTACTCGTGTAATTCACACCGACTGATTTATAAGCCCCGTTCTATATTTACGCTTATAGTTTTATGTGACGTTTTATCGTCTGGGTGGGTTGTCTCAACAAGACAGATGAACTTCAAAAACATAGAGACTTTGTTTCTTTATTAAAATGCTTTGAGATCTTACATTTGTTGAGCATCATTTTTGTGTACTTATGTTTTTTGGAGAGTTATACTTCCCCTGAATCAAATTTGTTTTTCCTTCATTAATTTATCTTTCGATATTGAATAAGTCCTTTAAGTCATATCCCGTTTGCAACTTCACGTCATACAGATGGTTAAAATTTCATGCATTTCTTCTTTAACATATTCTATGTCACGTTCCCAATATAGCAGTAAAGACTCGTCTGCAACAAAACTGACACCAAAATGCAGAATTCTATTTTCACTTGTTCCGTTAGACCATTGTTTGTACACAGTATTCCTCAGAAAATATTTCACAATGTAATTGAAAACTTGTAGCTGACCACAGTACCGTAAACTGTATAGTGAATAGCATACCTAGTTTTGTAACCTATGATAAGTTTCTAAAGGCACCTAGTATGTATAGATACTTAAAATTCCAGCTTTTGAGTACCACATTTCAATATGCAAATAACTGTTTAAAATTTTATCTAACTTCTATCGAAGTATTGCAAAATATTAGCCGACTACCTTTCGAATTTTTATGAGAATAGTTCCCGAGTCTGCGGTGGTAGCCTGTTTAAATAATGTATGGTCTGCCGCCGCGCCGACGCTGCGCTGTCGTGTAGTTTTGACTTATTGTGTCGTCGGTAGCGAAGAATGGACCGTATTGCAGTTTTTTTGTCACTATTGTATGACATTGTTGTTGTCAGCTATGAGACAGTGTTGCAAAAAGATGTCTGACGTCTGTGTATTTTATTGTTTAGATTTTGTAAAGTCATGTTTCTGTCAATTTGGAAATTCAGACCCATAAATGTTTCTTCATCTGACAATTTATCAGATTAGTTTGTTTATTAATGCCTAATATCAACTTTTACGTCGTCAATCTGTATAATTCCATCGATTTTATTTTCTAATTTCATGCTATTGCAAACTTTCCACCCTCGTCTTCAAGCGGTGTGGTCAAATTGCAGTGTTGACAGCAAAGGAACAATGAGGCATTTTAAACTGTTATCACGGTTGACTGGCGATGCGAAACGTGCAAACACCACTGACCTTTTTGAGGTTAAGGTTGCGAGTCACTCAGTGTTTTATGGACGCACAAAAGTTATGTTGAGTGAAATGCTTGCTGAATATCTTGTGGTTAAAGTATTGCTCATGGGAAAGTACATTTTATTAGCACAGAAAGATTACGTTGTAAATAAAACATATATGATTCAAATAAAATGGGAACACAATAGGTTTCCATTTACATTGCGTTATTTTAGATGAAACAGTTTCTAGAATTGGAGCAGTATTTTACAACCCACTTAATGCATATTCGGGAAGATATTTCTTCTTAATCTCTTGAAAGAAAGTACGTAATAATTCTCAAATACTTTATCACTTGCATAAACATTATTGTCACAAAATCAACCACGCGCAATACATCACATCACAATACATTTCCAATACTTATCATAATTCTCAAAACGACCAGCAACTGGTTTCTCGGTATTGTCAAAGGAGTTATTATTAAAAATGATATTAGCATTTTTAATATCCACAATCCTGTCACGTCCATGATCATTGTCCCTTCGGAGTCCATGCGTGAACAAGTAGCATATGGTCTGAGTATTCCTGTTAGCTATTACAAACGACTGCTCTTGAACTATATTAAAAAGGGTTTGGGCATGCGTATACTAAAGTTATATGCTTTGTGTTCTTTGTAACTCAATAGGTTTCCGTGCGTCTTATAATCCATTATCTCAGTAGGTGAACTTGATTCGCCCTTGTCCTTATTCTTCTAATTCGTTGGCAATTTTAATCTCTTTATTATTTGCTTCTAAGAGATCATTATTTTCCTCTATTTCAATAGCTATTCAAATCGTTCGCGATCGTTCAGATTCGTAATCCGAAAATAACTTCGCACGTGTAAGAGACAACATCTGTTCTTTTTTTTTCGAGTTCATGTCATGATTATTTCTCTGAAATATATACTTACTTACCTAAATATTAACAGACCTACTTGCAGCGTTCTATTATTTGATGTTTTTAGTTCACAAACTGTGACAGTCATCACTAAACATTGAATAAGTGCATTCGAGCGTGTTTTAGAAGCGCATTTCAAGTGTACTTACGTGACATCCAATGTTTAAATTAAATACGTTGTGTCATTCATGACAATGTTGGAGAGATGATTGGGCATTTTGGGTGTGTGAACAAAGATATTAATGAAAAAGGTACAATGAAGTTACTGCAGATAGAGATGTGGTTGACAATGAACTGTAATAAAAAATATATACATTTTGCTTTGAGGACGAATTTGTCAAAACAAAATTGTATGAATGCGGTTGACAACTCCTGTATTTCAAAAGATGATAAATACTTTCCCTTCCAAATGTGGACTCATTTCAAAAGTGTCTTAACTCATTAAGTTTGGCACATCATTTGTCCCTTTGCCGCCGGATACAATTTCATTTTGGCTTATTTTCATTCTCATTTTAGTTTCAGTTTTCTTATTATCTTGTTTGCTCTGGGCGTTTTGTTTTGTCCAACTCTTTATTCTTTGACAAATGATGAGGTGGCCGTAGCGTCTGGTAAGTGATTTTGTATCTCCTGCCTTGCTTTATGTTTATTACTCGGGTATTTTTGGACGCTATACAAATTATAGTGTTCGGAGATTTATATGGGGCTACTCATTTTATTTTCGTTATGTATCCTTTCAATTTTAACTCTTATTAGAAGTGTTCTTTTTAAAATTTCAATTTAACCATGACACTGTAATTTAAAATAATCGTTTGATATCAGATCAGTAATTTTAAATTTAATCTACATTTCCTCCGTATTCGGACAAACACTAAAACTATCATTATAGGTATAATCATGTCAAAATAGAAGTAAATATTTTTAAAAAAAATTCAATTACTTGTTTCCTGACGAGTATTTCAACCTAAAGTGACCAAACTCCGTTTATTTTAATCACAGTCTAGACTCAAATATCTGTAATATCATTACTATTTAAAGAACCAAATCAAAAACTCGTAACATATACCTAATTGATTAAGATGTCATAATAAAAAGAACGACATGCGATATTTATCATCGTACTCTTGAACTCACGTATCAGCTGTCACTTACGGTACCATCTTCATTTTATTTTAGGTATTTGGGCCATCATCAATAATAACTAACGAGTCAAATGTCACATTTGCTTTGCTCAGTTTTGCCGTTGTTATGATTTATGTACAGATAAAGTTGACGATGTTTTATTTAGACACTTTGTTTAGGTATAGCATCTGTTTATTCGTTCCCCTTACTCTTGTGGAAAATGAAAGCTGGATGTAAGTGAATGTGAAATAGTGAATAGGTAGAAGAGAACCATATTTGAGAATTTTGAGAATAGATAATAAAGAAGCAAAACTTACCACGCTATAGCCACATACAGCCGTAACTGATGTTGCCCTGAAATGTTATGGCGTTTAAGTTCTTTTCTCAATACAAGATTGATCTTTAAAAACCCAAAACGTGAGTCTAATGAAATCACAATGCATTCTTCCGAACACTGCTTATACCATAAAGAACCTCGTCTAACAAATTCATCAAACCCTAATAAGATCACCGTTCGATCAGAAAGCGACCACATTTCATCACATCATCATCAAGACCACACGACAGGTCATTGGCTCATCCATGGCCACAACAGTGGGCCACAAGGGCGCATTAGCGGCGCGTCTCAAACGACCAATTAGTGCTATCTATTCAGTGACGATTGCTGCGACGTTTGAACGCAGTGTGTGGTTCAATGGGCACTCGTGAATAGGAATCTCCGCGGAATTAACTTCATTGATAATATCCTTGTAATCTGTACAGGTATTTACGCTATTAGCCACAAATGTATTGGGTAAAGATTTTCTAACATTCCTGACTAAGTATTCGCTCTTTGAAGCATTCTGGCCAGAATGCAGAATGCAGAATGAACAATTTTACAACATCTTGAACTCTTAACTTTTCATTTTTTTTTTTTTTCAAAATAAGATACGCTTCAACAAATCTAAGTCGTCCAGTTATAAATGCCATATTACTGTTTTATTTTATACCACTTCAACACACTACCGTTTTTTTATTATGGCTAAGAACCATAATAGTCACAATTGTTTTTAAATCCAACAATAACGTCTAAAGTTTTTACTTTATACCACACATCTTTCACTTGTATTTATTTTGTAACATGAATGTGTAATTGAATCTAATTCGAAACGAATGGAAAGGCGACGGCGCCCTTTCTTAATTTATTCAGCATTTCGAAATCTGTTCTTGATAACGAACCTAAATTGAACTTTTAAAAGTCTGTAATCCATTTTATAACTTCGTGATGCCCATTTTGGGAAATGAAATTCATCAATTAAGTATCGATAAGGAACAATGACTTAGCTATTTACGAATTTATCAGACAAAGGTTAATTCAACAGTAGGAAAATCTTCATTCATAGTTCGCGTGTTGCTGATATCAAATTACGTAGCCTTGTCGTTTTGTAATTGTTATCATATTTTTCTGCCTACATCTAAAATAAATGATTTATTACTGTTTTAGCTTTAATAATTCTTCTTGCAGAGGAACTATTATACTATAGCACTCTTACGGTGTTAACGTCAATGCATCGGCAACTGCTAGTTCCATAAAGTATTGGCAAGGCCGTTTAAATGTCAAGACCACAGACTAAACTATCTGCTTTCGTATTATTACACAAATAGGGTAATTCATAGCTTATACAGTTTACTATCTTATGTGTCCACAGCGAAAGTATTCACTACACATGTGATTGTTTGTTAGTAGGTACCTGTAGTTCATACTTTCTGTAATTTTGTTTTTGAAAGTGTTTCCATGCAATACATAGGTAGATTTTTTCTGCATTTTCATACGAGTATTGTCTATAGGTCTATATTTTACCGACAACTAATAAATATTATCATTTTATATCTCAGAAAATTCTTATAGAAAATTAAATCGGCAATTTTATCCCAGCGTATTCAGATGCACCATGAGTATCCTTGGCGCGTATTATCGCGCATATTGCACCATTTGCGGTACAAATAGCTTCAATAACCATTTGTACGGGTTTTATATCGCAGGTCTTTTAAAATACAGTTACCATTACCAACATCTTAGTATTTATGTCATTGACCCTGAGCTCCCTCGTAAAATGTTTATCATTAAATTTAGAAGTCAATTTCCTTTTATTGGTGTGTATCCTGTTTGGAGTTTAAGCTTATGCGCAGTTTTTCTCTTCTTCATTTTGTATAAAAATATCTTCAGAATCTTAAGTCTTATTTACTTGTTTCTCTCCTGTTTCTTTACATGTAAGTAATTTTATTTGCCTTTTTGATCATTGCCTACTTTTAACCTTAGTTTTACTCTATTTACGTATTTACTTATGAATTCTTGCGTGCAGTCAGTATAATTTCGTTCATATTCCTCATAAATGTATTTAATTTTATAGTTCAATACTTTAAACACACAAATTACTTACATATTGTCGTGCCATTGAATGTTTCAAGTATTAATATTGAAGCCAAAGAAGAGTTTTATTGTTATTTTATTTTTATGCTTATTGCATCTGTGGGGGTTCTTTTCTTTATGTTGATAACGTTTTCATGTTTGACATTTACTTTTGGATTATTTTGGAAATTATTATTTGTTTATTTTAACTTCATTTAACTTTTTATAGCATATTTATTAATATGAGTTGGCGCCTTTGGTGTAGGTACCTATACCACAGTTTCTACTATCCCAAACTAGATCGCATTTCAATAGTCTTATGATACAAAACACTATCAGATTTTTTTCTGCTTTACCTTACCAATCGCTACTAAATATATTAAGCACTGAAATAGATCGACTTCTCGCCTCTAACTACTCTCACTAACTAGTCAGCATCTACTCGTATGTAACGTAATCGAAACCAGTTCACAGCTTAGATACTGCTGTAAAATACTCCACCATTAGTTGTGTCCACAAATGGAATGTATACTTTATTTGCTGCGCAATAATTACCAATTCCAATGATACATCTGTTGACGATTAGCCTCTGTTTGTAACAGGAATTGCCACTTAGTTTGAACACTTTGAACACCAGCGTCTTGGTGGATCTTCTTTTATGCTATAATGTGTTTTATTTGCGGCAAATGTAATGCAGATTTTATAATTTTCTTAGTGTGACTCTCTCAGTGATATGGTCACAGATGAAACTAACATTGGATGTAATGGTTGCATCTGTTCTATGATTTAATTAATCGCAGTTGAACTATCAATTGGCTAGCTTATCAGTTATTACAAGCTAGTAAAATGACTCTAGCTGCAGATTGCTCAATTACCTATATTCTATAAACTATGTTTACGTAAAGCCTTGTTTTCAACAAAATCATAGACTCATATGATCACATGACATTATATGATCATCACTATGTACTAGATTTAATTTATATCCTACCATTCCTTCTACTTCACAAGCACATTTTCTGTCCTAACATACTCGAATCTATCTTAACTTCGAGTTACAATGGTAGTTACAATTCTTCTATAAATCAAGTGGTCGACAATTAACGTATACACGCTACAGGTTTCTTATTACTGATTTAAATATACATTTTATCTAAGCGTTACATCTATTTTTATTTTCCCTGATACCATGAGATTAATCTTCGTCAGTTACTTAGTATAATTTAATATTTACTTTATCTGATTCGGCTGATATTATTAGAATTTTAATAAGTTTCTTACGGTTTATGCATTTTAAACCCTTGCACATGTTTGAATGCATCAAATTAGTATTATTTTGATAGTTATTAATGAACGTCTCAGATAAACCAGCGAATTTTATGAGGAGCTTACATCTGAATTCAATTAAATATTCCTAAAATTAACTCGAACCGCGTTCTTCCTTTTTTCGTTATAAATGTGTACCACATTTCAGAGCGTAAAAAAATATATTTATTATTGGACATATTTTCTAATGGTTCAGCATTCCCATCGTATTTCAATATCAATTACACGCCAATATCTATTGTCGAGTTTTTGTCTCTTACAGATTCAGTTCTTTTATTATCTTCTATCCTTTTCTCATTTATAACAGTTTTGACAGTTGCCCCAGCGTAATGTTCCATTTTAATTAAAAGATATGACGTATCACCATTTCCCCTAGTGTGAAGCAGTTTTATTGAAAGCGGTAATACGTTGATTTGTTAACGTTCGCCCCTTGGTTGACCTATTCGAACCAGTTCATCTAGACCCTTTGTAACTACTTTAATCTATTAATCTGTTATGGGGCTGATGGGTCTTGTTACAGTGGTTGATCACACTTCCAACAATAGTTTGAGTCTGCATGAATGAATGCCAAGCCAGCTTATGTCTCTCTCCTTCCCTTTATAACTGAGGATTAGCAGTGTCAAGGTAAAATTGTTCTGGTTATTCCCTTTTTACGCATGATATTTTTTTAATCCAAAAAAAATTATCATGTCCTCTTGGTTTTTTCTGGTATTGTTAACAAAAATTACCTGTGTCAGTTTAAGAAGGTCGTACACAAAGCGTAGTTTTTTTTACCTGACCAAGTAATCTGTTCACCTGAATTTACAATGTCCGCAATAAAAAATGTCAAACCTTATCCTCGATGACAAAGCAATTGCATTTTTTGTTGGGACTTGTGCAACTCTTCAACTATTTCTTGACAATAACAGATTGTTTATGGCTTTGATGATCCTTTTTGAAATAACCCACTATAGCCTGAGTGAGTCTTGAAACTGAATTTAACGTAAAATCCAAGTCTACATCTCTTTACACTGTTTATTCAGTCTAATTTAATCGTCATTGAATAATATAATCATTATCTTACTGCTTTTGAAATTCATCTTTCTTTGTATTACAACAGAACTTTAGACAAAAATACACTCAAGACTTTAAAACCCATGTAACACAATCCCCCTTTAAATTTTTAAAACAAAAACCTGCAGCTGTGCGTTGATTGAGTGATTGCTGATGTTGGTCCCTTTTAATAAACACAATTGGTCGTGATTATACACTAGAAGGAGAAAATTACTGCCTTTTGTGTCCAAGGAGTATATGAATTATACAAACGTAATGATCTTTACCTACACGCATTTGTAGGTGGTTGGTTGAAATGGTAGTGAGGACATAATTTTTAAGCTAATTTTCTATTGGTGTCATGTATTAAAAAATAAATGGTAGGTATTATGATATATAGGTGTGTCAGTTATTAGTTTTGTTAAGCCTTGGCCAGTTTTAATAGAGATAAATGTTCTATGGAAAGGCCGGAAATGGACCTCATAACAAATGATGATCTTTATTACCCAATTGATCTAAGCGATACCATATCGCAACTTTATTATGTACTGGCTGTTAATTTTCTTTTTCTCAACATATGTAGCTTTCAGATTTAATACAACACTCGTCGTATTTATTACCTTTCCAACACCATGTTTCCATATTTTCTCCGATAATTGTAACTATTTCTATTCAATCGATGTACCTACCGTAACTCCGACATCTCGTCACACTCAATTAGTACGTCCATGTTAAGCAATGTGGCAGTTAACACGGATACGATGATTGTATTGTATCTCTATTCTCACCAGATGTAATCCCTGTAATTATTTATTTATTGTGGTAATTCCATATGATATATTAGATTTTCTCGTGACTTGGTACCTGCACATTATAAATGCATGGATTTGTACTATCATAAAGATACCTAAATTAGTAAACCTAAATTACCTAGTAAACCGAAATAATACTTAAATTAGTAAAAATACCTAATAGTACCTAAATCACTTGTAGAAATAAATAGTGACAATGACAACCGTATAAATTTTTTTGATAGTTTTTGAGATATGTTTCGAAATATATATTCAATGTATAGTATTTGAGAAACCCTATAAATTGGCTCCAAATGAAAAGTTAAACTAGATTATACCTACTAGGTACTTATACAAGCACATAAAATCTTGTACTTGTTCCCTCTTGGAGAAAGGAGAACTGAAAGTGATCAGAAAATTAAATTAATAAACATTAATATTAATTGATTTCAAATTGGATATATATAATTTAATATAACTGACGAGTATCTTTGCACATCTGCATCAGAAAGGCGGCCATCAGACAGGAATGGCAATCTTGTTAGGCACTAACAGCTGAAATGACGACCACGACCTCTCTGTCAAGAGTGTAACGACGAAGAATAATTTTACATCTATCACATATATTAATAGCTAGTAAAATATTTAAAGATATCACCTACGAAAATAACAGCTAGTCTAACATTGACACAGCAATATTCCCTGCGCTATAGGTGGCTATGCTCTTAGCCAGGTGAAGTCAATCGTAACTCAACAAACAATGCAGCTTTCAACGCTCTGAGTGATAGATTTATACACCAGCTATTTGTTTTACAGTCCAAACGCCTACTAAAAGGCTGGGTTTCTACTTCGAGTGCTATAGGAATAATTTTGACATTTCAAATGTTATTAGATAATATTCTGGTAAAGATACTCGATAGTATGTATATTAGAAACTTTTAAGTTTAGCAGCTTAGACATAAGAACTTCTGTCATAAAACGTGGCAAAATAACTCGAAATAAATGTAAATAGGTATTATGCTGATAGATAGGTATTATAACTTTCAACAACTGTGTCAATAACATGGAATACATCGTCACGACAGAAAAAAGAAAATAGTATTTCACAATTTTATTCATTAAAAATCCGCCATTGGAAAATTTCCAAGGTACTTTTTTCTCTGACCATCTTTTTCTATAAATAGTTGCCTATAACGACTAAAGTATAGTCACCTAATGTTGAGCAATCCTAATAATAGGCGACAAACCTATTGTACAAAATGGACACTCCCCTTTCTATATGTATAAGCACAAATGATACTGGATTCCTTGAATGTTTACCAACTGACAAAAAAGGTGTAAATCGTTTATTGGTTTTACTGATTAGCTATGTAGGTAGGGTTGCATTAGTCAGAAGCAAGGTTTAAATGCCTTTTATTACAATATTTGCATAAGTGTCAACTTTAACAACCTTAAGAAGTTTGTTTTGTGCCGTTGACCGCACCTTTATAAAATAACATTTTAACATCACTTTTAGGGCCGACGCAGGCCTAACGGAACACATCGCAGAGCACTTTTGATTGTTGTTGTTTTAACTGATTTTGAATATTATTCTAATGAGAACAATGTCAATAATAGTATAACAATCAAAAATGCTTTGCTCCGTGCTCCGTCAAGTCTGCGCCGCCGCCCCTTAGAATGCAAAATAACATTACACAATCTCATCTCCACTTTTAAGCTATGTTTACCTTATAATCCAAGCTACTTATCAGTCAGTTCATGTTCCATTGCGTCATTGGACACAGAAAGTACTTTTACTCCCACGTCCAAGATCATTTACCGAAAAACGGACACTTGCATGCAGGAAGAGTTGCGTGTGTGACTGGAATATTATTTTATACATTGCCCTACTTTTGGAGGTGCTACTTTATATGGAAATGTATTGTTATTCTTAGGGAAATGTAGTATGTAATGGCAGAGATAAGTCTTCTTTACTACTGTGATATTATTAGCTGACATTTTCCAGACTTTTGCTTCATCTGCTGCTTTATTTAACAAAGCAAATCTCTTGTCTCTGCAGTCTATGCCGGCATCTTAATTTGTTAGAAAATTTATATACAAAATACCCTCCTTTAGCGTAAATATAAGATGGTAAATATAAAATTGCTCGTCCTAGAACCCAATCCCCCTTATTACAAAACGAGTTTTTAAGAAAATTGGACGTTATTTAGTTTGACGTTTCGGCTTTGGACAAAACGTAAAACTAAACGAACTTTAAGTCGAACTATCTTTAAACCTTGTTTTGTAATAAGGGGGAATATGTTTTTACTTGAATCAAATTATCGCAAAGGTTTTTATTAACCTCTTAAAACAATTCGCCAAAGTATTCATCCGCCCACCTTCAATGTTTTTGCTCGAGTCACGGCCTTTAATTTAATGTTATTGTTTTAAAACGTGCACATTTTGACGGTAAACACCAAGTATGAGTTTTTACTGTAAATTAGGATCACGAATACCTTAAACTACTTACAAATAATAGATAACAAATATATGTGTTCTGCCTTTTCTGTATCAAAACTTTTGGACATAAACCAAGTTCTCCAACTTTTTCATCACGCGACTCTCTATTCACACCTAATCATACCCAATGTTCAGTAAAGAATACAGTATAAAATAACAAATTCTAAATTAACTCACAAACATAATTTGCAAAGCAACATTCATATCAAAGTCAACCAGATTAATCCCCCACAATATTTACACATCAATGAAAACGCATGACATGTGTGTTTACTATTATGCTAATCTTGTCTCTGTTATATCTTGATATTTAGATAATAGTAATTTAAATAACTAAAGCTGATATTCAAAATGTGACCCACATTACTGCCAAAGGGATGAAAAGCATACTAAACAAGAATGAAAAGTTGTTCTCTTTATATCGAAAACAAATAGGTACTGAAAAGAACGACTATCGGATTGACTGTTAGAATTTTGCAAGTAATATCTTATAGCTAAGCTATTCAACCACTATTTCGTTTAAAATGAAGAACTAAGTCAATGAGAAATAAAAATTAATCTACACTGACCACCAAAATTGTTCACATATAGATTTGTTTATAACAGATAATTATATATATTTAATAGTTACGCTATTATCATCCATTTATGATGTTATAGTGATCCATTGTGTCTACGTACGTCAAGAGTGACGCTGAAGGCTAGCCTGCTTCCTTTACATCCCATTGTATATAGACATTACTTTCGTGCTTTGAATCGAATCAGTTTAATTATTTATGTTTTTTGTCATTAGCACATATGACTTGATTATTAGTTTTGAACTTGACATGTTTTCGATCATGTTCTTTTCCAATATTTATTAATATTGTAGGATTATAATTTCAATTAAATCAATGTATTTTATGTCTGTTTATTCCACTTGCAAGACAGCATCTGTGCATATTTTTCCTTTACATTATTATATCGTTAAATTGTCACTGTAACCTTTATGTCATGGACAAAATTGTAATCAACTATTTTATTACCCACGACGGAACGGAGCAGGTATATGCGTTTGGGGTGAGAGATGTTTGTTTGTTTGTTTGTGTGTTTGTTTGTGTGTGCGTTTGTGCAAAGTTAATGTTCCCTCGTATCTTCTAAACTAATGATCCGATTTTGATGCGGTTTTCAATAACGAGTTTGTCTTTGATAGGTGCATGTTCTTAGACAGGTGTCATTGCTGTAACTCACTAGGGGGCGCCACAATATCAGTGCAAAGCAAAGTTAATGTTCCCTCCTATCTTCTAAACTAATGATCCGATTTTGATGCGGTTTTCAATAACGAGTTTGTGTTTGATAGGTGCATGTTTTTAGATAGGTGTCATTGCTGTAACTCACTAGGGGGCGCCACAATATCAGTGCAAAGCAAAGTTAATGTTCCCTCCTATCTTCTAAACTAATGATCTAATTTTGATGCGGTTTTCAATAACGAGTTTGTGTTTGATAGGTGCATGTTCTTAGACAGGTGTCATTGCTGTAACTCACTAGGGGGCGCCACAATATCAGTGCAAAGCAAAGTTAATGTTCCCTCCTATCTTCTAAACTAATGATCTAATTTTGATGCGGTTTTCAATAACGAGTTTGTGTTTGATAGGTGCATGTTCTTAGATAGGTGTCATTGCTGTAACTCACTAGGGGGCGCCACAATATCAGTGCAAAGCAAAGTTAATATTCCCTCCTATCTTCTAAACTAATGATCTAATTTTGATGCGGTTTTCAATAACGAGTTTGTGTTTGATAGGTGCATGTTCTTAGACAGGTGTCATTGCTGTAACTCACTAGGGGGCGCCACAATATTAGTGCAAAGCAAAGTTAATGTTCCCTCTTATCTTCTAAACTAATGATCCGATTTTGTTGCGGTTTTCAATAACGAGTTTGTGTTTGATAGGTGCATGTTCTTAGACAGGTGTCATTGCTGTAACTCATTATTATTAGGCGGCGCCACAATATTAGTGCAAAACAATGTTGCAATATAATCAAAACGAAACATCGGATTACAATTCTGTTTTCAGAAATGTGTTCATGGTAGGGTAGCTTAATAAAATGAAATGAAATGAAAAATCATTTAATCCTGTAGCTTTTGACAACACTTAGGACGGGTCATTTTTTAAAGTTAATGCTAGATTCGCAAGAGTGCAGTTTTCCCCAGAGAAGAACCTAACAAGAAACTCTGTAGGGATTGCTCTTTTCAATTTAAATTTTAAATCTCAGGCATAAACACAGAAACATATAATAATTAATATTTCAAAAGAGCTATCCATAAATAAATAATTAAAATTTGACCCCGCAATATCCAGGAAAAAGTAAGGTAAGTAAATGGGAAACAGAGAAGTGAAAGGCTTAGTTTGATAGGATCCGCATGACATTGCATTAAACTATAAGCCGTTTAAGCTCTCTAAAAAGTCTAAAATAAACAAAATTAAAAATTTTGAAAATACCCACGACGGTAATTTAATCGAAAAATAATAAAATAACTCAAAAAACCCTCGACCGAGGAATATCCGTCGGGGGCTGCCTTTAAACCAGCAAAGTTTTTTCTACTCGTAATGACGCGAATACCATTAAGTATTGATGTTTAACGATTACATAAAATACATTTATGAGTATTATTAAATGTTGAACTAGTAGAAAAGGCAGCCCCCGACGGATATTCCTCGGTCGAGGGTTTTTTGAGTTATTTTATTATTTTTCGATTAAATTACCGTCGTGGGTATTTTCAAAATTTTTAATTTTGTTTATTACTACTCGTAAATGCTCACTACTTCATATTTTGTGATTCTTCACTAAGTTACAAACCTTCTTCAATTTTAGAACCAACATTGGCATTTTCTTCATCAGCTCTTAAAGTGTTTAAGATAGCAGATCTAATAAGATGTCTTGTGCGATTTATATCTGTTTTATCAGCACCCACGTCAGTAATATCCGTAAGATTCGATTCTATAATTGCATTTATCTTCACGAGATCTTCTATCTAGAACCAGTTTTAACCAGTCTGCCACGGCTTTAAACCTATATGGTGCTCTTTTTTTACAATTATCTATATTTCTACAGTTTTTTAGCACGATTTCTAAGCCAGTAGTGATCCGAACTGCGTTATACGTATTTTAGGTAAATCTTGATTACTCACTAAATCATTAAATTTATATTTCCTTGCATTTTGATCGATTCTGTTGGTGGTCTTATTCAATAAATCTCGTATAAATTTAAGGCTTGTTATTAAACCATAAGGCACGTTGTTTGCTGCCAAGAATCTAAGCTTGAAATGATTTATAACATTGCTTAGTTGGCAGCTTCCTGTGCAATTCCCTCGATTTATGTAAGCCACTTTGTGTTTATTTTATTGTTATTAATAGGCTTACTAACTATTCCACATCATTAGTCAGGATTGAATTTCAGATTTCTCTCATGTCTAAGTCTGCCAAAATATTTGTAACATTATGTCTAAAACTAATCTAATTTCGGTCTTTAGAGTTTGTATTTTATTGTGGCTGCTATATTAAGCAACATACCTTCTTGTATGTCTCTTATAAAATTTTGAAATAGTTTTCTAACTGATAGGACATTGATTGGGGATTGATAGGGATTGATAGGTACTTTTACGACAGCTTTCAGTAAATATATTTATTTGTTATCATAAACTAGTCACCCTGTGTACAAATCCATCTAGCTTCAGGCAACACGTTCCAATGGAATCGTACGCTATATCATAAACGCCACAATATTTTCACACTCCGCCGCGCCTGTCCGCAAATGAGCTCAGGGCAATCTCATTTTCTTTTTATTCCACCTTATCTTCATCGTCAAATAGATGCTTGTCTGTGGGAATGTTGTAAAGAGCAAAGATAATTTCGCGATGTTTTTCTTTTATATTTTGTGCCTGTTTACTCTGCCGGACTTTTCATGTCATATTAAAACACATGACGTTGATGAGCTGTTTGCAAATTGCCTACATTTTTGTTCTGTTTAATAGGTACTAATTTTCTTCCAGATTCATGAAATTGTGACGTGTTTTCATAGTCTTATTTTGGTCTACAATTTGTACCTATAGAATCTTTGAATATAAAAATAGTTAGCATAAATTTTAGACTAGCTATTTTTAACTTCATCTAGGTACGTCTGAATAAACACGATCTATTTAAAAACGATTTTAATCCCTTTAATTCCCTTTAATCCCAATGACTTAAATACCTCATTGACTTCCCACGAGTTTCTGTACTAATTAACCACCAACACCGTGCTATTCCTGTCCTTGTAGTTACCTTATCTCATTACCTTACCTGGTAAGTCACTGGTCTCTTTAACCACAACACTAATTTCATTGGACACAATAGCCCTTGTGTCATGTTCAGCTTTTACACTTTATTTTACCTTTATACCTATACCCCGTTATTACAAAACGAGTTTTATGCATAGTTCTGGAACTAATGCCAAGTCCGTGACGTTTTGTCTATGACGTGACTAATGAAAATACTAATTTAATGTATAATATGAAAATAATTTTTGTGCAATAATGTTTCTGTTATGCTTCCACCCGTGTTCAAAACAGTCGATGGTATCGCAAGAATATGGTGTTTGTATCAGATCTGAAATTCTCTATGGTGCATGTGAGGATAATCAATTTTACCATGGTTTAGGCTTAGGTTATCTAAGTATTAGATGGTGTTTTATTGCCTTTATCGGTACGACAGGGCTAAAATCATAACTAAAATACTCTATTTTTTCTACTCAATACAATTTTTTTTTTCCTTGGGATATCCGTTATGGATACGTCTCGGACGAAGGGTTGTGCCGGACTCCCACCGGCTAAAACCCCACGGTGTTCCTACTGGCCGCTTCTAGACGGGAGCGCGGGAAAACTGTCGCATACTTCCGCGAACCCGTCAGCTCTACTCAATACCCTAGCTACAGTCGTAATTTGCATGATTCCTTTTTTAATTATCTAAAATTGCAATGTTTAATGTTATACTTAAAATACTTAATGTCATTTTTAAGTACTGTAGGCACCTCAAAAACCTTTTTAAATAATGTACCTATATAAACTTGAAAAGGCCATTCAACCTTAAAATTTATCACTTACCGTAAAATAAAATTATTTACAGTAAGGGTCGATAAAATCAGAAAAGGCTTGAACAAAGACAATGTAACGTTATATCGCCGTCGACATCGCAGAAATTCGCTTTAAAAAATGCAACTTGAAGTTTTAAAACAATGCAGTTTTATCTACAATCAACGTTGAATTTTTATTGATAAATGCAACCTGCAATATTTAACTTGACATCAAAGTCCATATAACCTATATCCAAATGGGGTTTCCTTTTAATTCTTGCAAGTTATAAGTATAAAGTACTCTCGTCTCAAATATTATGCATTGCACGTGTGTTGTTGTCGCCAATGTCCAATAAGTAGGATGCACTGATGCATGTTAAACTTTATTTCAAATCACTGTATAATTGATGCTTCGTCTGTTAATATCTTTTTTGTGTCTTCGCTCTGAGAATGTGAGAAACTAGTGGATGCCCACGGCTTCGTATATGTACCTACTGACTAACACTTAACAATATGGCTATTCGATATCGATATTGTCAATTGTTTTTAAAAATAATATTTCAGTTTTGCTTCCAGCAGAATTCTCAATGATCGCCTCTTGTAAATTGGTAGTAAATTGAACAGAAAATAGTAAAAAAAGCTCCCTAAACGTGCCTTACGGAATTATTCAGTGAGCACGATGTAATAATCTCCATATTGCCGTCATACATAAATTTTGCATAAGCTACCGTAATTTATACGCAGGAACCCGTCAAGTGGATAATGATAAAATTGATAGTAGTTTAGTGTCTGCAGAAAGGGAAAGTGTAATCGACTCCCGTTCAAACTATCCATAATACGAGCCATTAACAGTTTCACAACTCAACATCGATAGCCCAGGATATTTACATGAGATGTAAGCAGCATTTATAGCCGTTTTATTAGCAATAAGAATCTTAAATCCCTATTCTAGCTCATGTCTATGTTAAGATACAGCTTGCGTGCACGTTTTTTAATTAAAGCTTTCAATTCTCTGCAAAATAATTAGAGCTACTTCTTGGTACGTAAATACAAAAAGTTTATATGAAAAGAGGTGGAATTTTTTAAATATAACCCAATTAGAAGCCCCAAAAGTTATGTTCCTCGTAAATAACCCTTTATGAGCTGTTAACACCAGACGTGCCGGAGTGTGAAGCAGCTACAGAAAATAACCTAACACTTAAATTCCCAGACACAGGAACTACTTTTTAATATTCCTTGACGCTCCCGCCCTCCAGCGTCGCCATCAACCACGACCCGTAATCACTAAATTACCGACCCGATTTAGCATGCGAGACACGAAAAATAAATACTTTACCCGTTTATGAAAGCAACAACTCGTTAAAACTGCCAATTTTAACCGAAAACCTCGAATAAGCAGCCATTATCGGAACCCTTGCGAAACGTGATCGAAACTCGTTGGGAACGGGCGCCACCGCTTGATTGGATGATTGACGTCGCCATATAAAGTTGAAACATTATCAAGGATATATCGCATAATAACATGTTATCGATATTGTAAACAAAACTATAATTTCTAATTAATAACTGGTCCTGCCTGTAATACTGGAATCATTATAATTTGCATTTAAAATGAATGCACCATGGCCATTGTTTGAAAAAGGTATTGAATTACTTTCGACGTAAACTGTTCCATGGAAGTTGCGTGTTGTTTATTGAATAGCAGTAAGGGAAGCGATTCTCGTTTGAGCTCAAACTGCACTTGTTAAACCGGCCTCGAATGTAACACCCTGGAGCGAGCCGGCAATCACTCAAAGGAGATTGGTTTTTGAGCGCAAAATAATTAATTGCCTGACAATTTACGATGTACTGGACTAGTTTAACTTCGTTATTGTAATTGTGGTGATCTGTCTCGATCTCGGTAGCGTAACTGCTGTTGTGTGAGATATTTATAGTCATCTTTAAACGTAAGAATACATTTTAGAAATAACAACATGATCTTTTGAAATTTCCCCATATTAATCTCCTTTTTTCTTGCATTGCAGGTGTGCAAACCAGACATAGACTGCAGTTTACCAGAAAACAAATGGAAATACATCGAGGACTTCACCTGCTTGAACCAAGACCCGAAGCTACTAAAAGAAATGCGACTATCCTTCCCCAGCGGACATTCGTCTTTCTCCGCTTACACTATGATTTATTTTGCAGTAAGTCTTTTCAACACTTACAACGTTATCGTTGATGCTGAAATTATCAGTGTATGTAAAACGATTGGCATTAGACACGCTTACGTGGTTATGTTGATTAGAAAATTAGTGTGATTCATCAGTCTGTGCCTTATTATGATTATGAGTTTCATGCGAAATATTTACGGGTACTTGACTGATCAATGTCATTCTAAATTTAGTTGATGATTTAAAAAGGTCTTCTCAAGAAAGAAGTATATTACCTTCTTTGAAGAGGCTTATAATCTAGAAATAATACCTAATGAGTACATTTATTTTATGGCCTAAAAAGTATTTATACTTTTTCAGATAAGCTATTAGGAAACTGTACGAAATTTAAAGCGTTGTGCTAGACTTCCTGTTAGATTTTCATCAAAGATAAATCCGTAATCATGCACTTCGTTTAGAAACAATACCGCATCTCAAGTGTAGCAATTCAAATTATCTTATCTGACACTTAACATAAGTCTTCAGAAGTACCTCTTTCACTAATTCAATGCTCGACCTTCCAACATATTTGCACTACTTATCGAATAAAGTACTTAATATAAATCTCAAAACTCTTACAATTCCTGTTTAAATTTCTAGATGTACATCCACAAGCGTTTCACCTGGCAAGGCTCGAAGCTGTTCCGCCATGGCTTGCAGTTCATCGTAATCATGTTCTCCTGGTACACCGTCATGACGAGGGTGTCTGATTATAAGCATCATTGGAGCGATGTCCTCGCTGGGTTCGCTATTGGAATGCTCTATGCTATTGTTGTGGTGAGTTTGGTTTTTGAGTCTCATACTTTGGGCCGTTAGGTTTCTTGCCGTTTCTCGGTTATACATATAGTGAAACGCTAGTAGATTTAGATTTAAAAAATTCAAAAAGTAAACTTACAAGTGTACCAATTTTGAATTTTTGGTAATGCTTTCTATTTCCTGAAGTCTATTATTACCTCATTCTTCTTAAATGCTTGGATAAAATACTTGCTCTTCTTTTGCAGTGGTACCTTGATACTTTTAGTACATGCGTAATGCTAATTGACTATTATAACGAAAAAGATTTAATAAAATTTCTGAGCCTTATGATACATATTGCACTAAAATAAACCGCAAATACTTACAAATGTTGTTTCTGTTTCCAGTTCTCATTCGTATCGGACCTCAGGAAAACGTGTCGCTTTCGCCACTCAATACACGAATCCGAACTTCATGCCACTAATGGCAATGCACGGTCTACCAGCTGGCAGGTTTGACAACCCACCCCTCCTGGCTCCCAGACCTTGAGTGAGGAGGAGGATATGCCATGACCAGAACCTCAACAGAATCAGATCTCGTGGATTTCACACGAGTATATCGCGGACTAAGTGCTTTTTTGGACTTCTTAGTGAGTTTTCAACGTCATCGTATTGTTTATTGGTTTGATGCTGGTTAAACGCTGATTACAAACAAATAAGAAGAAATAAAGAAGGTGTAAGCACTGTAGAAAAGGCTTACTTATGAGCAGAAAGCTGTATCAAACTGTCGTTTTATTATGAGAGCAAAGGACCAAAGAAAATATGAAAGGGCTAAATAGAGACGAAATGAAAATTATGGTAAGGTAAGGATAGTCAAAGAAAAAGACTGCGATGGCCCAAAATTATTTAAACCTTCGACTGAATCTTTTTGGACTGAACAAAATAATTTGAAAGACATGAGGCTTTTCTTTTTAATAGCGGAAAATTAACGACAGAATAAAGATGCATTAAACCAATAAAAAATACGATGACGAATTTTTGGAACAGATTAAAACGTTTGGTAAAAGTTACGTCAGTTAAAATGATGCAAATAATGCAAATCGAGGTTGTTTTTAACATAATATGTTGAAAAAAGTGCTGTAGGTACAAAAACTAGGGACGAAACCGCAAAATCATAATCAAACGAATGAAACGTGTGGTCTTTCTGTAGCATATTTTACCTCTTAAGAGTTACTCACAGGAAATTTTCGGGTAATAAAAGTATTACTAACTCGTTTAGTTCCTAATAGTGAACGGTTTTCAATATGGATATGAAGAGCTTAGATGAATAATTGGTCTCCGCGCGCTATGACTAGATACCGCTCTATGAAGAAAAAGCAGCATGCAAAATGCGGCAACTCAATTTGGTGGAGTGTGTCAAACAATCACTTGACAACTGGGCGCAATGACTAGCGTGTGTACGCCAACCGGCGTAGTATTTGTTACCGCATTTTTCAAGTATGCCGAGGGTATCGAGTCGCAGCACGCGGAGATCTTTAAAGGAAAGGAGATTTATCTAAGAGGAAAGAAGTTTTCATGTTATCAACTTATTAAGGTTAGTAAGAAAGTCTGTAGATCAGCAGAGTTGAAGTAATGTAGTGTTTTGGAAGCGTGCGGGATTGATTTCGCATGCGGGGAGAGCCTCTAGACTCTAGGGTTTGAGTGAATGCAAGAAAGGTTAGGTACCTAGCTTTCTCGCATACGCTGCCCTTATCACAGAGACGGCAATAATGACAGATAAATCAAATAAACTTTTCCGTGAACAATACATCCTGCCTACATAATTTTGTAATAATTTGCAGTAATAACCGCACTAATAGTACTCCCGCATGCGATATCAAATACTCATGCTACTAATGTTTTTATTAGTACCTATGTAATATCAAAACTGCAGTGTAACTAGAAATGCAAAAGAACAAAAATAGTTAGATTTTAATCACCATTAAAAGTAAAATTTCTTGCAAAGTTTAAAAATTAACAACTTTAGCCTTTAAATAGATATTAAGAAATACCACGACAACCGTGTAGATTCAGCAGAGAAAATTGTATTTGACTAGAAAATAGTTTTGTAAATTAGTACAATTTTTAAATTAATCGTCACTTGCAGAAGCTTTATATTAACGTTTTCATTGACTACATATAAACTTGTATGTTTAAATTATATTTCATTTCATCTCATTTTCTATTAAGTAAGTACTACTTAATTTATTCGCATTTTCTACTTAGGCGCTTTAAAAAAAAAAGTCTTATTGACATCATTGTAAAAAAAATCTCCTACTTTCGTAATAAGGTTTTATCTTCATTAAATCAGTAGTCATTATTTTTATTTTGCTAAAGGCTGATTTTTCAATTAACAGATATATTTTATTCGAAGTATCTAAGTAGTTCGTGTTCTTTGCTGCTAACAATGCTAAGTATTTTCGAATGGATTTACAATGATCGATAATGAAACTATGTAGCTACTTACACATTGAATAAAATATATCTGGCCATTGAAAAAACTAGCTATAAATTATTTATTTTATTTATTCGAGCTTATCTAAGTTCTTATCTGCACAGTTTAGAGTACAATTTATACGTATTTTGTAGATATTCAATTAAGATTTTATTATAAATAGGAATATAGATATCATTTTCATAGTTTTACCACTAACAAAAATGTGCTTTTAAAAATATTTTAATGCATTTGAAATTGTACAGGTTTTTTTTTTACCTTTTACGAATTTGCAGTTTTTTAGTTTGCATTTATTTTAATGCAAATATATACAGCTCACGTTCTATTTATTTTTAGTTTATTTTAGTCGTAGTTGCTTCTTAATCTTCAAGATTGGGAGGTTGTATTTTAATTCTGTGATATATAGTTGTAAAATATTACAGACTTAGTAATTTTTGCATACATATACATTTAGTTTTACTTTATAGTTAAGTTTTGAATTATAATTGTAGCTTTAAGACTTAGGTGCTAGTTTAATATGTAATTACTATCTACTTAAAATTATTTGTGAAATCTATGAAGAAATTTAGGCCAAGTGTATATTTATATTTAACTATAATTCGTTATTTTACAAAAAATCTTGAAATGTTACGGCCTATTGGTTAAGCGTAGCTTAAATTAGTAAATGCACTGCCTTATAGAACATAGAGAAATCGGCAGATATTTATTTATTTAAATTAATGGTTTAAATCTTGAAAATGCATAATAAAAAATATAGATAATGTAAATGCTTGTATAATTTTATCCTATTATACGATCAAATGACTCTCTTATTGCTAAGTACTCATTGTTTATACTTTGTATTTATCACTAAGGGCAATAACATCAAAATAAAATAATTTTTGATACTTGTAAAGCTCACTAAGCTGAATACGATGGTGTAATCAGCGCAGTACATACATAAATACATATCCGTCACGTCACGCCTCTCTCCCATTGGGGTAGTCAGAGACCACTTCCTTCCACTTGCTACGTACGAACCAAACACATCAGCGCAGTATATCATTTTAATCACATGACTTCTTACAATTTACCGACAAAACATTAATTTAGGCTGTTAGGTTAGGTACTTACCTACCTAAATTATTTGATCGAGATGCACCTGACACCTAGCGTAAAGCTTAAGAACTTCAACCCAACAATCAATACCTAGGTCCCTATAAACTAGGTACATATCTACTTTTTATAAAAGTTCCATACACCATCCACAGATGTCGCTATCCTCAAAACTTTCGAACATTTATCAAACTGTGTACTTTCACTTTACACATTCAGTTTAAAATTAGCTTCATGTAATCACGTTTTTGTATTCCACTGCCTTGTAAATAGCTGTGGAATTTAAATTAAAAACAATGTTAGTAGATAATTAGATACAAGTACTTAGATTGTGTATTTTTTCTACGTATCCTATCTACCCACAAAAGATTATGTTAGTCATTTTATCGCTCGTTATCAGATTAGTGACCGCGTGTTCTTACTTTGTTTAGTCAAACTTTGTAGTGCTTAAATGGTGGTGTTTTAGTGTTTAAAAAATGGCTGTGGATCGATTAATATGGAAGATTGTGTTGGATTTCTGTTTATTGGCTATATGTAAGTATTTTCTTATAAATATTCTAAATAATAATGTAGTGTAGTGAAACGGAGTGTCAGATGTATACCTACTACTAATTATAATTTTATCAGTTCTAAGACTACATTTGCTCTAATTAAATGATCGTACCGAAGATAACAAAATATCTCAAAATAGAAAGGCTATCTGTTTTGCCGATCAGCTGTTTTAATTTGTACCTTTGAGTAGCTGACAACAAGTAAGATTTTACAGAGGTGTCTAAATTATACGTCATAGGAAGTAGTTTTTGGTATCAGATGATATTAGAAGTGATTTATTTTTTGATATAATATCATATTACAAGTTATTTTAATATAAAAATATTAATAATACATATAAATAAGTAGATGTGTATTAGTACCTAGTACCTACCTATCTACATTTTATCCCAAAAAAAATCAAAATTCTAAATGTTTTATTCAGAATTAGTAAGAAGCACACACTTGAAAACCTGCACTTTTTGACGTATTTTTTAGGTATTACCTACCTTTGGTATGACATACCTATGCTTATGGACGTAAGAATATTTAAATCTGGATAAAATCTAAGTAGGTAGATGCAGTCATAATTTCGAAAGACATGCAGTTACTCACAGATCTGAGTCACATCTCCATGACATATACGTTCGAGGATATTCACCTTTTTTAGTAGCTCTAAGTGGGTCTCGATAGGTCTACTTAGACAATATTTTGATGATTTATTTTTTATACAATACTTTAATTATTAATTCTAATACAATAATTATTTTATTTGAGAACTCAATTTCATCCTTAATTTCAAATTGATTACTGCTAGCCAAAGACTGCTGCTGCTGCTGTTTATTAAGCTACTGCTAGGTCTGGCTAACCTACTGCTGGAAATATCAGTCATTTTGCTCCCTCTGAACATACAATCCACTACTCAACATAGTCCAATTACTTTCATATATTCCTAGACCTATCACTTAGCACCTAATAACTATGTATCATTAGTATATCACAAATCTAATCTAATGAACATTCGTAGTTAAGTACATAAATATAAGAATCGGATACCTACTCAAAACAAGATAAGTATTGTCCTTTCTAAAGCCTCATTTATATCGGAAGTAGGTAAACAATTTCACGCACCACGCACCACACAATTTCCTCGTTTCTTCCGTGATTAAATTAATGCACCAAGGACATTGGATGACACTTTTAAGTATTATTTACCTTAATAGTAGAAACTGTTAATTAATAAACATATAAATGTGGATAAGAAGTCTTCCACAAGCCCTAAGTAGGTACCGGATTTGAAAAGTAGGTACTTTGAGTTTGTCAGCCTGCACAAACAAGAGACTTTTGTCAGCAGACTTGTGCTAAAATCACATCGACTGAGTGGAAACTTTATTTATACACTCATATATCTATGTATATGAGTAAATATAAGTGTTAATACATCTACATTACTCATCTTAAGTTCCCAAATACCTTCCTTCGTCTGCGAAGGCCTTCAAATTCCAGGAAAGGAAAAAACAATGTAGATAAAAATATCAAGTTTATTATTAATATGCGTTATCTACTTTATCTACGTACTTATCATTATCATATTAATGTTTAACTGTTCACGTGTTTATTGATTTATGATATACTATGTTTATGTACCCAAAAACATTATATACTCGTATGTATTGCACCTGGATAGATAAGTAATTCTTAGAATAGGATGAATCATAATCCAAACCACTCCAAACTTAAATCCTCTCCTACGAATATTAATATTTTCGATGTTTATGCCGATGGGTATGAAGATGTTTGTTAGTCTTTGACCCAAAAACATAGAAGAGAATGCTACGAGTAGATAAGACATAAATACCTATACATAAAAAGTATAAATATAAGTCCCGAAGTCCCCATCAATGGAAATCTACATCAGATTGATCGTAAACCCAAACTAGTTGAGGTTTTTTTTATGAAAAACCTAGATTGTTTAAGATAAAATTGTGTTAAAATTCTAGAAGTCATCTTAAGATTTTTGATGAAAAATTCTCATTTTCTCAAAACCTGCGACATACATAAAAACCGTGCATAGGAAAGACATATTCAGTGTCGCTAAAATTATTTACTTACAAATTCCAGCTGCCTTTTGCATCCTAGCAATAGTGCTATGGATGGGGCCGTACCACCGCGGCTACTTCGAGAATGACGAATCTATCCGACTGCCATACAAGCAGCAGACTATCTCGGAAACTGCGTTGGCTTGCTCCGGGTTCGCTCTTATGATTGTTGTGGTATGTTTTTATTGGTTTTTCTTTTGTTTTTTAGTTGTCAATGGGAAGGGAATATATTTCGACCATAGCATATAATAGGAAAAGGAAATCTTCAAATACTTCATGCTAGTTTTATATATTTTTTAAAGCACAGCTTATCAATAAATGACAAGACTAAAATTAAGAAAAATAACATGATACTGTCTTCGTCATCACAGCCTACAGCTGCCCACTGTTGAGTATAGGCCTCTCCAATAGCTGGCAACTGTATCCAACAAGACCCCGCATTGCGCGAATGGTATAACGAAGTATAACAGTATTATCATAATTATTTTCACTCGTTCCTAATAGGTAGGTACTTATAAATGTGAGCACCTATAATAAGTTATTGACATTTCACTTGTCACCTCATTATTTTAACTTCCCAACTTTAAATACTTCCAGATAATTGCAACAGAAGTAGTTCGCGATAAGAAAAACAAAGGGATAGGCGAGAAGTTCGTATCTGGTTCCCTGATACCAGGCTGGGTGTGGGAGAGCTACTGCGGCATCGGGGTCTTCACTTTCGGAGCCGCCCTTCAGCAAGTCACTTCGGAGTTTGCTAAGTGTGTCATTGGGAGATTGAGACCACATTTTTATGATGTAAGTGAATTCACTTAAATACAGAGAAATCATGGCAGACGATTTAAAAATTCACGTATTTTAAGTGATTGTAAACTATCTTCCGAAATAAAGAATAATTGACTTTGACTTATGCGAAGATGATTAGAAGAATTCTACGCTTCCATTACCAACTGGCCAATCCTAGGACGCAATAGAGCAAGGATGACGGTTTTTTGTTGGGTTTTTGTTGTTGGGCATCGTTTTTGGGCATCAAACAAAAAAGCTCTGGAGAAAGAAAACTTCAAAAACAAAAAAGTAGGACTCCACAGCAAAGCAGGGCTCTTTTTGAAGCTTTCTTATAAAGCAGGACGCAAGACTTAACATCACATTGAATGACATAGACTTGTCAAACAAATTAAATTAGGGAACGCAAAATACAAGCAGTTCTCTCTTTATTCTTATGTTAACAGAGAAACAAGTATTCAACAACACCTTAATCTCTTTCAGGTATGCCAACCAATACCGCAAGGCACTCCATCACAATACCAGTACATCACCAACTACACATGCGCGGGGACTGATGAGAAACTGATCAAAGACATGCGGCTTTCGTTCCCTAGTGCTCACTCCAGCTTTGCTATGTATACTGCTGTGTTTTTGATTGTAAGTGTTTCACGGAAGCATATAACATAATAGAATTCATAATGCTAGTAGCATAAACAGACAATTACTCCACCACCGGCAAGAGTCTGGCTCTTAAATATATGAATGAATGAATAGAATTTAGTGATGGTACATAAAACCGGAGAAAAATTAAATACAGACCTTAAGATTAACATGCTTCGATCTTTTGAATCACTTCATTCATCAATCACTTTGTGATGTGAAGTGAACCAAGTGAAGTAAAAATAGTAAAGTAAAAGTACAGCTTTAGGTTAATACCTAAATAAATAAACAGTTATAAATATCCTTCTTTTTCTTTTTTCCAGTGTTACCTCCAAACGAAAGGCAAATGGCGCGGCTCGAAACTGCTCCGCCACGTGGTACAGTACGCCGCTCTGATGGCAGCTTGGTACGTGGGACTGTCACGAGTGGTCGATCACATGCATCATTGGAGTGATATCGCGGCTGGGTTCGCTATTGGAGCGGCTTTCGGGCTTCTTACTGTAAGTTTAAGCATCACACAATTAAGACATAAGACCTTTTAAAAACTATGGCTCGTTGCTGAACGCATTAATATTCCAGATTATGTTAGTACTCAAAATTACTTACTTAATAGAAAAGTGATTTAAAAATATCGGAAATGCCTCTTCTCTTTCATGCTTACAGTAAGATTAAAAGAAAGTATAAAATATGCATACTTATGTAATTCATGAAAATATCTGTTCCCTTCAATTATTAGCAAGCCCCCCGGTTCGAGGCTCAAAGCCTCCTTAGAGGGGTTACGCACTACATACGATTCTTATACGATCCAAGACATTAGTATGGATCAGAGATGGATCCGAGAATTACTTATTTCTACTTATAATAAACATCTCGGATAAGATAAAAATCGAGTGTAGTACGTAACCGCTCTTACTCTTTATAAACGTGCCTACTTATCTAATTTTCCTTTCCATCATTTACCTTTCCAGTTCATCTTCGTGCTGAAACCTAAGAAGTACGGCCTCCCGGGATCTTGGACCGATCAAGCTGCAACTGACAACGAACTAGGATTACCCAGACCTGTGCTTGCACGGTGATAATACCAACTATAGGTACATTCGTAATTTAGACGTAGATTAGTGTAAAAAGAGCATCTTTACAGTTCTTCACGAAAATCAAGCTATGTATAGCTATAAAAGAAAACTATAGTCGTTATCTGCCCATGAAATTGAATAACTTCTAAAGACATCTTCTTCATCGTTACACTCTTGTCAGAGTGGTCGAGGTTGTCATTTCAGCTGTTAGTGGCTTGCCTAACAAGACGCCGCCATTCCTGTCTGATGGCCGCCTTTCTGGTGCAGTTGTGCAGGGAACAATGCACATCTGCTTTTAAAGACATACTAAAGGTTAATTAAACAATTGACTTTCCTTTGTCATATAGTGACATATAGATATGACAAAAGAAAGTCATTTGTTCCCGATCTTCCCCCGAAAATTTCGAAAAAATAAAATCGGGAATTTTATATGAAAAGTACGTACAAATAAAACACATTATGATCCTTAAATCTCAGAGAAAGCTTTTTAGTTTCATGGGTAGTTTTTCCCATTGATTTTCGTGAAAGATCACATTCAGTGTAAGTAAACCCCATCATTGGGAAACAAAAGTGCTGGACATAAAATATGTATTTTCTAACAAACTGAGATTATTGACTTATGTTACTTGCTTTAAAAAGTATTTGTTTAACATAGTTATTAATACTTATCATGTAAATAAAAATAGAACTAGAAACTTAAGCAAGCGAAGGTAAGTTACCAGAATTTCCAAAAGTTTTTATTGTATGTACTTTATTTTTAGTTAAAAACATCTTATTAGCTACTCAATTAGCAAATCCTCTATTTGTTACTTATATTATTATATTTGCTTCATGTTATTTACGAAAACGAGCTACACTCTCGTCCTAATCAGACATAATTAGGCGTGTCCACACAGAGCGAGAAGCCTCGCGAGGCAGATGTTTAGTCGCTCAGAAAAGACCTCGCTATCCTATTGAGTTAGTTAGTTCATTGGGGGCTCTTTTAATTGTCCAAACGCTTGCCTCACGAGGCTGCTCGCTCTGTGTGGACCTGTCTATTAACGCGTACCTACTCACTTCATTAATAAACTATGTGTCGCTCGAGTTATTGAGATTAATTGAGAACAAATGTACTCGAGAGAGTACATTTGTTCTGATTGTTTTATTATTTTTCTATAATTTCTCTTCAAGGCTCTTCTCTTTGCTAGTCACAATCCAGTAATATTATCTAAGATTTCTATTTTCTTATTTCTTTTAATATTTCTTCTACTTCTCGCTCAAATGCTTAATTCAATTTATATGAATTTGAGCATACGTAACTTAGCGATTGTTCAAAAGTCAAATACCAGACATGACCAAACTGAAAATACTTACTAAGTCTGACGTAATAAAGAAAACTTTCTGAACTTCTTATCTAAGCATGTAACCTTATTTTTAAAAAAATCAAAGATTTTTATTCAAAATTAGAACTATGCCTCACTTTTTATACGTTATTTCTTAAACTGCTGCCGCTTCACTACTTGTAAGGAAAATACTACTAAACTCTTTTCTTTTACTATAACTCTACTTACCTAAGTACTTATACCTACTACAACTTTGTACATAGTTAAAATAGGTAAGGAATGATTTGACTGAACTAAGTTATTGACCTGCAGTTACATAAAAACTTAAGATAATGATGTATTTATTTTACCAAATACAAACTTTGCCAGTGTGGTGGATTACGGCCTAATCACTCTCTGTATCTCGGCTCGTGCCCCTCGGTGGGGACATATATGGGCTGATAACGACTAACAAACTTTAAGTAAAAGAAACATTCCATTAAACTGTTTTTTTTTAAATAAGTATTTTTATTGCAATTCCTATTTTTTATTAATTTAAGCTAAAACACTGGAGATAGGGAGGCATGGAAGAATGCGGGTGAGGCCTTTGCCCAGCAGTAGGACACAATAGGCTACTGAAAAAAAAAACATTAATAGCCCGACTAAGTACGTTTTATAAACATCAACGCTAGACGGATGGATTTGAGGATGTTTGTTACTCTTTACGCAAAATCCACTGAACAAATAGATTTCAACGAAACTTAAAAAATATTACTATAGTTGGAATGAATCCCGGAGACGCTTTCGACGATATTTTCCTATTATAAGTATCTATGAGGTTACCTATGTATAAATAAAAATATGTATATAGTAGGTACTTAAGTAGAATAAATTTATTAAAGCTTAAAAATATTACTATAGCTTATACGTCAAAATATAATGTATTATTTTAAGATATTGTATAATTTACAGTACCTATCTTATAATGACAAATGGCGTATGGAAGTCGCGGGCAGCACCAGTAAATATGGTTGGTTACCTAACCTTACATAACCAATTCTGTATTCTGTTTCGGCCGATAACTAAAACGATCTTAATTAATTAATTAGCTATATTTAGTTTTCATTTTAATAAGAACCCTGTGTAATTGTAGTAAATACGATTCAACTCGCAATAAACATAAAAAAAACATTTATGTGAAAACACCTTCGATAACTACATTCGTACAATAAACTCTAATTAAGTCAACGACTCGAATGGTAAACGTTATTGACCTAATCATATAAATATAACTATAACTATTATTATATTATAACAAAATATTATGACATTTTATCTCTAGTGAAACTGTGGCAATGGAAAAAACATAAAATAAGGTTCATTGATACATTCAACTACCTACTTTGATTTATTTCTTATCAGTATTCCTGCTCTTAGTCTATTTGTTTATTCTTGAATCGATTTTTAAAAGTGTTCCATTCAGATATTTCTTTTGTTTCGTATTTTAAGTGTGTTTTGAAGTAGGTAACGTGGTAAGTGATACGCCTATACATACTATGTTACTATAATTACTATGTTATACAGGGTGTAACAGAAAGGGGGTATAATGCCGAAACACAGCGATAGTCCTCATGAAACTGAACAACTTTCCCCAAAAAACATGGATCGTAACTCGAAAAAAAGTTTTGGTTCGCTCATACTTACTCAATCAGCTGATCGGGCATTTTGTATGGGGAGGCGAATTTTTTTTTTCGATCCCTGTTCTTTGGGGAAAGTTGTTCAGTTTCATGAGGACTATCACTGTGTTTCGGTATTATCTAATAAATAATATACTATGTTCTATATATATGTACTATGTCAGTCGATTCACGCAAGCCTGATAAACGGTGTCTTCTTTACCATTTCTGGTGACTGAAAAGACCGATGCAAAAGCGACAAATTCATCCACTGGCGTTACAACAGATGTTCGCGACAGATGGTACTCTTAACAATGTTTTGTCTTTATCACATGTAGAGTTACTGAAGAGGCGAGACAGTGCACACTCGGTGCATCTTCAAAGATTCGACTCGGGCGAGCGAGAGCACCATCTCAAGTCAAACGTTTGCTCCGTACCAGTTTTTTTTTTTTTTTTTTTAATCTTATCTCTCAATACAATGGATCTTAAGTTCTCAATATGAAACGTGGATTACCACGCGAAAGATGGGTAAATATGATATGGGTATATTAATAGTAATATTACCATATTAACCTACCATACCATACCTGGTATGGTAGGTTAATTACTTTTATGCAACATATTAGTAACTCTATTCGGAGACACGCCAGTGGTTGTGTGGTGAGTGGATGCAATTGGTGAGGGATATGAAGTCGTAGAGGGCTTTGGAGGAAGCAAATGAAACGCTTATCACCTACCTAACATAATAAGTACATAGTTTCAAGGTACATAGTAGTTTGACGTATCAAAAACATGTTTGAACTTAAGTCGCAAACATTTTGCATTTATTGCAAACACTTCTGACCCTAAGTGCGTCAATGGGCAAACAAACTTATTTTTATATTAAAATACGCACATTAGTTCATATCGCGTGATTATAGATATGAATTTCATTACAAAGAGTCCATAACTCAATAACATGTAATGAAAAATCTATTATAATAAGTGGTAGGTATGACGGTAAACTTATTTTAAAATAAATTATTATGAAAAACCAATTTGATTGTGATAACTTTAATTTTCAAATGCCACCACTGATTCTGTGGCAAGTTTTCATCAAAAAAGCGGTCCGATTGAAAAGTTATAAAGTTATAACTTATCACTTACGCACATTAATGGCAAATAAACAAGTCTACATTTCCAATAGCATTCCTGAGACAAAGTTTTGTCTCTCTAAAGCACCCAATTAAAAAAAGTGTACAGACAGATTCCAGCGCGAATTTTTGTCTCACTTATTTAAGATCTGCTGAAAATATGACAAAAGATTGGCCTATATTCTTTTATGCTTCTTTATCTTTATCTTTTATAGGTCAAACAATATCAGTCTAACATAATTCTAGCATACAAACTAGCCTAGCTAGATGATACGACAAACATCATCATAAAAAACATCTCGGGGCATGTTTTTAACCTACTTCTATTTCAGTAGCGCATCACTAAATATAAAATAATATCTATGACGTTGTAGATAAAGTCCACAGTGACATAAATAATATGCTGATAACAAAATGTATCTAAATTATAATATAATCAGGAACTTACAATTTGTGGGTGTGTCATATCAAGAGTGATACTCTTTTGATTCATACCTACTGGTGCCTACTTTTACTGTTTTGTCATTAATAAAACTTCTTTACCGGCTCGATACAAGTTATTCGAAAGAGCAACAAAGGCGACCCAAATAATTATAGCTCTTGTTGTCTGATTTCACATTAGTAATGAGAGTATGTTCGTGCCCCTTTAGTGGGGACGTTAAAGGGCTGATAAGGAAGGAAGCTTGTTGAGTCCTTGAGTTGTAAGCAGCGGGATCATCTGATTTTGTTTAGGTAAAATAAAACAAAGGTAGCTAACCTCGATTCTATCTATCTCTCTCACTTTCTAATCTCGAACCTAACATTTTCATAATCCTTTTCTTACACTTTAACAACGTACCTACATTGCTTACTATCGAAATCGACACGCTTCAATTCCTATATTATATTACTCGACACATCTTTTACAATCGAGCCCCCAGCTGTCCAAGAGGTCGAGATATCTCGTACTATTCCATCCGAGGAACGTCATTTGACCTTTGCTCCCCATTCAATGTGATAACTGGGGAAAATCTAAGTACTTATCTAGTTAAATGCTTTCTGAAGAAATGGCATACATTATGTATGTGTATTTAAGAATACGTTAATAAATGCAATGTCTAAGTAAAAAGTTTTTTTTTAAATAGGGAACATTTTCATTGTCATACTTCCTTCCCATCATACCCACTTGGGTTGGTAAAAACCCCTCATATGCCTTGCCACGATCAAAACGCTTTCAATTCATGCAAATTCATGAATCTCTACATACCAGTCACGGTAGCCTTTGTTTATAGTATAATACATTTCAATATCTTTAGGACCGTTCAAAATAAGTCTCTGTTCTGAAAAACCTTTATTTACTAGTCACATACACCTTTTTTTTCTTAAATTCGCTAAAATGTTTGCACATGCCTAGATATTTCTTTGTTACTCATGTTACTAGGTACCTAACTTAATTTTATTATCGTTGCAATCTTCGGTTTAATTTTTATTTAATACACGTATAGATAAATTGTTTGATAAATCACTTAGTAACAGTGCTTATCAAAAAGCCATGATCGCCATCGTGGGTATCACGAATATGATCATCTAATACCACGAACAATTTCAGTGATCAGGTCCAACTGATACAATTGGCCTCTTGAACGATTACGGCCACGGCGATCTACTTTATTATCTACGATTAGATGTCCAGGAACTGTATTGTTCTTTTGTTTTAACTTATAGTTGTTTAGGTCACATAGTACAGGTGTACTTTTCCTTTTTAATTATCAATAGGATTTACTCGTCATTCTGGCCTTAAAATCTTAATTCATTACTTGGGGTCTACTAATAACATATTGAATGGCATGAATAAAAACTTTGCTTATTACAACTAGCACCTTTTCTTTTGTGTAAAACCTCATTTTGTGCCCAACATCATCATTGACCATAGGAGGTCCACCTGCTAGACATAATCTTCTCTCAATGGGAAGCGGCTTGCATCCACTTTAAACTATCCTTTACCAAGAGTCCATGTTATATTAAAGGTCGTACCTACGACACTGCTCTGTGCCCATATTACAGCGTTAAATGAGAATACACTTTCAAAATTATACTTTTCAAATATATTTTTTTCAAACTTTTCAAAAACTTTTCAAATTTTTACAAATTTCAAAGTTCTTTTCAAGACTTTTTTTTTCTAACACCCTCATAAGAATCCTTATATTTTACGGCTGCCGGAAGTACAAACCTCACAAATCTCTTAAGCCAGTATTAAACTAAACTTTGTACTACTCAAGAGATATGACACAAGACACACCTCCCTTGGTAGAGGCTATCATTCGTCGATTGTACATATAAACACATTTGCCTAATACAGGATGATAAACGAGAGAGTTTAGGTATCTATAATAAACTAGTCCACCTATATGGGAAACTATTGAACAATTTCGAGTATATTTTATTTGTTATAGAAAATATTCTTCATAGAATGTCAACTGTTTATGAGGGCAAGCTGTGATTCAACATCGTAGTGTACACAATGAACATGCGTCAGTCAACATAATTCAAAAAGTTGATAATCATAAAAAATATATTAGTTCGTTTAATTTATTGCGAAAACATATACCTATACCAATCTAATCGTTTAGATAATCTTTTTTTCTGCAGATCCCAGAAGATAGATGCAAAACTAACAACACAAGATAGTCTAAAACCTTAAACATATTTATCATGATAAGGAAATAGTATAATAAATCAGCCTTTAAAGAAAATATGTTACTTTTTAGTTATTTACTCCCCATTGCACAAAAGTGTCATTAAGTTAAAAACCCATTAAACATCGTGGCGTCTTATTCTGATTATTGACAATGGCAGTGACAGCTATAGTTATAAAGAAGCATTAGCTTAACCTATATTGCAACTGGCTAGGTAAATCCATATTATCTATTGCGGTATTTGATATCAACCACGAGGAGTTCGAACGACAATCACGCTATGCAATGCTGAGTAATGAACTTATAATAAACCTTGTTATTTATAAATACTTACATTGTCAAATACATTCATTACTTGGCATAAATACATTGTAACTTTTATGACTTGATTATCTAGATAAAAGTGCAGGAAAACCTAACTTTTACATATCATCATCATTAAATTAGAGAGCGTTGTTCTTATCTGTCTACTTAGTAGCTATTGTAAAGCCCATATTGCTCAAGAAACGCCAAGTCAAGAGTACCCTAAACCGACGGGCGTGTATGAGGCGACTGATGAGTGTGGATGAAGCGGAAGAGGTGTGTTTGGATCTATCTAAGCAAGTGGAAGGAAGTGGTCTCTGCCTACCCCAATGGGAGAGAGGCGTGACGGATATGTATGTATGTAAAGTCTATATTCATTTTGAGTTCAAAGTTTAAGCTATAGAGCCTTAGATCATGAAAATATTTAAAAACATCAAAAATAAAATGTAGTATAAAAAACTAGTGGCTGCCCGTGACCTCATACGCATTTATCGTCATATTTTGAAAAATAGCCTTTGTGTTATTTTGATTTGTTTAGCTCCAATATTGTGTGACATTGATATTTATAATATTAGTGAGATGTAGAGAAAATCGAAATGATAATTCCACAGACAGAAAAAAAGTCTTGATTAAAAAATGAACTTTACTTTAATTTATTAAATAGGTACCGCATTTAATGAGACAATAACTTATTAGATAAATAGTTTACATTAAAGCAGATACATATAGAATTAAAACTTCAACAATCTCATTTCCCTACGTTACATAACAAAAAAACTGATAAGAAAGTTTCAACGTAAACGTAACATACGTTTTATGGTTTTTTTATTAACTTGTGTTGAAATATCATGTTGTGGTTGTAAACAGTTTGAAGTCATTATTAGGTTGTACCTAAATAATACATCGATATCTATCTATAGGTACATACGACATTTTTGGTATCGTATATCGTATTTAAGACCATCACTTGGACAAACTACGCATCGTTATGGCCACGACACGCACCATTTTTGGAGAGAATAACAAAGGAAAAGGCTCGTCGTTGGATTCGCAGCAATTATATGAGTTATTCGAAATCTGTTGGTCTCCGGAAACCCAGACTTAGTTTATAATACCTTAATTTGTAACCAAAATTGTATACAGTTTTAAGTTAGATGCATATGTTTATTATTAGTCCTAAGACAGGTTGAAATGTTAATGTCGTGTTTGCCTGTAATTGGGTGTACCCAGAACATGTTATCTATGTATAAGCTAGATTTAAACAAGTTATTTGGTGTATAACTTGTTGGTAAACCCAATAGATAAATAAATAAATATCAAGGGTTGAAGTACCTACCTCTAAAAATAAATAAAAGTAAAAGACATCGCAATGAGTACCTTTTAAGAAAAAAACTATTTAAAACCATTTTAAATAATATCACTACTAAATATATTGCTATTCATTATTGAATATATATTAATTTTATTAAACAGGTACCTACCTACTACGAAAAAAGTAACATTCACGTGATTAGAAATTCATTTAAGTACGAGCACAAACACCTAACATAATTAAATTAACAAGGTTAATTAAGTTAAAATAACAACTTTACTCGCTTACTTATAAATAAATATTTGCTCAGAAAAATAAATGATAACATAACTCCTGATATATGATAATAGTAATGAATAAATGATTCAATACAATTCTCCTATCAAATCTAGGTTTTTTAGATAAGACTCCATAAAAAGTGTTCACACTTGTGCTAGCTACCATTAAGAACGCAGCGGTCGTTCGAAATAGTCGTGTTATCGTATTCGAGTAGCGATCGAGTTGGAATCGAAATGTCTCGGGACGAAGAATCGATTCACCTGTTGAGGAAAGTGGTCGTCGATGGATTTTTAATAACTGGACGTGAGTGTTTTGTTTTTAATTTAAATAAGATTGTAAATAATAAGTTTTCATATTACAAGTATTTTTTAATGTCTCATAAATTTATTTCACTTTATTTTTTATTAACACTTAATTCTCGTATTTCTAATATAAATAAGATAATAAGTAAATTAAGTTTTTATATTACAAGTATTTTTTATTGTCTCGTAAATTCCTTACACATTATTTTTCCTTCATTATTAATATTTCATTCTCAATATTCTTTTGCATCTTAATTTTTCATTCCATCATTTCATTTCATGCTAGAGGTTAATTAGATGATTTTTAAAAACAATTGTTTAACCTACTTCAAATCTATTGTCTTTTACACAGAAAGAAGCCAAGTTTACTTTACAATAATTACTAACATTAGGTACCTATTTACGTATATATTTTACTATTACCTACCTAATTGTTCATTTATGCTTTATTTGCATTTTTTTAAATTACTTACTTAACATTCTAGTTTTTCATTAATTTTATTTTATTTATTCCTATTTTATATATTTATTCATTCATATTAATTGTATTTAAAACATTATCTCCCCTTTTCCATGATTCCCTAACCTGGGTCGCCTCTGCCCAGCAGTGGGAAACCGATGGCTAGGTAAGATAAAACATTCTATTTTTTGCATCAAAAATTCCAAATAACCATTAAAATTCCAGTGGCCCTATCAGTAATTGCAACCAGCTTGGTATGGCATCCCTTCGAGAGAGGGTTCTTCTGCGGAGACGAAAGCCTAATGTACCCGTACCGGACCGATACCGTCACTGTACCTATGTTAAGGATCTTTGGACTTGTATTTCCTGTTATTGCTGTAAGTATTGTTTTTACCGTTATTATCCAATTGAATCTAGCATTATGGTGCTCCCCACACTGCATGTTAAACAAAACACACACTAAACATTTACTAACAAAAGATAACATGTCAACATTTTATAATGTTCCCACATTAGGTTAGGCACCATTAGGTTTATAAATTACGCGTTTCAATTGATGTCACACTCATCCTACGAAACCAAATAAATATTTCATTTCATCTATCTCTAATATGAATAGTAACCAAAAACTACACGTAGATAATTATATGTATATCCATACTGAATACAATAGCTACCGTCACATTATGTGAAAAAAAAATCATATAGGTAGCATTGTTTTAATTATAATATACCAACTTAAGTTTTCATTTACTGATTCATTTGTTCCGCTTTAACCCTTTCATACTTAGAAAATTATAGCGGAACGGTCTTATTTTGAAAATGATGGTTTTACAAAATAATTACATTTTTAATCAAATAAGTTGCTCTTGAAATTATAAGTTCCTACCTCAATAACATACCTACTCTTTTGCAACTTTTGCAAAATCGAATGTATCTTAAACATATTTTGTATTTTAATAATAAGTAATTAATCAGCTGATTTGCATACAGTTGTAACGTGCATATAGTAATATCATTACTTAACAAAACATGATCTTGAGAGCTCATAGGGGTAAGTAGCAGACTTAAAGTCTCTTAAGTGGCCATTACCAGCCATTACCAGTTAGGTAATTGCAGTAATTGTAATTGAAGTGTCCATTATACGATAGTAACAAAGCGTAAATGTCTGACATATCGTTCTAGTTTCGTTGATTGATATCCCGTCTGTACCTATAGTACCTTCGATCTACGTACATAGGTACATACATACATATTCGTCACGCCTCTCTTCCATTGGAGTAAGCAGTGACCACTTCCTTCCACTTGCTACGATCCAAACATACAACGATCTACGTCAACCTATTTCTCCAACAATCGATATAGTAGCTGAAAAATCAAATGCCCTTTACTTATTTAAGATTTTCCATACAAAAATATAGCGTAAATTTTCAAACAATATACATGTGACTCGTTGAAATGTCATGCGAAGTGAATACGAAAATTGGCTTATTTACCGATTTACGTTATTAATTCATTTTCATGGACGACAAATTCTTTTCAAAAACGTTGCGGAAATAGTCGCAAAGTCAACTATTCATTAAATTAGATATTGTGATTTCGTGAAACATAACACATATCTACATGTATTCATACTCGTATTCGATTGTATGTAACAAAATACGCGTCTACATCTGTTATATGCCTTTCCTATGTTAGTAAGCAAGCAGAGTCCATCTTTTCAGATACCTCCTCGTATATTTATAGGTTAACTTGTCTACTAACTTTTACCCACTTCAATTAACCCTTATCTTTAACCCCCAGTTCTTCATTTGCGAATGGGCTCACCTGCGCAACGAGAAAGATGACGTCAGATGTCTTGGAGTCAGGCTACCGGCGTGGGTGCGCGGGTTCTACTGCGCACTTGCATCTTTCGCGCTCGGCGTGTGTTTCGTAGAGCTGACTACTAATATTGCGAAGAACACTATTGGAAGACCACGGCCGCATTTCTTCGACGTTAGTATTTTGTTTTTATGCTCATCATCAGCTCTTTAACGTCCCCACTACAGAGGCACGAGTCAACTCTCATACGAGAATGATTAGGCCGTTATTCACTACGCTGGCCTAATAATACTCAATTTTTATTGCACCATAAACTTTACATTTAACAGCTTTTGATAGTTTTAAGGATTTATCAACGATATTCAACTTTAAATTTAAATTCTTATCAGTTAATACAGTCATAACCTAATATGAAGCACGTGAGTATGAGTTGAAATAATAGTGCTTTAGGTTCTGATATGCTGATCTCAAGTGTTTTTAATTGACACGCGTATTTTGACCTAAAAATTACAAGTTTAAAACGACAATTTTAGTTTGAATATTAATGACCTAAGAAAAATCTACTATTCAACCCATACTTAAAGATCTTTGAGGGCCATCGGAATCAGTATTTGATACATCTATTTTCCAGACCTTTATTCTCGACGTAAGTCGACGTTAATCCCTAATTTCGACCTCAATATACTCTACCAAGATGTTCAACTGTTAACCACTCATCTCCCAGGTATGCCAACCATCAGTAGACTGCGAATCACCAGAATGGCAGCACCGCTACATCCAGTCCCACGAATACCAATGCCAGGGGGAGGACAAAGAAAAGTTCAAAGATATGAGGATGTCCTTTTTGAGTGGACACTCCTCTTGGGCGGCTTACACTATGATTTATTTGGCTGTGAGTATCTTCTCATTAATCTATCTACATGAACATCTCTATATAAATATACATCTAGATACATATCGATCATGTCTTTCTCCCATCGGGGGCTACGATTCAAACACACCTCTAATAAATACTAAAGCTTCATTATTATCTCTATATGGATTTTACTCTCTCACGGAAAAATGAGGAACGTAATTTTCCAGAAAAACGTAAAATATGGGACATAATAATTATTTTCTTCATAATTTTATGTTACATTAATGTTGATCAGCAGATAAGGTATTTACTTTATAATACAGAAAAATAAATTATATAGCCTAGGTGTTTTTATAAGTAGTAGTGTTTTGTGTTTGTTAGTGTTTTTAGTGTTTTCTATCTGTTCAGCTGTTTTCCGCGAAAGATTAACTAACATTTGATTAAAAAGTACGTAACTAATGCATAGAACATTACACATGCGTAAATAAACTTACTTAAGACGTAATAATATGTTAGACGAAAGCATTACTTTGTAATTAAAACCTATAACGCATTTGATTGATATCATGCAGCAAAACCAGCATGTTATACAAGATTGAGGATGTAAACATGTGAAATATTCGTAATGTTATGTTATTCTATGATGAAATCAAGTCCATGAATATCATGTCTAAGCAACTTTCCCATATAATCATAGTTCGAAATACGATTTTAAAAAATTATGTTCCAATACTAATAATAATATGTTGATCCAAAACCAGTTGACAGTTGCGTTGCTCGAAGTGGCAAACGGTTGATCGGAGAGTTAAAGAAAAAAATATAATTTTAGTAAACATGGAATTTAAGGAATTAGGTACATACAATTCCTAGGCCTTATAGACAATGACGGATAACACACGATTCCGGTAACATATCCTATTAATAATATAAATGTCAACGTTTGTGCCGATGGATGGATGGATGTTTGTTACTTCATCACGTAAAAACCACTGAACAGATTTTAATGAAATTTTACAATAACTTAGCTTGGACATCAGAATAACACATAGGCTATATTATTTGTATATATTTTGTGGTTTTTCGGAGTTATGACGATAAATGCGTACGAAGTCGCGGGCAGCCTCTAGTACGTACATAAACTAATATTTGTAAAACATGTAACATCATTACAAACTTTTTCTCTCTTTAAATCTTTAAACGTGTTAATTTTTCTTACGGCTTCGAAGTGTGAAACCTTTTTCTACCCTACCTAAACATAATTATTCTTATTCCAGTTGTACTTAGAAAACCGCATGACCTGGCGAGGTACACGTGTCGTCCGCCACACTCTCCAATTCGCAGCTGTGATGATCAGCTGGTTCACTGCCTTGTCTCGAGTTTCCGATTACAAACATCATTGGAGTGATGTGTTAGCTGGGTACTGCATGGGGTTGACGTTTGCTGTTTTGGTAGTAAGTTTTATAAATATTCGACATTCACAATACAGCACAAATTTTTAAATATGATATTTTTTTTTATTTTTGTAGACATGAGTAGTCTCAAAGTATTTTTTCGTCAAATCGACGCATAGGTATAAATGTTTGGTACTATGTGTTGCCAATCTACCAGCAAATAAAATATTGTGTGGAGTGAAAAGTTTTCAACCTAGCACTTTTTCCTTTAAAAAATCTGAATATTGTTTATTTTAATATCCTAATAGCTGTGCTAATAGGACGCGGAAATTACAATTTCAGCAAAAAAAATTACAATGATGACTTACCAAAAAAGTTGCATACCACTTACCTTATACCATATTGATAACAATCATTGGATTTTTTATTAATCATTTTTGATAATGGCCAGTCACCCTACATAATTAACCGACAAGATATTTTTCTCCGATTTATGATAATGGGTCAGTTACTAATGTCATTAGCATAAAGAAATAAATAAGGAGTAAATATAGTCAATTATAAGGATTGCATCAGTTTTGCTAGACAAGGGTTATCTGAATCTTATTGTTGAAATAGAGTAAGTACTGTATAATAAATAAATAAATAAATAAATAAATAAATAAATAGTAATAGTACTAGACACCAGTGGATGAACTTGATGGAACTTTTGTGTATTAACAATGCACAATTAATTCTATTATAAATCTTCCTCTCTATGTTAATGACTTCCTCCATACAAAATGATGGTGATAAGCTATGTTGAAAAGCAAGCGCGCCTTTATGCACTTCTATAGCTTCACACCATCATCTTCACAACACCATTAACTAAAATATTTTTATTAATACATTATTATTACCTAAATTTCCTTAAAATGAAAACTCAGTGTCTTTCAAGCTAAACTAAGTATTAGCTTGTATCTTGATATACTTATGTAGATTCTATTCCTCTAAGCTATAAGTTCGTTATTTTAACAAAGCATTTTTTTTTCAGTGGACCTGGGGCACAGATCTAGTGAAAAGAAAGACAGAGCACAGACAACTGGTGCCACAAAACGAAATACATCTAACTCCACATGTTACCGCACAATCTGCGTAGGATAAGGTTACTCGAATATTAGCTTTAATTTTTAAAATAAATTTTATGGCCTGATAGCAATGACCTTTAAGCCATGTTTTAATAATTAATAATAGGTAGAGTTATCAAACATTCCTAATAATTTTAAGCTTATTGAATCACTTGCAGCGAATAAAATAAATAGGAAACTTTTAACCTTCTAATGGATTTGTAAGACCAACAATCGATCGTCGATGCTGTTGTTACGATAGTTTGTTAACTATCTCTTTACATCGATTAATCTATTCCATCATCGATCTATTTGGTTTAATCTCTTACGCATCCGTGTTTGAACAATTCCTTTTTTAAATGAAAATGCTGGTAAATCTCATTTTAAACTCCTAGTGCAATATATGTATGTATATTAGTTAAGGAAAATAGTTTTAAATCTTACGTTGTATCAACGTGATTAAAATACTATTTATTTTGTATTAAAACGCAATTAATTAAGATACGAATTGAATAGTTGCTAATAATAAATAAATGAGACAATAATAATGTTTAATACAATAAACTAATGAAATGTCTGCTTTTATTTACCTTCCTAACGCCTTTACAAAACCTTATAGCAAATTCTCACAAGTTCGTATTGCATTCACAATATTGTGCTATTAAATTAATGTCAGGCACTAAATGTATTTTGCCTTTTAATAAAGAAATAGCAAGGTCTTCTGTAACAATATTGCATCAAGTATAATTTTCAGAACAGCAAGAATTTAAATACGTAATGTGTATTCGTTTACAAAGTTTTTGTTGAAATTGATGAAAATAGACAGGTCTTGAAAACGAAAAAAAATATTTGTTCTTTAATAAAGATAATTCCGATTATTTATTATATCAAAAGAAATACAATAATTTGATAATGATATACAAATATTTAAACTTACGATTCCTATATCTCCCTCTAAATTCATGCAATCGTATTGATAGCGCGTTGATGTCTTTTGTATAGCGTTAGTACTTTTTAAGGCTTGTTTTCTACCGTTGCAACTTTACTTTGATGGTACGTACGTAAATAAGTACTATTGATTATTGAATTAGTGCTACCTGTCTAAAAAGTCACGTTTTTAATCTGGTAGGCTACGATAAGTCATAATACAGTCCTGTTATAAGGTTTCTTCTAAAATCCTCTACGTCTTAGATTAAGTGTAAATTTTAATAAAAGTGCAATTATTAAGTGTTTGTGATTTGAACACTAAAAAAATGTTATAATGAGCATTGTGAATTTTAATGCTTTTAAAAATAAAACAGTAAAAATTGAGTTTGCGAATTTGACGAAGTTGAGATATTTGTACAACTTTGGTACCTGATAATTGCCAAAGGAACAACGAGGAACTACATTTAGACATGGAAGAACTTTCAGCTTACCGAATTTTAGGTTGCACCCGAAGGCTCTAGGGCTATTTCTCATCAAGGTAGGCAGAGACTACTTCCTTTCACTTCTATTTTATTAATGAATGGCAACTACCAGGCTAGCATAAAAACTAGTAGTGAGCTAGGTCTAGGAGCGCCAAAAATAAGTGATAAACTGACGGTATAATGTGAGTGGGTCAGGTATAGTGGTCAAGGTACCATTCTTAAATTACACATTTATTTCTTTAGTGAATGGCAACTACCAGGCCAGCATAAAAGCTAGTAAGTAGTAAGCTTGGTCTAGGAGCGCCAAAATGTGAGTGGGCCAGGTAATATTGGTCGAGATTACACTTCTTTTACAAGAAATACCAGGCTATCATAAAAGCTAGGTCTAGGAGCGCCAAAAGTAAGGGTTAAACTGATGGTATTATGTGAGTGGGTCAGGTAATAGTGGTCGGGATTGACTTCTTAAATTAGACATTTATTTTGTTAGTGATTAGCAACTACCAGGCTAGCATAAAAGCTTGTAGTGAGCTTGGTTTCAATGCTGCCAACATGGCGGAACTATTTCATGAAACGCACTCTAGGAGCACCAAAAGTAAGGGTTAAACTGATGGTGATGGTATAATGTGAGTGGGTCAGGTAATAGTGGTCGAGATTACTTTCTCCCGCTGGGTCGGAATGCCCGCGAGTGGCCGCGCCGGTCGCGTCCACTGCCAATACTTGCACATAGACTAGATTACCTGTAGAGCAGACTGTAGGTATTTAATTAAAAAAGTAAATTGGAGAAACTTTCGATAAGACGAAAAGGAGAAAAATTTAGAAAATATGAATTGGAAAATAAGATTGTTATTTAAAGTATTTTTTTAAGATAACGACATTCTATACTTTATATATTCTAACGCAATTTATTCTAATCTCCAAAGTTTTAGGCAGTGTCTATACGTAAAGGAATTGAACTCGATTTCTGCAGAAATTGAATTCATTTAATGTAGTGGTATTTACCGATTTTTGTCTTCTTTGAATCAGGCTAGATGAAACTAAAAGATTCGATGACAGTAGGTATAAGGGAATACTTACGGATAAACATTATCTACCAAGAAATCTGTGAATGATTTTTTTAAAGAGCCAATTCTCTTTACCTATGAAATCACATGCATCATCTTTCGAGCAAACTTCTTTAAATTAAAACAAATGCCTCACAGAGACATCAGCCCAGTAACCACAGTCTTACCACACTTGCCTTCTGCCACCTGTGGCATCTATGTCAAGTTACGGCAAAGCTGGCAGTCAGTAAACAATCGAGGCAGTTGCCCGCTACCCGCCGCGCGCGCCGACCGTACACCAACAGGTGCCCGTGCCAAATAAAAAAAAACTATATTCAATCTCGATTCATTCGTTCTTTTTTAAAAAAATCATAAATAGAACCGTTATATTTACATCCCCGTTACGCGAGTGGTATAATAGTGTTGTGAGTTTAGATGTTAATGTGTAAGAAAGTTGTAAATTAAGGCCCTATTCGTTTGTGCCGTTAAATTTGGATAGAGCACCTTAATTTGGATTTACTTGAATACGAGAAGTAACTTTAAAAGTTTTATGTTAGTTCTGTGATTTGATTACAATTCTTCGTTTAGAGCTAATTTATTTGCACTTGTAATCTGCTTTTTATTGCTGTTAGATACAGCGAAGGCTGTAAACTTGGTAGCGTGTATAATGCTAACATGTTTCGTTGGCAAAAGAAACTAAACTAAAATATGTTTTAAATGTAACATTTCTCCTGTAATTAAGAACGCATCGTGTATTATTTATACATTTAACTGCAAGATAATTATAATTTCAAACTTAATACATAATAAAAAGTCCATCTAGCTGTAATAATTCAAAGAAAAATCCGCTTCTATTTCATAAATGACTTGTAAATATTATAAAAACATGAACTCGCAACTAGCGGGTGTTGCGTTGAGATAAATTACCGTAAATTCTCAAACTACTTAGACTTGTTAACATAGAACATAACTAAAATGATAAACATTGCAAACAGAAATCAATTATCAGTCTTAATACCCACTTTTAACGACACAGTTAGTGTTTACCACAGATTTAACTGTTATGTTTAAACGCCGTTTAAGTTAAAGACAGATTTTACAAAGTTTAACATGTGTATCAACTAACTGTTTTTACATTGTGAGCTAAGGCGTGCTAATTGACGCTAACATCTATGGTTAGGACATAAGGTATATTTTAGATAGAGATTTGTGTTGTATGAGACTCCCATGTTCATGGCTCTATGAACAAAAGTGCTCATCAGAAGCAGACTATAGAATAAAATTGACGTATCTAGGAATTATCTTATGTATTGTTTCTTTAAATAGAAAATAAATGACGATTGCATAAAAGATTAGTACCTACTTACTTCATCTTTGATCAACCGAAAAGATATTACCAAAATTCTTATAAGAATCCTTAAATAATCGCCCTCGCCTTGAGGTTTGAGATTTGAGGTTTCAAATTATAAATCTCTAGACTAAAAATAGGTACCTTTTTAAATAGAAATAGGTTCTTCAAAACATCTAAACATGGTCATTTAACCTCTCACATTCCACTGACCCATTATAAACCCAGACACAATAGATTTTCTATTGTTCTTTTTTTTCTGGGATGTGAAAGATTAAAAATAAAAGTAACCTTCAGCGCCTATATTTATAACCATACATTTATGCATATAAATATGACAGTTTAAAAAAACCTCTTGTACCTTCTAGTTGCAAAATATCATGACAAACTTAGTTGTCATGTCCCAAAGAAACAATGACTTTAACCTTATCTTTTACGTTATGTAGGTACTTTAGTTACCATGTTCATTCATTACCCGCATACCTTTAACGCCCGTTATTAATAACCTATCCTGATCCGTTTTTACCAAATCGAGATTGAAAAAACAAAACACAATTGTCACTTGTGTACCAAAAACATGTCAAGAACACAATTGTGTTTTGTTTTTTCAATCTCGATTTGGTAAAAAACGGATCAGGATAGGTTATTAATAACGGGCGTAAGTGTACAGAATAATTATTTGCAAAAATCATAAAAATGCTATCTTTAGAAAAGTGTTTAGTTGTAAACCAACATTTATCGCGTTTTAATAAACTTTTAATAGGTAGTTCATTTCATTATACAGACACGTTTCTATCGACTGCAGTTAATGCACATTAAAACTAAAATTATGCATGATATAAGTAAGTATGTCGATTTTCTTAACTTTTTGCTTAAGTAAAATACCTAGGTATTTCACTTCAAGAAATAATCACTTTTAGGCTATTTAGTTTAAGTAGGTTAAAGGTTAGATTATTCTACGAGTAGATATAAGTAGTTAATCATTAATTAATTGACATTATTCCATTAATTTTTAATAATGAATAAAGCTATCTGCTTATCGCTGCTTATCCCCACTGAAAAACTTATAGAATATATTTCATTGATTTATTAATTCAATAATTTCACAATTTATTTCCGACACCAGTTCATAATTTCCAATGCAGTCTTCCGTAATAAATTCCCGCATAACATTTCACATTGATTAACTATTGTAGAGGCTGACAGAGAAAAAGTAACGCAGTCGTGTTAATTTTCTAACTGGTAAGCCGTCCATAAATATTGAACGGGGCTATACAAAAGTGACATTATGAGGGAAATTCTTTATTAGCTTTAGAACTTATTTCGTAGCTTAACATCCATTAGATTATAGATTAGAATTTGAATTAAATTGTATACAAACATACTATAGGCAGACCGCGAGCCACAATATTGTAAAGTTTCATTAAAATTTGTAGTTTTATATGAAAAAGTAACAAACATCCTCACATTGGCAGTTGCACAAACACTTTTATAAGTAGGATAATAAGTATGGTTTACCTACTAACTAGTCAATATTAGTGATCATAGCAGACTTTAAACAAGTTCATCACAACCTTCCATTTGTTTTTTGTTAGCCAATAAGATCGCACTGCTGGGCAAAGGCCTCCCCCGCGACTTTCCATTTAACACGGTCTCCGGTAGCGACCCGCCATTCGCGTGAAAATGCATCCAGATCGTCTCTCCATCTTTTTCGAGGTCTATCTCGGCGTCTGTGACCATCTAGTGGCGCCCATTCTGTTGTTATTTTTGCCCAACGATCTGGATGCATTCTACAAACATGACCGGCCCAACTCCATTTTAATTTGGCAGCTTTGTTGCCCACGTCAACCTTCCATTACAAAAACATATTCTAGATACCATCATAATTTCCCAATACTGAAAGCTTATGCAAAACATAGTTGTTATCTATCTTAGTATATATGAATAGATCAGTGCAATCTTCAAGTCATCGCTAAAGATGTCCATCAACCGATTTACATCGATGTCATTGTCATTAGAAAACTTGTACCCTACTTATCTGAGCGCGTATTCTAAAATAAAAACTTGAGTACTTTCTTTTAATCCTACTAATATTATAAATGTCAATGATTGTGCCGATGGATGTGGGGATGTTTTTTTCTCTTTTACGCAAGAACTACTAAACAGATTTTTATGAAATTTTACAATATTGTATCTTGCACATCATAATAACACATAATTGTAAATGTCTTCTAAGATATCCACGCTAAATGCGTGTTCTCTAAGATTTTCCATTTAAAATAAAAATAAAACAGTTTCAATCACAGAATACTATAAAATTCAGATTAACAGCAGACTTATGACTTCGATCGATAGTAAATCAATAACAATCTAGCCGGCGGTAAGATGCGGTAATCAATGATCAATACGCATAAATCAAGATATGAATCTGATACTTGTAATTATTACACGTTCGTGAATTGATTTCTAATGACATCATGGTATTTATACCCTCCTATAATCAAAGGAATCAAACGAAAAAGGACATCGACAGTTTTCAAGCTGTTCACACTGAGTCATATAATAAGGTGGATTTATAAAAATGACTAAATTTTCCCATTAAAATAAATGTGATAAAGCCAATTTTACATAATAATAGACTCCATAAATGTTCTTTAGTATTATTTCGCAAGTCCGGAACGCTTTTTACGACTATTCGAAAAATCTGCCTACGAACTACGCGGCAAGGGAGTTTTGCGGTTGAAAAACTCGATAATCCAACTATTTTTCCCAAGCATAAGGTTGAATATTGTATTTTTGGTTGATTTTTTAACGTGGTAAATGTAGGTGATGCTTTTGGCCAGCGTTGGTCAATGTTCTATCGATAAAATATGGGTTGCGTGGGATAGAGAGTGGGTAGAGTCAGACCACTTTTACTTTAGTTACACAATGACATCGCCACTGTAATTGAGTGAATGTCACATGAATGAATGCAAAACGAGTAATGTACTAAAAGTAATCAAAACTTGACCTACACCTTTACGTAATGTATTCAATCAGTGTCAAAACAGCTGCAGAGCGAGTTTTGATCACTTAAAATGGTATAAACTTTTGCAACATTAATTAAAAATAATAAAATTTTGGCATTTGCTAAACCTATTTTAAAACGAAGTACTTATTTGTTATTTCTTTTCTTTTGAGTAAAAAAATTTCTTTTTCATAAAAAGCCGTTAGTGTCCCGCAACTTATAATTATATCGTACTTTAAATATTTGTACCTATCTAATATTTTACATAAAATACAACTAAATACCTAGATATATAATTTTAATATTAATTACCTCGATTCCAAATAAATAATGTTAATTACTTATAATATCAAATATTATTGCTCAAATAAAACTGTAACTGCATTAACTAACAAATCGTGCAAACTCGACAGTTATTTCAATAAGACATAAAAAATACGCGTGCCGTCCTTGAGACCTTCCACAAGCTATTTAAGATCTAGTTTAGATTTAAATTTGCATAGTAACCTGTCACTATGGGTCTGATTTCGTGAACTAAACTAGCGATATAATAGCTTATTGTAACGCTATACTACCGCTACTATAGATAGGCTACTGCGGGAAGTGGCAGTTAGGTACTGTAACAATCATTTTAATGCCGCCGGCTTCATCGAACTACTTTTTAAAAGTAACGTAAAAGTTGTACCAAACTTGTAATTTTTCTCATGAATTCGTAAAATTTAATATTTGATGCATCTGTCGTCAGCATTTTCGTTGTTAAAAAAATCAGTTTGTGATGGCATTTAAGTATAATGTAACTTTAAAATCACTTTTACACTAGTCAGTTAATTTGCTTTTACTTTTGTTAATTTGTTATATTTTTGTTTATATATTACTGACGCATTTAAGTGTAATTTTGGGTTGGTGGTAATTAAAATCACATACATATCTGTCACTCCTCTCTCCAATCGGTTTAGGTAGAGATACAGAATACCAAATGGTAGAGACTACAAAAGAAAACCAAAACCTGCCATCACTTCTACTAATGTCGTTGTTATAAACTATGCCATCTAAAGTAGAGTTACTATTGCCTCTAATATGCTGTTAGCCCACACTCAAACGAAGGTGATCCAGAGGCATTTCAACGACAAATATGCATTTTTGATGTCGTGATTTATTTTTATGATATTCGCTACAATGTTATCTATTCTAAGTTCATAAATTACGATTTGCTCTGACTGAAGCTTTATTAAGGATATCCTATTTAAGTATACCTACTGATTTTATTACAACTGATAAAAAGGATCACCCATCTTAAAATCGAAATGATGAAATAAAACTATTCACTTCGTGTTATGTAGCAAAGGGTACATACGAGTAAAATATACTTTCTTTTATTGGACTTTATTATAAAAAAAACATTAGCACTAAATATCCAATTGCCATCATAGAGCATCTATACAGCTCTTCTCTTCCAATTCCTTGAAAAAGTCACAGCATCTCATAATTGAATAGGAATTTTACTGAGATCAATTACTAAGAAAATTATTTGCAACATCATGAAGTACCTACCTATAACCTATTAATATTATAAATGTCAATGTTTGTGCCGATGGATGGATGGATGGATGTTTGTTACTTCATCACGCAAAAACTACTGAACACATTTTAATGAAACTTGGCAATATTGTAGCTTGCACATCAGAATAACACATAGGCTAATTATTTTGAGATATCATGATTATTTTCCAAGATATGACGATAAATGCGTACGAAGTCGCGGGCAACCACTAGTTCATATATAAGTCGAGGTAGGTACCTATTGTTCTGTAACAGTTAACAACTCAAGTGTATGTTGCGGATAAATATTCACTAGCTGTATCATTAAGTCGGCACGTCCCAATAGCCGCGGCTACCAGTCACGAACACGGTCTTGTACATCTATATAAATCTATCTATATCTAGGAAATAGTTTTGTGTGATACTGCACTCCCACTTGTCATAGGTCGGATCCGGTTATTACCGAAAGTATTTTATTTTAGATCTACGTGCGACCAGTGTGAACAGCTTCATATAGAATGGTATATCTCCAAAGAGACTCACTTATTATTTGGGAAGGCTCTGAAGCGAGTTCCTTACTCACTTTGTTTTCTGTAGTGAAAAACTCTTTAATATTGTAAATTGAGACCCAAGTCTGCTAATTTAAAATAGCCTCAGTTGTGTGTCGGCAGAGTGTCAATAAGAATGTCAATGTAATTTTTCGACTCATATAATCGCAATCAGTGTAATCCATTGTTTAGCAGAATATCACTCTCTGTATGAGAGTAGAATATCAAATGTGTCAAAAAATGCCATTGACACTCTGCCGACACACAACTGAGGCTATTTTAAATTAGCAGACTTGGGCCCCTGGTATCACTCAAATCGAATACAGAGTGTAGAGAACAGATCATTGCAAAATTAACAGTTGTTAGTTCGCGCATAATGTTGGCACGACTTTTGCCCACTGTTGGCTAACTAATAATTTGGTTTCCGTGCTGAAACGCTGCTGGTAGCTATTACAGATCGCAGTTTCAAACAATTTCTAAAAACAATTGACTGCTGAAGAAATATTGAAATCGCAAATTACCTTCTCTATATTTCAATAGATATAAGACATTGACTATTTTGAATATTGATAAATCTGCATCGTTATAAAAAACATAGGTAAATATGTATTTTACTACCAAAAACTTGACGTCTTTGTATACTTCGTCAGTATTTTAATTTGATAATAATCTAAGTGAACAAAATTACATTTTACCGGTTCTTTTGAAACATAAATGAAAGGTTATCTTGCTAATCAACAAAAACCCTACTTCCACTTAAAAAGTTGGCCAAAAGGAAGCAGTAATCGACATTGTTAAATCTATAAGTACTTAATCAATTATGGCAACATTTCACCGACAAACTTAATGGATTTTAAGTGCATATTAATTTCACTTGAGTGTATAGTAGGTAAAATTATCGAGTATGAAATTAAGTGAGCGTTCCGCTGTCCATCACAACTGAAGTAAGATTATTAAGCGATCATCGTGTTTCCATTGAGTGTAATCATAGCAATCATCTCGTTCTGACCGAAAATGTTTAATTAGAGGCTCGCTGGAGGTTCGAAGATGCGAGATTGAGGCAGGTTTTGCTGTGTGAAGTCTCGAGTAGTAGACGCAATGTAAGAATATAATAACAGCAACTCACTTATTTTCTTATACGTAGGTATACTTCAGGTATTATAAGAAAGTAGTGTTAGTTAAACATTTTATATCTCAGGAACGGCTGAACCGATATGAGTGAAAATTGGCAGGGAGGTAGCTTAGAATCAGGAAAAGAACATAGAATACTTACTATCCCGTTTAAAAAAAAATATCTGCTCATTTATTGCTTTTAAGGTTCGCCGGGCCAGCTAGTTTTTAATGATATTTAGATTCAGGGTGGTCAGTGTATAAATACAAAGGGTAGCCGCAATCAATAGGTTTGCGTGATTCAACCAGACGGTGAATAAAATACGATACTATAGGTACCTTACGTTATTGCTTTAGCAGTCCGGAAGTAAATTATTAGGTTTAAGTACTATTTTTAGTATCTAAAGTGTAATAAAAAACCTATATTTTAAGCATTTGTACATCTAAACTCACAATCAAACTTCTGATAACATACTTTTGTAATAGAAATACAGAAATAGACACATTTTTCATTTTAAACATTTGAATCGAACAAATCCGCTTACAAACCAAGTTTATAACTTTAAACTTCTTTCACAGGCAAAATGAAGTCGAAAGTGTAAAAATGCGTGACTAGTCATTACCCAAAAGTGTTAGCGAGTGTTGTGTTCAGTGCAGATGATGTCGTGAGAACCAATCGACGATGTATCGACCTAATTTCTACGAGAGCACTTGCTTTCGATGCAATGAGATTGTGTATCAAGTGGACAGAGTTGGACCTTTGAAAGACTTTACGTTCTTTCATAGTGGGTGCTTTAAATGTGCCGTTTGTGGGACAAAGCTCACTTTGAAGGTAAGAATGTTTGTGTTATTTTATTTCCTTAAGGTTGTACAAGTAGTCTCTAACCCCCATATTACAAAACGAGTTTTAAAGATAGTCCGACGTTAGTTCGTTTAGATTGACGTTTTGTCCATAGCCGAAACGTCAAAGTAAATGAACTAACGTCGGACTATCTTTAAAACTCGTTTTGTAATAAGGGGGAATAAGTTTTGGCAACACGCTATTTATTGGCGTTATTATTTATTATATAGGCATTCATATTTTATTATTAATAAATAGAGAGTATATTTATCTATCTTATATCTTTGTGTGCAATAAAGAATATTTGCATTGTATTGTATTGTGGAGAGTCTATTCAAGAAAAGCAGAGAATCCTTTATTGCTCAAGGCAATTCAAAATAGGAACACACAACTTTAGAATATAAAAACTAAAATACATAATTCCAATAAGTAGTTTAACTCTATGTATTTGAAATCACAAATAAAAATCGATTGGAAAAGTGTTTAAAATCCTGCGAAATACCAAGCTAATAAAAGATGAGCTAAAGATGATCACGTCGCTAAAGATAAGCAAATCCAAACACACAAAGCAAACTTCACCGAGACACGGAATTAACAAGTTTCTTATCTGCAACATTATGCAAACTTTAAGCAGTAAAGTCGCTAAAAGCTTATAGAATTAGTTCCGATAAGGATTCTCGCACACGTTCGATAGATACTTGATATTATTAACCGAGATTTTTGAAAAGAAACAATATTTTTCTATTTTCCGAAGAGCGAAACAAACAACAATGCGGTCAAAAAATATAAATCCAGAAATCTCTGAATTAAATAAAGCGTTAACTATAATTACATTTTATGCAACTAACAAAAAAAAATCACACAACGGGCTCATTTCACCGTTTACAGATAAAATTTATCTGTCAGATATTTTATACCTGTCACAATCTAAAACTTCATGTGTTATGATATAGACATTAGATTATCTTTCAGTTTTTCAGTTTCAGTGGTAAAACAGGCACTAAATATACATTTACAATTTAAAAGCAAACACTTAAGATGACATCGAATAAATTAATATAAATCCCATAAATTAAATTAAACTACAATACCCGTGAAATAATTAAACAGAGATACAACATAATTATTTACTATGAATGAGTAATTACACAAATAAATGTGAATCATGGTACACTACAATCATATGTTAGCACACTGTATGTAAAGTGAGTCACTCTATTCAGTTATTATAGCAATTGTTTTAGAGTGCGGGTCATATGAAACAGAGCAATAATTATAGGACGCTGTTTAAATTACCCGTGTTTTAATGGTAAAGTGTATGTCAAAGGTCAGGTTTGAATTACTGAGTATTGTTAGCTGGATAATTCCGCTATTTGATGCCGTCTTAAATCCTCTACGCATTAGCAGTCTACACGATAGACTATTTGGACGTTTGATGTGTAAAAGTGCCGAGTATTACTGAATACGTCACTTTTCTTCGCACAATTTAGCATGCTGACAGCGCAGACTGCGATTAGGTATATCAAAAAAATTTCATTCTGATCAATTTTGCTGTGCTGGTATTTAAAATATAATTAATTGCCATAATTTATAAAATTAACATTAACACCCAGTTGCATGAAAAGTTCAATAAGCTAATGATCTATTAAACAGTTAATGCCGTCTTTTTCAAATTTTTGTCAATTATAGTGATAGCTATAGTTATAATGGAGCTTTAGATTTACCAATCAATCTAGCAACAGGCTGCCAGTTTATTAAATTAAGTAATTTTATAAGAATTAAGAAAAGGCGAATAAAACTTAGTAGGTATATCATTAAAACCAGTTTTAGTTTATGAAGCAATCAAAGGTAAATTAGTATGAAATTATGTGAGTGACCTGTAATAAAAATTGCATTAGGATAACAAGCCATTGAGATTGCGTGTTGATGTTATAATTTGTAATCTAATAAGTTGTTGAAAGATCGAATTTTAAAAATTTGTCATAGTTCACAACTTTGAATCATTGATTATGTTATCATTTACCTAAAATTTTATTAGGTAAATCTTTATTTCCCATAAGTATTGTTTACCGACGTACATGCATGCATGACCAGACTGATGAATGTGAATGAAGCGAAAGAGGTGTGTTTGGATCGTAGCAAGTGAAGGGAAGTTGTCTCTACCTACCCCGATGGAAAAGACACGTGACACATATGAATGTATTTAAGTACAGTAAAATTCAAATTATTTCCTCGTCCACCTTTCTCCCGATAACAGTGATCTAAACCTTATAAATACAATATCATTGTCACAAATTAACCGACCATAACACAGGCACATTATTTTGTTAAATCTTTTGTGAGTCAACCATTTTAAATTGGCCTGCATGACCTTTGCAATCAAAACGAATTGAGAAAGCAAAGAGTTCAAGTTATATTGGATAATACCGCAATTGTATTTTGTCGTATTGAGTGATGATTCCTCTGTTATAATTGCATCAATGCAATGTAATTGAACTGTTCAAATTGACAATGGATCATTTCGGTGAATTAACTATATTTTTTTCTTTAGAAGTTTGTGAAAGGGTTTTATGAAGTTATAATTTGTTACGATCTGATGATTTTATGCTCATTCAAAGCGTCAGAAACTGCTCAAAAATTATACTTTGTTTAGTTTTCAAGAATTGATATTTGTTTCAGTAGGTTGTTAACATAGTCGTAAATAGTACCCACTAAAGAATTACTCGATGATTTTAGTTTTTTCTTAACATAAAATATAAATTCAATAGTAACTTACCTAACCAAAATCGCGTGATAAAACAAAAGACAATCCTCCCATTTCACTCGTTCTCAACTAACATACAGTCATCTCTTTCAGACGTATTACAACAACCAACACTGGACAGAGGACAAGGAGGTGTACTGCTCTAGCCATGTCCCCAAGATCGGTCCAGGCCATTTGGACAACTCTTCAGTCGGCATTCGATCGGCTCTCAATGTTCCGAAGAGCAATAATTACGTCAATGAACAGATTAGAGGACTAGCGAGGAACAGTCATGATACTGAACGTAAGTGTTTTAAGCTTTAGCTTTTTTGTGATGTGGTCTTTAATCGATTGCAAAGTTGGGCAAAAGATGGCAAAAACTTTTTATAAAATGTATAGAAGTAATTTGTTAATGAATAACAAGAAACGTACGAGTAAACTAAATTACAAGAATAGTTGGATGGACCAACTTCCGAGGAAAGTAACAATAAGCATTAACTTAGGGTCAGTTCGGTAACCATCGGCAATATTCGCGAAGTAAAGTCAGCTATACACATTAGATATGATAGCCAGGAATTCTTGAATGTTTGTATTAAATTGGACTTTATTTCTATAGTGACACCCTGTCACTTAGCCCGAAAGTAAGCATGGACTTGCACCTTTACAGTTTCCGAAAGTGTTATTTTATTATCTATACCTACTATAGTCATTCCTACATTTAATAGGCATAGTTATACACTTAATAGGCTAGTACCTATTTACAGTCAAGTCACAATTCAAGCAATCTTCCTCACAAATACAACGGACATAAACCGGGAGAGGAAGGGCACTGCACAAGTGGTTGCGACACGACGGCCGCATTCCTCAGCCAGCTACAGCCCACAGCCCACTGACCTAAAGCCTCCAAAGAACGGCTGAACGGACTGTGCGGGGGTTATCTCAATTTATTGATCTTAGGTTTTGTTGTAACCTGCTAGTGAGCTTTACAGGTTTTTAGAAATGTGTTTGGCAGTTGTTTAATTAAGTGAAATGTCTGTTGATCTTCCTTAAAACAAAAAAAAGTGTACGTAAATATACCTATGCATAAGTATAAAGGAGTTATAAGTATTACCTAGTGGATCTAATGATCACAATCTAGACAAAAAAATCGTAGGTAGGTATGTCCTATATGCAGATGTTCTACACCTTGTAGTGGGCTAGAATTTCTAGTCTGACGTTTCAAGGAACTATTTATGACTCAAAAGTTCCTACAAGTGACTAAGCGAGTATTTATTTGCGAAACACTGATGTCCAACGTTAAAAAAAATTTATACCCATGCAGTGGAGTTTCTTCATGCAAATAATGTGAAATCGGCAATTTCCACGCAACTTCCTATATTCAGATAAACATCTGCAATTTTATAAATCGACCACGCAAACACCAATTAAAAAATTCAACCGTTAACAATATTGTACTGAATTCTTTACATCTTAGCACTGTTGCGTAGCCGGACACTAAAAAAAGTTGTCATATTCGTAAGGCGCATTCTCAAAAGATTTGCGTAACCATGCGAATGCGAGCGCATGCGTGGTACCTTTACATAATCATGCTAACAGTATCGGAATGCGATAGTCATTGCAAAATCTCTCACTTACCTTTCTTTTGAATATTTTTGAATAGTTTTATAATGGCTAGCTTTATGCAATTGACATATTTACATACAATTAGATAACTTTTGTCGTTTATTTTATTAGGTAGGTACTGGACTCGAAATCTGTACCAACTTATGTATAAATTTCTCTAACTAGTTATTATTTTTGTTCTATTTTTCATGTCTCAAGTTCCCAAAAACTAACCTATACAACTAGGTTATAGTTAAAAAAATTAAAATAGTACCTGCATCTTAGTAAAGTCGTATTTTTCTTTAATTATTCTAAAAAACTCTGGTACTTTTAAAACGGTTTAATTGACAAGTCTAGCAATCCTAGACCGTTACGTAAAGTTAAAACATAGGAGTCATATTAGGGCACCTAGAGTGTAGGTACCCTAGTGTTGCAAGCTAGCACCTACCTAGACCGTATTAGGCGATTCTGACAACTTAAATAGCAACTAGGTGAGGTACTATGTTTCGACACAACGATAGAAAAACTGGCCGGTGACTTAACGCTTTGGTGTTGACATGAAATGCTTGGTTTAAGGGTGCCTTTCCACCAGAGATGTGCTATGCTACGTTGCTATGGATGCGTTTGATATCCACCAATCAAATTCAGTGAACACGAGGATCCCAAATATGATTGGTAGATATCAAACGCATCCATAGACGAACCAACGCATACATAGACACAAGGCACCCTAAGACTCTAGCATTTTTAAAATCCTATTTCTTTCCGTAAATTAACAGCCAGTTTCAGAAATAATAGTTATAGCTAACACTACATTAAGTCTAATAAGTTGATTCTGTCATTGTTCAAAATCAGGAAGACGGCGGCGGCGCGATATCTAATAAGTAGATTAATACGTTTAACGCTCATACTTATCTGTAAAAAAAATATTTTAAGTTTTAAAAATGAAAATAATTAAAACATAAGCTCTTGTTTAGCTGCTTAACTATAGACGAAATAACGGCAGTGACGTACCTACCTATATCACAGCTTCAATTCCAAAACACATCAGAAATATAAATATCTAAAACGTTTAACTATCGAATCTTCAATTAAACAAAACACGATCTATCTCAATAAAAACCAAAACTACGATTCATCTTACTTTAAACTTAGAATAAAATTCAAAAGCATTCGAAACCGGTATATCTTCCTAGAGCTCTTTAAAAAACCTTACATATTTTATATTTATACAGACCGTTTCGCAATCGTTGGAGGCGTAAAAAGGTTTTACCTACTTCCCTGGCATGTGGTTAGAGAAATAGTGTGTAACTTATGGCAACTTATGGGTATTTGAGGTCGTCGACACCATTCCGTTTACCGAGGGCCGCTCAATGAAAACTGGACTTTATACGAGTAAATTAGATATAATAATGCTTTGATTTATAGCTGGTCAGTAGTTTATGATAAAGCTGGTTTATGTAAATAGAAAATGTTACTTTTTTTAGTTTGAGAAAAAGTCTCGTTTTATCTAAAAATACATAGGTAGAGAACCTTTAGCATAATATAAATAAGACCTACCTACCTAATTTCTTCCTTTCACTTTTACTTTATTAAGTAGGTATAAGTACTAGTTATTTTGGATGTAGATAATCAATTTAGTAATATGAGAAAAATCTCAACCAAGGAAGTAGCGTGTTGTAACAAAAAAAAAATTGCTTAGCAAGTAAGAAAATTATCCAACCAAATAATACTATACTGAATATTTTGTGCATAAAAGTAAGGGTCATGAAGCATCTGATGCAACAACATAAAGAAATCGAAGTATTTCCAAAATAATAATATCATAAATGACATCCTTAAATATTTTTTGCTACGAGATCCAAAACATTACCAATTAACTCAAACGACTATTAGGCCCAAAATGAAAACAAACATGCCATATCTACATAAAAGAACTTAGTTATTAATCGCCTACTTTATTAATCGATTAAACTAACACAGTTATACTATACATAATATCATCAGTTTTTGCCCGCGGCTCTACTCGCGTTAACTTCGAGGTAGAGAAGTAGTGAGTTAGAACAGACAAAAAGTAGCCAATGTCAACCTTCATCGATTCAACTCTCTCCACTTTTAAAAATCACGTTATTTTGCCAATCAATTTTGCGGCGATAGACCGACAAGACAAACATACACACACACATTTTCGCATTCATAAGTATGAGACCTCATTGGCCAAACCTCACAGATAGTCGTATCGTAGGCAGAGCTTTAGGTAATTGTGAATTCTAATTCCTGCCCCGGTCTACCTTGAACATAATCACATGTAAATAAACCTGCAATTAATTGCAAATTAACAGGGAACAACGTACGTAGCCGGTTTTAGGATTGTGAATGAAGGAGTTTACATATTTATTGCTATTTTATGTATGTGTTGTGTAAATAAACATATTTTATGTAATGGCACTTAATAGTTTATTATGTGTTTCTTGTTATTTAAACGCTTTGATTGTAAAAGAAGCTGTTAAGAAAATTATGCGTTTCTTCTATAGACAATACTCATAGACTAGCTACAATTCTAAATTGATATGAATTCCATTGGTACATCATGTCTCCCAACATCGCTATTAACCTTACCCTTTGATAGGTGTTTCAAATGAGTGACAGTTTCAGAGGCGAAAAAAAGTTAGGTAAAAACCCATCAAAGTTCTAGAGCTCTTGAAACAAAAATACCTACCTAAAATCAGCACCAAGTCTTGAACTCACCTAATTAAAACTAATTAGTCCCTGACGCCCCACCCCTCCCCTTCAATACCTGGATCGCCACTGATGCGCAAGAGTGCGCGCTAATCGCAAGCAGCGCCAGCGATCCGTTCGTATACCGTTCTATCGCCTTAATGTACTATGATTGATTCATTTAATAACGTTGGCTGATCAATACTTATCGCCATAAGTACTTGTTAATGCTAACCTAATTACCTTGTATGCATGGAAAGGAATAAAAACTGAAGTTGTCAATTACGTTTGCTAAAAGGAGAGACTTTTTTTAAATGAGTGTTTAGGTTAAGTTAACGATTTATTATCAAATGTAGAATGTTTACACATCAAAAGACATTTACGCTTATTTTCTTGGAGAGTATTTCAACTAAGACCTAGTCTGCAAACAAATGGCCACATCACAAAACGCTCTAATTGCGGCGCATATCTCACAGCTTCGTGATCATAAGTTGCCGACTGCCTTTACCAGAATACATTAAACATGTCTTCAATTATTATTTCAAAACCCCAAAATCAAATACATATTCCATTTTCCAGTATCCCCAACCCGCGCAACAAATGGCAACAGCGTGCACGCATCCCCTGCGCGTGAGTTGTCCCGCGACACACCCGACTACCAATATGGCCGGTTCGACGCCAGCGCACTCCACATCGCGCATGCGCTCAAACAGACCGAGCTGCAGAAGGCCTATCATCGGCCGAAGGAGAAACCTATTGATTGCTATTTGGTAAGTTGATTGCTTCGTTCGCTTGTTTAGAGGATATGTTGATGGCGAAGATTTGCGCGCAGGAAGGTGAAAGGACTATTTGAAATAGTTTCGATGCCTGACAACAATAAAAATTTAAAAAACCCCCGACTATAAAAAGTAACAAATAAAATAAATAGTATTTTGTCAACTGAACATCGCTTAATATTTCATACAAATTGATAACTTTCATACAAACTTTATTTCGTCGTGGGACAGCATTCTATTATTTTTTTAATTTTGATATCTCATTCTAGCTACTTAGCGGTCCCCCGACAAAATGAAGTTTGTATGAAAGTTATCAATTTGTATGAAATATTAAGCGATGTTCAGTTGACAAAATACTATTTATTTTATTTGTTACTTTTTATAGTCGGGGGTTTTTTAAATTTTTAATTTAATTTTTATTTCGAAGTTTTTAAACCTTTAGATATTATAATAATTATTATATGCTCCTCCTGTTGTCGACATTGCAGTATACAAAGAATTAAACACTGATCAAAATGAATCCAAACACGATATATCTGCTGTTACATTTTTCAAGAATTGATGGAGTGCTGGAAATTCGTGCTCCATCATCAGCTCCTCGCCTGTTGTCACTATTGCATTATATTAAGAATTAAACACTGATCAAAACGAATCCAAACACGATGTATCTGCTGTTAATTTTTCAAGAATGAATGGAATGCTGGAAATTTTGACTTCATCATCAGCTCCTCATCAGTTGTCACCATTGCATTATATTAAAAATTATAAACTGATCAAAATGAATCCAAACACGACATATCTGCTGTTATATTGGATCTACAACCCTACCACAGCCGACAAAAGAGCTGATGACCTTGAAATGGCTGAACCGATTTGCATATTATATACCTAAGAACACTCCCAGGAATACCAGCTTTAATTTAAAAAAAACCGCATACAAATCCGTCCACTCGTTTAGGAGCTACAGTGCCACAGACAGACAGACAGACAGACAGACAGACAGATACACAGACAGACATCGACGTCAAACTTATAACACCCCTCTTTTGGCGTCGGGGGTTAAAAAGAAAAACCTACATGATAATGTGCTGTAAGAAGTTGAGGATATGTATTATCGTAAACGTAATCATATTATCGAAATATCTGAACCTAAACATTCTCCTAATGATAAATTTTTATTCTGATTAAATCAATCACTTCTCGACTGCAGGAATGTACTTATTACAATATATTCGCTAAGTACTATGTAGGTATACTACAGCAGTATACAGCAAAACGAACTAACCATTAATTAAGAGACTTTCTTTCGCAACTTTAAAAACATAATAATAAAAATATCTCAAAGTCTGCAGTGCCAGGCGATGCTACGGCGCAATATCAGCAGATCTATTCGCATTCTTGTCTCGTGGAGTAGAACTGATCGCGTGTGTACCTGGAATGCTCTCGATGGTGCTATTCAATGCCTTTGCTTAGTCAATGTGGGGATATTTTGTTACAAAAATATGTTGAAACGGATTGACGGATTTTTCATAAAATTTACGAGTAGATTCGGGTCCAAAAATTATGAATTTACCTTTTAAACATCTTGTCGTCATAATCATGTTTTCGTGTATCAAAAGTGCTAATCTGAATCGTTTGGTCTTTTTCTGACTTTCTGTGTTTTCTTTCTGTTTCTGTTGTCTGTGTTTTCAGTCTGATGCTTTCATCAAAAATGGAAATCTCCGTATTTATTCTGATTTTATTACAACGAACTAACTGAAGTAATAAAGAGCCTACTTAATATTAATGTATTAACGACAACCATTTAACCTTAAACGCATCGATCGATAGACATAGAATTGCAAAACACTCAACACGACTTAACCACTTCACAAGTATTTACATTATCATTTACTGCTCTAACTGTTACTTCACCACAAAAGTTCCATAAAAACTTTACCCACAAACGTAAATACGAACGACCGTTTGGATTAGATCGGTTTCCATAACTTCTCTGCTATAAGTCGTTTAAGGTAAAAAAGGTAGCGAGCGAGCATTGGTCGCGTACCGTAGAAGGGAAGTTAGTTTATAAGTAGTCACATAGATGCGATTACAGCGCAGTCTCGTGAGAAGCTTTCCTCATTTTTATGTAACTACTAGCTGTCCCGGCGAACTTCGTCCCGCCTTAGAATGAACTTTATTGTGTAGGAATAAAGTTCAAATTGACTCTACATTTTAGTAAGAAAACATTTGTATGGGAAAAAGAAAAGGTCTGTTTTAGGGCTTTCCCGGCAATTATTCGATTTTTTCTCACCGTAAGAACCATCCTTGGACTTCAATGAATATTTAAAAAAAAGAATTAGCGAAATCGGTCCAGCCGTTCAGGCGTGATGCCGTGACAACGGAAAACGGGTTTCATTTTTATATATATAGATTGTGCTGGAAGTTTGTGCTGCTTCCCTGATTTTATTGGTTCACCTTTGATGGGGTTTGATATAAATATTACACAGTTATTACTTAAAGAAAATAGGGCAGATAATACCTATACCTACAAAATGTTACTTACCAGAAGCCGCCCACGACCGACTCTGTATGCATAATTATCGCGATATCTGGGAAACATTACATGTTATCTTAAAATATCATTGTAGCACATAATTACAGTCCCTAATGCAGCTTCTTTCACTTTTCCTTTTTAAAACCACTTCCAAGTTACCAGTCATTAGCTAGTATTTTATCTATAACGAGTACTTACAATTTCTTAGACGGAAACTGTGGTTGTCGGTTGACATGGCGTTGTGCAACCAGCCCTAATCTAACCGCGGTTTCATAATAATTGCAATTGTCTCAATTGTCTCTCATTTTGATGACTACCGTGAAAAACTTAATCCGTTATGTTTTTGTTTAATTACCGTGAGATAGGGCTTTGGAGTTAAATGTAGGTGAGCGTGTAGAGAGAAACAAAGAGTGTTTTATGAGAACAAAGAAACGGTTTTATAGAAATTCAGATTTGATTCTTCATCAACATAAAGAGGACTTGTGCTCAGGAGGACTGAAGTAACCTATAAGTTTTACTTTTATAAAAAAAAACTCGATGTTAAACGTTTAAAAAATGTGAATAAAATCTAGAAATTCGTTCAACTATGTACCTAAACGATACATTTTCAAACCAAATAATAAACATTCAAAGTAGTAGCTCGTTTATGTCTTTTCTAAGAAGCTATTCTTCATTCCTATTTCCAACTACATAACACTGAATTTGCGGACTCTAGACATACTATAAAAGACTAGAACCATAGATAACTCATAATTTGCAAAGTTTTTAATTTCGTAGTTTTCATGTACCTACTTATATCAATTACGTAGCTACTAGCGTATTAGATGTTTCTGTTACTGTGATATACCTACATGTAATAAATATAAATAAATAAATACTATACCTACTTGGGTTCTTTGCCAACAAACTACTAAATATTCAAAAGTTTTCTTGAAAATTATATCCCCTAGGAGCTACGTGAGGATACTAAATTGTCTCGAGTCCGGTTTTCACCGATCACTGTCACAGAAGTAGGTTCTCATTTGTCCAACGTCCATCGCATACTGGGTCACTATTGCATTATTCAATATGTATTAGCCTTACGTCAAACTGCTCTAGTATACAGCAAATGTTTGGTCGTTAAATGTCTTGAGATGACTACAGGTGATCGACAGTTCATTTTACATTTTGGATTTTTAACCGACTTCAGAAAAAAGGAGGAGGTTTCGACCGTATGTTTTTATTTTTGTGTAAAATTGATTAATGCCAATGTTTGTGCCGATGGGAGTGAAAATATTTTATTTACATACTAGTGCCTGTCCGCGACTTCGTACGCATCATCATATCTTGTTACACAATATCATACATTAATATATTTCTGATGTGCAAGCTACAGTATCGCAAAGTTTCATTAAATTCTGTTGAGTAGTGTTTGCGTGAAAGAGTAACAAACATCTTCACATCCAATCACCTTACACAAACTTTGACATTGATAAATACTAGTAGGATGACAACACTTTATTTACTTATTAGTATAAAAGTGAAAGCTTAACTATTTATTTGTAAGCACCTTACAAATAATAAACAATAACATTCTAAATAAAACGAAAGCAAACACACTGATTAAATAACAAACCTCTCAACGAAAGTACATAGCAAGAGTACATTAATGTTTGCAATTAAAACCTCAATGGTGCGATAGGATCAACCCCATAGTTAAAATATCAAGTACCAAAGCTCGGTTATACAACACGAAGCCATTGTCTGTCTTCCTCGTGATAACGTCTTTGTGTAACAATAACAGTCGCTATCTCGCTCCAATCTCTCATTGACAAGAGAAACAGGGCTATTAAAAGTTGCAACATAGTCGGTACATAGACAGACATCGTTTGGTCAGAGGATTGTAAGTGTTTGATCTTGCCGCTTTATTTAGGCTGTTTTAGAAACTTAGTGAATCTGAAAAAGAGAAGTTCTGAAAGAATGTAGATTGAAACATAAAATATTTCTCTGAAGTCTTCATATTCTAAGTGTTGCGTCGGTGGAAACTACTTTTCAAAGGTTCTGTTCCTGAAAGGCAAAAAACGGGGTCGTTTTACTAAGACTTTGACCTTTTACTGAAGCTCTGAGTGTAGGTGGAAAGTCCTTTTCAAAGGTCTATTCCTGAGAGGCAAAGAACGGAACCCTATTACTAGGCCTTTGCTATCCGTTCTTCCCAAAGAACATGCGTTCAAAACTTGAAACATTATTTGAAGTCTTCATAGTACTGGTACCACTGGAGTGTGAAAAGTCCTTTTTTATATTCCAACCTATTATTTCTTGTAAATTTTGCTAGTTTAACGTTCTAACTCTTATTGTTTGCGATATAAGTAGTTACCTCTTATTTTTTACTTCATATTTGTTTTTTGTACCTAATTGAAAAGTAGTAATCAGAATTAAGTAAAATAATTAGTTTATAATACTGCATAGTAATCAGTATTTGCGATCAATATTAAATCATGCAATTAAACAATTTTGTAGAAACTATACCGTCAGTAAAATCAGTTAACGTCAAAATAATGAGAGACGAGCGAAAGTAACAGGTAAAAGTGATGGAAATCTAACAAACTGTGATTTGAACATAAATATTCATAAATTCGTAACACGCTTAACTGAATATCGAAATAATTGGTCACGCTTTTAGTTTTAGTTTTTTTAAAGATTTGACTTTGACTTTTGGAACTTATCGTAACCCAATGAGGCAGGAATATAAGGAGTGGCATCATTTTTTTTTTCATATACAAATGAGTTACTTGCTAACGGTGAAGGAAAACATCGTGAGGAAACCTGCATACACCAGAGAAGAAATTCGAAGGTGTATGTGAAATCCGCCAACCCGCACTTGGCCAACGTGGTGGATTATGGCCTAATCACTCTCTGTATGAGAGTAGGCTCGTGCCCCTCGGTGGGGACATATATGGGCTGATGAAGATGAAATGAGTTTATGACAGCGTACCAAGGTTGTGCCAAGTTTTTCATAGTTTTCTTGGTAGATGACCTGTCAAACGATAAGAAATACCATACAAAAAGGTAGCCATTTTGCGCCAGACCAGACACGCAGATCCAGACGATGTGGCTCCTCCTTATTCTTAACCTAACCTAACAAATTAAAGTAACTTTAAATCAGTACCTGTTATAAATATATGTTAATAAAAACTCTTTCGTTTTTCAAATACTGACACCAATATTTCATTTAGTTCTTATTTTAAAAATGAAGTAGGTAGCCATGTAACTCTCAGACTTTTATAATTAAAGAGGTTGTAACTAGTACATTAGTACATCCATTAGCATCTTAATAAGAGAGTTAATTAAAAAACTGAGCAGTACAATACTAACCTATTGACCTTAAGAAAACTAAGCTTCCCACGTATAAAATACCGTAATATTATTTAACTTTTCGGGCCAAACTTGACACATTCACAGAATCCGTGTGAATCTTGGTTTAAGTATTTAGTCATGCGGTTTGACGGTACCTTAAAGTGGTTACAGTTTTGCAAACAATTCTGTTCTGTCGCCACCGCCGCCGCGCCGCCGTCAGCTTTTTTATTACGTGAAAAATGCAAAGACAACATTTTTGTAAAGATATTTACCAAATAGGTATGTACCTTAGTACAAAAGTGCTAAGCCATTCTGAATAATATTCTCTGAATGTAATGATACCCAACCTAAAGTAGGTACCGGTAATTCTACGACTTATTACCGGTAATACCTACTCAATAACTCAAAGTTGAAGTTCAAAATTAAATTTGAGTTTACTTTGTAGACCTAAGCATTTTTCTTAGCATTTAAACTTTGTCGTAGTTTTAATTCCAGTGCTTATACTAACTTCATAATTAAACTGTAGTGTTTTTTTTTATTTACAAATTTTTATATACGTAGGTCTTACGTCTATTGCAGACGATGCAAACCTATTACAGTATTTTTAGTGGCTGAATAATCCGATGCGAGAGCGACAAGTTTTTCCCGCAGGCCTGACAGGAGAAGTTTGCAACAGAAAAAACAAAATTTAATGCACCTATAAGAGATGTAACTACACAAACTTACTACATACTAAAACAGGAACAGAACTGCGTACACGCATAAATCATTGCACTCTGACGTCGATAACGCGCGCATTGTCCCATGAACATTTACACTGCGTTTTATTGTTAATGCAAAATGCACTCTTCTAGTTTTGTAAAAGGTGCTTATTTGAGTTAGTATTTTAGTTAGATACTGGTTTATTCTACTTAGAGTCTGTGAGAGCGTGTTTATGCACTCTCTGTCCAAAATCAAAGAATGTAATCTAAGCATGCATAAACTAAACCACTTTTAACGTTGAGTGATATCACCTAAGTGTTGTTAAAAACGTATTAAAGAAAAGTAAAAAATACCATGTTATTATATAGTGTTACTTTAAATTAGTGAACGATAGAAAACGATATGCATGTACCCGTAATGACAAACAACTTTTACGATGGGGCCAAGTTCGAAATCATAAAAAAAAATTGTTGCCCCATACTATCAGCTGATGCATTTTGTATGGGGAGTTCAAATTTTTTTGCATGATTTCGACCTTGTTCCTATAGTAAAAGTTGTTTGTTATCACGAGTATATGCATATTCTTTTCTATCGTTCACTAATTAAAAATCATCCTATATGTAATCGTCAAATCTGGTCGAAAGTGTATGTAGAGAAGATTTTATGAGAAACTAAGATCAAATAAAGTAGTTGGCACATAGAAGTTAGGTTTGTTTAATTTTTTTCCTAAAAGTCACATAAATAGGATAAGTCTTATTTGGGTTACAGACATAGAAAACATAAAATGTCTCTTCCGTTCCCGAAAGTCAAGGACACTGGGAGCTAATTTCTCAACTTAATGCAAATATCCGCATAATCTGTACCCGATGTAGTTTTGGCCTGCATAAACATTTTGAGGATTAGATGCTCCAGTATCCTTAAACATCAGGAACAAGAAAGACAATTTTGAACCAAATTCTGTGTATGACTCATTTATATTCTAGATTTTTCTATTTTTCTAGATTTAACGTAGTCTAGGCATAAACCTTAAGTTACCCTTAACCTTACTTACCTTAGTTGTTATCGCCTTATATTCAAGTTAAGGTTTATCTATGCTACAGAGATAAACGTTTAATACGAGCCTTTAAAGGCCAAAACACCCCGGATGCGTATGCGTTGAGTATGCGTAGACGTATGCGTACCTCTGAGTTGTAATGTATGGAACTGTCAACGCTTGCGTCTACGTCTACGCATACGCAATGCATACGCATCCGTTGTGTTTTGGCCTTAAGAATTCTAGACTTCCACCTTTAACGTACAATAACCAAGACCTAAGTAGAACCCTCCAAGACACTTGTTGTATGATCAATCTGTAGCGCATGCGCAGGCCACACCGCGCCGTGGGAATAGCGGTTCAGGCCCGTTACTGTACTCTACTATACTGCTTTACTGTATTGTTCTTGATTCACTTGTTTTATCGTTATTTTGTCTGTTACATCCTGCTAATATTTATAAATATCAAAGTTTGTGCCGATGGATGGATTGATTAGATAATGTTTGTGAGAATGTTTATTACGTAGATATTCTTTCGCGCAAAAACCACTGGACAGATTTAAATGAAATTTTGCAATATTTTAGCTTTCACATCAGTAACATATCTTGGCCAAATTATTTTAAAATATTGTACCTAGGTATCGTATTACTAAGATACGTAAGTATTACGAAAAATACAAAAACATATTAGATAATACATATAATGTGTATTTTTGGCTCATCCATACGACAAACGTAAGTTTTTCCCGTTTTTTCTTGATTTCTTAAATGCTTTTAGAGCAACATAAAATAGCCCATAATTCTTACTAGTTTTTTAAAGCTTAACGTACGGTTGTTTTCATAAGAACCGTTTTTTGGTTTAAACTAATATTACCTATTGTATTTACTCTTCCAAAGCAAGCTAATTAGTTTCTGAGACAAACAAGTTATTATACTAATATTTGTTTAAATAACGTTTATTTCAATTACTAGCTAGAGGCTGCCCGCGATTTCGTGCGCATTTATCGTCATACTTTGAAAAAAATAATTCTTACAATAAAAAAAAGCCTCATGTGTTATTCTGTTGTTTATGCTACAATAAAATAAGTAATCTAGTAGTTTTTACGTGAAAGAGAAACATCCATCCATTATCGGCATAAACATTGACATTAGTGTTGCCGCTCGATAGGCCAATATCGATAGGTCGAAAAACATATACCCTATCAAAAGGACAATATCGATATCTCTTTCGTTGCAATAGTATCGGTTAACAGCAATACTATCGATAGTATTGCTCTCCAATATTAAATATACTATCGATACTAAAATTGACATTTATTTTTACTGTCAAATTGACATTTATAATATAAGTAGGATTAGAAGGAACGATGTCATCCGGTAAAATACTGGACCCGAAAATTGCTAACGCTGCTGTGTTCCACTCCACGCTTCCAACGCGTACGTCAAAATCGAGGCGTATTCAAAAAGTGGTTATGAGTGTTTTTGGAGAGCGTGATATGTGCGTTTCAATTAGCTCCAACCTTTTCTACATTTCATATTTACCATGAAAGCTTATGGTCTGTTTTGGAATAGCCCTGCTTTAAAAATAATGATCATGAAAAATATACACGTCTTATTTAACATAGAACCTTCGAATTTCCTTAAATATGCTCTTACAAAACGAAATCGTCTCTCTCTTCCTAAATCGTCTTTACAGCTAACAAAATAAAGTCTTAAAATGTCCAAAAAATTTGTACTTAAAAGCAAAGAGGCTTCAAAATGAGGTATTTTACATACCTACTATATTTAATAGACAATTTTGCTCACAACAGATATAGCTCAAGTCCATTTATGTTTTGTTTACGAGAATTGTTAAAACATGCGTGTAGGTTATGTGTAGGATGCTGCTACAATATGGCAATTTGCTACACCATAGCATAACAACGTCCTGTGTTTTTCAACCTTTGAGTCGCCAATATTTGAGAGGAAATAGTTTTGAACGAACAAATAAAAATTTCTTAGATTGAAGATGTGTCGTTCACGATACAGCCTGGCGTGACGACAGACGGACGGTCCCGTTTTTTACCTTCTAGATACAGAACCCTAAAAATCGAAAATTAAATATAAATATATTTTAGCGAATTATAAAAAAGTGCGTTATTTCTTGTTGAGCATATTCTATACCTATATTTAATGATGAAATTGATATATACCTACTTTCCTTTTTTTGCTGCTGCATCGACAAAATGTAATTTTAAGATGTGCCGGTTAACGCAGAGTGATTTTCAAAGTTTGAAGATCTTTGCCACAGCCTACAGTGGACTGACAAAAGAATCACATGATAGTGTATCTGTTACCTCATAGAAGCAGGTTGGAATAAAGTCCCTTTGTAGGGCAATGACGACACGGATGCGTGGGAATATACTAGTTTTTCTCGAAGATTGTTCGGGAAGTAAGATTTTCTAGCGATTTCATAGTTAGGCAATAAAAAAAACGTATGTTACGGACTGACAGTTTGTTTTGAATAATTGTGTCTTTCGCAGTGTAGTAGCTAAGTAATCATACAGAGATAAATCTTGTGGTACTTATTGTTATATTCGATTAAATCAACATCAATCGATTCGATCCTAACTTTGTATTTGAGAATTTGGAAACCTCCTCAGATGTTTTGAATTTTTCTAACCGACCGCGACGCTTAAGGCTTTTCTCATTTTATTTGAAGTGCCAATCCGAATATCCATAATCGATCTACCACTATCGGAACATAAACGCATATTTCTCAGTAAAACAGACAACTAAACTCGAGAACAAGTAGAGTGCCTGCAACGGTCCGTCGCGCGTCGTTTGCGTTTCCTATGCCATCAGTAATTAATACTTAGATCAGTATATGAACTGTACGTTCATAGTACTCGCATTTCATTATAATACCTTCTACTTAACTGATTGTTTGATTATACGGGCAAATAACTGGTGTATTTGCATAGCGTTAAAGTTTGCAATGAAAAGTATGAGAGGATTTGGAAGTATTCATATTTGCTGTTAATTCTTCTAATTTTTTACTCTAATAAAAAAATGTGCTTTTCTTAAATTAAAAAGGGAAAGATATGATCAGTTAGCAATTTAAAATACCGCATCATCATCATTTTATGATCTGTTTAACGGCAAACAGGTAAATATCCTTATATATCACATTAACATATAAATCAAAAGCTCAGTTTTGACCTCAAACCGCGTAAACAATGGACATGACCGTCCTTAATATCCTTGTACTAAAACTTACTCACAACTATGACGTCATGCTACCTACTTAGGTCATATGCGAATTGCCCACGAGCGCTAAATCTGTTTGCCTTACTACTAAAATTATTCACGGATTATAAAATTAAATCCGCAAAGCTTATTTTCCTTTCTGATAAGTAGTTTTAAATTATGTAATTTTATTTTAAAATTCTTTGCAAGCTTTTAGGATCAAAATTATGAATAGCACATTAAATGCTCGGCCACTGAAGTCCAATATATGATATAGGAATAATCGACACACACCAACTTTAAATCAATTCTTTAAATCCAGAGATTTTTTTTACACACGGACTAGTAGTACCTGAGCTGGAGCGATGCGGAGCGAGAGGCGCAAGATAGGAGTGGATGGAGACGTCTAACGAAGCCTCTGTGCCAACAGGATACCATAGGACTTCAACAACAACAACTAGTACCTACCTATGTACCTATGTGTGGTAAATCCAAGGACTGAGAATTCAAAGACAAAAATTAATGTAACCTATTGTTATCGCGTTGTTTACCAGGTAGTTCCATGAAAGACCTACATTGTCCTTCATTAAAACTACGGGAAATACCAAAGACGTGGCGATATAATCGTCACGGCTCACTGTATAAACTTTACATAGTTTTCACAGCTGTTTCTTAGTAGAAACAATGCTAAAAATCGGCCAAGTGCGAGTCAGATACGGGCTTGACTTACCTACTTGACTTCAATCGTTTAATCGTCATTGCAGCATAATGAATCACATTCGGGTTTTTCAAAAGTAGGTGCTTGCTGAAAATTCTTTTAATCATATTATAAAAACGGATAATTACATTTCTTACAAGTATTAGAGTTTTTACAACTCTCAATAAACCTTTGTATATTCTACATGTACATTTTTTTCTATCGAAACTCGCGTGCGACTTTATTGATTGGCTCTACATAAAACTTCATTACAAAATTCAATTACAAAGTGTGCCTAAAAAACAACCCTTTAAAAAACAAACGCCTACGTCACTTTTTTATAAAGCCCGCCATTGATGGTGTCGAGATGCTGCCAGTACATTGACTCGTCATAGAGAAAGTAGTTAATTAAAGTGATTGGATCGATTCTAGATTGTGTAACCGAACGCAACGGATCGAGCATGTGGCTAAAGGGAAATGCCTTCGCCATGGAAAGTGTTCGATTTTCAAACAAAAAGTGTTGCGGTTTTGTTTTTCAGCCAGCTGTGTTAGAAATTGAAATTCGCTACATTTCCGGCCAGTTACTTATTCGTTTGCTGATAAACTATTTACAAAATACTTTTTAGTTCTAAAAGAAATATTCATGACTTTGAAATATCGAAAATATTCTCGTCGTAAAAAAGTCAGTTGTGTAAACGCGTGGTTTATAAAAACAGTTACAATTGTGCAATTGGTAGATCTCATAAATATCAATCAGGAGGTCGGAATGTGTGCTGCAATTGCAACCTAGTTCGCCAAATAAAGTGTGATGAATGGCGCATTCAGCTAGACGGGATCTTACAAATATAGGATGTCCAGCTTAGCTATAGGATGCCTAATTTTAATATGTATAGGTAATTCGCCTTTACCTTTTCAAATCTAAGAGGCGACACAGTAATTTCGAAATGTTTTCTTTAGAATATTTTTGCACTCCGATCAAATATACCTATTTGAAAGAGTTGATTGAGTAATTATGGATAATTATTATAAATAACTGTAAATTATAGTATAAATGCTTCTATTTAGTATGATTAAGATATAAAGCGACCTGTGGTCAGTGAGTTGCAATCCACTTGCAGTATAATTACCAAGAATATAAGATTTATTACGCTTAGGTATTATGTTACAAATTAAATTGAATCGTCTATGACTGTATGTACTGCATTTATATCAAATGGTACAAAGACTGATTGTTAGTGTTATGATATTCTTTAACTTGTTATTGAGCGGGTTGCTTATTTATACATACCTATTTAAGACAAATACCTTTGAGTATAGGTAGTATATAAGGAGAATATATAAGGAGGAGTCATACCGTCTGGATCTGTGTGCTTAGTCTGGCGCAAAATGGCTACCTTTTTGTATGGTATTTCTTATCGTTTGACAGGTCATCTAACAAGAAAACTATGAAAAACTTGGCGCAACCTTGGCACGCTGTCTTAAACTCATTTGTATATGAAAAAAATGGGGCCACTCCTTATATTCCTTCCTCATTGACAACTACAGTACCTAACTTTATAATTTCTACATACTTAGTTAAATCACATAGGTACCTGCCTAAAGTTACTTTAACAATACAGTTTATTTGTTAGTTTTGTTAGTCTACGGATTTCACACACCTTCGAATTTCTTTTCTGGTGTATGCAGGTTTCCTCACGATGTCTTCCGTCGCCGTATAAGTAATTTTATTAATAATCAAAAAGGATTGAACCGGGAACATATTATCAAGTCTATCCAAAACAAATACTCGATCGGCGAGTACTTAGCGATCATAAAGACTAGCACAGCACACATCTTTGTAGTATTTTACGCTTTCCTCCCGCGCAACGCTACGTGCTCATACGTTTTTTCAAACTGGAATTCTTCGCAAGAAACCCCGCTTGTTGGAAGCTATTAAATGAGTTAATAGCCGATCTATATGCCAATGTGACGACGACGGCCTGCTTTGGGTATCTCAACTAATAAATACTTGCGAAGTGATTTGGTTAAGAATTTATACAATGACGGATTTATGGATTAGCGTTTGATTTATTTGGTTGGCGGATAAGTGTGTAAGTTTTTTAAGGGTGTTCTGGAAAGCCTTAGAGATAATTATTGTATCTCTATCTAAAAAAGGCTAACGGGATGATAATTATGATGTATTTATCAACTTTTTGTGATTAGTTAAAGAACTTACTTAATATAGGAATACATGTCCTCTACAGAGCACAATCTCGTGTTAAACACATTACTGTAATAGTCCAAACATGGCCCTTACTATATAAAAAACACATTTTGTTAAAAATTCGGATAAATAAACGCAAAAAGTGTAATCAACAAAACCAGACTTCACGCCTCGAAAAAATTAGAACAATAGTGCAACAAAAAGTCGGCGCGGAGTCAATTTATTATGTAAATGAATTCTTTGACCCACTCAGAGGTCAAGTTTATCAGAACAAAAGGATTATACTGATTATACCACTCACTTTTAGTTACATATACGTACTTACATGTAGCTACTTGTTTTCAACTATGTTTTTTGATAAAAGTGACGACATCTGTTAACTTACCAGCTTTGTTCAGGTAAACTGAGTTTCAAATTTTACAATAGTTCATTTTCTTTGCTACTTACAAAGTTATCACAATTTTATATGGATTGGCAACAATCAAAACTGAAAGCATAAAATCTAACCATGGAAAGTTAAACAAATGAATCTGCAAAATATAATTTGGTTTGCTTGATTTTACGACAATGTTGTCACCTACTTAAAAACTTACTGTACATTTAATGATAGGACCGTTTTAACGCAAGGTTTTATTTCGGTGATTTCAGTATTTCTTAAGAATGTGTTCATCGTTCCAAACTCGTAAAAGATATCTACGTGTTTATTTATTTTATTCCTCGCGCGGCTTCTTTTATATGCCCTCAGATTTTTTTAGGTTTAAAGCTACAAACCTTTTTACACACAAACTTTTGGCAAAGAAATGATCAAATTTGTTCATTTGTTCTAACCAACAAATTACCTGTTGCTATTGGCAAATGTCCACTGATTTCACTGTTAACTGTAGCGAAGCAATTTGTAAGCGGAAATTAAATAATCACTATGAAATTTCTGATTAAATTCTACTTTCAAAATGTTAACATTCAGAACTTTTTAATAATGAAGTTAGGATTAAAGCTCTTGCAAATAAAACAAACGAAATAAAACAAGTAGGTAACAATATTTTATTCAACATTCACGAAGATCAACATTTAAAGTAAAACATCGTTATTAACACAGCAAAATATTTGGAAAGACCACCTACTAACGAGACAAAACCGTAATTTGATACATGCAAATGAGACAATATAATCGAACTTAGTGAGTTGTTAAAATATTTACACATTAAATTACGAAACGATAAACATCTAAACGGTTTTGTAGTGAGTAATAAATATCAGATAATGTAGGTGGTATGTAAAGAGACACCTTTTAGAGAAAACTCGTAAATTACTATGAGTGATATCACTACTTAATATGTTTGTAAAAGAAAGATATAAAACTAGTATTTCGTCTTCATTTATCTGCTAAAGTATTCGTTACAAAAATTATGATAGTGAACTGGTTCTTGCGTAAGACGTTCAAAGAGCAAACTCAACAAATTCAACAATTTTTGGTACTTAATTATTTTATTTCAACGATTAAAAAAACCTCACAAACAACGTCAGAATTCAAATCAAAACCACGATTAGTAACATCGTTATCATCTCACGATAACAGAACAATTTAACAAACAAATCAGTGTATTATCAACTTTACGTAGATAGTAAACAACCTAAATGACTTTATCAGGTCTCCCACGCAATTTTAATGTCTCTTTCATCTTATCTCACATTCTGAACACACCGAATTTGCTGTCCCTGAACGGCGCATTCAATGCTGCAGATAAACTTAAACCTACAATTTTTCTTGTATCTCTAGGAGCGATTACACCATCATCCCACAGTCTTGCTGTGCTGTAATAAGGTCGGCCTTCCTTTTCAAATTGTGCTTCCAAAGGCCCTCTAACTTTCTTCTCGTCTTCATCAGTCCATTGTCTCTTTTCCCTCTGAGCTTTCTCTTTTGCGACTAAAGATAATACTGTAGCTGCTTGTGGACCACCCATGACCGATATTCGGGCATTAGGCCACATGTAGAGGAAGCTAGGCGAGTAAGCACGACCACACATGCCGTAGTTGCCAGCTCCGAAGCTGCCGCCTACAAGAACGGTTATCTTTGGACCCTTGAAACAACTAACTGCAGTTACCATCTTTGCTCCATTCTTAGCAATACCGCCAGCCTCCGCTTCACGACCAACCATAAAACCAGTAATATTTTGCAAAAATAATAATGGAATCTTCCTAGCTGCGCAAAGCTGAATGAAATGTGACCCTTTCAACGCAGCTTCTGACTGTAAAACTCCGTTGTTTCCTATAACGCCGACGGGGTGGCCATAAATGCTTGAAAAACCGCAAACTAAAGTATCACCATAAAGTTGTTTAAACTCGTGGAACCTGCTACCGTCGACAACTCTAGCGATAACTTCTCGAATATCAAAAGGCCTTTGAATATTGGCGCCCACTATTCCATGCAAATCGTCAATATTATGAACAGGTTCATCAACCTTCGGTGTGTGAATTCTTGCATTTTGATTATTGTTCCAATTTAAGTTAGCAACAACGTTTCTAGCTAAATGTAGCGCATGTTCGTCGTCTTGAGCGTAGTGATCGGTCACACCGGATTGACGACAATGTAAATCTGCTCCACCCAAATCTTCTGCTGACACAGACTCTCCTGTTGCTGCCTTTACTAAAGGAGGTCCAGCCAAAAAGATCGTACCCTGATTCTTTATTATAATGCTCTCATCAGACATACTAGGAATATAAGCGCCTCCCGCTGTACACGAGCCCATAACTACTGATATTTGAGGAATGCCTTCAGCAGACATGTTGGCCTGGTTGTAGAATATCCTGCCGAAATGCTCTCTATCGGGGAATACATCAGCTTGATCAGGCAAATGTGCGCCACCAGAATCTACTAAATAAACGCAAGGTAATCTACATTCTTGAGCAATTGATTGTGCTCGTAAGTGTTTCTTGACCGTCACGGGGAAGTAAGTGCCTCCTTTGACAGTGGCGTCATTGGCCACGATCATGCAATCGCGACCGTGAACCTTGCCGATTGCGGTGACGATGCCGGCGCTCGGTACCTGCCCCTTGTACATATCAGTAGCGGCTAAAGTGCTCAGTTCTAAAACGTCGCTGCCCTCGTCCACCAACCGGTTAATCCTGTCGCGCACGAGCAGTTTCCCTCGCGCTGTATGCCTCTTCACGGCTTCCTCTGGGCCACCTTTGACCGCTTCGCTAGTTTTCAGTCGCAGTTCTTCGACTAGCTCTTCCATGCGCGCCTTATTCTCCTGGTAATAAGGATCACTTCTGTTAGGTTCGCTGCCTATTATGGTCGCGTGGCTGTGTTGTCGGCATTGGGCGTTAAGCCGCCGTATCCCTCTCATGAGTTTAAGCATTTTTCTATAACTCTCGTATGGAAATGACAGATATAAAAACACGACCGGTCGGCGAGCCGCTGCCGCGCTACTGACGATAGCGGGTCCCGTTATCTATACGATTCGTACAAAACAAATTCTTCGAGCTCAAACTTGGTTGATAAAAACACGCATAATGTATGAAATGATAATGTGTGACTATTGTCACGATTGTAGTCGAGTATTGATGCCATATTTATGCTAAATGTATTACGGCGGATTCATTCAGAGCACACGTAGCTTTGCATAATACTCAGAACTAAATGGCAGTAAGCAGTTTAAGCATACAGGTCTTAGCTTTAATAACGTCTTTGAATGGATATTCCATCATTTTGACGTGACATGGCCTACTTATAATGCGAATAGCGCCACGTATTGGTGCACGACTTTACGTAGCGCCAACGATGGACCTTGAATGCATATTAAGAATTTCTCCATGTTAGGTTTTTAAGCTCAAGGATTGTCTGTGTTAGGTTGTGGTCGAATTGATTTATAAAGCTGGTCATTGCTCTAATGCAATAACCGTGTCGGTGTTCAAAGAAAGAATCTCGATTTATCATTGGCATCTATAGTTACGCTTGTTCTTTTTGCGCGCGGTGTAAGTACGTAAGTAAGTCGGCGATTGCCCCGAGCGTAGCTGCGGCGGCGGCGGCGGCGCGGTGTGATCGTAATTCGCGGCGCAGAGGCCGGCCGGCCCGTGCGCCCGCGCCGCCCGCGCCACAGGTGAACGACACCCGTTTCACTTTCCTCCGCGACCCGACCGCGAGGTGGCGACACTTTCCTTCCTATGACACCTGTCACAGCACTATGCCTCTCGTTAGTTTTATTGTGCTATTAAACTTACAACTTCCTGATAGACCATTACGATGCCATACGACGATCGTGAAGTCTTACGACATAAAGCCAAATGTTTAATATTTGTAGTAACTGCTGGCTTTTACAATACATTTTACGCTATGACGCTTCTAGGTTACTCTCTATGATCGTTGTTCAGTGTTCATAAACAGAAAACTTTCTAGAAGGCCCTTTCTTTAAAATTAATGGATCTTAATTTATGATGTGTATCGAGATAAGTAGTTTCAAACTCGAAGCATAGAAAAACGTACATTAGGCATCAACATATTAAGTACATTTCCTACAATATGTAACTCTACATAACATTCACGTAGATAGATAAGGGCATATCTAAACCACCTGTGTTACAAAGAACATATTTTAAACAGTTATAAGCAAAAGCGGCTTCCAAAAATCGCAATAACCTACTTTTAGGAGGCACAGCTGCCAAAATCATGAATGACCGCGAAAGAATGCGGACGCTTACAACTGCGAAACATTCTAACTTATTAGCGTTATTACTCTACAGTATACACACTCAAATTATTTAATATCAATTTTGTAATACGTTTTAATTACAAAATTAAAAATAATGTTACACTCTAAATACCGCGATAAGAGCTTACGTGAAGAGAATGCGAAATGTTAGTTTCGCGCGACAGATTGCACGATAGCAAACAATTGCTATTTAAAATAAATATTGTAGGTACGCCTGTCAACTCCTACGGCGATCTTGCTCAATTAGCATACTTGCCGATGCAAGTGGTCAATTGGTATTCATAATAAATCGCTAAGATTATCTATGTAGGTTTTCTAATGGAGCAAAACTTTATTAATAATTTCCATTCAACATCACAATTATCATAAATTCTGAAGAATATTATCAAATAACATCATATATTATGATATTGCAATTAGAAATACATATTCATGGCGTAAATCATATCAATATTGTAAAGACGTAAGTAAATAAGAAATTCTTCATTTGTCCACAGGATCGAGATGAACAAACAAAACTAGAAATGAAGCATCGACAAGAAGAGGACGATTTATACAGAAAATTCTCGAAACATCGAGAAGAAGAAAACAGACGAATACGAGAAGAAATTCAAGTAAGTAGAAATATTAATAATGCACTTACCAAATGTATTTAAATTTAAAATCCTATTAGAAAGCGGTGGTTATCTACAAAATGCTAATACAGCTAATTAATACGCACGCTGCCATGCAAATTGAAATCAAAGTCCAAAAGTTAAAATGAGAATTGTTGGTAGCCCTAGGCGATTTTAAATCTCTAGAAAAAACAGAACGGTCAATCTATCTTTTTCTTTTTAATTTCGGAAGCACTGCGCAGGCTGTATGCTAATTCAAAACCAAATATCTTAAATGCATTTACCAAGGACATATCCTGGCTTAAGATTTAAAAATATTGTAATGTGTTATGTCATTTTCAACGGCATTTTCAACATCTTCCTGATACTGATAAACAGAGAGCTACAACTAGTAGCGTGGCTACCAAGGGGCAAGGCAGTGCCCCGGGGCAAGTAGGAATGTAGCCCACAACTAAGAGTAGCCCACTGACGACATCAATTTCTAGCCTACAAACGGACTCAAGTCTTAATCAAAAATCCTTGAAATAAAACGAATGAAAAGTCACAAAACTAACAAAACCAAATAAATTTCCAGGACGAATGGGAACGCGAGTTAGAACGGCTAACGAACCGCTTCCAACAAGAGATGCAGGTGAAGAAACGTAGACCGGACTCAGAGATCGGTGCGTTGACACTGCGTCACCAGCAGGAACGAGCTGACTTGGAGAAGAACATGACCTTGAGAAGGGACAAGAAGAAGGAGAGCTTGACGAGGAAGATGTTGGAGCATGAGAGGTAAAATTTTTGGTTTCAAAATTTGATAAAAAATGAGAAAGAGGCAGGCATGAGGCATGAGGCAGGCATGAGGCACCGAAAGGCCTCGTTCACACGGCATTGTTCAGTTTTTTTTGCAGTATACGTCCTTAACGTATGAATAGTGTTTATAATACTACGTTTGCAAGTCCAAGACGTATAAGCACTGCAAGAAAATGCGCAGGACAATTCTGCGTGAACGAAGACTACCTCTACATACTTGAGTCGTAGACTCTACATTTTCTGCTATACAAACGACAAACGCATGAAATAACGGCTTGTTCGTTGACTAAAAGAATACAAAATCTAAGACAATATTATGCCAATATTGACCTAAGAGTCTTAATCATGTGATATCGATGCCCTGAGACCGCAGACAATGTTTACATCTCTAGTTACGGTACAAATGTTTTTCAAAACAAACAATTGCTGTTTTGAGCGAGCATGAGAAGTAAAACCTTCATTATGGAGGTCTTTTTAAATAAGTAGGCATATATTGGAAGGTGACTAGGGATCTTTGTTTCCAATTTACAATTTTTGTATGAAACGTTCGCAACCCAATTGTTTGTTCAGATTTACCAAACTGTTCAGATTATGAATCAGAATTAAAAGCGACGTTTATTGCAATAAGAAAGGGTTCAAGCATAATAATTAGTAAACAATAAAATTAATAAGTTTTAAGAAATTCAATTGAGATAAATCGATAAAAGAAATGAAATTAACACACATTTTAGTGTTATTAACTTAGTTTTACGAGTTGCGTTTATTACTGAATTAAATGTAGAAACTGGTTTCGTATAAAACACCTGTTTCTTTAGTCGTATTTATTAGTTGGTCTGATGTATAAATATCATCTTCTTTCTGGTTTTTCCAATATAAACATTAGACTAATAACAATAATGACTACAAGTTTGGTAGGTAGGTACGTCCTGAAAAAACATAATTTGTTCACGTAACATTAACATATAACCAAGTTATTGAAACTTTACTAGTAATCTACCAGTAATACAACATACAGTACATATGTTATGAAATGTTTACGGATAATTTCATTCTATCGACCGTAATACCACACAAAAGCTTATAATCTTAATCTAACTTTCATTAACAAATTTAATTTACAGAGCGGCAACGGCAGCACTAGTCGAAAAACAAAGCCACGAGATGATGGAGCTGATTCAAGAGAGAAGATCAGAATACATGGCAGCGTCATCATTATACGTCGACGGAGAAGAAGCGCCCCCGTACCCCGCCCGCGCGCCCCCTCCACAACCGCCCTTGGTCTCCAAATTCCACATATACACCGACCCTATGGAATTTGCTGATGTTGACAAGATTGCTATTTCAGTAAGTTTAGTTTACAAGTTTATTACGAGCTATAAAAAGTGATTGGAGTTTAAAACCTGGTGAGAGCGAGTAAGTACTCTCATTTAGTTGAGTTCAGGAAATTGGTGGAAAACGTAGACTTTTTCTACTAACTTTCTCACACTTTCTAGGTGGCCCAAGAAGACCAAAAGACATTCACGGATCTAGTCCGCCAACTCGTCGGGCGATGCGCGACAGACGTGGAGAAAGCAAGGACGATTTTCCGCTGGATCACAGTGAAGAATCTAAACAATATCCAGTTTGATGATAACTTGAGAGGAGACTCGCCGCTTGGATTGCTAAGAGGCATCAAACACGGCACTGAAAGTTACCACGTACTGTTTAAGAGATTGTGCAGGTAAGTTATCTACAACACGTTCCAAAATTCAAGAAACTTTTTATACGGGTTACGATTTGATATCGTTCCTTTCTCATAGTAGTAAAAAGATATCAGTCCCTTCCACCCATGAGTAGGTATCATAACAGTCTCCTTAGACTAGTGACCAAGGTATAGGTACAGAGAAAGACACCAAATTCTTTCAACTTCTACGAGCCCATTCAAAATCATCAAAGCAATATACATAGTTGATAGAAATGCTAATAGAAATATTATGATAAGTCGAAGCTCAACCATCGATGGTCCGTTATTCAAATTTAATCTTCATGAATCATATTGTCCGGTTTGGTTGGGCTATCAAGTGAGTCCTATTAAATGGTAGCAAACGAGTTTGAACCCGCCTTTTACGTGTCAACGTTATAATACGAAGACAAATTTGATATTAGCAGGGGTCCCCGTTTTATGAGCTTTATCTTCAATTAAATTTTACGGTTCATAAGCAGTTTTGTATTTAGCATACGAATGGTGCACGTTATTTTAAAGCGCAAATATTAATTCACAAACCTTCTCTCTAAAACTCTACATTATATCTAATCATTGTCTTTTGTAATAAAATATTAATTTAATTCATTGCTTACGTGTAAAACACGAGAAATAAGCTAACAATAATAATCTCATCTTAACCTACATTTCAAAATTTTAATTTTCTCTGAATGATCTTCATTTGTTTTCTTCCATCCACCTTCTAGAATGTTCTATACTTCACTACTGACGTCATATCCAAACTAGCTTAATCGTCTTTTGTTATTTTTCTGCTTGATCGTCTATTATTTTTTAAATTTCACGATTGAATCTCTTGGCACAGCTACGCAGGTCTCCACTGCGTCGTGATAAAGGGCTACAGCAAATCGGCTGGATATCAACCCGGCGTGCGGTTTGAAGACAACAGGTTCCGCAATTCCTGGAACGCGGTATACGTGGCGGGGGCGTGGCGGTTCGTGCAGTGTAACTGGGGGGCGCGGCATTTGGTGAACGCGAAGGATGCTCCCAAACCCGGTAACAGAGGGAAGAGTGACAGTTTGAGGTGAGTACTGCTTGGAGGTAACTACCTACCTACATAGGTACTAATTGTGATCTAAAAAATTTCACGAAATATTTTTTTCTAGATGTCTTTATAAAACAGCTAGTAATTGTACAAGCGAATTTTAGTAAAGGACGCGGCAATTTTAATCTAAACAAATATCATGCACAACAAAAATGACATTTTGCCATTGCTTCAACTATTTTTTAATCGTGATTAGATTCACGAAGCTTTACGAACTTACTTAGGCCGTTGGAATGGTAGACCATTCCAACAACTTTACGTACCTATTAAGAAATAGGTACTTAAAACTAAGAACTTGCATTCCACATTTGAAATTAAATCAAATTGTTTATTGCACACAATATTTCACAATAAGGTCTTAAAGATAGACAGGTAAATAAAGTAAAGTTTCTGATCCCAATTCCCGCCCCCCAGATACGAATACGACGACCACTACTTCCTGACAGACCCTCGGGAGTTCATCTACGAGTTCTTCCCGCTGCAACCAGACTGGCAGCTGTTGAAGACGCCTATCACTCTACACGACTTCGAGGAGCTGCCGTTCGTGAGGTCGCTGTTCTTCAGATACGGGCTGTACTTTAGCGATCCCAATACCAAGGCTGTTATGTTTACCGACTCCACAGGTGAGGATTTCTTTGTACTTCGTTAAATATTTGTCAGAGCAGCTTTAGAGGTAGGTGGCATTGACTAGTTTACTACCTGAATGTGGTGTCCAATTTGGTGACTAATGCAACGACTGTTTGATCGTTTTGTAATATCTACTTTTGTTCAGTATAAAATAATAGCATTCTAATAAATGACATTGTTAATAAGATCTGTACCGAAATGGGACTTCTTATGCGATACAAATGGTGAAGTATAAGATTCTCAATCCTTCAGCCGATATACAGAGTTCTAAACAGCCCTCTTGTTTGTCCAAATCCCAGTTAACTTTTTGATTCTTAGCGACACTGTAAAACATCTACCCATTAGCCAACCAGCTACTGGTAACGAAAGTAGAGTTCCTAATATTAATTTCCGACCATAATGTAATCTCTTTTCAATTCTACAAGGTGCGGCGACTATGCGTATAGCCATGCCGGCACACATGCAGAGCTCGCTGATCTTCCACTACAACCTCAAGTTCTACGACACTGAAGGTGATGGCTTCGACGGAGTCAGCTTGAAGAGATTTGTTATGCAGGTAGGTGACATCGTATTCTTATTAATTTATTTGGCAATTGATTATTACGTGGCAAACTGATCATTACAATAGGTAACAATACGGTACGACACTTCATGCAAAAAATAGAGTGTTTATGATCATAAGCTTATGTATGAATGTACCTAATCTTACGCATGACTGATATGGACCAAGTTAGGTTATTAAAACTTAAGTAAGTAATGAGTTTCCAAAATTCTAGAAGAAGGGAAAAATAAACGCAAGAATTTACCTCAGCTGTTCGCTCAATAAATAAGGTACGAAAATACTAGTCAGTACCTAATGAGCGGTCGAACAAGATGAAAATCTTCAACATAATTTTGGAAATCTCCCTTTCCTAAAGAAGAAAGACGTCATGTACGTAAATACATTACATTAATGAATCCCTCCCATTCCAGTCAGTAGTAGGCAACGTCGTATCATTCCGAGTGCACGCGCCTTGCAGCGGGGCATTCCTTCTCGACATCTTCGCCAACGCGGTCACCCCTCGTGAATACCTCACCGGCGAACCGATGAAGTTCAAGAGCGTTTGCAAGTTCAAGATCTGCTGTGCGGAGCTGCAAACTGTAATGGTGCCGCTACCTGACTGCGCTAGTGGGGAATGGGGACCCACTAAAGCTACGAGATTGTTCGGGCTCGTGCCTATTACGCATCAGGTGGGTTTCAGGGTCACTTATTTTACATTTTAACATTCTATGTCATACATTCATGCAATATAAAGATAGTGGCAAATATAAAATTGGTTTATTCCAGGCTGGAGAATACTCCAGCCTTAATTTAAACTAATGGTATCAAGACTCAAGTGACGCGAAATAGATTCGACAAGAGACGATATTTTTAAATATAATGCACAATCTTTACTACGGTAGATTTAGTAATATCAAGATGAATTCCTATTTCAAGATAAATTCTGTTTATGAAAAATTTTAACACTCATACGATTAAGTAAATATTTAAAAAAATATTCGTAGCAACAATAAAACGTGCTGTAACTCCAAAATATAAATCTAAAATGTACATTCCAGGAAGCGCTGGTATTCGCAGGACGCGAACTAGAGATCCAGTTCCGCATGTCGCGCCCCCTAGCGGACTTCATGGCGACGTTACATAAAAATGGCGTCGACGAGAAGCGACTCTCCAAATACGTGCAACAGAACGTTTCTGATGACATCGTGTCTTTCTATATTACGTTCCCGGAAGAAGGTAAGAAATAACTATTTATATACTAGTATTTATTTTGAACAAATAAAATACAGCCTTAAATCCATGCTAAAGGCTTACATCTTGAAGCAATCAAAAGATTTTTCCTTAACATTCTATGTGCCAAGTTAACAAAGACTGTTTCGGATTTAAGCTACATAATTATAGTAATGATAATTATAGAATGAGATCCAAAAGGTGGAAAATTGGACGGCGTTGAAAAAGCCACTAAACATACCCTATATTATAGTTAAGAGACTAGTCTAGACTAGTCTAAAAAATCGATATTAGCTCAACGCAATACTATGTTCTTTGTTCCAGGTCAATACGGATTGGATATCTACACGAGAGAACGCGGAGGACCGACAACGATCCACCAGAACGGCTCTACAGAGAAAGAGAAACATCTACTGACACACTGCTGCAAATATCTTATCAATAGTAGCAAAAGAAACTGAATTATTTAAACTAAAAAGTTTTTAAACAAGAAGTTTATAATAAACGAAAGGCGCGTTCCAAAACCAATGTCAATTAAATATTGGTCTGTTTTTGGAACGAATACATCTTGTCTTCCAATGAGGAATCTCAAAGACTTATTTTGTATCTTTTACATACTGTTGTAATCAAAGCACACTGCCTATCGATTATTAGAAAAAATCTCAATATCGTCATAATAAGAATGAAAGTTGAATATTAACATGTAGTTGTTACCTAACAAGTTAGAAGAGTGAAAGTAACTTTTCGAACGCTCTTTTTATAAGAGTGAGCGAGACGACAATATTTTAACAGCTCTCTTTACAAAATCATTGAATGTAAAGTGCGGTTGTGGAGCGATTCGGTTGTATTTTTATACATATACGATTTAAGTAATAATGTTAGTTTAATTTATAAATAATGTTGTACCCAAATGTAGATAATATAATAATTAATCTTATTGCCTAGTTAATAAAATCCGTCCGTTTAAAATGATCGTTTATTTACGAAAATTATTATAAAAATTTATACAATCTAATGTCAATGATTGGACAATTTTAATATTAACTTTAAGTTAGAAAGGTTGTGCTGAAGCAATCTGATTGCTTAATTTAATTAATTAAAAATATATGGATTTAAAGTTTTTTTGTATAAACTTAGATTTATTAATAAGATCGATGTGGCAGTTGAGATTCACACAGAGATTCATTATAAAACATCTGATTGTCACTTCCAGTGTTTTCATAAGAGGGCTTTGTTCATATGTGATGAAGAATAAGTTAATACAAAGATATAAAGACAAAAGTTATGGCGTTAATTTGAGATATATCTATTTGAGCCCGGCTTTATTAAATAACTTTTGAAACAATAAAAATTCTTTCTTATTCTTCGTCATATACGCGCAATACACAAGCCCGTTTCACTATGTACAGATAAAAAATATCTGACAGATATTTTATACCTGTCTCTGTCTAAAACGTCATGTTTTATGAAATAGACATAGGTTTATCTGTCAGTTAAAATTTATCTGTATGTGGTGTGAAACATGCACTAAGACATACACTTACGCTTACCTACAATCATAACACAACTTTGAATAGATTGCTCTATTTTATTACAACCCTTGTCACACGCACAATGAAATACAGCAATTTATATTTAATTAACTTTAAATTAGCACTAAGAGATACATATTTTTTTTAATTTATACTTTAGGTATTTTTTATTTAATAAACACGGCAATATGTAAATTTTATTAAATATATGGCATGTTACTTTTCTATTACACTTAGTTTTATTTTAAGATCAGATCTTAGTTTAGACTTAAGTAGGTGTAAGGCACCTAAATAGGACGGCACAGATTTCTTAAAATCTAGATTTTCATAATATACACACAAAATATTAGAAAAACAGCACAAAACACACAGTCATAATATTCAATATCAAAAAAGTATAAGAAAAAGATAAGCATCATTTTGAGCATTACAATTATATGAGGAATGAATAAAAAATATTTTTTATACCTAGTCATATCACAAAGTCACAATAAATGTATTTGAGACAAAAGACAGTCAATTAAACACGTTAAAATTGAAAATGAGATACAAAAATCATAAGCACATTGCGAGGTGAATTCTCTAAAGTTTAGAGACAATATTGTTTGCTTTTGCAATTCGTTTTAATGCAATATTTCTTAAAAATTATCGGTAGTAATTGAAAAGTCACTTTAACACAATAAACATAAGGCCTCAAATATTTTGTCCAGCAAGATAGCAGAAATAGTCAACGAAGTTATTGTTATATTTACGCAAAAACCTATTAGAACCTTTTACCGTCATTTATTTTTAAAATCTTATTGAAACAGTCACAAATCCTTAAATACTTGATTTGAGGACACCTTGCATATATAACGAAGCTCAACAAAAAGTTACCGCAATGAATGCACGAAGTATTTAATCTATCATTCAATAAAAGAAAAAAACTTGTCAAAATCATGTTCAAAGTTCTTGAGACACAATAAATTAAGAAACAGACAGATTTACTTACGCAACGCATTATGACATTCTGCTCAATAGAAATAAATGTTTATAAGCACACTTGTGACACGCAACGTGGGGGCAAATATGTCCCTAATCATAATCCTATTAATATTATAAATGTCAATGTTTGTGCCGATGGATGGATGTTTGTTACTTCATCACGTAAAAACCACTGAACAGATTTTAATGTCATTTTACAATAACTTAGCTTGGTCATCAGAATAACACATAGGCTATATTAGTTTAAGGTATTGCGTACATTTTCCAAGATATGACGATAAAGCGTACGAAGTCGCGGGCAGCCTCTAGTATTTAAATAGCAGAATGTCATAATACGTCGCATACTAGGGACCAGTCTATAACTCAATAATCTCTATCTACTCAAATAAAGGCACTTCTTACCTGAGAATTGTAAAAAAGGCAATGCAACTTTAACTTTACACAAGGCCCTTAGTAGCATTCAATGTAGCGCGCTGCTCGACCCCGCGTATTAGAGTACCAAGTAGGCCTTCCATTTCGTTAGCTGTCTCTCGGAGTTGAGTATTGTCGAAACTTGATTCTGAAAATATAATTTTGTTTACATTTGACTGTTAAATGAAGCTATTAAGAAGTAAAAGGTAGAACGTAAACGACGTAGGTGACGTATATTTCACAATTTCATCGTAGTTGTGGTAGAAGTGGTCTCCGTCTACCCCAACGGGAAAGAAACCGATTTGTAGACTTTTCTATTAAGTACCGCTAAAATTATTTCTAAGAACTTCCCCTCCCCTTCGAAACAGTATTTCGATCAAACATAGGAACTTTTGATACCCAGAATAAACAGAAATACCCAGAAATATAATTGTCTATACCTTATTGTTTTATGTTCTTTGCGATATAAAAGATAATTTGTATCAGAATGTATTCTTTGTGTTGTCTGTGCTATATTTTGAATCCTGTCTAAACAATCTTTTCACATTAGTATTCAAAAACTCACCATCCATAGTAAAATTATGCGTCAAAATCTGCTGCAGTCTATCCAAAACAGTATCCAAGTCAGCATTCAACTCCTTCATCTTATCGTTGCTCGTTTCCACCGAGCGTATGTCTGCTGCAAATCTCTGCTCTGTGACGGCTATAGATTGAGACGCGGTGTCTTTGGATGGCCGTTTGTCTGGAGCCAGGGATTCTGTTTCTGTGGATAGTTTGAACGTTAATTAATAATATAGGACGTAAGTACATAAAATCAAATAACACTTTTTTTTCAGAACGTGACATTACGCACTAATAATTTTTTTAGCGCGTAATGTCATTAAGAATTTTTTTGAGATAGAAACATTTCGGTAGATATTGTGAAAAGGACATTCGGCGGAATGGACATTTTGCGAAAGGGACTTCTGCGGAATGGACATTTTGCGAAAGCGCCATTCTGCGGAAAGGACATTTTGCGAAAGAGCCGTCAGCGGAATGGACATTTTGCGAAAGGGACATTCTACGAGAGGGACATTTTGCAACGAAGCATAGGCAATAACAGTAAAATATCTTACCATTATACCAATTGCTGATATCATTCATAGACACTGTAGATATACTGTCCGAAGTAGCATGTATTACTACGGGCTTCAACGCGTCTCCGGACATTGTCAATAAATTAGGACTCTCAGTTTGTTTGGATACAACTGAAAAGTTACCAGAGTCCAAACTAAGGACCCTTGGCTGGGTTTTCACGTTGTCTTGCTTGGATTGTTTCACCTCTTCTACTGGTATAGGACTGAATAGGTCAAATGCTTGAGGTCTTTCAATTTTGTCCGACTTTTGAGATTCTTGAGGTTCCGTTTGTGATGTTAGTTGGAGGTTTTCCTGTAAATCGACATTAATTAGATTAATAAAAGTACGATTTGGTTTATATGTTGCGTTTTTCGGGGCCCTAATCTATCACTATCTTCAAGTATCGAACGCGAACGGACTTACGATCTGACGAATAATTGAGATTTATCAAAAAAATGCCTAAAAAGACTGTAACATAGGGAATTAAGACTTTATGAAGACGCTACATAGACCAAATCATTATGAAGAAACACGATACAATACGACAACGTTTTAGGATAACGTTAACAACACTCTTTGAGATACGATTTTCTTTTAACACTAGATTTTCCCACTAACTTTTATAAACATTACCGAATAAAAGCAACCCCAATTCACAACCCAAGATATCTCCAATCTACATTTAAGCGACTTTACCTTAACAATTTTAAGCCGATGTATCTGCGTTGATATCTGGTTATAGTGAGCGTCAACACGTTGCTTTAAACCTTCGTCTTCCGACGCTTTGCTTACAGTCTCCAATTGAGATGATAATTCTTTGAGGGCTCTGTAATTAACATATTAAGGGATTGTTTCATCACTCACAGGAAAATTTTAAGTGATAGTTAAACCTATGTCTATTTCATAAAACATTACGGTTTAGACAGTGTCAGGCTAGTAATAGATACAAAATGTACTCAAATGGAAAGCAGAGAAAAAAGCAGAGTGGCAAAGACTCCACCGACAAGAACGACGTTCTTAAATATACTTAATGCTGATGGATAACATTATACAAAAGCTACATTTTTATACTACCTAACTAAAACACTCACTTATTTTGCGCTTCCAACTGGGAAATAATATCATTAAGCATTGAGGTTGGGTTACTCGCAGCATGACCTGACGCCTTCCCCACTGTGGAAGTAAACATCGCTGGCTTCCCATTTCTTCTTCGCGATTGGTTCTCCTTCTCCGCAATCTTCTTTGATTTCTTACTTGTCTTCTTTTTCTTCGTTTTAGTGCAGAAGAAGAAACGCCTCATAGTTTTTATGAAGCTCATACATTGGGATGGATGAGGCTGGAAATATTTAGATTTAATTGTAGTTTAATTTGGTAATAAACAAGTTATACATAAGCTCACTTCTTTTATAGTAGCTCCATACCTATAGTACCTACAGATCGTCAGCTTCGCAAGCTAACTCTTTAGTAAGTTCTAGACTAGGCCTATAAATAAGTTTTAGACTACAAAGACCTGAATTACCATCACAAATAATTTATATTACAATATACCAATGCTTTAGAAAAATAATCTTGCAAATTAGTGATTCGTCAAATTCCCAAATCTTTTGAAGAAAAATAACCTGAATAAGAATTTACAATTTAAATAACTTATTATAAAAGTTAAGTAAGTAAGTTAAGTTTTATTTGTATTTCTTTGTGTGCAATAAAGTATCTCTATCTATCTATAAAAAAACAAAGTCACCAAAAATAGGCATCATAAATAATTATAACATCTAATATGGACAGTTGCATGAAAGTATTTAAGTATTCATTCAATCTCATCATATTTGAAAGATTTTCCAGTTAAAATAACTAGAGCGCGAAATATTCATGCCTCTTGCCATTATAGTTTATTGAATAACTAGAGGCTGCCGGCGACTTCGTACGCATTTATCGTTATATCTTGGAAAATAATCATAATATCTCAAAATAATATAGCCTATGTATTATTCTGATGTGCAAGCTACAATATTGCCAAGTTTCATCAAAATCTGTTCAGTAGTTTTTGCGTGAAAGAGTAACAAACATCCTCACTTCCATACATCCATTCTCACATATTGATGTCTATGGATTGCCATAGACACATACTGTAGCTCTTCTTTTGTTTTCCATGTACTATAGGCACAAACATTGACATTTATAATATCATTAGTATTACCTCTCCTTCAACAATTTCTAGTACAACATGCGTCTTCTTATGACCGCCGACGGCTGCCAAGTCTTTGTCATATAAATAGCATTTCTCGCAGAAGTATATTTCGTTACATTTTGAGCACTTGAATTTTAGCACCTGAAAGAAAAAATAATATCTATTTGGGTGGGGATATGGTAGGCTGTTTATAGTATAAAGTATCGTGAGTTTTGTTTCTCATGAATGAAATGATTGTGTACATGACCTCAACACAAGTCTCCATTTTGTACATTTGGGCTGTCAGATAAATTTTATCTGCAAGTGGTAAGATGTGCCTTTAAGCTTGAAATACCTACTTGTATATCTAACACCAAGATGGTTCAGTGAGATAGAGTTGGGTGAAGTGCTTGATGTCAACACCTCACTACTTGTCCCTCTAAGAAGTAGGTATCATTCAAAATATTTCAAAGCGTACTCGTACGCAATGCGCTATCCCACATTGCGTGTGACAAGTGTGCTTCTAATCATAATATTTCTAAAAAGCAAATATCATAAGATATTGCGAACGTGAGACGAGTCTGTTTCTCCCTTTAAAGATTGTACCAACCTGTATAAGGGGACTAGCGCACTGCGCGCAACTATTGCTGTGCGTAGCAACGGTCCTGCTTTGCCGCACGCGTTGCAGCACCGTCAGCCATCGTGTGCTGGCACACTGGACGCCCCATTCACCAACCGCACGCGCGTGCACGCCTAGCATACCGGCACTCTACAAAATATTGAAGAAAAAATTTTCTGTAAACTCGGTTTATGGATGGTACCTCTCTATCGTCCGTGCCGCGCTCTCGCTTGCGGGACGGGAAAATGACGTCATCTTTTTCGTGCATGCAACCCGTACGTAGTATCTAGTTATTAGACGTTGTCCAGTCAAAGTTTTAATCATTTATTGCAAGATAGCACACAGAAACAGAAAAAAGAGAAGTAATACAAAAGGTATAGCATATTTCCAAAATAATTCTTCCTACAGGCCCAAAATTACGTCATAGAGAAATAATTAGCTTGGATTTAACATTGGCATTGTGCGTAGCATTGTTTCGTAGTAAACAAAAAATAATAATAAACAATGAGTCAATCAATTGGCATCAATAGATTAGTCATCCTAGAGTATTGATTTAGGACCTAGAATATAAAAATGAGTACCAAAATCAGGGAAATGTAATGAACAGAAAGGAAGTACTTCACAGGAACTTAACAATCGTCATCATTAATTATGGTTTAAGGTTGACTAACTGGCAAACATGAATCAACAGCCCAATACCCAGGGAAAACAGATCAAACCCTTTTCCTTTAATGATTCAGATTTTCTCATAAATACTTAACTAGCAGGGCTAGCATAGTTTCCATAAAGGTTTCTTGATCTCTGGCATACCTACCTACCTATTTTAGTGACAGGGCTGTCACCAAAATCGCATAAGTATATTTCTCTAAGATAAAAGAAAGTCACAAAACTTTGAAGCAGGAACTGTGATAGTCTTGCCTGAATAACCTTTTGAGAAAGCAATAAACTTGAGTTCAAGGGATCTAAGTCTGAAAATGGCAATGTATTTACAATATTTATTATAGATACAGACTTACACATACCTTATCAAAACAAGCATCAACATCAGCCTGTATCTGATCAATCTGGCAACCTAAACTCTGTGGCAACGCAGTGATATGAGCGAGCAATGTTGCCAACCTCCGAGGTGACACACAACCGTTATGATCCGCGCAACAGTTGGCTAAAGCTAACCATTTATCTGTTACTGATTCCTCACTAAGTATTATTAGGAGGCTTTTCGCTGCTAGCACTCTCATTGGTTCCTTTCTTTCTCTGTAAATTAGATAAGTTGGTTTTAGATGTATATTTATAGATATATCATAATGCATTGAGATTTACAAGAGATAATACATTATTCTTATTCTGAATAGTGTGTAGAGGATCTTTATAAAACATTAAAGATGTAGCCTATACTTGACGGAAGTTACTAGAAAGACAACATCATGGTCTACAGTATAAATCAAATACAAGCATGACTTCAAGGATGTTTTGTGTACAGAAAATGTCAATCTAAGGCCAAATGCAAAGTTAAGGTTAAAAATTGTTAATGTGGCAAAACAAGTTCTTATAGTCACTCAAAGGACTCTATTAAACTTACTTATCATAAACATTCAGCAGCAAATTGATCATCAATTCAACAGTCAAGTCAACATCACCAGTAAATAATCCTTCTTTCTCAGCAGCAAAGTAGATATCAGCCAGCACAGACTCCAGTTCAGATATCTCCAAAGACAGACTGGTCTCGGATAAGCTCAGCTGATGCCTTGCAAATACTCCTGATGCTATTCTAAGAGGTGGTACTGAAATATAACATTTATAGGATTAATTTAAATAACCACCCATAATTTTGTTATTAATAGCAAAGAAATGCCTCAGATACCTCTGACTGATAACCAGAGGTAAACAAACTTTAGCAACACATATCAGATTAATTCCATTGCAAAATAGATTTCACAGGTACGTTCATGTACTTTGGATAGATTAGATCCATTTAGTATCGAAATAAGCAGGAAAAAATACTTAGTTCTCACCTCGAAGGTGTTTCTGCAAAGCAAATATTTTGAACGCGATGCGATATGCACTATACTTAATATCGTTATATTCTTCCAATGTCTCCATAATTTTAAGATATTCTGGATGATCATTTTGCTGTTTTCCCGTCGTTTCGCTAAAAACAAACCAAAATAATAGCGTCACATAGTAACATAAAACAAAGACGAGAATGTCGGAGAAAGTAACCCCCTTACTCAATATAACACGGGTATCCAGCTTCATTTTCAACTTTTCTCCATTTTTTAGTAGCCATTTTTACTTAAAATATATTTTTCATTTCCGTTTTTAATATCTAAAAAGTTTTCACGAATTAATTTACGTAAAACTCAGCAAATAACCGCCGTAAAATATTCAAAAAAATACTCTTGCATTTGACAGCTTTGACAAACATACTCTTTTCGCTGTCACAAAAAATAACCAATCGAATTCAATCATTTCGACTAATGGACCAATAGTATTGCAGAATTTGTCGCAGCGGTGTTTCTATTAGCTCATTTCATTTACGTTTTAAAACTTCTCCACAATACCAAGCACTGGCAATAACTTACAATCTTCCAACTACAAACAAACAAACCTTTTATTTTGAAAATAAGGAGTAATCAATCACGTGGTAATGGGTAACGGAGTCAAATATGGACACGTTCATAAAAGGCTTTTTGTTGGTTTTAGCTACGTAACTTTCTAAACTTTTTGAAAATATCATGAAATTAAATGTTTAGGTTTTTTTAGGAGTTTTTTATTTATTTATCAGGCAAATAGCCTATAGGCAATGATATTATATTATACTAGGTGCAGATATGTTGTATGCGCACGTATTTTGAAGACTGTAAATTGACCTAACTATGACAACTTGTAGTTAGTCTGCGACAAGCGCAGTCAAGAGCATGACGTTCCTGTTCTGGTACTAAAATTTGACTAAATAAATAAAAAATGCCTTCGTGCCTGTTTCGAAAGTGTACCAATTACGGCAAAAAAGTGAAAAAATCACCTCATACCACTCGTGAGTATGCAATGATACGTATAATACATAAATTTCATTTTTTTCCATACAATCTGATAACAAATTCAAAGACGCCATAATTCAGATAAAGAGAGAAAGAGCGATTGATTTTGACGCGAGAGCGATAAGGATGCGAGACATAGATTAGTTACTGCGGACATAGATTAGTTAGTGCACATGCGACTGATGGTAGCATATTTATGCGTAATTTTTAGTTGTTCAATTTACTTCTTCTTTATGATAGCTACCTATCTATATTATGTAATGGACTTATGTAATAAATATTAAAACTATTAAATAATAATAAAATGGATGAATGTAAATATAAACGATTAAGTACCGGTACTTAATCCGTGTTTTAGCGTACTATACCCAATAATATTATTTTCTTTTTCAGAAAAAACTAATTCATAATGTTCAGAACTCTCCGTCAAGTCTGGATAATGTCAGTTTACCGGAGTTAGAAGATATTTTAGAATCACCAAGAAAGGCAGTTCTCAAAAAACGTGTGCGTTTATTAACAATAAAAAAAATGTTTGATAAAAATTCTTTCTTTTACAAGATGTTTTATTTTTTACTATTATTCTCTACTTTTCAAGAAAGTGTCCACTCTGCGACTAAAATGTTATTCTATATGCACTGAAGACATTTGAAGCATATTAAAGTGCTGTCATCAGCTGTCATTGTAATCATTTTTCGGCACATATTTATAATGTCAATTACTATGAAGGTAACATATCTGTACCTATAAAATATCATTGCCTATAGGTAAATCTTTTAAATGTAGTTTAGAAAGTAGGTAGCCTAGGTTATGGTACGATTAGACGCTTGCCAAGCCTCGGCAAACGTTGACAATCACAAGCGTGTAAAGAGGGCGTTTGGCTTGGCTTGCGTGAGTTTGTGAGCGCTTGCCCGTGATCGTCTTGAGTGTCGGTTTTTTGACGCGAGTCAAAGGGCGTTTGTGACAAACGTTTGCGATGCGTTTACACGTTGGTCCGCGTTTAGTAGCCACTGTGATCTCGCAGCGACTACACGCGCGTGTTGCTTGTAGCACCTACTAGGTACCTACTAACAAAATTAGTGGCTGGTCAAATGAAGAAACCCTTTCCTTTCTAGAGTGCTACCAGATTTAATCTTGTATCTGGAATCCGAATGATGGAAATCATAAAGATAAAAAGAAACAAGCAGATGTATGGATTCGTCTTGCTGAGCTGACCGGAAAGTCAGTAAAGGAAATTAAAAATAATAGGAAAAAAAGCTCCCCTTTTTTTGTTTTTACTTTGCTTGTATTTCAAATAAAAGTACGATAAACCAAATGCAATAGCCGTCACAAGGTCGGGGTCTGCCATGCTTGGATGTATGTTGCAGACTGACGCATTCACAAGCGTGTAAACGCCTTTCAAACGCCAAGTGTGGAGGCTTGGGACTGTTTTCTGTTTGCCAAGGCTTGGCAAGCGTGTAAACACATTTCACCAATAACCGCCTGCTAAGAGACACCTGTTTAACCGCTGGGATTTTCCTTCGAGCACTAGTCAACCGTTTTCCTTATACATATTTGTTTGGAAAGAATATATTACCTACTTATCTACTACGTGTTATTGTTTAAGGCAGATCCAAAACTTTTTTTACCTAGTTATTTCAGGTTATTACCGGAAGCTATGTAGGCAACTAGGCAGGTACAGAGGAAGTTAAGCCCTCGTGTCATTAATTAATCAAGTAGGTACAAAGATGTTAGCCTAGTTTAACCAACTGAAAAAGACTTCAAAAGTTTTCATTTTTTTATTTCTAAAACCTTTTGTTTCCAAAACATAATATTCTCTATCAGTAGGTAGATATCATAAGCTGGGGCTTCTGTACTGCGCTGCGAATGATTCTACTTAAGGAAATGGCTCTTTCTATATAAGGATCGCATCGTGCAGATTATGCCAGTTCAAAATGAACCTGTTTAGCGTGTGTTTCCTTATTGTGGCCGTCGTCGGCATTATATCCTGCGGTAAGCCAACGAATATCAACAAAGGTGCGTCTTAAATTAAATAAATAGCTTGACCAAATCACTTGGTAACTTTATATAGTTTGCTTTGAAAGTAATCCCTATTTTTACGCATCGTTCGTTATCAGCCCATATATGTCCCCACCGAGGGGCACGAGCCTACTCTCATACAGAGAGTGATTAGGTCATACATAATCCACCACGCTGGCCAAGTGCGGGTTGGCGGATTTCACATACACCTTCGAATTTCTTTTCTGGTGTATGCAGGTTTCCTCACGATGTTTTCCTTCACCGTTAGCAAGTGGTAATCGAATAAATTGATTCGTACATGAGAAATGAACTCAGAGGTACGTGCCCGCGCCAGGATTCGAAACCGCGCCCTCGGAATACGAGGCAAGCGTCAAAATACTAACTGGGCTACCACCGCATACATATAAATAATTTACGCATCAAGATTGTAAATAAAGATACGATAGATAATCCATACTTAAATAATTAAATTATTACAATATAAGTACCTTGCATTCTACCTACTACTTCTGTTAAATTACCTACAGGAGATGTCAAGGCAAGTTCGAATGATAATGGACCAGTAACTGTCACTCCCTCGGGAAAAATACGGGGATCATGGATGGAAACAAGAAAGGGGCGTCGCTTCCAAGCATACAGAGGTATACGGTATGCAGAACCACCGGTTGGGGAGCTACGTTTTCAGGTAGGTACCTATGTGCACAACGTGCACAAAGAGCTTAGGTATCTATGTTCGATAAATAGATGCGTCACCGTTACGCAGGTGGGTACACCTGTAGAGACACAATAACAGATGAGTCATTTACTATTTTAGCCTCCAAAACCTATCCTACACTATGACAAGGAAGTAGATGCCAGTCAAGAAGGACCTGCATGTCCTCTACCGGCTCCACCGAATTATTACGTTGACGAGGATTGCCTTCGTATCAATGTGTACACCCCTGACAATCGAAGGTAAGTTATTGAACCAGGGTATCCGAATCTAGTAAGATAAAACTTTAGGGACCATTGAGTGACTCATGTTAATTTCTCTTTTGGTTTCTAGCAAAAAACCAATGCCCGTGATATTCTTCATTCACCCAGGAGGATTTTATTCGATGACAGGCCGAAGTGATTTAGCGGGACCACATTATCTCATGGACAGAGATGTTGTTTTTGTTGCTATCAATTACCGATTGGCATCTTTGGGTAAGAAAAATATAATTACCTACTCATATACCAACTAAAACAAAACTGTATCGGTCCATTTACGTCATCATGTCGAAAGTGAATCCTTCCTCATTGATAAACCCCCTATTTGGTTAAACTCTTGGTCATAAATTAACATCCTTTCAGGTTTTATGAGTACTGGGGACAAATATGCTCCAGGTAACAACGGGATGAAGGATCAAGTAGTGGCTCTGAAATGGGTGCAACGTAACATTGCTGCATTCGGAGGTGATCCAAACAGCGTAACTATTACAGGAGTTAGTGCTGGTTCCATTAGCGTTATGCTGCATATGATTTCACCTATGACTAAAGGTAGGTCATTCAAAAAGAGGTAAAGCAGTAATTAACTCAATAATTTACCTCAATAACTTTTTTAACAGGCCTATTCCATCGGGGTATTTCAATCAGCGGTTCACCAACTGGAAAAGTACCCACGCCTACCCATCAGAATGAATTGGCTATTAAACAGGCACAGATTCTTAACTGCCCAACAAATAGCTCTAAAGCTATCGTTGATTGCTTGAAGACTAAACCTTGGAAAGACTTGGGAGATTCATATCCTAAATTCTTCGTAAGCATTTAAAGTTTTATTACAGCTAGATGCTGAATTGCCCAAGTTTCTTAGCTTCTTTTGTTTCTAGGAAATTGGCTACGATCCAGTTGGACTCTGGAGCCCTATAGTGGAACGTGATTTCGGGCAAGAGCGATACTTGACAGAAGATCCAGTTGTTGCTATTCAAGAGAAACGCATGCATGCGGTACCACTTATTGTTAGCCAAACTACTGACGAGTTCTCTTGGTTTGCTAGAAGTATGTTAAAGTCAAACCAATCCATTACACGTACCTATAAAATAAAATGAATGATTTTTAGTAACTTGAAAACAAAAACTTTCGTATTTTACAGTTATACTTAGCAACGCAACCCTTGTAAAACAGTACAATGCTGAATGGGATAGACTGGCACCCATTTCTTTTCTGCTACCTAGAGAAAACGCTGGACCCAAAGTAGCTCAACTGAAGCAAGTTTATCTCGACGACAAGCCCTTAGCTAATAATAAAGCTAGCATTGATGGAATGGGGAAATTGTATGTGGATTCTATAATAGGCTTCCCTGTGAATAGGTAAGGAATCAACATGCCTGATGATAGAAATGCCTGTCTATCTATCAATTTCATTTCCGATATTTTATAAGAAACAATCTGTTACGCAGGATGGTCACACTTATGGCGAAACATTCCCCACACCCAGTGTATTATTATCAATTCGCTTATTTTGGAGCTCATAGTTATTGGGAAGATCCTGCAACTGGCAAACCTGTGGGTAAGTTACGGAACAGACATGTTTGCACTCTGTAAACGGAAGTAGGTACTAAGAGATCTATGTAACAAGAAATCTAGAATACCTATGCAATAAAATATTACTAAAATTACAGGAGCAATGCACCATGATGATATGATTTACTTATTTAGTCAAAGCTTTCGATTTCCGACAATACCACTTAACAGCGCTGATGATAAAATAGTACAGAGAATGACTGGCATTTGGTATAATTTCGCTAGATATGGGTAAGTTTCGGTTCTTTATTTTTGTTAGGTAGGTACCTACTTATGTTTCATAAATTACTTATATTTACAGGGATCCCAATCCACGAAATGATACTCCAGAGTTGCAATCTTTATCTTGGCCTGCTGTCAAACCAGATGAACGGAAATATCTAAGAATAGGGGAAGAGTTTTCGGTCCATACTAATTATAATGAAGACAGATACAAGTTATGGGAAAAACTTTACCCTCTGCAACCCTGGCCAGTTAATAAGTAATTTTATGTTAAAATGTATAAAATGGAAGATTGATCATTCCTTCACCATTCCATGTGTCCCATTGTCCCCATTTCTCCCTTTTTTTTCAATATAATAATAATAATTAAATATTTACAGCGGTTTTATTTATTACATGATATTTCAGAAATATTGAATTATTTTTAACCTTCTTTGTAACTAAACGTTAAAACGTTTAAAAAAGAATAAAAATGTCACAATGATGTTTTTAAAATTCCTTATCAAAATTCACGCGTGTAAAGGAACGTAATAGTATATGCATGCCACTCAGTTCTCTATGCACAGATGGGGCTGTATTTGTAAAGTAACCAATCAGAGTAAAATTTGTTTTGTTTACGTCCTTTGTGGACCAATCAAAAGCCGTCATTTGGATAAAATTTGTGCTGCCATTTTCTCCACTGTAAAACAGACGCCATTTTGCAAGCGTCATTTGGCGGCGTGTCGGGTTTCGGCGTTTATTCCACTAGTACGTCCACAAAAAACAATATTAACTTGTCTTCGTGTAATATGTCGTATCAGTCTAGTGTAGCGCAGGATAGTTTAGCTGCGGCTCAATTAGAAATGTCCGGTAACCCCAATTCGTTAGCTTTGCGTCGGCCATTCGACCCAGTGGCACACGACTTGGAAGCGAGTTTTCGTTTGACACGATTTGCTGATCTCAAAGGAAGGAGCTGCAAAGTACCTCAGGATGTGCTGGGTAAATTGGTCGAGTCGCTGCAGCAAGATTACTCTCAACAAGATGACCAATTCATGCATGTGGCAATCCCGCGCATCGGCATCGGCTTGGACTGCTCGGTGACGCCGCTCAGACACGGTGGGCTTTGTTTGGTACAAACGACTGATTTTTTCTATCCCCTCGTTGATGACCCTTATATGATGGGAAAAATTGCCTGTGCCAATGTACTGAGCGATTTATATGCCATGGGCGTCACTGAATGTGACAATATGCTAATGTTACTTGGTGTCTCCACGAAGATGACTGAAAAGGAGCGAGATGTTGTTATTCCTCTGATCATGCGCGGCTTTAAGGACTCTGCTTTGGAAGCTGGAACCTCCGTTACTGGAGGTCAAACTGTCATCAACCCATGGTGCACTATTGGAGGGGTTGCTACAACTATCTGCCAACCAAATGAGTACATTGTCCCTGATAATGCAGTGATGGGAGACGTGCTGGTCTTGACGAAACCCCTGGGTACCCAGGTTGCTGTTAATGCTCATCAGTGGCTAGACCAGCCTGAGCGCTGGAACCGTATTAAGCTTGTTGTGTCAGAGGAAGATGTACGTAAGGCGTATCATCGTGCAATGGATTCCATGAGCAGACTCAATCGCATTGCAGCCAGGTTGATGCACAAGTACAATGCTCATGGCTCGACTGATGTGACTGGATTTGGATTACTTGGCCATGCACAGAACTTGGCTTCTCATCAAAAAAATGAAGTATCTTTTGTTATACATAACCTGCCAGTGATCGCAAAGATGGCTGCGGTGGCCAAGGCCTGTGGAAATATGTTCCAACTTCTCCAGGGCCATGCTCCTGAAACATCTGGAGGACTACTCATCTGCCTACCTCGTGAACAGGCTGCTGCATACTGTAAGGATATTGAAAAACAGGAAGGCTACCAAGCTTGGATTATTGGTATTGTGGAGAAAGGCAACCGCACTGCCAGGATTATTGACAAGCCCCGAGTTATTGAAGTGCCTGCTAAAGATTAAATCCAAAATTTTTGACACTTCAGATTTAACTCTTTAATATTTTAACAACTTTGGAGTTGGATAAATCTTTAAATTTTATTTTATAACTTTTCTTCTATCTGATGACTTTTGACATTGTTGATGTCCTTAGCTGATTTTGCTGTTACTAGGTACTGAACAGCTAGACATTTAAAGTAAAATCAGTGTAAAAAAGCTTGCAAAAATTTACTCTAGTGACTTGGTGTTTAATACTTAGATAAGATTACACTATTAAAATAAGAACAATTCCATTAGGTACCCTAAACCTAACAAATGATTGTTTGCAGCTTGTTTTAAATAAAGTTTCTGCAAATTGTGAGATGATAAGTATAATAATTATTAGAATAAAGTTATTTTTCAGTCAATATGTTGTTTTATTTCAAAAGATAAAGAAATAATTCCACTATAGGTATGTAAATGGGTCAAAATTAAGAGGCCAAATTGATGTTGCATGATCTGTATATTAATTTAAAATTGGGACATGTGATATACAGTTCTGTTTCAGTACCATGGTTTTTTTCCAATACCCTTCAATAGTTTTGTTTAATTTTAGCTTTGAAGCAGGTTGTAATAAACTAGAAATAATAAGTTTTTCAGCAGAAACAACATATACAATAAACTACTTATTAGATATTCTCAGTAGTATTCTTGAACCAAAATCCAAGCTATTGAGTAAGACAAAACTAACTAATTATTACAGTTTAGGCTATTAGGCACATTCTGTATTAACCTGCCAGAAAGCATTTAAAATTGTGAATCTAAAATCGATATGGTTAAGTAAAAACTACATTTTACTTACCAAGTGCTTACTGAACACATCAAAAATTAAGTGCTTACACATAAAATAAATCTACACTAGTAATAAAATTTGCTCAAAGTGTAAATATACACACTTAAATCTACATACACATAGTGCAAAAAAGAGATGAAAATAAGCTTAAAAATCTTATTTATTTAATTTAACATAATATTCCTTTCCCAAAATAAAGGAGAAATCTTCACTCAAGATTAGAGATGTAAAATGAACATTTGACGTCATAAGGTCTAACCACATGGAATGAATACAACTCAAAGTTCTCCTCATGACCTAACACAACCATCATTTAAACACATGCTTTCATATACTAAGATTAAAATGTGATTTTTATTTGGAATTATTTTTAAAATCTGACAAATCAAGAGTTTTGCTTGTTTACATTTAGTAGTTACATGTACAAAATATTTAGAAAGCTAACTGCATTTTATAGCACAGTGGAAAACATTAAATACTGGTTGCAGTGGTGTATCCTAAAAATAAATAAGTATTCAAATATGAATTTATTGCATCATGAAATGGCACTGTTGAAGTCACTTTCGTATTTCGAGACGTCAATGGATTTTGACTGTAAACTGTGTAAAGGTTAATATAAATTGCCGTTCACTGTAAAGTCCAACTCAATCACCACAATGCAGAGTTCCAGTTAGAGGGTGAGGTTGAGACAAGGTCTTTTGCGGGGACGGCTTTCATCTCCATTCTGCTCAAGGTGACTCTGATCACGCTTCTTTGGGGAGTTGTTGTTCTGAAATTTGGAAATAACATAGAATCAATACTTTGTCCTCGTTGATAAAATATAAAGATTGTTTCCAATGCAATTCTAATAAGAATTATAATGTACTATGTATGTATAGTACAAAAGAAAAATAGATTTCCCAATTATTATAATTTCAAGAAAAAGATAGAACTCTCGGAGTCTCTCCTAGGAAGTATTATAAACAAACTACAGATAAAAATAATATAACCCCATTCATATGAGACAATACTTTAGAGTTTTAGACCTGGTCAACTTATAATAACTAATGCTAATCACCTTTTTCTCCCATTGCTGGTGGAGGTATCTGAGGAGAATATTTGTCTTTTCTGTGACAATAACTGGAAATAAGAAAAACATTGATAAATCAATAAATGTAAATGACCAAATCAATTGTTTATTTCACACATAACCTAAGTCAAATGTTTCCATGAATAATGTGACTATTTGATAAGCTATTTATAAATAAACCAAGTAGGTACATTATAGATATTTCGAGACTTTGTTAACGATCGTTAGTGAAATGGCAGCAACTCACTCTGCTCAGATGGAATATCCTTAGTTGGTAAGTAAATGGATGGTCTTTTGGAACAGTTCCTGATGCCGTGATCCGTGTTGAATAGGGTAAAGTTATGCTCGTCATAAGACGGCAAATCCTTCAGAAATTCCATAACAGACTGCGGAAAAAAAGACAAAACAATCAAGAGAATTTCGTCAAGGACCCGACGCACGGTACGTAATTCCTTCACTCACAGAAATATGTCAACATCTGACTACACTCACCATTTTTAATTTGTAGTGATATGATTGAGGTATAGTTTTAAACAGTCAATAATTTGCTAAAGCAAACAATAAAGGGAAAAATCAAAAATAAACTTCTCAAATATCGCCTATTGCAACCAGATGAGAATGACAGCCAGCCAGCAAGCAGTTTATCTTGTGTTGCCACTTTCTAAACAATGAATGCATACTTTCTTACAGAAGTTACGGAATTCACCATAAATGTAACTAAAAATAAGTTTTTAAAAAATTCAGTGCCTATAATAATGCTGTAAGTACCGAGGTTCGTGGTTTAAAATCATATTTCTTGAAGATTTTAAATCTTACCCATAGCAAACTTTTTCACGCATGAAAAGTACTGGCAAGTTTGAAAAAATCTAAAAAGAAAATTTTATACTGGCAACATTTTACGCGGGAACTTTAAAATCGATCGAACAAATTCAAACTTTTTCAAAAACTTCTCACAACGTTTTTTTATGAAATCAATGAATTAATTTAATTCGAAGAAATGTACAGTTTAATAAATACCAACTTTAATAGAACTTATAATCCAAGCGGAGGTCAAAATGCACTATCTAATATAAAAAGATTACTTACTTCGCGAGATACGGAAACCCAAAGTAGAGCTTGTGGTTATCTGATTGAAGTAATTAGCCGATACAATCAAAATTCTAATGAAAGTGTTCGATTGATAGAATATCTGTTGGAAAATGATATTACTGTGTTTTTGTGTGAAGCTACTTCAAATTTGGATTTTTCATTATTCAGGTAAGTTTTCTCTCTAAGTAGGCACCTACTTATTTTATTTACTTTGTTGGTATTGACCTTAAAATAGCACCTACCCATCTGCCTTTCAAATATTTCTCCATTATCAGATCCCTGCTAACCTGCCTCCGCCTGCTATGGCGGGAGCGTCGGTTCTTCGCGGAGGAGCACGCCGCCCACGCTATGACGGCGGTACTGCGTGCGTTGGCGCACTACGCCGGCAGCGGATTATACGCCGCCGTCGATGCTTGTTTGCATTTCCTGTGCGATCTGTTTGGCGGGTAAGAGACTTACATTCCGTTGCAGAAAACGTGAATATACTTAGTGCATCCTGATACTCATTCATACACTAAACGTGCTTCAATTTTGCAGAATCGAATCTTTCGAAACAGCATCACCATTGTCCCACCAAAGCGCTTACAGTGCTGTACAACTTTTGGCCTGCTTAAACGCTTTAGCCCCTCGAATAAACACGAATTCAAATACAATATTATCAAGCGCTTTAGTGCTACATTCACTGCTGAACTATCAGCCTGATAATTTGTATGTGAAGGGAAGTACGGCTACAGCACTTGCAGAGATCGTCAACCAGTGGTTCGAGTTGTTGATAGGGGCGCTCAACCATTCCATGTTGGTAGGGGATGATGGGAAGACGGGGATGTTTTTGGTTGTCATTTGTCACCTTGGGATTGATGTCCTTAGGTAAGTGCTTAAAAGCATGTAATGTCTGCAATGCCATAATTAACATTGAACTGTCAACTCAGAGAACTGATTAACCAGTTAGGATTTTGTTTCACCTATCTGATGCCATTACAATCACGGAGATTAAAAAAGAATAAAGTTATTTCATATCAATAATTTTTGTCAGAAAGAACACTTAAATTACGATGACAAATCAGTTTTTTTGAAACGTCTAGTCTAAATGATGCCTAGCTTGTTGTTAACTTGTTACTCTCAAACATATAAAAGCGCAAACTAATTGACTCTTGCTCTAGACTTATAAAACAGTTACACCGCGGTAAGCAGAAAGCTGATTTCGTTCACACTATCTTGACGGACGATCAAGAGATCACTGCACTGAAGCAATGCGCCTTTGAAATGAAGAATTCTATTCATCGGGTTATGTCGGACTTGGTCACTTTTGCTAAGGTATGTAACGTGGAAATGTAAACTTGGTAGTGTAATAATCTAGTTATTAGTATTATCAATTTCCTAGTTTTTAGTAGATATGTAGCTTTTATACGGGACAATGGAGATTTTCGATAATAGGTATTAGGGTGATCACAGACCTGCGATTGCAATTTGAAGTTTTTATAAAAAATACGAATTGCAAGAGTCGGTAGATTCATGACTGTATGTGCGTAGGTCTTCACATCGAGCCCTTTTATCCTCACATCTCTCTTGTATATTAAAGACTTACTTTATATTATAGGAAAACCAAAATCAGATACCGACAGAAGAATACGGCGTATTCTTAAAGTTTCTCTTAGCTTTTCTATACGACAAAGAAAACAATGAGGTGCTTCCAGATTTCTGTGACGTTCTTTATGTAAAGGGATATCTGACGATGTTGCCTAAAGTACAGATAATACGGTCAGTATGACTTAAGTTTAAAACACGGTATTGAAATCGTGAATACATCAATATTTATTTAGTTTATTACTTACATTTCTTAAAAAACGTCTCTGCCTTCCCCGATGGGAAAGAGGCGTAACAGACATGCAAGTGTAATATTATGTATTACTGTAGGTTTGTATTATTGTAAAAATCTTTGATTCCAGAAAAGATGCAATGGTCCGCAAAATGAGCACATTAGTGCTGGGTGAAATGCTCAAAGTTTTATCTGAGAAATATCTCAATTTTGAAGATTCTGGAAAACAACAAGGAACTTGCGCTAAAGACATACACGTAAGTAATTACCTATATAATTCTGTGTTGATCATATGCTTGTATTTTTTGTTACCATAAAGACACTTCACACTTCAGCAATTGTTTTTCAGATGGGCCTAGTAGAGTTACAAAACGGAATAGAAAAGCCTCAAAGTATAGGACTGCAGTTACAGAAAACTCAACCTTACGGCATATTAATTTACATCTACTTTTACTGTCAATCTTCTGAGAAGTATTATTTATTTTAATTACGGGCTTTATTTTATTTGAAGCATGAATAGAATCTGCCAATCGCTTAGTTAAAGATATAAAAGTATTTTTTTTTCTGACTCACTAATTAATTATTTTAAAAATATTTCAGTCCTGAAGAAGCGACGGCTCCATTGCTGCCGTACGTAGTAGAGCACATTTTAAGGCTTCCAAGGTCATTTGTGCCTCCTATGTACATCGTTAAAGCACTCTGGCTGGTTTTTGCTGTAAGTAAATGAAAAGGTTTTCGTCTTTTATACTTTTTGTTAAACTTTGTTTTAACATAGCCGTCAGATTGCATCAGACTAACTTCTGAAAGCTGTACAATAATATCTAGTTTAAAATGCTTTGTTAAAAATGTTGGTACATTGTTTTATTAATTTAAAATTTTGCATTAGTTTCTTTTAAAGTTCTTTATCTAGGACTCCCGAGTAGACTACTTACTATTTTATTTTTTCGGCTTGGAGTACCTATTTATCATTTACAGATGTCAACAATATCAAACGGCTCATTACAATCGTTAGAAGAAAGAGTTTACCTAGAAAAAGCTACGGATCGTTTAGTAACAATGTTACAGCCTGAGCCATCTGTATACTACACTCACAATCCAGCTATTTTGCTTTGGGCATTCATGTCATTGAGGATACCTAACCATGTGCGGGTACAAATTGTAAGTTAAATCTATGTAAATAAGAAGCTAATTAGGTTTTAGAAAATGTGGTGCACGTTACGTCATGTAGGATATGCCTAGGTATTAATTAATTAAGATTATTGATCATGTTTATTCATTTTGTCCTCGATTCTGGTATAATTAGTTTTTTTTAAATAAAAATTAGAACTCTTGTAAAGTCTATCTGATGGATATGCAAGTTCATTCACCTATTTATTCGAATGTCTACTAGATGAGGAATTAGTAAAATCGGAACTTTATTTATCTTAAACGGGGATAGATCAAATATTTATGATAATCGTAACTACTGTGCTATTATTCTGGGAAAAGCAGTTACTAGGCGTAGCTACTTATACTCGTATAAAAATTTAGATACTGCTTGCTTGGTCGAATCCACCTTTAAAAACAAATAAATGAAAAGAGTTTGAATTTCGAAGTTAGGTAATCGCTCTTGTAATTTAAACAATTACTGTTATTGTCAGATTATTACCAATATAACATTTCAAACTCTAGCTCTCTCAATGGTTAAAGCAAGAAGACTCGATACCAGAAGAACTAAACTCCGAACACATAGTATGGGAGTTGCTTCTAAGCATCCTCATACAAAACAAAGATGCCAAGACATTAGAAAACTGTATGGAAGTTTTAGAACGGTGTTTGGATGGAGGCGACGAGGAGAGTAAGCAAGAGTTCGCTGAGTTTGTATGGGCGTCTCTACCGGCTGCGTTGTCTAAGAGTTTGATCAATGATTTTGAAGTTGGTAAGTTTATTTTGATATGTGCGAGTATGTAGGTGGGTAGGTATGTTATATTTTCCATCGATGGGTATGGCGTTGGTGGCATGGGCTATACAATACAATAACATAGAACAACACTAACTTTTCATCTTTATAACTGAAAAACGTTTAATGTGCAGGTAATTCACTTTTTTTTGGCTCTTCCTTCTTTGTGCTAACTAAGCTATTCGTAACTAAGAATTCGGAAATATCTACTATGCTTATCTAACTGAAAATATTCATTGAATTATGCCTACATAATCTTATATAAAACACTTATGTTATTTTCATGGTTTATTTCTTAATGACTGATTCTCACCTTATCTATTTTACAAATCCTTAGACAAAAACATTTGCTACCTACTGGAACTAGCAACAAATCGAATACCGAACGAGGTAGATCAAGCAACTTGTTTGAAGATTGCCGTGCTCCTAACTACAATATTCACTAAGAGCAAGGATCATATGACCAACATTGAGTCTAAGTATCATTTCGAATATGTGTGTTTGAAGCTTAGTCTGTATTTGATGGGGCTGGATAGTGTGAAAGAGGATAATAGAGGTAAGTGTAAAAAACTTACGTCACGCTTTTTATAATGACAAGGAAACTTATCGTTACAAAAAGCGTGGTTTCCACTGAAGTTCTTTATCTAATAATACGTTGAACAAACAAAAGAATAAAACTTAAATTGAAAGAACGCTTTTTTTAAACCATTGCTACTAACACTTTTCTTTCATTCCTTTGAATATCCTTTACGTAACAAAGATTTCTGTAACCTTATCTACTGCTGAACTTCTTTCCCTTACTCAAATTCTAAAGTCCATATCTAAGGTACATTTTCCAACTTAAAGCACTATAACTCCCCAGTTCTCCTCACATACATAAACCGCCCCACGTTTCTACCGTGCGTCCTACAAGCGACCAACTCTTTGGATGACAAAGTTGCATGCGCTGCGTTGCAATTACTCTCCTACGTGGTGCATTACTTTACTAAGAACAAATTCCAGGTAAACAAAAATATTGTTAGATTTTTTTAAATATACTTACGTGCGTAAATATGTGTAGTACCCAAGTACATGCTTACAACTGTCTCATTTTTTTATCGGTCAATTTAAAAGTTGGAAAATGGCTTTTACAGTAGAGTCGTTATCTCAATCATTTTAAACGATTGGCATTGCCAAACAGGCCATCGATCCACGGATTTTATTTTGAAAAAAAAAATGTTTCCAAAAACTTTGAACTTTTCCTAAACTTTTCAGCCCAAATCAACCTTGGAAATAAAAACAGACTTAGTTATAAAGTCTTTAAAGCAAGACAGTACAAGTGAGCGAGGTGCCTCATTACTACAACTCGTGTACATGGTATTGAACTCTGGATGTAATACACCGCTGGTTTTGTCATACGATATCGGAGTTCAACCGTCAGAAATGCAGCAATGTAACGCTTTGAGAGCATTGATGTTTAGAATTCAGATTATGTTATGCTGTAAGGTATGTGAAATGATATTTTTTTTTACATCCAGTTAAGGAAAATTTTGATGTTAGTTTAGGAAAACATGAAGTTTCTCTTCGATTTGCTCTTCGATTATTAACCCAGAAAATCAACCCAAAAAAAATGTTCAATTAAGGTTAATTATATAATCAGAGCACGGATTATACTGTAGTGTGGAATTATCTGCAAAAACATTAATTTCCTGCGGATATTCCCATTTTGTTCAGGTTAAGGCATTTCAATAATGCATGCTCTTTACAGGATTCAAAGAACCAATCATCGGCTGGATGGAAAACTCTAAGTTCGATTTACAAATACGCAGCCTTAACCAAAAACGACTCAAAATTAGTTACAACTTTAACGTCACAACCTTGGACCCACACATTAGTACAATTCCAACTCACTCAAAACCTATCGGAAGAATTCCTTACTTTCCTACAAACGTGGTTATCTTTACTTAAAGTTACTATACAGTATAATCAGGTAAATACAAGACGGCAACTTTCCAAGCATAGCTTGGTTGTCAGGACTCTACTTTTGCTGAAGAAAAATTTAAATAGCGACGAAGAATTGAAGGAATCAAAGGAAAATGTGTTGGCAGTTGTTTGGGAGATTTTCGATTTAATTGGCATAAGGATTAATTAATTCTAGGTCAATAAAAACCAATGAATAAAAACATTAAGTAATATGGTTTCGTGTTTTAAAAATTCAACTTCAAAATATTATTAAAGTATTTAAAATTATACAACTAAGGAATTATGTATAAAATAAATGCTAATACGACGATTTTACCAAAACTATAGCTTATGGCGACAGCGGCGGCGTATGCAATGACATAAGATTCATAACGTAAACCCTATAATAACTAGTAATGGAAAACCTTAAAACACTTTCTATAATGTTGCCCAAAATATTCCGGAACCACTTTCGATGACGCTTTCCAAAGGACGAGAGAAATTATAGTGCCGCCCCATATGCACATGACAACTTGCAATGAATAGAAATGAGCGTGGAAAGCAATATAATAGATATTAATTTATTCAATACCATGTCAATGGAAACCTGCATCTTTGTATGCGGTTGCGAATATAAAAAAGGCATTTTATTGTTTTAATTAGAAAAGCAAAAGGAAGAAACGTATACCAAGTCTTAACACGAGACTTAAAAATAACAAATGAAAATCGTCAAAACATTTCATCTCATAAATAAACATGGTATAATATACATCATAATATTATGTAAGTATTATTGAAAAGCCATTTTACGCTAGTTTATGCATACTTAATGTAAACGACGAATTATTCAAAATTCTAACAAAGTTGCATTACCGGTTTTACATCTTCCGGCTTTGAGGAAACTAGACAAAGAATTTATTATGATACGCGTTTAATATTATGTAATACGAAGAACAATATGGTAATTAAAGTCCCACGGCCTGTGATTGCAACTGTCATTACTTGTAGTCTCGCTACGGACAGATGTGGAAATATAATAAAGGTACATAAGCATAAGTGTAAAATTTGCATAAATCATTTTATGTAACAAGTGATACGATTATGTTACTCTGTGTCCTTTTAAATTGTAAAAAAAGGAACTCAAACATAAGAAACACAATTGGGTAGTTTAAAAAGTATTGCAGATCGTGTAAACAAATTGAATATTTTGTTTGTCAAAATTTTCAGTTTTCAATTTTAATTCTCTAGATAGATCTTATCTTGATTGAGGATTCATTACGCTCGCGTTTCAACCATCTCACTTATGCGTACAGAAGAAAACTCAACTTATACGTCACGCAACACGTCATCCACAATATCACCTAGTAGGTACATATTATTTCGGTGGTGGCATTTCTCCCCCGTCGACAGCCATCGGCGCTCGACTGCGGCGCAGCAGTAGCTACTTTCAAACGCGGCGCAAACGCACGCTTCAAGCCTAGAGAACTCTCGGCTATTTTACAGTGCTGTGACAGTGATGCTCAGTGTTTAGATTAGACTGTGGTTATGTATGTACGGACTTTTCGGGGTGTTACCATGAAAGGTGAGTTTTTTTGGTGACAGTTAAATTGTAACTAATTAAATTAAATTAAAAATTAATGATTTAAAAAAGTAAAGTCACACCTAAATATGCTAATTGATTTCGACTTATCATTGATCATACACACAGTGTCATTAATTTGATATTAATCATCTGGTAAATTGCAACTGTCAAATAAAAATATTTTCAGGTGGAATATTTTCTTCTTTCAGGAACTATTTCACGATATTTCATGAATAACTTTTTAAATTGTAAAGGCTTTTCATGTAATAGTGCAATCTATGTTAATATGGTATCTAAAATTAGAAAAAGCTTGCTCTATAGAGGTATTTGCAAAAATAATTATATATTGCCGAAAATTACTCAAAAAAAGTTAACAAAATTACACCTTAGATACTATGTAATTTAATATTCAACACGAGTAATCAAACAGCTCATAAGTAGCATTTACTAAGAAATGTAGTAAAAAAGAGGAACAGGACACGCTTGATATAATCGGATGCGCAGCCGCAGCCCCGTTAGAGATAAGTAGTGCGTCCCACCACACCGGTTGCAGACCTGTACCTATCTAGATCTCGTCACACATATGTTTAGAAAAGTGGACTTTTCACACACATAAGGATATGTTCAGATCTTTGACTTGTTATTGATAAAATTGCTACGTAAATATAAGAAGGTGCTTATTTAATTTCTGACACCCAAATAATAAACAAAAACTTGATACATTTAAACACATGTTGACTAACAGCGAGCGACTCAAATTATTTACAATTTTTTTGATGACTAAACGTTTGAGCATGCCAAGTTTATTGCCTAGTACATATTTGGCATACCTCCTGAAACATGAAGATAATCTTAAGATTATGTTAACTGCAACCGCCTTAAGGGGGCGGTTAATTAAGGTTTAAACGAAACGGTCATTTTAAAGACCTTTTGTGCAAGTGGAGTCAGTCTTTATTAACTTTATTATTTCTGTTAGGTACTGTTGTCGAGGAACTCATTACAATACAAGAGCAGTCAGCAGAATTGTCTTATCTTACAAAAAGTAGAAAGCACAACGTGATCGATTACTCAGTTTCACTTTTATTATTTAGCCGGCTTTACAAAGAAGCCATTTCCACCAATTGTTTACTTGGCGATTTGCAAACATTATTTTGTACTTTCCAAAAGTAGGAGGCTGTTTTTAATCAGTATATTAGGTTGGGGAAAAAGTTTCTTCGTATTTTATATGAAAATTCAAAAAGTTTTTTTTTATAGTTTATTTACATTTGACTAAAGTATGTAGGTGCCATTTTGTTCCATAACTTTTTGCCATCTTGTTGGTAGTGACATGATCCCATTGCTGTAAAAATTTTGAGGCTTCTGATCGAAAAACTGCGACAAGTGGTTTTGGCAGTCCTCTCGTGATGTTAACCTGACACTGCCTAAGGAATTCTGCAGAGACCGAAACAGATGAAAATCTGAAGGTGCAAGGTCAGGACTATACGGCGGATGCATTAATACCTCCCAGCCAAACTCTCGTAATTTTTGCTGAGTGGGTAAAGATGTGTGAGGTCTAGCGTTGTCATGGTGAAAAACCACACCCCTTCTGTTGATCAATTCTGGCCGCTTTCTCTCAATTTTTTGCTTCAATCTCATCAATTGTTCGCAATACAGTTCTGAATCGATGGTCCTGCCTGGCGGTAACAGCTCATAATGAATGATGCCCTTCCAATCCCACCATACACACAGCATTACCTTGTTGCGAGTTAACCCGGGTTTTGCCACAGTCTGTGAAGCTTGACCGGCCTTTGACCACGATCTTTTTCGCACGTTCTTGTCGTATGTGATCCACTTTTCATCACCAGTTATCAGCTTTTTCAAAAATGGTACGGTTTCATTACGTCGTAATAAAGAATCACAAATGAGTACACGGTTCATTAGGTTTCTTTCAGTGAGCTCATGAGGCACCCAAATATCGAGCTTTTTAGTGTACCCAGCTTTATTCAAATGAGTCAAAACCGTTTTGTGGTCAATTGCCAGTTCTTCAGCTACATCGTAACTACTAATATGCCGATCTTGCTCCACTTTTTCAAAAATGGCATCAATTTTGTCCGTAACAGGGCGACCAGAGCAAGATGCATCTTTGATATCAAAATTTCCGGCTTGAAAACGCTTAAACCAAACTTGCGCTACTCTCACAGATACTGCATTAGGTCCATAAACATCACAAATTTTTTTCGCGGCTTGAGTTGCATTTTTACCTTTTTTATAGTAAAATTTTAAAATGTATCGAATTTCTTCTTTAGATTCACTCATTTTAACAACAACAATAACAAATGAAAATCACACAAATTCCTAATTTGAATTTGGAAGTGCCTTCTTTAAAATTAAAACTTTTTAATGATACCAAAACCAGCCAGATACAAATGGTATAGCCAAAGAGATTTTAATACAAGTTCATACATACTATATGCGAAAAGACTTTTTCCCCAACCTATTATTTTAATCTTAATTAGCCATCAGTGTCCCGCTGCTCGGCAAAGCCCTCTCTCCTCTTCTTCCACGATTCTCTATCCTGGGCCGCCTCTGCCAAGACATCCGAGGTGTCCAGCTCATCTCGCCACCTTTTTTGGTCTGTCGCGAAGTCTTTTGGCGGTAGCCATTGGATTGCTGTAGTTACCCAGAAATCGTTCGGCATGCGGCAGACGTGAACAGCCCAAACCCACTTTAGCCTGGCAGCTGTCTATACCACCTCGTCTTTAATACGATTCATAAAACTATAGGAATCGTTAGTTACCGTTCTCCCCCTTGTTCTCTTTTTTAATATGCAGTTTCTGACATAAACCAATAGGCAATGATTTACGGTTATAAAACTTAGTCATTAGAACTGTAGGAGGCGAGTTTAATAATTATTTACTTTTTATCAATTGCTCAATCAATAACTGTTCGTAAATAATAGAGACTACTTATTATACAATATTATCAGGAAGAAAATCTAATGATACGTGAAATAGTAACAAATTACAAATGTATTAGATTTCATTACAACACTGCTACCCTTATGTCATACAGCAATCGATAAATAAATCGATGATCGACGATCAAAATGTATATGACATAAGAATCGATCAGAATTCGTAATCTAAAAATAATGAATTTTGAGAAATCCTATTTAATAGAAATTGATTGAATTACTAATACTAATTTTACATGTTAGCTGATGTTATATCTGTACTACTTTTATTAAAAGTTGCGTAGTTAAGTAATGCAGTTGTAAACATAAAATATCTGAAGGCACTACATTTCCGACCCCTCGCGAAATTATGCATTTAGTGTCAACTTTTTGCTTATCAATCCTTGAAGAATGTCATATGGTTTTAAAATATTGACAAAGAATAGATAAATGTACTATGTCTATACATAATAAATTATTCAAAGGGATGATCCAAATAAACCTCAATTCAAACAAGTCTAAAACCTAGAAACTTCAAACATTCTGCTTTCTAATAGCATACCTACTTAGTAAGATTATGTTTCCTGGCAATACCATCCACCTTCCGTGGTATTACTCCTGTATTTAACTGCGTCATGTTAACCACTATAATTGCAGCCATAAGCACCATAAGTGACCAACACATAGTTTAAAGTAAAGTGGTGCAAATTGTTTGTTACCTAATTGACGCTATTCCTAGATACCTAATTGATACCTCTTTTAATCTTCCTAGATATTTTCTTGACAAAGACGCGTAACGATAACTCCCAGATTTGAGGAAGAGGTACATAATATGATATTATTGTTTGTGAACACGTAATAAAAAATCATTTTTTTTGTAAAACATTCTATGGAATTTCAATGCAAGCAAAAAAAATTCATGGCATCACGAGTTGCCATACAAAAGACATAAACGCGGTCGCGCTTCAACACGCTTTTTATTGAAATTTATGGCTACAAACAATGTAAATAGCGAATCGAAAGATGTATCTTAGGTATTTTTTATTTTAGTGAGCTTAAAGAAGTAAGTAAAAAACACTTTTTATTTCACATTTACAACTTTTATGAAAAAACATGGTTAGGCAACATGAATTTTCGATGGTTCTGTAACAACGGCTTTACATTAGTTCCATCTGTTTAACAATTTACAAGCAAACGCTGTAAATAGTAATAAAAGGTGTTCATTGTGGACTTTCGTAGAAAACTCAATTTTCTACGGTGGCCGCACACGTAGGTACATGCAAGTATCTTGATCTAACTACGTTACTACGTTGTATGGTCTCGTAGTTACACCTATCTTACGTGTTGTACAATTGTACATTCGGAAACGTAGTTTTGTAACTTATAATTGTTTGGCATTACGTGGAAGTTTTTAAATACGACTCACATACCTAGTTACTATTATGTGAATGTTATCAGATACTCGTAATAAATGCGAATCTTACGTGTAGGAAAACAATGTATTTTAACCTTTTAACAGCACAGTTTCATAATCGAGAAACAGGCGAGACTAATCATAGACATCAAATTAATAGAATTTTAATTAAAAGCTTTTATTTATTAATAATTTACAATTGAAATTTAAAAAAATGTTTCTGAGCTTTACCTTACTCTACAAATAATAACACTTAGATTTTTCATCATAAATAGATTAGAATAAAATACGTTTATTGCAAGTCACAAGTTAGCCAAATTAATTCTACCAAATATAGTCAAATTTTCCCCGCGAACTGTACAAACCATACACCACGCGATGTTAATCTAACTAAATACTCGAATCGCTCCTTTTTCGACTTCTAATTAACTTTCTCCTCAAAGCCCACTGCGTAGGGCACACGTCCACCATAATTGTTTTACGACTGTGTTGTTCAATATTGCGTCACTAACTGCCTACTGCTTTTTTATTTAGGCATGGTTATTACTGCACCAAGAAAGGTTATCGTACGTTTTTACGTGGACTTATGACAAAAAGTAGATATCTTAAAATAAATGTATTAAAATTCCTTGCCAAAGTCGTTCAGCTAATTGAGCATTTTGTTTAAAAAGTTAATAAAATAATTTCACAATACGATCCACATTCCACAGGAAAAGTGATTCAGTTTCAGAAGTAACTTTAGCTGTTTTTTATGTCGGAAGTCTTCCTGTTACACCCTGTTTAAAATCAAACTTATTCCAATTACCCTGTCTATTCGCAACTTCGATCAAGTAACATATCGCCATCAATCAAGTCAATCAAGATCGGACAGTGCAACTCTCAATTCCGATTTCTATTTGTGAAACAGTAAATCCAACACTTTTACTGGATCTGTAAGAACCGTTTTCAATTACACTTTCTATAACATTTCGATTTTGAAAATTTGATAACGCACATAAAAATAGGTATTAAACATGAAGTCCAGCAAAATTCGTTTAACTAACGTACGCATAGGTCTGTTTATCGTTATCAAAAAGCAAAGGCTACATACCCGTAAGAAATATGAAAATCCGATTCATGACACGAATTCCATTATATTTTAGGTTCCCTTTTAACAAAGGCTCTATGCTTCTGACATCATATCCGAACAGTTTATCATCTCAATTTGATATACAATTTGATTTCTATCTACTTACTGCGATGTAAATTGGAATTTGGAAGTGAATAAGTAGCAGGTGTTTGTGTAAGTAACACATCATCGATTGGGTTATCATTATCACGAAACGAACCAATATGTAACAGCAAAAAAAAACCAATCAAAACAAAAGAAAGTGTTCTTAGTCAACATCGATGGCCGTAAAAGGTGCACATTGCCATGAAAGCAAAGTGAATGAAAGTGAAGTGAAGACATGGACAGCATTCGCGAAGGTCACGGGCGCTGAATGGCAATGAATTTGGATAGCATTTGTTATGCGAATTGGGTGCCAATGGAGGAATGAAAAGCAAAGTTGATTGACCTCGAGAAAGAATCCTTATTTTAATATTAAGTCTATTTAAAGCCTTCGTCTTTTTATTTATTGAATACTCTTTAAAAGCTGTAGAGACAATCAAATGTTTGCGCATAATAAAACAGACGATTTTCAAAAGATTTGTCTCACGGAAAAGGAAGCAAACTAAGCTCAATGACAAGTCATTTACATACACAACATATACTTACGCATTGCACTTTTACTACAAGCTGAGCTACAATAGCCAATTTACCACAATAGACCGTTCTCACGGGCAAGTCGATGCAATGGCAGTTTTTATTGGATATCGAAAGCGATGGTTTTATACTATGACAATAAACCGTTTACAAAGGTTAACGGACTAATAAGAAGTTGCAAAAAAGTGCAATCATCATCGTCGCTAATAATAATCACTTCTTGTTGACCTTCACTTCTTTTGTGCAACGCGAGCGAAATTTTAAAAAGTTTATAACATGTTACACGCTTGTTACCGGTGTATTGTTGAATGGTACCTAGGTTCAAAAATGTTCTAGGTTTTGTATTAAATGAACCTTTCACAGATATTTTTATGAATTAGAACCATTACCAGATAAAGTGAAGAAATTCGCCTGTAAAATACAAGATACAAAAAGGATGTTAGATTTTCGATGCGACTTGGATAATGACTGATGATAGAACATTCGATTTAAAATTTTCCGTAGGTATTTCCCGCCTTGCTTGGCAAAATATTTTCCATAACATTACACAACACTTGTTTACTAAACTTTGTTGACATTTCAGTATTTTCTCACAATTAACGCATTAGTTGCATATAACATTTTAATACGATGCGTCCACGGTACCTATATCTGTTATGTAAAAATTAATAACAGGTGTTTCTTTTGACTTTTTGCAAACCATTCATAACTATTTGAATAGAAGGCGGCAATTATACGGGTGTGCATAAATCTTCGAAACTCTTAGTTGATTTGTTATTGATTTAACTATTAAAGTAAAAAAAAACACAAGAAACTCGTACTGTATCCGTTATTATGTTATCTTTTTTCTTTCAATGAAATGCGTCATTATTCAGCAGAATACTTTTTTTGCTATTTGGCATTTATTTTCATTGTAAATTACGAATAAAAGATAAAAAAGTTGCAAGTATGACTAATGATAAAGTAGTTAGTATAAAATATGATTTAGTGGGCTGAGGTGAGACGTCGTAAGTAGGGCGTTAAGCTCTCTAACAATTTAATAACTGCGCGAGAGTTCACTGTCACCACTAGTACGGATATGGACGGATATGTGTACGATTCTATGGGTATTATTACTATTTTTTAAATGCTACTATGAAAAAAACTGTTACAAACGCTTTACTCCTTTTTTTAAATAGGAGACGTCCGCGTCTGTCTGCGACACCCTATACTTAGGAATCAATAGAAAGATAATCCTTTACAAAATGATCGAACGAGGAGCGTAGGAGCAGAATCTAATTTTGGTACGAATATATCATACAACATACAGTTTAAATGGGTAAGTTATGTTATAACAAGTACATTAAAACTCACTACTCATTTTTCATTCATATTCGCAATTATTTTCTGGATATTACCCACTACACATAACGTAGTCTTACAACTCTACCGCGCACTGACAGAGCGAAAATAAATTAACATCAAACAAACTGCAATTGTACGCTAATTTATTCAAAAGAATTCAATGTCACGGTGATTTTAGACGTAAAAAGAAATTCTTTGTTATTGGTGCTGTGCGTAAGTTTCTACAGTTATTTTTTGTAAATAGAAAATGTAATTTGAATGTTTGATACTTTTGCCATTCATGTTAGGTAATAAGATACCTGTTTCTATAAGTAGGTAGGTACTTATATGTCCAGTATGTATTGCTGTAGTAAGTGTTGGTGTTTCTTTGATAAATAAATAAATAAATAAACTGCGGTATGGTTCCTCAAGGTAGTATAACAAAGTATTCCGTGCCTTAAGTGTCCAAAATTACCGTATACTATAGACATTTTACAAATCCTTAATACTGCAATCAAGGTACTTACTCACGTAGTGTCCGTAGGTTACCGCTACGGACAATTAATTTCAATTTACATGTATCCCATTTAAAAGTTACATCTCATCAATTTAATACAATACTTACATTGTAAATGACTTGTAGAGACAAAGACCGAACAAAATGGCTTTGTTTACTTCGCGTGTTCTTAATGGATTAGATAGCTGTGTCGTCGAAAGCTTAATTTAATATGACAAAGACGTCCACTAATACCTTTAATTTTACGCATAATAAGTATTTACTAACTTTTTACAAAAGTTATCTCATTTTGAAAGTGAAGTTTATACCTACGGCATAAGTTTGATAGATTATATCTAGGACAGGATTTATGCAGACAGGGCGTAGTGTACCGACTACAGAAACTTTTCTCAAACATTTGACGATAAAAACTAGATACCTGCTTAATCAAATTGGTTTACAGTTGAAGGATTTGAATATCCATAATTAGATTGTCTTCTAAAAGTAGAGTGTGAAAGGAAATGTTTTTGTTCATGGCCTTGTTCTTTGAAACTAGTTTACACCATTTAAGAAAAAATACGCTATTTATAATAGCTAACTGAACTTCAAGTTTAAACACATTTTAGCAAAACTAAGTAGGAACATGATTTACGAGAGATCTTTTCTGCAGTCTTATTTATATCAAGAAAACAATAAACCAAGAATCAACCGACATAAACTTCAGAAACAGATGACAGACGGACAAGCAAACTATGAATACTTAGAATATCCGAGCCGGAACAGATTGGCGGGAAATCGTCGCGATCACTTCCCATAAAATTAATACGTACCAGTTTCTAGTGCGCTACGGTTGTACACGAAAATCGAAAGTGAAACCGCTAATTTTGAAACTTTGCAAGGTGCTGCAAATTATGGGTGGCCTGTAGGTACTTAGCTGGAGGCTATGAGCGGTATTTTATGAATTGTTTCCTTATTTAAGTTACAAGTGAAATTATTATTGTGATTGTGCTGAGCATTTTTAAAACTCCTACCAAATGTTTTACTAACATCTACACTAACTGCAAGCCTTACGTAAGATTTGACAATGAACGAACTAAGACGGATATTAGTAAATATCCGAAAAAAATATTGGATAACCAGTAAAATGCACTTGTAGAGTTGTAATACTCCTGGAAACGTTTGAAATAATGTTCTCATTTCATAAATATATGTTAGTAATGAAGCATTATATAAAATCAATGTATAAATTCCAAATTAATTCCAATACAATTAATATTTACAACAAAATGCATCTAAGTCACGTTACTCCAAGACTAAACCATATGCATAATAAAATAGTAATAAATTTTCAGTGCACTAACCTACGATTGGCTGAAGAATAACCACTTTTATTTTCATGAAAATAAAGTGCTTTTTTATCTGAACATGATATCTACGGCAGGGGTGTGAAACCATCCATTTTTATAAGTAGCCAGTCTTGTAAGTAATTAAGAAAAGTAAGTTATTTCAAATAAAATCTCAGGAGTTCATTTGAGAGCTCCAAATAGTCATTAAAATATTATATTTTTGTAATATTTCAATACGTTTAATATAAGATAAATTACAAGTACTTCTGTTAAGTAACGTTATAGCTGCTAAATCTTAGAAAACTAAATAACAAAATATCACTAGAACACCCAACCTTCAACCAAATTGAAACCAAACCTACCAAAAGTTATAAATCCCTACACTTATAATATGCGGTGTGCTCTCTCAAGCAAGATGGAGGCATAAAAATGCGGCGCGGAGTTTTCTCGGCGCGAATAGCTGAAGTGAAACGTTTACGCTCAGTGGGCACACGAACAGATGAGCTAATTAGCACGTGGTGGTGGCTCACGGGAGAGGAATGTCCTTCGCATTGGGTGGAGATGAGATTACAGAAATGTAAAGCCGGATGATGCTCTGCAGGTCGAAAGCATTTCATTTGTTAGACTGTTTGCGGTTAATGTGAAATTCAAGAAATGGGTTGAATGCTGAAATTTTCATGGACCCAAAACTGTCACATTATCTCAAAATATGCACCTTTTTGTTTCCTATTCCTCCACTGTTTATAGGTTTATATATGCTTAAAAGTTATTCACGAATTCCCAAATCATTTGCAACTGTGTAATAAATTACATGTTTCTCGTGACATCACGACAGAATGTTCGAAGAATCTCAATCATTGTACCGTTACATTGAAATATGTATTGAGAAACAATTTAAAACTATAATTACTTATATTACACGATTGAGTAGTTACTTGCTAACCAATTTCGGTGTCTCAATAGATTTTCTTACTTTTTTATCATTATTTATTGTCTCACGCAAAACCGACGCATACACACAAGTTAAAAGATCATTCCACTCGACGTTACGTGTAAAGAATTTTCTCTTTTCTATTCACGTTTTAGTAAAATGTTTGTTTTGGAATCGGATTATCACGAACTTGATTGAACGGCCGGTGATCGGCTCGGAAAATCTTATGTAAATCTATGCAAATATGTATTTTCCAAGAGTTGAACGAATTGAATAGGTAAAATTGTTAATTTATTGCGTTACGCTGCCGTCTGTTTTAAGGAAATTCATTGAAATTTGCAATTCACAGATATGTAAAATGTATGTAAATTGTAAACTGAGTTGATTACACTTTTGTTTTTCTTTTTTCTTGTTAGAGATACTTTTGTTAAAAGATTTACAAGCTTAACTTAAACAAAAGAGGGAAATATTTTGCTTTAACCTCGCGCGAGACATTCTCCATAGAAATGTCAAGTTTCTTGGCAATATAATTTAGTATATTTTCAAAAACATGATGGTAATAACCCAGAAACTAAGAAACCGACCTTAGCCATCTCTCTCGCCTACATTTCAGTTGTCAACTTGTCACCTGCCTTATTGTTTAAAAGCCGAACATGCTCTGATTACTTTGACCCTAATACTTACATTTAGTTTATTTTTATTTGCTCAATGTTAAACTCGATGCTCTTCTTATTTATAGGCCTACTTTATTTCTCTTTGGAAAGATACAGCTACAAAATACTTGGACAGTCGTAACTGTTTTATATTATTTAAATAGGCGTCAACACTATTTGTTTTTTTTTTATTGGCTTAGTTCAACATTATTTTATAAAGTAAGTATTTAATTAAAACCGTTCGGAACCCAGCGTCAATTCTGATGGACGGGGTATACTTCTTCTATACTTCCAATATATGAGCTGGGTTTGAAAATAAATAAATATTAAAAGTGAACACTTCTGATGTCCTGAAGGAAAAACTTTCAGCTGTAGTACTTACTTACAGTACAGCAAGGTACATAAGTTGACGTGTACTTCCCACAAACACCTTTGTCCTCAAGTTCGGAAGCTATTGAGCCCATTGTACTTGTTTACGTCACGGTGTTCGTGTCCGCTGACACCGCTCGTTTCATATTCACTTTATGTTCTACTTACTTTGATATCATAATGCACGGAAAAGCTATTTTGTAGCTCGTAACGCGTAGAACCATTCAATTCCACTCGAACGGAAAAACGATTCAGATTCATCAATTGTTTATTTAGATGATTGTCCCTAGCGATTTAAAAGATACATAGGTATGTTCGATATAGATAGGTATTAAGTGTTATTGTTGTTTAATCCAAAAGATAAGTTCCCCAATACGTCGAAATTGATTTATTTTGTAAGTAGGTACACGGTTCTGCAATTTTTTATTATATCTATTAATATTATTGGTACGTATCAGATAGGTATATATTTTTGTGAAAGACTTATGTGTCCGTATTTTACTAAAAGCCTGTATTAGAAGATACCTACTGGAAGATTAGCCACCAAGTGTACGTACCTTCTTAGATATGTACCTACGCAATTATGTTTCCTTATTATATCATAGAGGAACGAGACAGGAAACATAAAAATATCGCACTACGAATTATGTCATAACAGGGACATTGTCATGGTGTTGCCACTTTCACTTCTTAAAACGGACACCATAAAATTATAAATCAACGCTAACATAATAATTTCTTACGTGAGTGAAATAGCTCAGTTTATGACGTCATTAAATTAGCTATAAAATTTAACTACAGCCACTAACAGCACATTTTATTGACTAACTGTAATAAGTAAGTTATTAAGTTATTTATTACAAGTTATATTCATCTAGCTAGAATAATAATTATATATTACAATTAGTAGTAGTTACAATTATTAGATTTTAAAATACGATAAAAAGTATGTGTTTTAAACAAAAATCGCAATAAATATAAAACATTAGAAAAGTAAGTAGGTAAATGAATTTCTTCAAGTTTTTCTACATGATTAGAGCATACTTAGAGCCTTTATCAAAATCTTTTGTCACGTATTTCGGGACTATATTGTATATTTTGCAAAAGCTAACTACAAAAGTAGTTTATAAATCATATTATTATGTAAAGTGGTGCGAACCATGTTCTGTTTCTCACATTATAACCCGGACCTGTCACAACTCTACGAAGGGACTATACAAATCTAGTTATGTGGACAGTTTTTTGTCATCGAATTGATTATGCAGAGACGAACTCAGTTTTCTTTTAAAGCTATCATGGTCTTTAGATAATACTTTTCTAATCTGTGATAGTACATATCGAAGAGTGAGTTTACTAATTTCTTTTTTATTACCTAAATTCTAAGGTTTTATCTATATTAATTGTTTATTTTTTATGTTTGGATTTTATAAATCTTCTTTAAGCAAGGCGTTTAAATCAAACACATCCGGATAAAAAGTTCTTTATAAAGTGTAGGTACCCCAGATATTAAGTTTAAATTTGAAATATCCAAAATAAAATAAGACAATTAAAACTAATACTAGAATTACTTTATTCTTGACATCGATCCAACCTAGATCCACTCCTGCGCATCATGCTAGTCACGTACACGCAACCGTAGAAAGTGATACCATACTGTACGCACTTACCATGATTAGTGGCTTTTCATCGAGTTTCCATACTTTAGCACACTCGGGAATGTTACGCGAGAAAAACGTGGTAAGGGTTACAATAATGAGGGAATGAAAAGAATTATTACGTCATTGCAAAAACTTAGACAGTGAATTAACATTGATTGGATCTCTAACACGTAACACGGAAATGCTGTTCTTAGTGATGTCATACGAGTGAGTATGTGTCATTTATCATTAGGCGAAACTACATATATACCTACGAGTAAACTTCCTAATATGATGACCAAAAATCTATACGTTTAGTGAAAGGTACCGGCCATTAATACTTTTCAAAAAGTAAAGTTGTAACTTTAACATAAGTAAGGTACTTAGGTACCTACTTATGTTAAAGTGTGTTTATACGTATAAATGACAGTTCGATAATGAAATAAGTTTTTCTACTTAACTAGTTACCATTAAATTATATACGCAAAAGTAAAGATTTCCAGTAAATTTCCCGGAAATTCAACATACTAAACGTAAAACGAAATTGCATCTTTCATAAAAATGAGAGAGTAGATGAGTCACTGAAGAAAGCAATTTAAAGTTGATTTTATATTTATTTAAAAATTGTTTAACTTAAATAGAAATAGATAAGTGTTTCCTTAGAAAATGAGAACGAGTTAGGGTTAATATTAGTTAGAACAAAATTCCAATGAATATTAGGTTGGGGAAAAAGTTTCTTCGTATTTTATATGAAAATTCAAAAAGTTTTTTTTTATAGTTTATTTACATTTGACTAAAGTATGTAGGTGCCATTTTGTTCCATAACTTTTTGCCATCTTGTTGGTAGTGACATGATCCCATTGCTGTAAAAATTTTGAGGCTTCTGATCGAAAAACTGCGACAAGTGGTTTTGGCAGTCCTCTCGTGATGTTAACCTGACACTGCCTAAGGAATTCTGCAGAGACCGAAACAGATGAAAATCTGAAGGTGCAAGGTCAGGACTATACGGCGGATGCATTAATACCTCCCAGCCAAACTCTCGTAATTTTTGCTGAGTGGCTAAAGATGTGTGAGGTCTAGCGTTGTCATGGTGAAAAACCACACCCCTTCTGTTGATCAATTCTGGCCGCTTTCTCTCAATTTTTTGCTTCAATCTCATCAATTGTTCGCAATACAGTTCTGAATCGATGGTCCTGCCTGGCGGTAACAGCTCATAATGAATGATGCCCTTCCAATCCCACCATACACACAGCATTACCTTGTTGCGAGTTAACCCGGGTTTTGCCACAGTCTGTGAAGCTTGACCGGCCTTTGACCACGATCTTTTTCGCACGTTCTTGTCGTATGTGATCCACTTTTCATCACCAGTTATCAGCTTTTTCAAAAATGGTACGGTTTCATTACGTCGTAATAAAGAATCACATGAGTACACGGTTCATTAGGTTTCTTTCAGTGAGCTCATGAGGCACCCAAATATCGAGCTTTTTAGTGTACCCAGCTTTATTCAAATGAGTCAAAACCGTTTTGTGGTCAATTGCCAGTTCTTCAGCTACATCGTAACTACTAATATGCCGATCTTGCTCCACTTTTTCAAAAATGGCATCAATTTTGTCCGTAACAGGGCGACCAGAGCGAGATGCATCTTTGATATCAAAATTTCCGGCTTGAAAACGCTTAAACCAAACTTGCGCTACTCTCACAGATACTGCATTAGGTCCATAAACATCACAAATTTTTTTCGCGGCTTGAGTTGCATTTTTACCTTTTTTATAGTAAAATTTTAAAATGTATCGAATTTCTTCTTTAGATTCACTCATTTTAACAACAACAATAACAAATGAAAATCACACAAATTCCTAATTTGAATTTGGAAGTGCCTTCTTTAAAATTAAAACTTTTTAATGATACCAAAACCAGCCAGATACAAATGGTATAGCCAAAGAGATTTTAATACAAGTTCATACATACTATATGCGAAAAGACTTTTTCCCCAACCTATTATATTGCCAGAACAAAAGGTAATAAAAGATAAAAAAAGAATAAAAAATAAAGAAGATAAAAAACAAAACAACACTGAATTTTATAATAGCAAGCTCAATAATACCTAAGCAGGTAGTATTAAGCTATTCTTAAAGTGAATGACACTAATAAAACAAGCCATTTTCCACATGTTAGAGTAATCACAAAACTAAGTATAATGTACATTAAATTACAAGTACTCAGATTTGCTATTGAAAGTGTTGCTTTCTCACCGAGATGGCGTAATAACGGATAATTTAGTTCTATTTGAAATATCTTTTTGTCCACCGCAGCATATGGCCTATTATTTGTAATAGCTGGAGGAATGGAAAGTAACCCGTGAGTATTCAGTTTCAATTACATTGACCGTCAAACTCTAATGTATTGTTTGACGAAAAAGTTTTGATTATAGACATGTTGAAGCGCGGTAATTTTCTTGCGGTGGTGTTTCTTTTAATGTTAGGTTTATTCATTTTTGTAGCCCACTTTTTTCTACAACTTTTTTGAACAATATGGGCAATGAAATTGGAAAATGAAATAATAGTACCTATCTATGGCAGTCATTAGAAAATTATATTCATTACAATGATTTTATACGAGATTGTAAAACGTGACATGCTTTTATTTTCTCGGAATCTGTTAGACTAATCTACAAAAAACTTAAAGTAATTTGTCGGTTTCCTACTACTGAGTAAAAAGAACATAAAATGTGCCAGGTCTTAGTGGAAACCGTTATAAACCATAACTCAGAGAAAATACCTTGAATAACATTTCCTTACGCAAGGGCTGGTAGGTACACTAAAATTATCTAGCTTATATCCAAACCATACCTACCTAATCAATCAACCTGCCTATCATTTATAATCCCAAACATGGTATCATATATCACTACTCGATGCCCTAAAGAAATGAAACCAAATGGTGCATCATTATGTTTATTATAGTACCTCTGTTATTTCATTGGCGTTTAAGACGATTGAGTAAATAACCGCTTTTTTCTGTCCCCAGGGGTGCAGCTATGGCTGACAGGGGTGACGTTACAGACCTTACTGCTCACGGCGAGTTGTGCCAAGCCTCATCGACGGTCCATGGCCAATCAACAGGTAAATAAACCAAAAGTTGGATGAGTAAACGTTGTTCCAAAAGTTTTTTAAAAACATAAGGATGAAGGAAGAGATATAGTTAGAATCCTAAATAAGGTTTGTTAATAAAGGTATTTAAAAGTGCGCGTTAACTAAAACATAAAATAATTTGCTAAGACCGTTGCTAAAATATGTAATTACTAATTTACCATGGCAAGAGTGCCAAGCGAAGAATTTTGGATTTAATTTAAAGAAGACGACTGCCATCTCAAAATGTTGCCTTAATAGCAGCTTAACTCAGTTTTAAACATTTATTAGATAAGGATAATAACTATTTAGAACTTCTTCAATCGGACGTACTAGTAAAATAACCGAATAAATGGTATACTTTCTTTCCAGGCATTACCATTATCAAAAGGAGGCTGGCGACCTGTGGTCGGCTCTAGCGGTCTCGTGTTCAACTACGGGACTGCGCCTTTACACGCCCCGTCATATAAGATCCAAGTACCAGTGATGGACTCGTTCCCTTCCTCCGCACGACCTACCACCGCGAGAGATGGGAGCAAACTGACGTCAATAGCTCAATCCTACAGACCGACTACCCACCGAACAGTTCCCTTAGGTTCTCCCTCCCCCGCTGCCAGTCAGCCAATCAGCTCCTATCTAAATCCTTTCGCTCTCCCCAATAACGGACTAACCCACTACAAATACGTCCAGAACTTCCCAGTAGAGAGTGTCGTCATTAGAAACCCTCATAATCCATACGCTGCCCGTCCAGTTTTCGGGAAACCGTATCCCACGAAGCAACCCTTCGCTTTCAAACAGCCATATCCTTTACAATTAGGAAACGTTCAACAATTCCAATACCAGCTCCCTACATCGAAACCTTTGGATGTATATGCTAAACCAGTCAATGGGTATGCAAAACCTACAGATAACAAGAGCTCTCAGTCTGGCAACACTGAGATCTATAAGACAGAGGTTTTCAAGCTGCCAGATAGCGATACGTCCCAGCAACAGGTCACACAGCAAGTGAAGACAGCTCAGCAATCGCTAGTTACACCCAAAATTCCAGTCAGTCCATACCCGCAGTATCAGTATCAAGACCCTATTTTATCGTCAAGTCTTTTAGGTAAGAATTTAAACAAGTATTAATTGCATGATTATAGTAATTTTTTAACAGAAAAGACTTTAAAAGTAACATTTCTATCTGTTTTACCCCAGGATCATTCGGCTCATTTGGTCTACAGACAGTAAAAGCAAGAGACCCTCAGTTCCCAACAAGAACTACCGCCGCAGCATACTTCTCGCCACAGACCACAAAACAGACCATCTTCAACTCATTTAGCTTCGCACCCAACTTCAAGACCACTCCACAATTCGTGTCAACAACACCCAAGTTACAGACAACCGCTAACCAAATACATTACAGCGCACAATGGAACGATTACAAGGGAGCCGTAACTCAAGTGCCCAAATTCGCAACTCCAGCAAAGATAGACCCTAACAGCAACAAGGGTACCTTTAAACCAAGCCCACAAGATCCTTTCATCACCAAGTTCAACGGAGACTACAGAGTATCCACTTACAACCCCATCATTCAACCAACAACGTTTGCGTACAGTAACTTCCACGATTACAACTACCATACACAGCAAAACGCTCAACTGCAGAACTATTATAACAACAACATCAATCAACAAACTTCTTTCAATGAAGAGAAGAAGAAACAAAAGACACACGCGCAGGACAGCGTCGCGGCTGGAGTGAACCAGCAGTCACAGCAATACGCAAGTCCACCGAAAAAGAACGAAGTAGAAAGCACGCATAATGCTGTTCCATTCCGAGCGACATACGAAGTAACTGAAGGTTACGAAACCGATGAAGTCACCAATGCGTCTCCGCAATCACAATCATGGCCAGTAACACCAGACGGACAAAAAGTAACAGAAGAAGTAGTAACAAATCCTGAGTATGAGATTTATAACAAGCCGACGACGTCCCAACCGGATGTACCCGAAGAATTCGCCATCGTCACTGAAGGCGACAAAGGCTATGAAAACTCTTTGGGTTACGACAACCAGCTCGAAACCCAAAGTAGGCGGCCTCTAGGCGATGACTTCGAACCAATCGGCAAACATAAACTCAAGGACTACTACTATAGAGTGTCGACGCCTGCTTACGATGAACACTCCGGTCGGCGAACAAAGAAGCCCACTGAATCGTCTAAGTATTCAGTTCATGAGGTGTCTACACCGATTGATTCTAATAAGGAGAATAACGAGGCGCTACCAACTCTTCCACCAAATAAACATTTCAAACGACCGAGCTCTCAATCTCAGGAGCCAGTAGATAAGGACAGGATTCGCAAGAGGACAAAGATAAGGAGGCGTCGTCCCCCTCTAGCTAATATCAACCGCGACAAGGAAGATAATACGCGCAGGAATCCAACTTCTAGTACCGAACCGACAGATGTGGAGGAGACGCATACCATAAGACCACGAGTGAGGCCGACACAGTCCAAACCTAACCTAACCACGCCAACAACCAGTGGAGTAGACATCACTACAAGTGCTCTACCAACAATTTCACCGACATCACCGACTATTGTGAAGAAAAAGCTCGTCCATCGCAGACTTTACACTACGACAACAGAAAAACCTGAAACCACGACTCAAGTTCACGAGGCCAGCAAAGATTCTTCCATCATGAAAATCTCAGCGTCATCACGACCGCAGTATCCGAAACTTTCTGCAAACATTTACGAATACAAAACTAGTGAGATCCCTGATTACAGTCACAAGCAAGACGAGAAAGACACCCCTACAAGTGATATCTCAGTCAGTTTGACAGATACTCTTAAAACTAACAGCAAATCAGATAAACCATTTTCTTTCCATAGAGATGCGAAGCCTATGGAAGCTAAACTAGAACCTATAGTAAGAGAAGTAACCACAACCACTGAAGCTGTAAAAGAGAGCAGTGAAAGTAACGAGGTAACTACAACACAACGTAGCGAGCCTGCTTCCAATTCTACCAAGATACTAAGACCCAGATTAAAGAACAAATATGGTAGACCAGGTGGATTCAATGTTAAAGAATACAGAAACCGTTTAAGCTCTACCACTAGCACTGAAAAGCCAGCCGAAAATCAATCTCCAAAACTGAGGTTCCCTAACAGAAGAATACCGATCAGTGAGAACAAACTCACTGACAATGAAAATGGAACTGAAAGAAAGAAGTTCACACCTAAAGACCCGAGACATAAGTTAAACGGCTCAGAAATCAATGAGCAGACTGAGAAAGAAATACATTCGCTAAGACCAAACAGACAGAGACAGCAGACTGTTGAAACCACTGAGGTTCCTACACAGAAGATATCAGCTAGAATCCGCAACGGATCACGGAGACCTAAACCGACTGAAGAAACTCCAGAATCAACGACGCATGCCGTCAGTAAGAGACCTTTAAGAAAGAAAATTAAAGACGCAGACATCGGAGAATCAGTTCAAGATGTATCTGTTACAGACACAACACTAAACTACGATCATAAGAATGATTTAACCTCTGAAAGAACGCGATCGGAAAGCGCTATAATGAAAATTGCTGATAAAAAACATCAGGATCATATAGAGCACCTGTTTGAACATTCTAAAAGAGTATCGGATCTTACATTAGCGGCTAGCAAAGATTACAACACGCCAGGAATGTTCAAGACCGTGTCAGCAAACAGCAGACGAATACCTAATTACTTTACAATAGCTACAGATGATCCGATTCTGCCGATAGAGGCGTTCTTCCCTCAGATCAATCAGAAAAAGGAATCGTAAAGTTCCTGTAAGTTTAGTGTCTCCAAACCAAATTTTCTTTTGACTGCCAAAGCTAACGGAACTATAGAATTCTATAGTTTCATTTTGGTGTCCACATACGAAAGGTAAAGCATTGCTTGGCTATGAAATATAAGTTTCAATTTTTATAATTACAATTTAAAGCATTTATATTTGGAAATATGAAGTATGTGGACACCGCTAAATAAAGTGGTACTCCCACATTTTCTTGGTGACTAACATTTCAACTTAACTTTATATTGTTGGTGCTCATTTTAGTTGTAAGTGAATGACATTTATTATACGGTGATACGTTCGAACAAGTATTACGTTATGTTTGAGGGCGATCTCTTGCGGGCATTTATGTTGGCGTCTTTGCATGTTTACAATATTTTTTTAAATTAGCATTTGGGTAACTGCGTAGAAATAGTGGCAAAAGTAATTAAATTGCGTAGGGCCCATGTTTTTTTTAAACTATCGTCTGCTACCCAAAGGTGCATAACAAATAGGCTTCATAAATGAGTGTTGCTAGAGCAAAAAAATGTGCTATTTTGCAAAAAAAAATGCTACTTTTAATTCGTTACTTTTCAATATCGTTGACGAATACCTAGCCTATAAAATTGTCTCTAATTGTTAGATACTACATGCAATGACGCCTTAGAGCAAGTTATCGTAGACTGAGCGAATGTGTAGCTATAATCAGCTACTGATGTGTGATGTGTGAATGCAGACTAAATATTTATATAAAATCTTAGTAAATAATTGTGTAAATAAATTTTCTTTATAATATAAAACTTTGTTTTATTTCAGCGTTTATAAATATTATAGTACAACGGGTAGGAATGGCGTATTTAAATAAATACTAACAGTTTAGGAGTCTGCTTGTTTCTTTTGTAGTTTAAACATGCTCTGGATACTTTTGAGTGCTGCTTGATGAATTGATTTGTCTAATTGATCTGTAACAAGAATATACTCAAAGTAATGGCTGTCCACGACATCGTACGCATTTATAGTTTTATCTTGGAAAAATTACAAAACATGTTAAAATAATGCTTATGTGTTATTCTGATGTGCACGCGTTGTGTGATTGTGCAATGTGAAATTCTGATGTGTGATTGCGCAAACTTTACAATGTTATACATTGCAGTTTCATCAAAATCCTTTCAGTAGTTTTTGCGTGAAAGGGTAACAAACCTTTCATACCCCAATCCATCGGCACAAGTATTGCTACTTATGATATTTGTGGGATAATAAGACTTTTTGATACATAACTTCCTTAATTAACCTTTAACTTTAACGTAACTTAAACATAAAATAAACTAAATGATACGTACATATCTTATGTTGTCCTTTGATAGGGAACCTCAGCCGCAGACTGATTGGATTGGAGCAGATAAACACGTACGGACTATCGCTGTCACCGTCCGGGTGTCTGAGAACAACCATACATTAAATAGATTATTTTATATACCTATATATATATCTGTCACGTTTCTTTCCTATCGAGGTAGACAGAGACCACTTGCTACGATCCAAATCCAATTTTCTCGCTTGATCCATATTCATCAGACGCCTCATAAATGTACGTCAGTTTAGGATACTCGTAACTTGGTTTTTCTTCAACAATTCCATTGGTCGAGATACGTTCGCCTACCTAGATAGCTTATTCTAAATATATTAATAGTAGGTATGTAATTAGGACTATGTAACATAATTGTCTCATTGTAGATCCTCGTAGTTCATATAGAGCCTACTGATGTAATTGACCTTCAAAATGATTGAAAGATATTTAATAAAACGTCCTAAAAATGCTTACAGTTTTTGATACTCTTCTTGCGGCAAACAGTCATCTACGTTGACGCAGCCTAGTAGACAACCAGTGGGGTAGAACGACGGGAATACTATGTTCTTTTCTGAAAATACAGCACATGTCTTATAAACTAAAGGATGACTTATTTTGTGGTAAGCACACGTTTTTAGTTACGAATTTGTCATATTCACATTACGTTCCTGGAACTTTCTGTTACCGTAATTTTTTTGTTCAATAATGTAGCAACTGGTTGAAGTCGGACTGGTGCCTCCTATCTTGGGTTTTTTTTATACGAATTTGTTAAATGAAAATTAAAATTGTCATTATGTATAATGTATATGAATAAAAAAAACATCCTATACATAATATGATAGATTACCTGGATAAAACACCCTGTACTGGTTCTCGAGAGCTCTGACCGTGTCATCATCGGGAGGTTTCGCTGTGGAAGCGATCCAGAGACGACCGCGGTGACTTGAGTACCAGGTGCGACCTTCGTGTCTATGGTAGAGAATTCATTAATATGTATATAACAGTGCATTTGGTATTTTAATATTTACGAGTAAATGAGAGATTACTATTAACTATTCTCAATAGATTTGTTTCTCATTAAACGAAAAAGTATTCTCAAGACATTAAACAATGGACAATTACGCTATCTTTATGTATAAACTTGCTGTTGGATATCTTGAATAAATAAATAGATACAATTAACAAATAGAAGTTTTAACAACTAATAAAACTAATTCCTTGGATAGGTAATTTAAGCGGGCTTCTAAGGAAGTAGGAATACGGACGCAGAGCCAGGGTAGTCCGAAAACTTTTATTTCACGGGACCAGTGAAATGCTACTGTGGACAGAACTAACTAAACTGTTAAACAGTTTAACGCAATTAATAGGATTTCAAAAAAGTCACTCAGACAGCGACAACGCCCCACTCTCCCCTGCTCGCACAGGGAAGCGAACGATCATCGAGGGCTGGAGGCAACCGCCACCGCCAATCTCACGCTCAGGACGCCGCGCCACGTCTCCTCATCGTGACGTGTGGTTTCTCACATAGTGTGATACTCGCTTGAAGAGCTTACTATAGAAATGATCCTATGAAGTAAGGTCTTGCCAAAAATTGTCGGGCTCGGATAGTCATTCTCACGGCAAAAATCTTAACACCGCGATGTAGAAATCTGCATGTCAACGGCACAGCGCCATCTAGCGGAATTTTTTGGAACTAAAATATTCGACCACATTCGTGTATAATACACGTGGCCGTGTCGAGGTCAAACATTTGTGTGAAATTGTAAACAATATGACGTCATCGTTGCTTTAATTAAACGTGACAATTCGTTACATCCGAATGATCCATATTCTCTTTCTATTTTTTTTAATTCTTTTAATTATATTTCGCTTTGCTGACGATATTATACTTTTTGCTCCCACGGAAGCGGAACTTGAAACTATGCTCCAACAACTGAGCACGGCAAGCCTTGAGGTTGGACTCACGATGAACCGTTCAAAAACCCAGCTGATGACCAACAGCAAAAGACTTAGGGTTATGGTGGATGGGCAGGTAATGCAATATGTCGATGAGTACATCTACTTGGGCCAGTTAGTCTCCTTCGATAACAGGCAGGAGAAAGAAATTGATCGCCGCATCGAAAACGCCTGGAAGAGCTACTGGTCCATGAAGGAGTTTATGAAGGGAAACCTTCCACTGTCACTCAAACGAAAACTGCCAAATTAAAATGGAGTTGGGCCGGTCATGTTTGTAGAATGCATCCAGATCGTTGGGCCAAAATAACAACTGAATGGGCGCCACTAGATGGTCACAGACGCCGAGGTAGACCTCGAAAAAGATGGAGAGACGATCTGGATACATTTTCACGGGAATGGCGGGACACTACCGGAGACCGTGTTAAATGGAAAGTCGCGGGGGAGGCCTTTGCCCAGCAGTGGGATCTTAATGGCTAACCAAAAAAAATATATTGTATATATATTTTAATGGTAGTAATAGTTAATTTAATATACCTATTTAAATAATAGTTCTATGTTATTGCGTTACGTCTGACCTCTGATCTTCTGGCTCTCGGACTATAATCAGTTAATTCACTAAGTTGGTCCAAAATCATCCTTATTGATTGACCCTAAGTCAAAAGTCAAAATCATTTATTGCGAGTCATATTCATAAACATAGTACTACAAGTAATAGAGATACATGAAACCCTGTTGGGGCACTGCAATTTGAGATGGCAATCTAACAACTTTTAAGCTAGGTACATAAGCTACTTACAACTTGATCCCTTCAACCAACAACGAAGCCCACGGCTGATGCATAGACAGACACTTCCCCGTGTCGCTCATCTCTTGTAACATAGCGTCTTGTACTCGCGACACTGAGGACGTATTGCATCGACCTACTGCCGCCGCGTAACCTTCGCTTTCTACTGATGGGTCGTACTGGAATTATTTTTAAAGATTAATTGTGAAAAAAATATTGAGTTTGAAGCTTTTTTTTTTTAACGTAGCATAGAGGAGACAATTGTATAATACACAAGAAAAGGAATTCAAAGGTGTATATGACATCTACCAATCGGTATCGGGCACTCTGAACAGGACCGGGCGGGAACATACGCTCTTCTTGGTTCGATGTCTCATTTATGCGCTTTGTTCATTTATACATGACCGGAGGCTGTCTGCGACTTCATACGCATTTTATCATAATATCTTTGATTTACACAGTATTTTAAAATGCCAGCTACCGCACTGTAAGATTTCTAGAATTTGTTCAGAGCTTTTTGCGTGAAGAGTAGTAAAAATCATCACATCCATCGAAACGGCACAAACATTGACATGTACCTTTATATTATTTTTTTTATAATATTAGGAAGAAGTGTAGGATGTAGTCTACATGTGAAGAAGTTAGAAGAGGAAAAAAATGTAATATAGTCGTATACCTTCAAAAACGCCGGCACTCCCGGAGCGACATCTCTATCCAGTCCCATTGAAGGCAGCATATCGTTTTGAAAACTAGACACTTTCTTACTCTCCCCTCCATCTGTAATCTCTCTTATCCTATCCAAGTCTACGTGACCGCCTTCGTTCTTTTCTTCTATCACTTGCCGGCCTGGAATGAGACGGTGCGTTTGTGAATTAAGTACCACGAGAATCTACAACCCGTACGAATTAAACTGTGAACTTCACTAGAAAGTTACGTCACCGCGCGAGGTGCACAGTTAAGTCGTACGGGTTTAAAATCATAACGGTGAAAGGTTAAATTAAAATGTTTAACGAAATAGAAATTCAATAATGAAATAAAGCGAAAGAGGTGTGTTTGGATTGTAGCAAGTTGAGGGAAGTGGACTCTGCCTACCGCGATGGGAAAGAGGCGTGATGTATTTATGTATTTAATATAAAGAAATACTAAATAGACTTCGTGATGGCAGTTAATTCTTAGAATAAGATATTTTGGAGCACAGTAGTTGCTGGACTGTTAACAGAAAACATGAGATAAAAAACTGACAGATATTTTATACCAGTCACTATAAAGCGTCATGTTTTACGAAATAGACATAGGTTTATCTGTCAGTTAAATTTAATGTGTAAGTGATGAAATGGGCCTTTAATTACCAAAAGTCCCAACTCCCCCAAAACAACCACTCGAAAATAAACCCAATATCCTTACCAGCAAAATCGAAAGTCATCTTCCGCTGCAGCCGAGACGCATGTTTCTGTTCGTGGACCTCCTGCTGGTACTTCTCCAGTTTCTCCTTCTCTTTAGGGTTCAGCCACACGCTGTTCGTGTTGAAGTAGTCGCTGTCATCGTCTACCACGTGCGAGCGTTTCTCACTGGAACATTGTAAGCAGATTTTTGTTTACTACAAGTCCCGGCAAATATCTAAAGCAAGGACGGCGGATTTTTCAGGATATTTGATACTATGGGGACGTCGAGCTACTACGATTTTAAGGGCAAAAAAAGGTTAAAATCTGATGTTGATTAAGATTTTTCAGGATATTTGATACTATGGGGACGTCGAGCTACTACGATTTTAAGGGCAAAAAAAGGTTAAAATCTGATGTTGATTAAACAATTAAATCTGATATTATAGACCCTTATCTGGTATATTAAGAATAATTTTGGTGGCAATTTTGTAGCTTATATGTATATCTGAGTAATACAAAAGATATATTTTTTTGAGAATATATCTTTATATATTCATATCTATAAAGATATATATGAGAATATATCTTTACGATAAATGCGTACGAAGTCGCGGGGAGGCCCTAGTATAATTATATGATATTATGGAAAACCTGTTCTTTTGGAAATCAAGCAGTTTATTCATCTGTGCGACGGCTGCCTCCCACCCCTCAGGCCGTTCTCTCTCTAGTAAAGACTTCTTCAATTTGGCGCCACTCTTTGTGTTTGATAGTATCTCTTTCTCTTCTTCTGCTGTGTACACCTTTAAATAAGGACAGATATATTTACATGCTGTGGTTATTTATACAAGCATTTTTACATTTGGAAGTCATTTCTTTCAAGTTAAAATTGATGTGATTGTTCAAGGTCACTAGAACATACTCATTTCAGTGTATGTTACTGATTTAAAGAAAACAGAAAAAACCTTTAAAGATTTTGCATCTATTCCAATTTCGTTTGTCATTCATCCTGCTCTCTCCTATATCATATTCACATCAATTAGTCACTCTCTTTCTCTCTCATTTCGCATAGACCATACATACACCAATATAGTAAGGTAGGAACTTCTCACCAAGCTGCCACAAAACAGACAAGGCCCAGAGCCCTCCTGCGTACAAACAATCCGTCCACATTCAAGGCAGTTGTTAATTAACTCGTGGACGTTAGCTTCACAGTCACAACGGTGGCGACCTGAAATATACCACATTTGTAAAGTTAGTTTATTAAAATATGTGACAGGAATAAAAATATGGACTCAGGATTGACAGAGAGTTAATAATCCCACTATTAACAGATAAATGAAGTTGGGTCAACAAAAATAAGTATATATAATATTCCCTTTAGAGATGAAGAAATAATAAAATGAAAGCTTATAAATTACTTCTCAAAAATATAATTGAAACACCTAAGTAATTTTAATCTTGGATATTAGTAGGAAACCCTAAATGTAGATGAAGACTCTGTAGAATTCTAAAAGGATTATCATCATAATTGACTAGACTCTTGTCAGTGAAATGTCCACTGTGTCCACCATTTAGATCTATCCTCTACCAAAAGGATATAGGTATTTATAAATATCACCTTTTAAAAACACAACTTGAGCCTTCTCCCCCTCTTTAGAATAGAAGTTGACATATTTAGTCTTCTTCTTTTTGCCATCTGCTTCCGGTTCATTTGGAGGTTCTACTTGCTGAGGTTCCACAGACACAAAGTCTGGTTGTTGCTGCTTAGGCTTTGATATCTTCTTTTTCTGACGAGGCCCTGGATTTGCTGGAAATATTTTTAATTGAAAAAAAAATTTGCAACACGGTTATAGTTGTAGTTTTTTGCTACAGTTGCTTATAAAAACTAATAGGTAAGTATATTGTCGTCTTGATTATGACACTTGTTATTTAATTATTTATAAATTAAGAAAATAAGCATCCACATACAAGATTTTTGCTATATTACTATTTCTAAATTCATTTTATAGTATTTTGTGCAATTCTTTGGATGTGAAAAATAATATATTACAATGAACCATCTTATCTTTTTACCATAACATACAAAATATTGCACAATGATTGGTTAATTTTAAACCAAAAACAATCTTGCTTAATCAATAAGAAAATTAACATATTTACACATTGTATTTACCTCTATTGCTTGGAAATCTCCTTTTAGAAAATTCTATGAAGAAATTCTTGTGCTGAGGGTTTTCAAAGTCTAGTAAAGTTTTCATATAATCATTGAAATCTGGCTCCTTTTCTATGGACATAATGTACCTGAAAATGTAGCATTGAAATGTGGTTTTTTCAAGTTACTTTTATATTATATTCAAGAATAAGTATGTTATCGTAGAATTTAAACTCATAAAAAGAAAATAAACAGGAAGATATATAAACAGGAAGGAAGAAGAAAAATGTTAATAGCTACGAAACTCACTGGACCATGTCTTCAGGGACTTCAAAGCCCAAAACTTTGGAAAGATTCTCACTGATCCACGGTTCCATATTTACGAATTATGTTGTTTTAGCGTATTTCACACACAAAAACTCGAATTTAATTCTAAACACGCACCACTTTGGCAAAGTTTTGTCAGCTGTTTTTGACAGGTATGATGACGTTTCATTTTGTATCTTTTATCACAGGTATTGGCAAGGGTAATTGATTCGTATGTGCTATATTGAATTTTATAGTGCCATTCATATAAAAACATGTGTTTGTCACGTTTTTGTCTTGTTGTTTTGTAACAAAATACAAGATTTTAAATTTGTTTTGATTTTTTGGTAGGGTTTTTTTTATTTTACTGGTCACACTAAAACTAAAGCTATCTGTCAATGTCAAAGTAATTTTTCAGCCAGGTACCTATCCTATTTATTTCGAATTGGTTTTCTATTTTCAAAAAGATAAAGGTATATTTATAGTGCTGGCTTAGAATCTAATAAATTATTCTTTACATAGAAATTATTTTTCTTCGTGCATTAAAGTCAAATAAACGAAAAATGAAAAAGTGTTTGTTGTTTACGTAATTTTCTAACCTATTGGAAGATAGCTTTGTTATTGCATACATTTAATCACTTTCTTCTATTTCAGGGTGAAAGATGTCGATCTCACCATACTTTCGGTCTCCTTTCACCGATTTGACTGGTGGCATAGTGTCCCACCAGATGTTGGGTAAATGTCAGAAAGAGGAGATGCGTTATATGGAATGCCTGGAGGTGTATGGCTTGGACCGCGGAAAGGTCAAGTGCTCCCACTTATTCGGCGACTTCCATGAATGTCAGACAATGACTTTGCAGTTCAAGAGATTCATGGTAAGTATTTCGAAGTATACATCTTTCCTTTACTGAATTGGTACGACATCAAAGGTTGTTAACATGCACTGTTGTAAACTTTACTCTTTTTTAAATAACTGATTCTGGATAATAAGAAACCCATTGACGGATAAAAACCAGTGTCCAGATACCTTTTAATAATTTGCTATTATAAAAAGTAAAAAATATTCATATCTTTTTTAGTGATAAGGCCGCCTTTGCGCACAATGTTTTAGTTTTAAGTTTTATTTGTATTTCTTTGTGTGCAATAAACAATTTATATCTATCTATCTATCTTTTTGACCAGTATCACACATCACTTCACCTACTGAAACACTGACTGCAGTAAGTTAATAACTTGTCCTATTGTTAACGATTTGCATTTCTTACAGGCCATGCGCAAGGAAAGAGAAAGACAAATAGCTGAAGGAAAACTTAAAGGAGATGATAAATATGTCACACCTGTGATCGACAGTTACTAAATCAATACACCCTTTGTGTGATTGCAATACATCATTTTTAGAGTACTATAAGTGTAATAAAGTTATTAAATTTAATCTTTAGCAACAATATTTTTTCAACTTTCTTATCCCTCAGTTTTACTGCAATAAGACTTAAAAGTTGCGCCATTGGTTTCAACTCATAATTATGAACTAATTATTTCGAAAAGATGTTTTAAAACTTACTTATCGTTATGAAGAAGCCCTTAGTGGTGTTTAGTCCAAACTCCTTTTTTGTTTCCTGTTTTTTTATTACTGGCTGAATATAGTGATAAGAAAAAATGACATTTGGCTGAAGTTGTCTGAAACTGACGCCCTGCCACCTCTGCCATCACACTTGTTTGCTTGCTTGTTACACATTTAAAATAAAAATTTAAATAATTAATACTTATTTAAACCGAATAATAGAAAAATGCAGAATATATCTCCATTCTTCCGTTCACCGTTCACGGATATAACAGGCGGTTTAGTATCCCACCAACTGGTCGGGTCGGCTTGCGGCCAAATGGAGTTGGAAATGATGGAATGCGTCGAGATTTACGGCGTTGACCTGGGAAAGAAGAAATGCAGGTGTCTTATTGACGATTTCTTCGAGTGCCAGACTAAGACAAAGCAGTTTGCTAGATTTGTGGTACGTATCTTATTATTGTTGACTCACGAACTAGAATTTTGTCTTTGAATGAGCTAGACTTACGCCCGTTATTAATAACCTATCCTGATCCGTTTTTTACCAAATCGAGATTGAAAAAACAAAACACAATTGTGTTCTTGACATGTTTTTGGTACACAAGTGACAATTGTGTTTTGTTTTTTCAATCTCGATTTGGTAAAAACGGATCAGGATAGGTTATTAATAACGGGCGTTATTCAGTAAAGATTGGTAAGTAGTGGCGCATAGTAGATGGACAGTAAGGCGGGTGTCTTTGCCCAGTAGTGAGACATGATATGCTAGCTGTATTTGTTCTTTCTAGCTGTTTTCTTGCTCTGTATCTTTTTATCTACACAACCGCCCGTTATTAATAACCTATCCTGATCCGTTTTTACCAAATCGAGATTGAAAAAACAAAACACAATTGTCACTTGTGTACCAAAAACATGTCAAGAACACAATTGTGTTTTGTTTTTTCAATCTGGATTTGGTAAAAAACGGATCAGGATAGGTTATTAATAACGGGCGTTAGTCACCACTCCTTATGCAAAACTTACTACTGGGTTTTGCCCTGCTGGTCTGAAGTAGGTCCAGTTTTAAAATACTAGAACCTGCTCAAATATGACAAGTTTAATTTAAAAGAAATTGCTATTCTTTAAATATCAGGCGTATGTTCTTGATTACGTACGCCTTGGCATCCAGATTTTGAATACGTTCAATAGCTAACATCAATATCTCTTTCTCCTCATAGCTCATAAGAAAAGAACGAGAGAAACAAATAGCCGAAGGCAAGCTCAAAGACTGCGATAGGTATATGAGTCCCAGGATTGATAGTTACTAAATCTCTTTGGTCCTTTTGTTGATTTAATAATATAAAATATATTTATTTGAAATATGAAAGTACTTGATTTTTTATATTCTTAGTATTTTATGTCGCAAAAAGTACCTACCTACATAAGTGATCTTTTCCTAAAAAGATGTTTTTAATTTTTTGCGTGTATGTTTAAACCTAAGCAGGTATCTAATCACGAACACAACTAAGAAGTAACATTGCTATCTGATTAGACAAGCACCTTTTAAAGTTATATTATTAATTTAAAGTAAATACATAGGTACCAGCAGTTTTTGTGTCCGAAGTCACGGTCGGTCGAGCGCGTTTTTGCTCGGAATTTTGGCGCCAAACTATTAAATAAATCTTGTATCTACCTATATTACCTGCGAGTGATCAATTAAGGATACCTACGCGTGAATATGTTTTAACGACAAAACAATGACGATGTTATCTTTTATAAATTAACTTGCCCGCAAATTCGTTCAGAAGTTTGATAAGTAGATATTACAGGTGTTAAGTATTATGGAGCAGGTACGTACTTAAAAGTATCAAGTCATTCTTGTATTAGATGTATGCCTCTTTATCTAGGTACGATTTAAGAACTAAATTACATACCAACCATTAAGGTAACGAGGACAGTTTCAAATTTAAACCCGGCTGAAAAAAAGAATTTTTTTTATCGCCATTGCTTCCCAATTGCTTTTAAACGTAGGTACATCGGTATAACACATTGCCAGGTACAAATTGTAATCTCTGTCAGAGGCATTAACTCTGGACAGGATTCGATCATAAAATGAAAGGTAGGTACTTGTGTACCTAAAAATTATCTATCCCCTAACTATAGATAGATCGATAGAAAGATGCCATTATAAGAGTGGTGAAGTGCAGAATGACATTGGACTTCATATACCTAAGTATATCTACCACTCAGAGTTACTACTTATACGTTTAAATACTTATGTACCAATTAAAGTCACAAAAAATTGTTTACTTATAGTCGAAGCATCTAATGTCCGCAAATGTCAACTGAATAATTTATGCATACTTCTATTATAATAAGCAGTTCGTTTGAACGCTCGTTACAATCGTAGCTTGAACAGTAAATAACGAATAACGTCCCAAATAAGAACTAAAAATATAATGCGTAAAAGAAACGGCAAAGAGCAATGCTTTTAATTTATTGTATATTGAGTCTCTATTTTAATGCCAACCGATTACTTACCTTCAGAATTTTTAGTCGGGCAAAGCCCCAGGCATAAACTACTACGTAATTAATTGGCAAATATAATAGTATTAACTCACTGAGAGTTCGAAGACCTCTTGCCTCTGGTATTTATGATGAAATTGGCTCGAAGGTTGAATCAGAGCAGTCAGGTAATCAGGTACCAACGATCGAGCGCTGCCCTCACCAAATCGCACTAGAAAAAAAATAATGAAAAAATAACTAATCGATTGTCAAAGGTGCTCGACCTCACAGTTTTTGGACCTAATATGTAAATTCGAGACATGTTGGAGGGATATTTCGTTTTTTACCCCGGTTTTGGCCGACTCAATGAACTCTGATGACGACAATACTCGTGCTTCTTCAACGGTCAGTTTTTTTTTAATATCTCACGTTTTAACTCTATTGCCTACTTTTAATATAACATAGAAGTAACAGATTTATAATAAATAACTCGAACAAAAATCGAGATAGCAAAAACGGTCGAAAATGAATAGCGAAATTCGAACACGGATCAATCTTCAGCGGCTGTCAGAATAATGATTATATTCGAGTGATAAACAAGTGATTATGCAAGCTCCACATATGAAACTTGCTCTTCTAGAGTGACCGTAACTTTAGCGGTAAAAAGTTTGTTAGCAACCTGGTAAGTAGGGTGGGATAATAAATCTTACCGCTGCTTTATACCTACACGTTAAACAACTTGCTTCATATAGTATTTTGAATTAATTTAAGGCTGGATAGACTATAAAAACTAGAACTGCTAATCTAGGATCTAACTCTATCACTAATAGATCTTATAAGAATTACTTGCAATAAGTTAATCAATGTCAGTAGATACTTATTGTTTTCATATTTCAATCACACTCTTCGTTCAAGAGCATTTCTTACTCAAAAGCTTCCAATTAAGTAGGCAGGCAATTTGATTTTAGAACTTGTTTTATTTTCATAAGATATCAATAAGTAAATAGATGACATCGTACCTAGGTACCCTGGGTCAATACTGGATTTATTTTACTCTATCCAGTTCTCTACATTTTGTACGCTCCATGAATTTACTCTTCCCAATAAAATACTACAAGATGGCTACTTCATTCGCTCTGGATAACATCCAAACACGCGTCTCGGAACGTGCATAATTTTGTTTTGAGCCCAAAAAAGTGCGATTTAAAATTGTAATAACGCCTGGACGACGACGCGTGCTCAATCCAAACCCAAAACTTACGTTCTTTCAATACATTATTCCTACAATATAACTTGTTTTAGGTATCTTTGGCAAATATTCTTTCATTTAGATATGGATTTTCATAGATATGGAATGATATCCCCCCTCCACTGCAAAAAAATTAATCATTGCAAAGCTTTAAATTAAGGTTAAAAGAGTATATTTTAGAGTTACAGCTTGCTGGAATCACTGCACACCTGATTGTCTATTTTTTTCCCTAAGAACCTCAAAGTTTTTGTATAACTTTCTTTTCTTTACTTACCCCCATAATAAGTTAATAATAATAAAAATCGATAGGTAGACCTTTGGAAAGGCGCATCTGACTGGAATAGGAACATAGATTAATATCGCGTTGCGTCAATTTGCATTTGCACAAAGTCTGAAACAACTTTTCACCTTTTCCTTTTATTATTTTTAGTTTGCTAGGGTTCTTTGCCCTTTCAGTATCGATCGAGACCATCTAGTGTTAAGTCTTTTATTGTACTTACTACATAATCTGTTTTGATAGGTACTGTTTAATATTTTAATAGAATTCTATTTATTATTTTATTGAAACAGCTGGGTATATTTTTTCACTTAAATGAAATTATGTATTTAATTTTCTCGGTTTATTTGTTCATGAGTTATCCAGATTAAATTCCATGCGCCTATTAACTAATCGTTTAAGTTTATAAATATGTGATTCTCTTCCCTTCTCTTTATACAATTACCAGAATATGTAGGTCTCTGTTCGTGCAAATGAAAAACCGTTACCTGCGAAATGCAATTCGACTCGCCAACTTAAATAAAATTAATGAATTGCAAACAGTTAACCCACTTTTATATTTAAAAGGGCTATAGTTCATTGACCTTCCTAAACTGAGGATATACTTTTTGTAGATCGCTTGTAAAATAATGGGCTTTCATTCATAGAAAATATGCATATCACCATGGGGTGATTTTAGATCAATGAAAAAGATTCTCGAAAAAACGGAGGTCAATGACCGAAAATGAATGCTTTTGCGAAATCCGATCCACCCCTAGCTTTAACTAGCAATTTATTAAACACCTTGTGTAATACGTATTTTAATAGCCAGGGCCTCACTAAGGAGACTTAATAATTAAATCTTGGAAAAGTAAATATCACTGGAAGTCGATCGATTGCTCTGATAACACCCTAATTCTATCATTATTCTATTATATTGCCTGTTAGAATATTATGTTATCAATAGAAAGTGAAACAGAATCAAAATGCCGAGCAGAGATCACGAAGTGTTGAGGTGACCCGCCGCTCCGCCCGTGAAGGAGAATTTGACGACCTCTACAAATAAATACATTTTTAATTCGAACATTTTTTCGTACTTTAGAATGCATTATGGCCAGTTTCCTCGCGATTATTAAATAAGCTCGGATTCTTCTAGAATTAACACCTGTGTTTTGATTTTAGTTATAGGTTAGATAAGCGAAAAAAAGTTACGCAATCCTTAAAGTATATTTAAAAAAAATAAGAATATTATTGGGATGACAGAAATAAAAGGTACACATATTTAAGTAATTATCTCAAACTTAGAATTTCGTGTACCTACCACAGACGTAGGTATAAACACTTTGTACCTACAACAAATAATAAACGCGCGTTTATGTCTTTTGTATGAACATTACTACATAACTTCTTTCAATATATTTTCTATAATTAAATGGTTTAATAAAATGTAGGTACATAAGTTTCATATAATTAGTATATTTAATCTTAAAAAACTATTAAATTACTATAATTCACTACAGATTTAAAGAAAAATGCAGCAGCAGTAGTTACAATAACGAATCGAAATTAGACTTATTTGGATAAAATCACCTCAATGTCTTATCTTAACACCTGCATTAAGTACGGCCGATAAAGAACCTTATTAACATTAATTACTAAATTAACCTTTAAAACCTCTTTGTGCTTCTATGACCCGGAACTAACTGTCGAAACATAATGTAAAGATAAAACTTAAATTTATTTTCGCAAGCTTAAAGTCGCTTCGTACTCGTAACTTTAAAAAGTCTACGCTATATTAGTTGGTATAAGTGTAGGTAGGTATCGGAAAATTGTTTCATCAATTTGTTTGTAATTTTTTGTGTTTTTTCCTACCTACGCCATAAACACACTGCTCAAGATCACGTTTTAAAAAAAATTCTATCTATGCAGCGATCACAAGGAAATTCTTGCTATTTCTAACTATGCATCTTATCACATAAAAGGGCAGACTTTTTACTCCATTAAAATCGTAGTCTTCGTCAAATATCTAACAACAACAATGTATAGTCAAAGTTTAATGATGCATTAGCCCTATTGACCGTTTGTGCAACTGACTGTAATGTTAGTCTGCGATCAACCGTGAGAGACAGTGAAAGTGTATGCAAAATTACTATATTTTTTTGATTTATTGTCCATAAAATATTAAATCTCCCACAATAAATTGTTTTACTATAAAAGTTACTATAAAATAAAGATCGAATCTCGTGACAAGTACGATCTTGTTGGAAACGTACGTTGAATCTTAAATACGAGTAAGTTCACAGGTTTTAGGGTTCCTCCACTAAAACATGTCTCTCTACCTCTACCATGGGTTCTTCTAAGTTACTCTTCGTCTATATCAACTCTACTACTCGTAAATTATAATAACTTTTACAGAAAACGTATTTATTACCAAGTTAATGACTTCATTCGTTTCACGATTGTTAATTTTAATGTATCGCAGGCGTTATTTTTCAAACAGTCATAAATTACTATTTCGAACACATAAGGCTAAATGTTGCTAAGGATACTTGGAGAAAAAACTTTGAATAACCCGATAAATCACTCAAAACTTTATTAATTACCAAACCAACCTACGAAACCTTCGAATCACATCACCAACTCACTCTTTACCAATTTTTTGCACCGAACCCTATCCGGGACCATAGTCGGGTCTTTGACTCGCGCCGGCATTCGCACAGACGACCTTGTGTAATGGCACAAAGTTATTCATAATGAATGTGACGTCACTTACTACGGCGACCACCTCCATATGGTGTCTATTGCCTCGTGGCTAGTCTGGGGACGGACACTTTGATCTTTTTATTGATTTATTTGCATCGCTAAATGTCACATTACCTGCGAGACCCAGCAATTTATAACTTTTTTCTTCATTCAATGATATATTGTAATTTGTTAAAATGCAGAAAATTTTAATTAGGTAGGTAGGGAAACATGGCGCTAGCGTGATACTAGAATGTTGATAGTCTCTTGTGAGACTGTGGGGTATCTGATCAAGGTGAAACATGAGGTCAAAACGATCACCTTCATAATAATCAACCTATACTAATCTTCCTTATCAGCCCTTTACATCCCCACTACAGGGGCACGAGCCTACTTTCAACTTATAAATCTATTATTTATCTTCTCATGTAAATTGATGTTAATTTACTAATTGGAATTAGAATAGTGCATATACCTAAACTTAAAAAAACTTATTCTCAATTTCAAACAAATAAAAATGAAGGACGGAAGTTATTGGCACAATAATGGGGTGTCAGACCCTTTGGATTCCAAACGAGTATAAAAAGATCAAAGTACGAACCGCACACCTGCGCCCGTGTCTACTCTAAGTAATTCGCAGACATATTTATTATACCTAAAGCAGTTTCCGCGCGTCTACCTCTACTTTATAGGGATGTCTAAACTTTTGAATGAACTATTTATTATTCGTATCGCGTGATTAGGTGAACATCCTCAATGAATATATTTATAATTGTCATTCACAGATTACTACGAAATAACTTTAAGATGAATCACTATCATTACGAACTCAATAAATAATGTTACGAAATAATATGGTAAATAGTTCCGAGAAATTTATCAAAAATCATAGGGAAAATAAGATGTTTACAAAAAGTCTAAAGGAACAGTAATATAGCAAATAACTACTTACGGATATGTGTGTGGTAAAAGTTTATAAGTTTCGAAAAGTTTATTTACTAGATAAAAAAAGTCAATCTACTTATTACTTCATGTTCTAAACACGAAAGCACCATAATAATATCTCATTCATAAAAAGTTCTAGTACTTACGTAAATTTTTCGGAGAGTGAAAATAAAAAACTGTGGGGAAACAGCACAGATATGCCCACACTTTTTACTCTACAAAAGAAACTCATTAGAACAATAGTAAACATAAAACAAACCGACAGTTGCAAACCCCACTTTGAACGCTTAAAAATCCTTACCCTCCCCTGCATTTACATTCTAGAAATATGTAAATTTGTAAAAAATCACCCCGACTACTATTTAACCCGAGAAAACATCCCTATAACTTACACACTACGTAATAAAACAAAACTAATACTTCCAAGCTCCAATCTTTCCAGCCATACTTCCAGCCCGTTTGTAATGTCTATTAAAATTTTCAATAAACTGCCTACCTTTCTAAGAGAACAACCTAAATTAAAAGTATTTATACAAAAATTGAAGGAGCTACTAGTTAATAAATCATATTATAGCATCAGAGAGTATTTAGAAGATAACCAAATAGCATAGACACCTAGTAATTAAGTAAATTTAACTCAGTAGTATGTAAGTAATGTTATTTATGTTATAATATTATAGTAATAAAATAAGGTTATATAAATATTATAAATAGCCCTGTCATATTGCTGTGCCCCAACGGGGTTTCATGTACCTCTATACTTGTAGTACTATGTATGTGAACTGCAATAAATTATTTTGAGTTTGAGTTTAATAAAGTATTTTAGTTCAGCGCTTGTTCAACATTAAAAAGCCATAACATTTCTCTCAAAAGTGAGAACACCTAAGTTAAATGATAAAAAAATAATAGGTTAATTGAAAATAAAATTAATTTTCTTCGTAGCAAACCGATGGCCGGACAAATGATGGAAAGTGGTTTTTCTTTTCAGTTCTTTTCGAACAAAGAATGAAACTTGGGAGCACAAGTCAAAGCATGTTAAACCAGTACTTAAACATAAAAAGAATACGGTTTAAAAGTTAACGTAAGTATGGCGCCCTCGTAGTTGTACTGTGGTAGCTAGGTAAGCGCCAGTGTAAGCTCTCGGCGGCGCTACGCGGCGCTCTACCGCCCCAGTACGGTACAGAAGGGCGGTCTGCGCGCGCGACTATTGGCAACTTGCTCTACCAAAGCATTTTCCAATTTCCACGCGCCATTCAAACTATTTTAAACCAAACTTTTTGATTAATGCTGAACGCTGTCATTGTGACTGGCCGAAATCGTGCGTTCTTTTGTTTTATAAAGAAATAGATTGAACTATTTGCGCGGGTTTTTTAACAAAACTGCGGTTTTAGTATTTTTAAGACAATTTAAATTAGAATTAAAATTAGTGTAGCCATGAAAAGAAAATTAACTTTTACGACAATGTCGTGCCCAAAGTATTTATTAGTGTCATGTTTATTTATTTTATTATTTGCGGTTAAAAAAATTGCGTGCGATAAGGACAAAATACTGAAATTTCTACCAGTTTCAAAAGAAATATTTGCTGATTTAGGTAAAGAAGTGTGCAGTGAATTCTTCTGGTTTGATAATACGAGCGAAGCTAAGGTATGTTCCTACTTCAAATCCAAACTCTATATTCTTAAACTTATTTAGCTTGTAGTAAAATTAAGTACATTCCTAAGAAAGTCGAATTCAGTTAAATAAATAAATTAAAAAGAATACATTTTATTATTGAAGTCATTGTCTCACCTTTAGTTAAGTTTAATTATTTGTTATTAATAGTAAATAAGCTTTTGTACTGTCTAATTTATATAAAAAAATATTTATTTATTTAACAGTTTATTGTAAGATGATAGTACATAGAGACACAAAAAAGAGAAGTTATACAAAAGGTTAAAAATGTCATAAAATGTTTCTTAAAATGGGGTGCATTACAGGCACAGAATGTTTTTTAACTAATGGTAAATCTATGAACCTAAATAAAAATAACAGACATAATAGATAGGTATCTACCTAATATATTTGATATCTTGTGTCCTTTCTCTATTTTCGCATTAGTTCTGTTTTGTAAACAAATATGTAGGTACAAAGCCCACTAGAGAGAAAACAACAGTTTCGATCCCATTTAGGTATTATTAATTTATCAGGAACTTTCAAAATGATTTAAAAAGTATTTTAAAAAACCAGTAAAAGTCGCACAAAAGTAAAAGTTTAACTCCATACAGTAGCGTCTACCGTCAAGTGTTCCTTATCGCTCAGATCGCGAAATAACAATTTGGGATAAAGTATGGCCGATATCGAGATAATCAATAGTCCCAAATATTGACGGCGTCGAGGGTGACCGCTAAAAATACTCGCCAACTCACCTGGACGACGCGATTTTATCACATTGTGACGTTATGCAACTACCTTTTTGGTTGACGCTTTCCAAAATACTTGCCGGTAACTACGCCTTATTTTACTGCTTAAGAACGCTAAGTCCGTCTGGTTAGCTTATTAGTCCTACCGGCAAAAATCATTTTAGGTTCCGATAGTGACCTATCTTCCTACCACTTATCTAACTACCCTAATATAAAGTTAGGGATGAAAATTTATGCATAAATTGTAGGTATAAGATTAAAGTTCACGTCGAGAAATTCAAGTCACTATATTTGTTGTGACTTGTGGAGGCCTTTGCCCAGCAGTGGGATCTTAATGGCTAACCAATAGAAATATACTTGTTATAATTTAAGATATACTTCAAAAGTTAAAAGTCCATACAGTCTATAATAAGGGAGAGGCTAACATAGTACAGCTTGTAAGATATTTTTAAGAAACTCCGTTCAAAAGCACACTGCTTAATCGTCGACGCAGTTTACTCTTTTCGTACAGCGAGCTATGTAAAAACCATTTGTAGGAAATGTCGTCACTTCTTTAGCTTTAGGTGATCATTTCTAGTGGTTATATCAAGCAGTAGCCTCCCACAAGTGCCCCAAATACAAGGCAATACTGATTCCAAATTCAGGATTCAGAAATCAGAATATGTATGTACCTAACGTGTCGGCCGACGCATTAAAATTCTACTGAATCGGAATCAGCGAGCCATATATCAATATTTTGAAAAACAGTGTCTCAGTTTTTGTTACACAGGCTTTTTTATAATTCTTTTTCGACGCAATAACGTCCCAACGGCTAACCTTTTTGACGATGAAAAGCAACTTTAGAAATTCAGGTTTTAATTAGACTTTGGACACGAATTATTTACACACTGTTAAGACCTAAAACAATTTTTCATTTCGTCTGATAAAAGATTAGACAAAGTAAATATGTCACTGTTGACTGCTAAGAATAAATCTAACTATAAATTCCTACAAAGAAATCATTGATCATAATCTAGTTCATGACGTTAAGGGGTGTGGGTGTGAATTATTTCGGTGGTTTGTTGACAAACAACGCCGGGGAGTGACTCAATAGTCCTACTTTCGCAGCGGATTGTAAACATAAAAACAGTTACACTGGAAATGCTCTACCTGCTTACTTTTGATTGTTTGTACACCTGAAGGTGGGTTCCTTATTAACCTTATGAACTAAACTTGCATAAAAGATTCCAATTTCAATTCTATCAATTGATTCGATCAACAGATGTTTTCAATTCATAAAAACCAATTAAATGTTACAAATCAGTTAAATGTTCAGAAAATCTAAGTAATAAGCAGACTCAATTTTAATGACACAGGTTTTACCATTCACAATTGAGTAAACCTTTTGTGACTCTTTGTTTAATTAAATCAGCATCGTGAAACAGATGTTTTCGGTCCTACATTGGGTGACAACAATTAATTAAATACTACGTTCTACGTCGTCCGTACGTCATATATTAACGTCACTATTATAGAAAACAAAAGGAATCTTTTATAACTAGTTTTCTTGACTCGGTTTCAATATAAAATTTTACCGTTTGGTAGTTTTTAAAAATAATAGCAAATTTTTGGTGACAATAAATTGACGTCAGAGTTACAGTTTTAAAATGTATTTAGTACGGAAACATTTGGAAATAGTAATTCGTCTCGCATGTTTGTAACATGACTACAAACAAGATTTTTGGGTTTGGCTATAGAGAAGTTAATAATTACTGTATTTTATATTCTCACTATGGTTTTTCTTTTAATTTCAGATAAAAGAGAATAAATGTATCGAGAAGTTTACAAGTGAGTTTATCTTTTATGTTATTAATGACTATTTGAATATTTATTTATAAAACAATACAAACATAGAATAAAATACATATTTACAAGAAGAATATGTCTTTCAACGCGTCCCCACGAGGCAAAGTACCCAACAAGCTGGCAGCATTACCTCTTTGGATAGCAATGCTTATCCTTAGGCTAAGGAAGCCGCCAGCTCTTGGATCACCCGCAGCCTCGCGTAGATTTATTTATTTGAAATGTTTTATTACCAAAATGTGTGGTTGTCAGTCAAAAAAAAGGGACATATAAATATCAATCACGTCTTTTCTCATCGGTAACTCGTCGAGGTCAACAGAGATGTTCCTTCTCTATGAATTAACAAATGTAACACATTGCAGAACCCAGCAAGAGTTTCATTTCACCACCCTCAAAGTTGACGATTAACTGTCGATCAGAAACCATTGTAGAGTTTTCTATAACTCCATCTAAAAGTTGGCAGTTGGTAGTTTTGGTTCCTGACGATGAAAATGATAACGTAAGTATATTCTAACACAAGTTTTAATAATCACAAAAGGTCACAAAAATCACAAAAATTAATCTTTCACATCCCAGAAAAAAAAGAACAATAGAAATCTATTGTGTCTGGGTTTATAATGGGTCAGTGGGATGTGAGAGGTTAATACTAGTTTATAGGTACTTTTGCTCGTATCAAAATGTACAAAGAACTACGTCTCCAATTTTTGCAAATTTATCATCGAATCGGTTTTATAGCGACGTAAACATTATTTGAGACTTATTGTCATGCACTTAGGGCGTTTTTATGTGTAACTTATTACATACATATATTCATAGATACCTACATATCCGACCAGCCTCTTTCTCATAAGTATTTTTACTTTATCTACACCTAAGTTCTTTTTTACAGATTAATTACAACCTCCTAAATGTAGGCGAAGAAAATGCAACCACGAGTTTGTCGAGAAATAGTAGCGTATTTTGGACCACAAGTCTGAATAACGACGGCACCCCCACAATATGGCGGCGGGGCCCCCGATTGCCCCCCTGGAAAAAAGCCCCAGATAACTACACTGTGAAAATTGGCGACTTTAAAATTGAATACGAGAAAGGACTTATTGTCAAAGCTGTGTTCAGGATTCTTTTCTTTGGTGGTGAGCATGTTTTTCTTTTGTGGTTACTTCTTTGCTCTTCGTATTGTAAACTTTATCCTACGATTTAGATAAAACTTAATTTCCTTAATAGACTCCTATAGTTTTTCTATTTTTGATTAATAACAAAAGAAAAACGTGATCCAAAAAAGTTTCACTGGGAAAGTTGTTTATTATGGTCAGTACATTCACTCTTTTCTATTGTTCACTATTTATAAAGTCACGATATACTTATATGTATATAACACACGATTTACTATTTCAGAAACGACTGCGTGTGCGACTAATGTGAATTTAATCAACACTTGTGATTATAGAGCCCTTGGAGAAAATGATATTAAGATATTATCGGTACGTAGAAGAATCTAGTAAGAAACTAACTGATCTGTTTTGTCAGATTTAATATGTGAATAATTAATTATATATTCCAGCCAAACTCAAATCACACGATATCATTTAAACTACGAAAAGACAGCCGCTGTTCAATGGAAATGCGTTTAAATGGCCGTCTTATATTCACGCACCAATACAATACATCTCTTACCTTTAAGATTAAGGAAGAAGAGTTTGGTAAGTCGACTGAAGTAACTCATGTATTCCACAAACATATTAAAACAACTTGATTTTGTTAGCAACTTCGTACGCCTAAGAGCGGTTTCGCACTACATCCGTTCCGAGAACTATTTCATTAGTAGTTTTATCCGATCGGATTCGGATCCGATGTAGTGCATAACCGCTCTTAGAATATCAATTTAAAACTTTAAATAGCTTATTTGTAATTTATATATATAACATTGCACTGTACAAAATTATTGTTTAGTTCTTATACATAGTATCTGTAAACAAATTGTAAACACTCTCGATATAAGAGACAAAACTAAAAACACTTTATATTCCACAGAACCAGAAATAATCAAAGACTTATCTCTACACGCAAAAAGTGTGGGTGCAACATGGAATGTTCAAGTGAAATGGTCGCGGCCAATACATGATCCTTACGGTTACAATCTGACACTCTATGCGCCTGGTGTTTTACCAAGAATGACACCGTTTATTTATGGGGTAAGTTGATAGACTTGATCTTACGGTAAGCTAATGAGCTAATCAGATAAATATACAAAATATGGCTTCTGTACGACCAAATCTTACGGTAAGTATTTTAACTTGGAGGATAGAAAGACGTAATTTCAAATTTCCTATTCTCAAAAGTAAATGATGTTAAGTACGGTATTTTTGGTACCTACTTTAAAAAAGGTTTTTGGGTAAGTCTGAATACGGAAATGTTTTTTTAAGTTCCCAAAATATTACATACCTACTTTTAGTATCACAATAATACCTTGCTATTTATATGTCTTCAGAACTCAACCGAGTACATATTCGAGGATGTGCCAGGCGAAGAGATGGCCAGATTTGACGTGATCATAGTAGCGAAATACAATACGGGTGTCAGAAGAAACGTTGCTTCAGCATTGTTTTTACGTAAGAATCATTTTACTATTAGCCTTTCAAGCGTTGCGTTACTGTTTTATACGTGATGTTTTATACGTGAGCGTTCAGGGTGTTACCAGACCAATCGATCGATCGTTGGTCGACGGCATCGGTGAACGTCGATCGAAATTGATCAACTGGCTAGCTTTAATTCACTGAAGAAACTATCGATTGACGTTAACTAGTCAATACTACCAACAATCGTTGCAGTTGATCGACGATCGATCAATTGGTCTGATAACACCCTAACTATCGATCTTTTCTGCAACCAGCAGTTTAGTGACGTTTGCAAAAAAAAAATACAAATATTTACTAACTTACTTAGTATGTGTAATTCCAGCCCGTTCAAACTACAGAGCAGTGGTAGTGACTGGCACTTGGAGTCTGATACTGACTGTGGCGGCTGCAGCGTTGGGCGCTGTCATTTGGTGCAGGAGGAAAACTGATAAGATTAAACGAGGTTATGCGCCACCGGTGAGTTAAAAATTAAATGTATTTACCTTGATACAGATACAGTCAGCTCGCCCGTCCCACTGATAGGCAAAGGCCTCCATCCAATTCTGCTGTGCGCCATGACCTCCCATTCTTGGCTAAACGAGTAGACCTCCTTGCCATCTTCGCCTAGGTCTGCTGCGATGTCGTGATGTCGAATAGTTGAAGCGATTTATCGATAAGGAAGAAAGGTTTTTGAATGGCGACTTCGGTAAAATGAACCACATATTTCATAAAGACATCTGATTGACTCCTAGAATAAGACACAATTTAACCTCACTTATGTATAAAAATTGGATTTTTACTATAGCTAATTCATCACAAAACCTTCTTCAATAAATATAATAGGTTTAAGAATATTTTCAAAAAACTAGAAGAAACAATTCATAATCGAATACTTAATTCTCGCCAACAGAACCACCCAAAAACCCCGAAAGAATGTTTAGTACAAGCATGCTTGGAGACAGGCGTTGAGGATAGTTGGGAGGTCCGCTCAGAGAGGTTACTGCTGCATGAGGTCATCGGAGAGGGCGCCTTCGGGGTCGTGAGGAAAGGGACCCTCGCGCCGACGGGGAGGGAAGTCGCTGTTAAAATGTTGAAAGGTAAGAACCAATTTTCCACTAGAGATTTGCTATGCTACGTATATCAAACGCATCTCTGATAGAAGGCACCCTTAGGCACAGGTGATGCTAGGACTTATGTACTTAAATGATATCATAATACGAAGGAGGTGAAAATTTGTCGGAGAGGTGACATAGTTATCAATGAGTTTTGCTCTAGCTCTAAACATGAAAAGCTACAAAAGCTACCTACGACCTTTTTAAAGTGTATAAGCTTCTGCTTCTCGAGTTCTAAAGTAGCCTTAATTCGATATCACACACATTTACTAAGTCACATAATATATCAATCTCTGAAGATTATATTAACTACTATTTATTCCGTTACTCTTTTACGTATTTCCATGCGTGATTGCGTATAATAATTAAGTAAAAATGACTCATAAAATCTACTCATAATCTCTCATATCTTTATCTATCTATCTCTTATCTCTATCTCTTTAAACCACCCCACAACCTTCCAGACTTCTCAACAGTAGAAGAGATGCGTTCGTTCCGCACTGAGATGGAGCTGATGAAGAGCGTGGGAGCACACCCTCACGTGGTCAGTCTGATTGGGTGCTGTAGCGGGGTGCGACCACTTATAGTGGCTGAGTATTGCAGTAGAGGGGATTTGCTGAATTTTCTTAGGTAAGGGGGGAAAAGAGCGAGAACGGACATGCCAGTTTTGTTAAGTTAACATCCATGATGCTAAAGTTTGGGTTAGTGCGACACAAGCGCTGCGTAAGCTTTTTAGTCTAAAAGCCTACGCCTGTGCCTACGCTCATAAAAACTAGAAGACATTCAGCATGTTTTCATATGGGAGTGACAAAATGGATATAAAATCTTGGTAAAGGCGAGATCTTTGCCTAGAAGCATAGAAAAGACAATGAAACTCGGTCTAAGACTTCTATTGCATTATCGTTTAATAAGCTTATATAAAAGATGACCAAATTCTATGTGTATAGGCCTATCTTTTGCTCTGACATGTAAATACCAATCAGCTAAAATAAACCCTGATCTTTCCAGATGTTCCTGGGACGTAATGGTATCAAAACGAAACGCGAAGTATTACAATAACAACTTAGAAGGCGATTACAGAAACGATTTGTTCAAGAAACCACATAAAGAACTTTCCAAGTTATCCCAATTAGTAGTCAACAAGTTATATGACTTACAAGGAATTTGCGACTCTGAGCTGACGCCTTTGGATTTACTTTCGTTTTGCCGGCAAATTGCTATGGGAATGGAATTTTTAGCTTCAAATAGGGTTGTCCATAGAGATTTAGCAGCTAGGAATATTCTAGTAACATCGGATAGGACGTTGAAGATTGCTGACTTTGGTTTATCCAGAGATGTGTACCAAGAGAATCAGTATAAGCAGAAAGGGAATGGAAAGATGCCCATAAAGTGGATGGCGTTGGAATCACTGACACATAGGATTTATACCACACAGAGTGATGTGTAAGTATATTTTAAATTACAAATTATTTGATTATTCTTGAGAACCCTCGTACTTTCATTCCAAAATAAAGGCGATTATTAAATACTCTACACTAAACCGACGGACAGGAAAGCAGCTGATGAATGTGGATGAAGCGAAAAAAGTGTGTTTGGATCGTAGCAAGTGGAGGGAAGTAGTCTCTGTCTATGTGAAGAGAGGCGTAAAGGATAAGTATTTATGTTCATAACTCGGACAGTTATCAAAAGTAGATAGCTATTTGAACTTTAGGAGGCCTTAAAAAGAAGCAAACTGGCTCCAAAAAGGAGCTAAAGAAGCTAACTGGCTCTAAAAAGAAGCTAACAGTTCCCCCCCCCCCCCCTCCAGCTGGTCGTTCGGTGTGGTGGTGTGGGAGGTGGTGACGGTGGGCGGCGCGCCGTACCCCGGGGTGCCCCCCGCGCGCCTCCCGCGGCTGCTGCGCGCCGGGTACCGCATGCCACGACCCAACAACTGCAGTAAACCACTGTGAGTAGCATTTATACTTGTATTCGAGATACATTTCTATTATTTAATTGTTACCTATACATGTTTTTCTATTTAATTTAATTTTAAGCATGTTCTTTTCGAATACAATGTAATAATTGTTTACGAAATAAAGATTGATTGATTGAAATAACAGCTTAAGTTAATAGAAGTTTAGAAAATGTCTACAATAATCTTAAACGCACTAAACAACGTAATTCAGAACCGTGCAAGATTAGTTAAGTTTAATTCTACCATTCGTACCTTCGTAAACGCGTATTAAGTAACACTTTGTAGGTACACTAGTATGGATTTCAATCCAGCAATAAACAGCATTCATTCCATCTCAACTTACCGTGTTAGAAAAATCACAAAACATAACGAAGTCATTACTTCAAATAAATTATCAATCATATTAAGCACATAATTCATTATTACAAACACACTATTATCAAAATATTAAACGAACTTACCCCCACAGCTACGAACTAATGCAATCCTGCTGGCGCGCGCGTCCCCGCGACCGGCCCACGTTCTCTGCTCTACACTCCGCGTTGGACGAGCTGCTGAACAGCGCGTGCGCTGACGAGTACCTCTCTTTAGAGCTGGATGACGACGCCCCGCCCACGCCCAAACCGCAAAGATACTTGAAGATGCTGCTTAGGTAAGCTGTAGATTAAATGCTACTAATATTATGCAATTTTTGGGTATATTATGGATGAATGTCATGATGTTTGTTACACTTTCACGCGAAAACCACTAAACAGTTTTTTTTTAATAAACTTAAAAAGTATCATAGCTTGCATATCAGAATAACACAAAAATATTGTGTTCAATCACGAGTAAGTGACGCAAGCAAAAGAACAAAACCACCTCCCAAGCGTCCTCCATACCACTTGTTTTTTATTTCTGATATTAACTTATTAAAAGAGGAAATAGGTACATATATTGATTTAATAACTTACCTGATATATTTGATAATCAATTGGATATCTCACAATTTTTTTTCCATGTTTCAGAGGTAACAAAGTGTGGGCTCGCGGTGAAAACTACGAGCGGCCTTTGAAAGGATTCCAGAGTAACCACTATTCGTCGCCGCCCGCGTCGATAAATAAATCACAGGCTATTTAATTCAGTAGTTATATTGGCGAACCATAGATATTAGAGAGAGCTATCGATCGGGATTTTGCTCTTTCATTCCAAGGTTTCAATTGAATGCCAAAAACTATTTTTGTTACTATCAATCTTCCTATGAAATTCCCTTTAAAACGATTGCCAAAAAAGAGCAAGTTCTCCATTCGTTAGACTTGCATTTTTAAACACTTGAATTAGACAGTTGATTTTTCTTCTGAGAATCTTTGTAAAACCTAATTTAATTATACCTCAGTACAGTCGTCAACAAGAGTGAAAATAAAGTTAAACACTTTTGTTGCCGTCTGTTTTTTGCTGTACATTGTTCCTATGATCTCGAATGAGTGATATTTTGTAAATTATTATGTAGGTAAGTGTAAATAATTGACATAAGTTAGTAGATTAAATAGTTAATTTAAATGTTAGTTAATTTGATCAAGGTCACCTCAGAATGTAAGTACCTGTAGTGCCTCTAATGTTACTTAATTAGTTAATAATTCAACTTTAAAATTAGTTTAAATTGTGATCGATCGATCGAAAATACGTTCAAAAACGTAGGTATCAATTTTCTTGAAAATTGCTAGCTACTTATAACTAAGATTAATAGTGTTATCCAACATAATCAAACCACAAATTAGATTGATATTATATTAATTTCGTATATTTTACAATGATATAACTTAGTTCTAAATATAAAAATATACATATTCATCCATCAATTGTTCCGTCTTACCTCCTGGTGCCTTCTCGAAACTTCCTTTCTTAGAGTCGCGACATACCTGCGTAACGTACCGCGCGGAACGTTCAGCGGCTGGACTAAATATATGCGACGTAATTTCAGCTGATGTGTCATAGGTTACTTGAAACACATTGCAAGCGTATTGAACCAAACGTTCCACGCGGTACATTCCGCCGGTATGACCGCACATTTAACAATCTGTGTTCTAATTCTTACTTAAACGCTGCAGTAAAAGAAGTGTTCCACTTACGGTGAAGCTCGTAGCTATAAAGGACCGTTTACATGAGCGAGAGATTCTCTTAGCATGTTTGTACACATGCGAAGTCATCTCATCACTGCGATGCAAATCTTTCGCTCGGTTCCTTAGTCAAAAACTATATTTGGTAGTAAAAATCATTTACCAAATCAAAATGACAATAATGAAAAAAAAAGGGTTTAAGTAGTCTTTTAAATACAGTGTATGTAAGAATTAAACACTAGATTCATTAGATCTTTTAATTTCACAATAAAATTTAGATTTTTGATGACGAAATCCTTAGTAACATAATATAAGAGAAAATATCAACAATTTTTTTCAGGCGCCTAAACTATGATATGACAAACTCATGATTTCAAAACAATAATTAATTAATTAATAATACAATCTTACATACAATTTAGTATCATTCATTACATTTGCCTCATTTTTCTGTTCTTTCATTATTATAAATTTTTAAATCGCAAAATTTTAATTAATGAAATGAAACACTAATTATACTACTGAAATGATGTTCAGTCTCAATGTATAATAAAATTATATTTTTATAACGATTCGTGATTTTATTCGGAATGGCAAGATATGAACTGAATAATTTATTGATTAAGTTCGATTGAGTAGATGTAAGACGTAAATCGGTAGGACTGCGAACATCCTTATCACTCTATGTAAAAAGACGTTATGCTAACTGCATATTTTTTTCTTGCTTTCGTGCTTACAAGCTTATCAACTGAACTTATGACGCTATAAAAATGTTCTCAAATCAAAGTCGAGTAAAGTATTGTTTGCATAGTCCTCACGATTTTAGTCGCCAACTTGTCTTTATTTGCTACGTTTTCACACGAAACGTCTCAGTAAATTCATTTTACCACAAACGAGTGACCACATCAATCCTAGTCACTTCTCTAATTACAAATTCTTACAAAAGTGCGAAGTCTACCTCCGAATTCATATAAAACTTACCTACTTAATATACAAGAATAAAACACGTACCAAATGTACTGTTTGCAACAAATATATCTAACATCAACACATTAGGCAACTACTGCTTTTACCAAGTGATAAAATAGATAATTAGTTAGCTAATATTATTTAGCAAATACCGTTAAATAGATCACATTATATGGTGTTGCATTGTCGACTGTATCTTTAAGGGTAGAAAGTCGATAAATGTGAACCAGACATTTAAACATAATTTCTGGCAGGTTTATTCGTTGTGAAATTGGATAAATCTACAACAATTCTATGTAGAGTAACGAAAAGTGACAAACTTAGATTATTTTTATATTCCTTAGTTTGTATTCATTCAAAGTTTTGAAACTCGTGGAGACACTTATAGATATATTTAAGGTGCCTATGTTTTATTTATTTAAATATAAAGAAGATGGTATACCCACTATCGGCTGAGATCTCATTGTATAGGTATATTACTAAAGTATGACGATCTATAAATTAGTGTACGCCGATCAATTGGTACTTTTACAAGAGATGCTACTGTACTGGCACAGTCACGAGTATTTGGCTTTAATTTATATATGAAAGGGTACATAGTGCGTAACCTGTATAAATAATACATAAGTAAAACGTCGCTTTGGCTAATAATACTATTTACGTTCGTATCTTATTGTAAACTTTAGCTCTGGTACATAGAAAGTAAGTGCCCGCTTATAGCCCTGAATCCATATATTTGTATGGACATACTGTGTAGATTTTATTCAAATGGATATATCTTAACAATAAAAATTCATTTACATAAAAATTCTAACACGTTATGTAAGTTTTACGAATGGTATTTAGAATAATCATAGTTATTTTATACATAAGTACAGAATCACAATTTGCCTTGTAAGTTAAATAGTTTATAAAGCTAATGAGCATCTTAATTTTGTTTAAACGAATAGTTACGATTTTGTGTTAATAAAAACGTGCAAATTATTAACACACGGTATTGGAAAAAAGCATAAGTAACAGTCTGTATGAACAAGGCAAATCCGTGAGCGTATTGACATGTAGAGCTCGAAACACACCTAGCGAAACGCACGATTAAATTCAACTTTTCAAACCGAAATCACTCTTATTTCTCTTAAACACAACTAAATGTAAAATTATTCCAACTTCGTACTACTTATTGTCCGTTTTCCTAAGTTCGTCGCATTACCATCGATCACGGTTCACTAGATGTATGTGGAGTGATGTAAATGTGCTAGAGCGTGCAGCCGTCGCTGGGCGGTCAGTCGATGGGCGGCGGCTGCGCGGGGATGTTGGCGGGCGGCGCCGTGAGGTAGCCGGCCGAGTGCGGCGCCGCTGTACGGACACACACATTACTAAACTTGCTCACACTATCTGTATTTAGTTGATCAATTGTTGCATGCAGAAACACAGTGATAATTATTTCAATAACCATACAACTTCAGATTCAAACTCTACTGAACAAAGGTCTATTTTTATGTACTCCATTCTCGAGCGCAAAATCACAATTCCTTCTTGAATGAGTTGAGCTCGGTTCAATCCAATTTAACTGAGTCTGTCGCAATGTTAATCTAACTTTTCAACACACAATACAATAATAAAAGACCATACAATTTACCATACAAATCCCACCATACATTTCCATACAAGTCCCACCATACAACTCTCCATACAAATTCTAGCATACAACTCTCCATACAAATCCTACCATACAATTTATCATACAAGCACTCACCTGCAATAGAATGATGTTGCGGCGCGCTGGATATGAACAAGTCGTGTCTCTGCGCCGCATACTGTCCCCAGACGCGTGACTTAGCGAGTACAGTACGCACTCGTTCTCCGTGTAAAGTAGAGCGAGACATCGCTTTAAGGGCGCTCACGAGTTGGGCCGCCGCCTGACCGTCTAAACGGGTTTCTAGGAGGGAGAGCAGCTCGCCGATTAGATCTGTTTCTAGTGCCTGTGGAAATGAGATTCTGATTTTAGAAGATTTGAAAAATCCTAAGAAAAATTTCGTCACCGTTTTCTGACCGGTTCCAAGAAGATGATAAGATTGGATTCCTTTAGTAACCAAACCGAAACTATATTAAGCCTAAGGGCCTATTTCACCACTTACGGATAAAATTTAACTGACGGATAAACCTATGAATGAAAACATGACGCTTTAGTTTAGACAGTGCCCATTATAAAATATCTGTCAGTTTAATTTTATCTGTAATTGGTGAAATGAGTCCCTAATCAGGTATTGTAAATACATAAATCTCTGAATATAACCGCCTACACTTAAGAGTACACACATTATATGCAAAGCCTACGTTTAAAATACAAACCTGCAATACAAGTCGATCCGTATTAACAGTACTATTGAAGATATTGGCGAGCGCCTCACACGCGACGCCGACCACTTCGCGGCACGTCTTCACTGCCACCTTCATGCCCGACATCACGTCGGTTTGCGTTAGTGCTGTTACGCATCCCTGGAGAATTACACAAAGCTTGAAAGACCCGTAAACTATCATTATAGCTGACACTCCTCATATTTCGTTGAACAAAATATACCTTATGTACTGAATTTTTTGTTTTTTTTTTTTGAAACTAGCCAATGGTTAGGAAATTAGGAATCTCTAAGCCCCTTCTTCCATTACGATACGCACAGGCGATTCAAGTATTCTGCAAGTCTCGAAACATTTGAATGCAGGCTCGCACAATATGATACCGGTATAAAGTATGTGAGATACTTCGCGGTGACTAGTCTTCCGAGACTTGAATCGCCTGTGCGTATCGTAATGGCCTAAGGCCTTTTCAATATTGCTACGATTGTTCTCGTGGCTGTAGTAGGTAAGACATTTACCTGCGTGGTGGCCAAAGCAGCGACTATAGGCACGGCCCGCGCGGGACAGGCGGGCAGCAGCCGCGTGAGTCGCGGCATCTCCCCCAGCTGCGCCGCCGTGTCACCCAGCACCGGTCGAGAACGCACCAGCGTTGCCAGCGCAGACGCGCATACCTCGCCGCGGCTACCCTGTGATTTATTAATCATTATTAAATTGGAATGTAAAAATGCGAGTATCAAATTTTTATGTTACGAAAATAATTGTTAGTTGTTCCCGCTTATATCAATCCCCATCTAAAATAGACTAGTGATAAGGACGGAGTGTTGCGAGAAAGGGACTAACGCATGACAGCTACCGTACAGTTACTAACTATCAAAGAGCAACAGACCACTGGAAAGATAGCGGGATGAGTTAGATATTTTCAATACTTGGTCGGAAACAAACGAAACCCAGCAATGGAATACAAAATATCTAAAAAAATAAGTTCTAAAAACTAAAACACGCCTACGGATAACTTGCGATCTTAAAAGTAAGAAATAAGAAATTATTCTTGTCTTCTTACCTACCCAATAAGTGCACAGGCGAAGGGATTTTCAGAGGTTAGCCGTGGTCGTATGCCTCTTTGCCTTGATATTAATTTACGTGCAAGTGTGGAAACTGTATACTGTAATAGTTTTATAAATTGCGTGCTGGCAACCATTATTATATGGAGGCATACGACCACGGCTATCCTCTGAAAATCCCTTCGCCTGTGCACTTATTGGGTAGGTAAGAAGACAAGAATAATTTCTTATTTCTTACTTTTAAGATCGCAAGTTATCCGTAGGCGTGTTTTAGTTTTTAGAACTTATTTTTTATTTTACACTTTTTAGTTAAACCAGTGGTATCCTACTGCTATCTACCTACCTACTATAGAACACATACAAACACATAATGACAACTACTCAAACTCCATTTACATTTCCAATCTGTCTTTTAATCTCAACATATTTTACTTGCGGTCATCCGCGACTTCGTTCACGTGTTACAGAGTCTTCTACACCGCAGTTACTTTTCGTGGTAGACAGAATACATCGTGATAATAAGATAGGATAACAATCGTAAAATATTGCAAATTCATTTGTACCATAATAACACTGAAAAAACTAGATAAAAATTAGGTATCTGCTCAACGCTTTCCTTGTGTATCGTAAGTTGTCTTGGATAGTGCTTTTTACGTATGAGTGTGGATTGAAGATGTCTTTTATTATATTTTAGCGGCGCGCTGCGCCCCCCAAACCTCCCCATATAGTGACTACATTGTCCATAGTAGTGTTCAGGTGATGTTTGACTTTGGCGGGGGGCTGCGCCCCCCAAACCCCCCCACATAGTGACTACTTTGTCCATAGTAGAGTTCGGGTGGTGATTAACTTTGGCAGGAGGCTGCGCCCCCCAAACCCCCCACATAGTGACTACTCTTTCCATAGTAGAGTTCAGGTGGTGTTTAATTTTGGCGGGGGGCTGCGCCCCCCTAACCCTCCCACATAGCGAGTGGTTTGTCCATAGTAGAGTTTAGGTGGTGTTTAATTTTGGCAGGAGCTGCGCCCCCCAAAATCCCCACATAGTGCCTACTTTGTCCATAGTAGAGTTCAGGTGGTGTTTTATTTAAGCGGGGGCTGCGCCCCCCAAACCCCCCTACACAGTGGTTTCTTTGTCCATAGTAGAGTTCAAGAAGTATTTCATATTATTTTGGCCAGAAGTTACTTTACCCCTACTTATTGTTCATAGTATGAGTATGAGCTCAAGAAGTCTTTTATTTTATTCCAAACTTTCCTTTTAAGATCCGGTCTAAAAACTAAAATCACTAATTCAACTCATGATTATAAACAACTTTGAATATTGTGTTTTACCGTATGAAATACATCATTATTTTGCTGTGTGCAAAATGTACTTGTTAAAGGACCGACAATTTTTGAATGCCATAAAAGTTGGTTCCGTAGTAAAAATTGTAGGTAATTTAACTTAAACGAGCCAAAACAGTCAACATAGTTCTAAGGAGGCCTGATTTGGCAAGCTGTAGGTATCTTATCAGTAGTTTCGAAGTAATTTATGATAGAAAAGACAATACGTAAAAACACACATTTACAAGAAAAACCGCGCGAAAACCTAGTGATATACATATATTTTTTGGAATGTAGTCGCTGAGCCCTTTCATTTGATATCCCACATTTTATCCTTTGCAAAATTTTATATTTTTCGTTGCGACTTTTTGTCCACTTGTTTAAAAGCAAATCCGTGCTTAAAACCTAGTGAATGTATATATTTTTGGAATGTACTTACTGAGCTCTTGAATTTGATATCCCACACAACATCATATTCAAACTTTTATTTTTTTCATCGTGACTTTTTGCCCACTAGTGGGCAAAGTATTTAACTTATTGCAAATCTATATAGCCTATGTCACCCGCAATATTATTACAAATCTTTTGACACCTCATTCATTAAAATCGGTTCAGTATTTTAGAAGTTACGGTGGAACATACATACATACATACATACATACATACAAACATACATAGACTGCCAAACACATTACACTTCCTTTTGGCTTCGCCGTAGTCGTGTAAAAAGGAAAGATGATTAAAACTTTCATCACTTTCATCTTTTTTTCTTCTTTATCAGCCCATATATGTCCCCACCGAGGGGCACGAGCCTACTCTCATACAGAGAGTGATTAGGCCGTAATCCACCACGCTGGCCAAGTGCGGGTTGGCGGATTTCACATACACCTTCGAATTTCTTCACTGGTGTATGCAGGTTTCCTCACGATGTTTTCCTTCACCGTTAGCTTTCATCTACCAAAAAAAAATTACAACGCATCGTAGATCATTCTAGAAACTATTACAAACCTCAGAAGAATCCTTATTCAAAGCAGCGATGGTCTCCGTGAGCAACTCCTGCAGGAACTTCTTCGGGCTGCGCAGGTTCCAGTGCGGATTCTGGAGGTACAGCTTCAGGTAGACGCCACCCACCACCACCTCACCAGGAGGCGCCCAGGTTTCTTCACCAGCTGATGTCCGTTCGAGGGTTTCCCGGTCTTCGAATGTCACATTCGGGTCTCGTAGTTGATTTGATTGATGTCTGTGGAATTATGGTTAAATAGTCAGTTGCAGAAATACGGAAGAGAGAGAGAGAACACGGAGTACTTACATAGATGAAATAAAAGAGGGAATAGAAGTTATGTCCTATAAGGTGCTCTAACGGACTGCAGAGAATAGAGCAGAGTGGCTATCGACAATAGCGACGCTCTACGCTCTTAAATATGATGATGATCACATTATAGAGCTATTTCTTTATTAGTAAAACGCAATCCTAAGCAAAGTCAATACGCTTTAGACGCCATTTTGTATGCACACATTCACTTGTACTTAAATAAGATCGCCTTTGAATGAACAAATCGCGAATTTTTGACGAACTTGTGTGTAACTCGTATTTTTTTTCGCTCGTATTTCACTAGTATCATGGTTCCAAAAACTTATAGCTTACACCATACTACATACCTATCCCTAAGCTTGGCCACATGCGCACAGACCGCCTTCCTATTTTCATCTCCCCAGACCAGCTCGGGATGTTCATGGTTGGCGTCCATCATGTGCACCGCGCTGGTGGCGCCGCCCTCGCGGATGCACTCCGCGAACACGCCCGGCACGTAGCGGGAGATAGTTAGACGTACCTGAGAGTTGGGAAATTGAGCTTATTGATGCGAGACAAACGAACAACGTTTATGTGTAACGAAGTGTTGTGTGTGTGTGTGTGTCCGTGTGTGTGTGTTTGTCTATGTGTGTGTGTGTGTGTGTCTGTGTGTGTGTTTGTCTATGTGTGTGTGTGTGTGTGTATGTGTGTGTGTATGTGTGTGTATGAGTGTGTGCTTGTGTCGTAAGTGAAGCTGTCTAGAATTGTCACAAAAAAGAACAAGAGCAGTAAAAATAAGACTTGAAAAATAAATAAGTAAAATGACAAAAAGTTAAACTACCATACCTTAGGTCCGTGTAGTTTATCCGCCATCATTCTAGCTAAGAGCTCCACAGCCGCTTCTCTAGTCTCCGGCAACTTGCTATTGCAGAACAAATCTAGTAAGTATATCACAGCACCTGCGAACATACAACAAAAATAATTTTATATTAAAAGAAGCTAAGGCGACTGATGAATGTGGATGAAGCTTAGAGAGTGTGTTTGGATTGTAGCAAGAGAGACATGGTCTCTATCTACACGGGAAAAGGACGTGACAAATTTATAAGTAAGAAGTTGAAAAATGGCATCGAACATATTATTTGTATGGAGCCTGATCGATAGATATTATTATATTTTTCTCTATCGATTGACGTTAGTTTCATCAGTGGCCGCCAACTTTTTTTTCTCCTTACAAGCTCGAATAGGGGATGTGTAGTGTAATTGATACCGAAATTTTTACTATACCAATTAGATTGGATGCTCTTTCTGATAGATATGCTGCCAAACTGAAGAAACCTTATTTAGTGAGTGACGTACCTTTGGCCAAAGCCTCTTTCACGAGCGCAGTATTGGCAAGTAGAGCGGCCAACGCGGCCAATGCTTCGGGCCGAGGCGGTCGGTCGCCCAGTAGAGATAGCAGGTGACCTATGAACAACGAAATAATCGTTAGTAGGTGTTGGCAGAAGCCAAGTGGCAGAAGACAAGAGCCTAACTTAAATATAACTTAAATATAATAATGAAGAGGGTCTAATTGGTGTGTCTTTCCATACCACAGGAGGAAGAAAAAAAGCGTTTCAAATTTCCCAAAAAAAACAAAACATTTTTGTAGCAATTTTTTCTTTGTTATAAAAAAATATACAACACTATTTTCTATCGTTCATTAATAAAAAGTCACCCTATATACATACCCAGCACCATACTAGCGGCAATATCTTCAACACACTCCCTACTACCGGCCGCAGCTAGCACACTGCGCAACGCGGCCTCTTGCAACTTTGGATGCGCGCGCGCAGACAGCATGCCGAAGATCAGACCGAACTGGCCGATACATTGGATCTCGACACCTGGGGGCAGTAAATAATATGTTTATTGTAGTTAGTCAGCAAATAGCAATGAAATTGTCGTTTAGAAACAACAAAAGATAAAAAAATAGAGTACTGTGCCATTTCCAAGCTAAAATAACTAAAAGTTCCAAACCTTATGGAAAATTGGAAATGAACTTAAAAGTAAGCGAGAGAGAATTTTGACTTCTATCACTAGGATTAACTACTATTTTTTGCGTGAAAGAGTAACAAACATCTTCACATTCAAACATTCATCGGCAATATACACAAAGTAACTATTTCAGGCCGACACTTACCCGGATTCTTAATAATAACATTAGCTAGAGCAGTGAGCGCTAGAGTAATATGTTCCACTCGTTCTGGCGTCATCTCTAGCAGCGCTTGCTCTTGTACGAACTTAAGGAGGTCCAGGATGAATTGCTGAGGATTCTGCGAATATTTTAATAACGAAAGTTTTCAACTGTTTTGTAATAACGACGTTCTAAAACCATCAAATCTTCAGGAGTCTTTAGATTTTGTTACGTCTAAAGCAAGATGAGGCAATATATCCATTGAGTGTTCAATAATTAGGAAAGGAAGACTGCGGCGTACCTACTTTACTCAATTGAAGGAGAAAGTTTTGGTCATGTCGTATCAAGAAGCCAAAGAATTAGCAGAAGATAGGCATCAATGGGGGAGATACTCCATCGACAAGAGTCTACGGGCCTGTCCCACCACTTACAGATAAAATTTATCTGACAGATATTTTATACCTGTCACCGTCTAATCTAAATCGTTATGTTTTATGAAATAGACATAGGTTTATCTGTCAGTTAAATTTTATCTGCAAGTGATGAAATAGTCCCTATTATAACTCTAATAAATAATGATAATTAAAAACGCGTTATCCATACCATAACTTATCAAAAAATCAAATATTACCAATACTACTAATATTGCCAATATTACTCACCTCAATAGTAAACTCAGACTGTTCATTATAAATATCGATGTAAACTCCGCCGACAGCGACCAATCCTTCATGAGCTGAATACAAGAACGGTTCGACTAACGGGCCGTCCTCTTCGTAGTTCACTCGGCAGTTCTGTAGCACGTCTTTTAATTCCGCTCGGGTACTGTTGTCCCACACGAGGTATGGGGTTCGCCAGTTTGATGTTAGGGTTTTTAGTAGCTGTGGGAGTAAACATTATTTAGATTTTATATGTCGTAGACTATTTAGAAAATAGTGTTTGTTTTACGGCCCGTATTCATGGGAGAGCTGTAACTGTAACCGAACAGATACAATGACGACGTTCTATTTTGTACGTTTGTCACAGTTACGCTTTATATGTGACAAAAACTGTCAATCGTCGGCTCGCTGCGAGTCGCACGTGTCGCGTTCCTCTCAGGCTTGCTAACTACGTACACACTATGTTTTTGTTACTGTGCATGCAACGGTCACAGTAAGGTACATCTCGCCAATGATTACACGGCTTTGAGTAAAACAACCTTGCTACTTTATTGTCTATTTCTGTACTGTTATATTTTATTTGTGAAATAAAGAGTAATTGATGGTATTTAAAATTGTAGACATGTTTCTCGTGACGCGTTGCCTTCCTTACCAAAAATAAGTAAGGGTTACTGATCATATTGTCTAAGTTTCGAAGTTGGTGAAATATTACTTTCTAGCACAAACGTTCATCTCACTCCAAAACTAAAGGACCTACCTCATGCTGATCGGTCTCGTTCAGTCGCCCACACAAGTGCGGCGTAAGTAACGTATGCAGCGCTTGGCGGATGCGGTTGTCATCTTCGGTACACTGTTCGTGTGGGCCGTATAAGGCGCCTAACGCAACTACGCAAAGCTTCGCCAGTTGGTTTGCTATTTGCTGTGAAATGGAAAATCATTTTCAATAAAAAAAAATAGGGAGGATAATTTTTAGCGTATACGAATCAGACGGATTATGTCTTCTTATTTTAAATAAATCAACTATAAAAACTTTATTAAAAGGGACTTCAAAACGTCATAATAAATGCACTAAAAGTAAGAAATTATTAGGCCATATGGGACCAATTTAAAACAAATTCGTTTGGAAAAAAAGAAATTGTTTCATAAAGCGTTTGAGGTAATTTCAGAAAACACATGTACAAACATGAATGATATTGAGAACCACTTCCTTTTTTAGTTAGTCGCTTAAAAATTACAACAAATTCTCCAAACCTGTTTACTAGTCTGGTTATCAGTCTCGACTCCCGACTCAGTCAGCGTGTAGTCATACTGTAATACTGCAGGTAGTAGCGCGTGCAATGCGCCGGCTCGAGCGAACATACTTCGGCAGGTCGCTTCGGCTGATAACGCTGCTATTGCTTCTGCGCCCGCGCATGCTGTGTCGCCTAGCTTCTGTATGGGAAAAATATTGTTATTGTATTGACAATTTATATATAAGAGAAATATTAAACTTGCCACAGAATTTTTATTTGTAAGATCCGAATTGATCCTCAATACATTTCATACATATAAAAATTAACTAGCACGTATTTTACACTTGTCACTGTCCAAAACGTCATGTTTTATGAAATAGACAAAGGTTTATTCGCCAATTAAATTTTATAAACTCGATTTCAAAATCCCAACTTACCGGTCGATGTAAAAGCGGCACGATATCAGCACATAACTGCGGCAAGTTAGCGCAAACTGCGCGGCAGTCGGGGAAGGTCGCGGCCACGGCGAAGCAGCGCGCGCAGTGGGCGCATACTTGCGCAGCGATGTCCGATGGGCTGCGGCAAGATGGCAGCACTGGCACGCAGCGAGACATTGCTTCGTGGAGGACCTGAAACGGAACGCTTTGTGTTACAAAATGTCATATTTCGCTGTCTTTATGGATAGACTCTTAGGCTGGGCGCATACATACGGATTCCGGATCAGGTTTTCCGTATCAGGGTTTCAGATTCGGAAATCTGAATGGTCCGCATGCATACAAAATGTTCGACTAGGTGTACACAAAACCTGATCCGGAATCAATATCGCATATATACTGATTCCGGCCTTATAAGTTAGACCCAGAACACACGGGGAAACGTAACTACAACGCAACTGCAATTTGAGATTAGTTGCATCGTGTGTGGTTTTCTAAAGGAGTCTATAGCAGAAAATTAGTTGCAACTCAAAAGTAACTAGCAGTTGCAGTTGCGTTTCCCCGTGTGTTCTAGGCCTTAAGGCTAAGGAAATATAGCAAAAAGGCGTTTGTGACATGTATATATAGGTGTTTATTAGACTATACACACATTAAGTGCATGCGTGTTTTGTTAATACCTTCTTATTATATTTGTATTTGTGGAAACCTGTAATTGACTTATTTGTTAGTTTATAATTTTCTAATATGTATTTTGAAGCTGTTTGTTATCCAATGACCATGAAGGCATTATTTTTTAGTACAGTCGAGAGCAGCTCAACCTTTACAATCCTAATATCACCGTAAGTTGCAAAGAAATAAGGTACCCTAGTATAAAGCTTGATATACCCTCAACTGTAAATTATTCCTCCCTTACCTCCAACCCGCCTTCCCTTCTCAACTCCTCAGCATTAAGCGCGGAACACTTGACAGTAGCATGAGCGAGTTCGCAAGCAGCGGGGAGCAGCGCAGGCGCATCGCTCTCCGCGAACAATTGCTCGGCGCTGGCTTCGAGACGCGCCGTCGACAGTAACTGCGGATAGCCCGCGTATTTGTATGGAGCTAGCACTAAGGGAGAAAAGAAGTAAAACATTATTTAGGCTCTGTTTTTCAATTGTCAATTAAAATTTTCTCCTAGGAATATTTTACACCTGTCTCTGTCTAAAACGTCATGTTTTATGAAATAGACATAGGTTCATCTGTCAGTTACATTTCATCCGATATGCAGATAATTTTTACTACTATTGTATTATCTGAATTCAGATATTCAGATAATATAATACTATTGTACTACCTGAATTGGTTTGTCAGCGATGAATTAAATGTTGTAGCAATATCCATTCTTTATCAAGAGCAATGCAATCAGACAAAAAAGTTTTTTTGGCAATTATGTTTTTTACAGCATATTTCGATAACAGAGAGATTTCTCCAAGTTTAAAAAAATCTGAACAAAATAAGTAGGGCCGAAAAGATAATTCATGTGTTTCACTTACCATCAGAATACCGCATAAAGAGTATAGTTTGTGTGCGTAGAATGAGTACGATATTGTTTGTGTTTGGTCCGTCGCCCGTCCACACGTTTCTACTACATAGAAACTCGTACGCTTGGTTCACAGCCTCGAAGCGATCCTGGAACGATACTTCAGTATTAATAAATACTATGAATGAATGAATGAATCCGACCGATTTCGGTCACGGCGACCGCTTACGTTGAGTTCTGCTGTCCTTCGTGCTCTCTCTCTCATGTGGCTGACGTAGCCGAACTTTTTAGAAAAGGTTTTTTCATAGTGGGTGCATGTTGAGCACACCATCGACAATATTACGTTATTATCATATATGATGGTTTAATTTTTTGATCGTCGCGCTTGGCATCAAGCTCAGAGCGCCGTTTTCTTAAATTGAAAGATATATTAAGTTAATTAATATAGATTTCAGTGCAATATAACCTACCCTTCCCTCAGGATTCTTATCAGGATGGTACTGCTGCGCGAGGCGGTAGTAAGCCTTGCGCACGGACGCCTCGTCGTGTTGTCCGGTAGTCAGTCCGAGAGCTGCGTACGCGTCGCTCGCTGTCATTGACGGCGGTTTCTTCTCTACCTCGCGACGCCACGCTTCCAGTACGTCTTTTAGGAGACGGACCTGGTGAAAAATATCGTGTTTTTTATAAATAAATAATTTGAATCTTCAATTAAACTCAAAGATAAAGTCATCAAATAGTTAACGACAGACTTTATTGCCATGAGGAGTTGGATGGCCACTAAAGACACAAACCGACAAGCCCAGTTTTCTATTGGAATTATATTTAGATTTCTTGGGCATTTAACCATGGGTTCGCACAGATTAGATTTAGATTTCGAAGCAAAATTTTTCACTCACCGGATCAGGTATAGGCCAATCGGGAAACTTCAAAGTATCACAGAGATGTCTCAAGTAGAACATGTTACAGAACAGCTCTCTCTCTAACTGCGGATACAGCACACACGGTATAGCTAGGTAGGGGTACCGCGCCGCTATGTGCGCGCGTAACCGCGGTGTGAACTCGCCGATGTGCGCCGATACTTTCATTATTAACATCCGTCTGGAAGGATAGTCGTAATGCAAATATAGCTACAATAAATGTAATGTGTGTTTGTTAATTTATAATTTTCTATTATGTATATTAAAGCTGTTGGTTTTCCAATAAATAAATAAATAAATAAATAAATAAATAAATAAATAAATAAATAAATAAATAAATAAATAAATAAATAAATAAATAAATAAATAAATAAATAAATAAATAAATAAATAAATAAATAAATAAATAAATAAATAAATAAATAAATAAATAAATAAATAAATAAATAAATAAATAAATAAATAAATAAATAAATAAATAAATAAATAAATAAATAAATAAATAAATAAATAAATAAATAAATAAATAAATAAATAAATAAATAAATAAATAAATAAATAAATAAATAAATAAATAAATAAATAAATAAATAAATAAATAAATAAATAAATAAATAAATAAATAAATAAATAAATAAATAAATAAATAAATAAATAAATAAATAAATAAATAAATAAATAAATAAATAAATAAATAAATAAATAAATAAATAAATAAATAAATAAATAAATAAATAAATAAAAACTTAAAGCTTGAAAGAATAAGAGCAAAACAAAAGATATTTTTTCTAGTCGTCACAAGGCTCTAAAATAAATGACGATCAGCACAAATGGACCAAGACGAATGACGCATCATACTGTTAGGCAAAGAGCTTTCCTACATGCCTACATACCTCATTTCTGAATTCCATATAGCTTCCGGCGTATCCCATTCGCCGAGGAAAATCTGCGCGAATTTCTCAGCGCCATGGTTCTCTAGGTAACACACCATCGCTTCTGGTAACAACTGGCCTAGAATCGACCGCTGCATTATATCTGAGCTTGACTGGAAATATAATATAACTTAATTTTAAAAATTTGTACAAGGTGAAATATGTGTGGTTGAGATATTAAACCTTGTTGATCTTGTTGATCTTTTAGCAAGAGTAGATTCAGATTTGGGCAATCACAAAAACCCAATGGTAACCAACCGCCAAAAGGCCTCGCGGCAGACCACGGAAAAGGTGGTGGGATGAACTGGACACCTTTATGGATGTCTGGGTAGAGGCGGTTCTAGTCTGGATATAGAATCGTGGAGAAGAAGGAGAGACGCCTTTGTCCAGCATTGAGACACTGACGTCTAGATGATATAAGATCCATTACGGGACTTTTTGTTACAGGCATTCCAATCTGCCTTACTGATAATGTTAATGGTACAGCTATACATATAGAAATAAATTTTCATTATAAAAGTTATTCCTCGTAACATGTGATTTACAGATTTTCTTACCTGATCAGCCCTAAACGCCTGCTTCATATGCGTGAGTCGTAAAAACCTCGCAATAGGCAGTAGATTAGAGCCTGTATACAGCAACATGAAATAAAACACTCCCGTCAAATACAACTTTGAGATCTCCGGGTTGTCTTGCATAACTTCGTAGAGCAGTGTTGCCACCTGAAATTAAAATGATAAATAATTCAAATTTAAAATTCAAAAAGTATTTATTGCGTAGGTTCCTCAAAATTACACTTTAATATGTCTAAAAATTAAGTGAAAAAAATTAAAGGAGAGAAGCTACACTGGATCCAGAAGGCGGAAAGCAGACAAACATATCCGTCACGCCTCTTTCCCCTTGGGGTAGGTAGAGACCACTTCCCTCCACTTGCTACGATCTAAACACACTTCTTTCGCTTCATCCACAATCATCAGACGCCTCATACATGCACTTCGATGTAGGATATAATTGATCACTCACTTCATTAACTTTTCAAAATATTGCATTTATGAAATCCCGTATAAATAGACGTACCTTCTCAACAAGAATAGGATCAAAAGTGAGCAGTAATTGAACAACGTGCGCTAAACAAGCCGGCTCTGATAACAATCTCTTTACTTTTGGCAGTGGACGTATCACTGCGTCTTCTTCATCCCTGAAAACAAAAGCAGAATAGTATCATCATCATCATCACATTTAAGTGTCGGTGGAGGCTTCGCCACTCTGCTCTATTCTCTGCCGTCCAAACGGACACCTGACACGACACAACTTCTATCCCCTTATATGGAGAATGGTGTAGTTAAGAGTAAAATTTACTTCAAGTCAACAACCAGAGGAAAATATTAGAAAACCATGATTATCGTATTGACATACCTACTCTTTTGATCCGAAGGTAATATCCTGCTAAAACGTGTTACGAAAAACCTTGACTTTTCATTTTATTTTTATACCTTAAGCTCAACCTCTAAATCTAAATGATATTAAAAATGGTTCGAATTGATAACAACTGAACCAAATAACATTCATCATTTTTAATTGTAAATAAAATACGTAAAAGTTACCAAAAAATACGATACCACTTACCTACTAGGATAATATCTCGCACAAGTAATAAGTAGGTCCAATACAGTAGCGGCAAGCGCACTTTCATCCATAACGGCCGCGCTCCGAGCGACCAACGTCCACTTGAGTTGGGGCACGCTGGCCACCGCGCGCCAACCCTCCATGCTGTTGGCCCAACATTTCGTCTTGTTGTTTATTTCGCCAGATTTGTAGAGGTCTTTTAGCTGGAAGAATGTTAAAAGGGGCAAGTTGGATTTTGTTTAATTGGAAAAACAATATCAAATTCATAATATACGCATAAATAAATCCTGTTTTTCAATTTTCTAGAAATACAATCTAACTATATATCTTCTTTATTCATAGAAGTTACGGTATGATAAGTCAGTCTCGCAGTTTTTCAACCACGACTGACAAAACAAACGTCACGTTGTGTGCGACAAAGATATCGCTACAAAGACGAAATCAGCCGATTGCCTCTTTCCAAAGATCGATGTGCATTCTTTATAGCCCTTTACTGTAATAATGCTTCTAAAGGTCTACACACCAAAGCCACCAGCCCGGCGGCATACATAACCCACCGGGCAAAGCCGACGGCCCGGGTTCGGCGGCTTTGTTTTGTAGATGTTACCGGAAATGTATGAAATCAAGGAACTGTTTACAAATCCTAGGAAATGTGTACAATTCCGATGCTGTTTAGGAAATGTATAAAATATTGTTTGAAAATCTATTTAATGCATAGATATCCTAGGAAATGTGTACATTTCCTCGGAATTGTATATAATTCTAATATCGTATTAGGAAATGTAGAAAATAAATGATTTCTGCTATAAAATAAAACACGTGGTTATTATGAGAATAATAACATAGCCTAACCTAACCTAACCTTTTTTTACACGGGGAAATGTGTTACGCATACCGCCACCCCCGTGGGGCCAGGCATGACGGTTATGTGGGACCAATTTCCAAGACGAGAGTTATACCCACTAAAACTCCGCGGCGGTCTTCTCAGGCAGACTGGTAAAACCCTGGGATTGAAACCTAACCTAACCATCAATATCTATCTCAAATATTTTACATTTCCGATTGCTATTTAGGAAATGTATAGATTTCCTAGGAAATGTATAAAGTATAATTCGCACATTTCCGTGCCATTTTAGGAATTACATACATTTCATATGAATTGTATACAATGACGGATTACATACATTTCCGGCAACATAGACACCTTTACCGATGCATGGTCTCTTATAATGTTTAAGCCACTATATCGGCTCAATAAACAGCCAAAAGTCATCTTAACAATTTACCTGTTGAAAGCTCACAGGTCCCTTCCTCGCGACTTTATCCCCTTGCTCCACATTGTAATACCACTCTCTATCACCACCGCCTTGCTGTTGCGGGCCTTCTATCACGTTACTTTGAGCCGGGACCGTTGCTCGTGATGTGTGTAAGTGAGCTAACGTCATTAGGTCTACAAGGATTCTGTAAAGTAAAAAATATATTTTTTTTGAAATAGTGAAATTTTGAAGAAATATCTCGTTTGGCAATTTTATGAAACTATCTAGAAAAAGGTGGCGAGATGAGCTGGACACCTACTTGGATGTCTGGGCAGAGGCGGCCCGGGGTAGGGAATCGTGGAGGAAGAAGAGAGAGGCCTTTGCCCAGCAGTGGTACACCGATGGCTAGATAAGATATCTAGCCGACCCGGCTAACTTTGTTTAGCCTTAGAGCCAATAAATAAGCAGATTTTTTAATTTTGTAAATTATAAGGATAAAAAGTATTCTATGTCCTTCTCCTGGTTCCTAGCTACCAATTTTCAGGCCGTTCTTCAGTTATAAATAGCAAATAAACACGACTAGCTTGTATCGCCAATTCAACAGCTTACCTTATACCATTCCATTCTAATATCTCACTAACATTTCTTCTGTGCAATATCAATTTCGATAGAAACTGCACTAATCTGTCCCTTTCCATTCTATCACATGTCTGTAACAAAGAAAAACATTGGCAACACTGACATAGAACTGAATCGTGCAAAAATAACACCTGCATTGTGCAAAATTATTTTTTTGTAATGGCAACACTTACCCTATCTAACATTTGCACGATGTATTTAGTGTCGGCAAACGGTCCTATGTCTTCGAAGTATCTGCCGTAAACTATACTCATTGCTTGTAGACACATGCACTTCATTTCCACTTTCGGTGTCGATAGGAAGCGATGGTAGAGATCGTTGAAGAATTCATATCTGGAAGAAAATCAATTTTTTTTTCATTCAACATCATTTATTATAATTAAGAGTTAGATTTTTGTTAGTGGAGCGTCAGCCATGTAGGCCTATCCTCTGCTTAGGATAAGCAGAGGATAGGCCTACATGGCTGGCTCTTTGTTTCTTATATGACTATACCACTACCTTAACATACATACATATCCGTCACGCCTCTCTCCCATCGGGTTAGGCAGATACCTCTTCCCTCCGCTTGCCACGATCCAAACACACTTTTTTCGCTTCATCCAAATTCATCGCCTCATACCTACCCGTCATTTTAGGGTTCTCTTGACTTAACCTCTCTTTCCCCACGATTTGATCGAGATACTTGATACCTTGACCTAAACATAAACCAACAAAACACTTACGACTTCCGTATCGGACTATCATCATTGTCTCTCTGCTCCAGTAATATCCTGAGATAGTAATCCCCGATTTTAACCTCGTTCTGTAGACACTGGTAATGTACTTCTAACTCCGCGTGGTTCCACGACGTGAGAGTGTTGCCAGCTATTTCGCGGTCTGAGGTAAACGCGCGGAGTTCGTTCTCTAAAGCTTGGCGGAGTTCTTCGCGAGTCTGGGGGAAATAGTAGTCTATGATGTTCTTGATAGGTAAGAAGGTACTGTAAGCTTCAATTTAAACTGATGCAGAGTCGAAGCAAAGCGAAAGACATAAGAAGTTCAACCTTAATTCCAAAGCATAAAGCACATACTACTTCTGATATTTTGAAAAAGACGCACGCATTTGCGCGTTAGCATGCGAATCGTTTCGAAAATATGATTTGGTGAATTTTGTTCAATAATTGTATGATTGTAGTATATACAATATACTACAGGTGGTAATAATAATAATACACATTGAAGAAATAAATGAACACATAATATTGAAACAGCGAAAGTTACGATACTTTGAAAATGTGACGGTGTACACAATTTTCAACCTTAAAGATAGTCCAGACACGAAACGTCAAAAATTACATTACTCCTAAAACTATATTTAAAACTCGTTTGGAAATAAGGGGGATTATTGCTCGTGCTTGTCCGTACATAGTATAAAAAATATCGACAACTTACAGTATGATTCCAAATAAGATTAGGTAGCGCATGGTCCCTATGGAACTGGTAGTAGAAGAGTGGCCAGTTGGCAGTTGACTTGAGCTTCTCTCTGCGCCTGCGCAACACGACCGGACGCTCGCGGATCGCGTTCTGACGCTCAGTTGTTAGAGACCGGCCGGACCGCATCGCCCAATGTTGGAGGGCTAGTTGGGCGTAGTGCTGTGGGAAATGGGGTAGTGAAAAAAATTATAGTAGCCAGACATAAAAAAGTAAAGTATAAAAACTTAGTAAGACACTACTTATAAATTCATTCAATATTTGTTGGAAAGACCCAATTTTAAACGGCGTATTCAACAAACAGCATTATTCAATTGTTTCGGTCAATTTCACTTTACTAGAAACGCACGAAAGTATTTCAGTCTATAGCAGCCCACTGTTGAGCATAGGCCTTTCTAATGATTTTACAGCGTGACCGGTTCATTGCCACCTGTATCCAACGAGACCCCTTGACTAGCTAGTCGGTTCATCTGGCCATCCCACGCTGCGTTTGGTAGTGCGAGGTCTTCACTCTAGAACTTTTTTGCCCCATCGGCCGTCCGATTTTAACAACATTCCTCGGTAAAAGGTTAATTAAAACCTTTGCTGAAATATCAAACAAAAAGCAAAGCTCAATACTCACTTCAAGATGTTTCTCAACATATTTAACTTGTCGCTCCAACGCCTCCCAGTGTGCGGCGCGCGGTTTGACAGTCGCTTGGGCCAAAGATAGGTTGTCCCGCTCTTCCTCGCCGTCGCTCTCTAGTGCCTGAGCGGGAGGTACTTCTGCTGATTCGAGGAAGGCTAGGAGACCGGATGGCTGGAAGCAAGATAAGTTCTTAAGGAATTTAGTTTCTAAATGTGATTTATTTGTAAACAAGCGTTGACGGCACTCGTAAGAACTTTGTTTAGAATGTTCTAAGAGTAAGTACTTAAGAAAAATATTTTACGCCGTTCTCCCATTACGATACGCACAGGCGATTCAAGTATCCTGCAAGTCTCGCAGACTAGTCATCACGAAGTATCTAACATACGTTTGAATACAGGCTCGCACACCACGATACCGGTACAATGTATGCGAGATACTTCGCGGTGACTAGTGTGCGATAATTGAATCACTTTTGCGTGGGAGAGGGGCTTGAGAAAACTTTATGTAGCTAATTTATTTAGTTCCACTTACCATAATCCTTTTCAGCAAATTATGAGCGGGCGCATGGTCGACCAGCCAGAGAGCCACGAGGTGCCTCGCGAGGTGTCTGTGATGCAGCCTCGCCGGCGCGTACAAGGCAGTGAGGAGGTGCCTCGGTAGCGCTGCCTCGGCGAGCGCTAGAGATTGCATTCGACTGCCGACACCGCCGCCACCTTCTTCTACTAACGCTCGCATTACTAAACCCGCGCCTTTTACTATTGCCATTGATGGGTGCTGGATAAAAAATGTTACGACTTCAAGGGCCCATTGCACCACTAACAGATATTTATTTGACAGATATTTTATACCTGTCACTGTCTAAAACGTCATGTTTTATGAAATAGACATAGGTTTATCTGTCAGTAACAGGCACTAAATCATACAGAAAGTGGAAAAGTTTCAGTAACCCACAATTTGAGCTTGTAATATTATATATTATATTGTAAAGTACCACTAAAATCTTTTCAGTAATTTTGGCGTGGAAGAGTAACAAACATTCTCCCATCAATTCATCGACAAAAACATTGACATTTAATTAATAAGAAGTACCTAATCAAATCTAGCCGTATGTGTCCCACTGCTGAGCAAAGGCTTCTTATCTCATTTGCCACAGAACTATCTTAGATGAGTTCCTACCAACTTACCTCAAATAACTTAAATAGCACCCGTCCTTTATTAGATACCATCTCTAACAGCTGATCGAATTGTTTGCCGTCCGTCGTCTCACTGTACGGCACGCACAGAGCGAACGTCAGGAAATCCAACATGGCCGCTACTACAAGCGCGCCGCTACCGGCCGTCTGGGAGGAAATAAAATAAGATTATTTGTAGAAAATATAGCTACAAAAAAATATGCATATTCGGCTAGGGATTATAAGTTTCACGCGGTCAAAAATTCTCTTATTTCCAGTTTTAATATTGCTGGCAATAGCAACATCAAAGTAGTAATTTTTATGTTATAAAACATGGCAACACTAGCTGTTTCTAACTTACAATATCTCTGCTCCGAACGACTGTACGTGTTTATGTATTGTTATACCTAAATGACTAAACCAATTTCTGACCGATATTCAAGGCGGAAAAATCTTGAATTATAGTCAACCAGCCCTAACAACTGCTGCAAACATCACACTTACCACATGATCAGCCCACATGGTCAGCAAGCCCTCAAGAAACACAGCCGAGGACAGCATACTAGCTTTGTTCAGCTGCTCCTGCCGCAGGTCGGGCTCCTGGTGCATCGGCTGCATCAGCGCGCACACAGCGTCCAGCGCCGCGTGCGAACACGCCGCCGACCCGCGCCGGAGGGCGTTCACTACCGCCGTGCCGATCCATTCGCGGAAACTACAATAAAGGTTTTTCCTTGATAAATAAGAGAGTAGAAATGTTTTCGTCTCCGTCTATCACCTTTTACGCTTTTGCATAAGATAGAGACAGTAATAATCATCGTATAAAATAAACCACTACCTCGTCGTCGTACGTATTTATCGTCACATATTGGAAAATGTCCACAAAATATTTAAAAAACCTAGGTATGTGTTATTCTGATGTGCAAGCTACAATACTGCAAACATTTCATTAATTCCTGTTCAGTAGTTTTTGCGTGTAAGAGAAACATTGATATTTATAATATTCGTGGGATTAAACAGGATAGTCTTTCGATTTTGCTAAATTTTCCCGACGTATCATATTCTTTTAAATAGAGAGACTATACTCACCCAGGTAACGCAGTGAAAGCCGCAAATCCGACTTTACTGGCACACAGTCTGCGTAGAGCATGGAACAGTGCCTCTAGTTCGCGAGGTGGAAGAGTTGTACCGGACGATACACTCGTCATTATCGCGTTTAACGCTCCCGTTATTAACTTCTCTTTGTTTTCTGCGAATAGGCGCTGGAAAGAACAGTAGCTTAAGTATTTGTTATCATAGACTCTTTGGCATAGAGTATAGAGTGCATAGAGTAATACAGGGTGTTAGGAAAAGTATCACTTTCCTTTTAACCAGGTGAAGTGTTAGTGATGTAGACACATTCCACGAAAAAAAAGCAAAGTGATACATTTCCTAACACCCTGTAGTACCCACCCATAAGTAGGCATGTATTCTTGTCTCACTCATACGCATTGGCGTAATTTTGATTGACGATTTTTAAAAGTAGAGTACCAATAACATACTGTATCGTTACTAAATAATAAAAAGTGTTTTTATACTTTTATGCCTTAAATAAATAAATAAGTAATTTGATTATTTATGTACAGTCGGGGTTATATTTACAAGAAGGTATGAACACATTCAAGAAAGCTTTACATATTGCAATAAATAAATCGATTAATTTCGGATTTGTAAGTTAATTAAAATTAATATGATAACGAAAGTATTTAATAGTTATTCCCTAAAACGAAATCAGCAAAATAAAAATAAAAATTTCCATTTACAATGACAACGTGCGACCATCCAAAATTAATGTGCCCAAATCTCAAATGACGAATTTTCCATGGTGTACCCAAAACCTTTCTAGCTGCAGATAAAGTAAATAAAACAAGGGACTTACTAGATCCCAAGTAAGGAACAGCCACAACAGGGGGCGGGCCGCCTATACAACAACATTACATTTAATAAGCCAAAACAATATTCTAAAATAGGAAAAAAACATAGCGATATATTGTAGCTGTGTATAGGCTTGGCAATGTCTCATTGTGGGTTTTATTAAATGTAAACATTTTGTGTATGTATTATGATTATGTAATTATGAAATGAATGTAAAAAATTGTCTTTTCTTTTCTATGACAAAATAAATTTCGTTTCACGTACTCAACTTTGTATATTAGCAAAAGCAGACTTTGTTTCACTGTCTCAAAGCTTAAATTAATAAAAGCCATGGAAAATAAGTCTTCACGGGTTAGTTAGAATCAACTAAGAAGTAGTTATAACTAAAAGATGAGACAGATGCAATAATAGGTTGTAAAGAGCGTGTGTGAGAGCGAGATATTTATAGAAAGTGTCTTACGTCCTGACTGACGGAGTAGATGAGTCCACTGTAGCCAACGTTTGCGTTGAATCGTTCTATGACCTCTGCTCGACTCATCCCTACTGGGTTTTGGAATAATCTGGAAAAAGTAAAGGTTTATTAAACTGTATAGACCTTGGACAGCAAAAGAGGGGAACATTGGCTCGTGCAGCAAATAGGCGAACATTGAATCGTTCGGTGGCCTCAAAGTTTAAGTACCTATTGCCGCGCGTGATGTTTTATCTATCTATCTTTATCTGACATTGGTTCATTTGATCGGACCAGTCTCGGTGCCATGCCAGCTCAGTCTCTCTCTATCAGTTGATGGACACCAAGCCCAACAGACGCGTTAAAAATTATGCCGTACGGCAACCGCTTAAAGACTCTTTGCAGCTTAACTACTTGGAGCTGAGGTTTGTTGTTGTGTCAGCTAATGGACATCCACTGCTGGACAAATGCCTCCCCCAAGGATCTCCACAAGGACCGGTTTTGCGCTGCCCACATCCAACGTCTTCCCACGACTTTCACCAGATCTGTGGTCCACCTTATTGGAGCTGAATTAAAATTTAAGTATTGGAAGTAAATCGTAGACTTACCTTAAATGATTAGATTCAGTCTCCTCATCGACTTCTCTATGTAGCGGTCCGAGTCGATACGCGCGAGGCGTTGGATAGGATCTCACATGCACGTCTCTCTGACCGGCTGATCGTACGCCATCTAAGAGAGAAGCTAGAAGGGCGTCTCTGTGAACAATAGAAGGATTTATTGCAAAGCCTGGTTTATAAAACTACTCTGTCACTTCTACTCTACTCTCTGCTTATCTGATACGATTATAGTAGAGATACTATCCAACTCTCTACTACTCTTCTAATACATAGATCAAATGAAAGAGGAAATAGAAGTTGTATCAGGTACTCAAACGGACGGCAGAGTATAGAGCGGAGTGGCGTAGAATCCACCGAAAAGGGCAACGCTTTTAAATATGATAAATGAAATGAAATAGTTACCTTTCTCCAGCCAGGTAAGTTCTTGTTTGTCCGTTTAGATATTCAATAGAGAACTTTTGTGGATGTTCTGTATCGCGTATTAATGCGAATACGTCGCTCAACGGGCGAAGGCAGACCACCTAAAACAAATTGACTCATATTACAAAACAATCGTTGAAGAAAAACAGTTTTTCAGAGGCATTTTGAACCAAGCATGGTAATTAAGATAGTTACAATCAGATATATATGGATAAGGCCTTTTCCATTAATTATAATGGAAATAATAAGAACAGTGGGACAGACTAATAAAGCACGATTCTCTAATATCAAAAATACGACCATACAAAGTATACCAATATTTTACCCTTTCTGACCTATATTTCGACCTGTATATAAACTTTAAATAAACAATTAACACTCACAGAATAAGTCTGGGGATCCCTCTCAAGAATACAAGTATCGGACAGACATAGCGTTCGACGCATCGGTTCCATATGACGCGCCGGGTTCACTTTGTGCACAATGAACTCACTCAAAGATGTTTGATGTTGGTCGCCGCTGAAATGTAGATAATAGAAATTACGATTTTTACTCTTTCTTGCTTCTATAGAGCTTTTGGCCAAGATTATCAAGTTCTTAGGGTGCAAGATCATGCCACTCATGTCGAACCCACTAGCTAGATGTACTCTAAACAAAGTTTGGTTAAAAAAGTTAAAAAATGTTCGGTTTTTGCGGCATGTTTCTGAAGGAATTAAAACTTAATCTACCTATACTTTTGGTAATTTAATTAGATAGTATAGGACCTAAAGTATCTATTTAAATTACCAAATGTACTAGATAAGGCATCAATAATTACGTAGCGCGCCATTTGACCTTTTAAATCGAGAAGTAAATTGTCTTTCGTACTGATGTCAGATCTAATGATTCATTTGTGTTAATAGGGACAGGCATTTAATGAAAATGAAAACTGAAAATTTACTTGTATTAACCTAATTGCAACTCTAAAAATGTTAAGTAGGTACCAAATAAATGTCAATGTTTGTGCTGATGAACGGATGTTTGTAACTCCATCCCGCCAAAACTGCTGAACAGATTTTGATGAAACTTGGCAATATTGTAGCTTGTACATCAGAATAACTTATAGGCTATATAATTTTAAGATGTCATGATTATTTTCCAAGATATAACTATAAATGCGTACGAAGTCGCGGGCAGCCACTAGTAATTAATGTATTAAAAAAGCATAGGCATAGATTCCATTCATATACTATTTATATACAGATATACAATGTAAATTGATACTATCTATGAAACATGAATGTGGTCATTAGATAAGGAAATTCATTACAAAGAAGGTCGTATGAATCAGTGACTAAAATAACGCTTTAAATGTTGCTATAATGATTTAACACTGCCTCTTTTTAAATACAGTTATTCCATGTTATACAACAGTTGTAGGTACTTGACTTTGGGGTAAATTAAATACCCAATTTGTGGTAATTACGTTTTATGAATTTATTAACTAGAGTCTGTTGGAAATGGTCATTAAACTACCTTTTAATTAGAGTTAATTATTCCTATACTTGATTAGTAAAATCCGCCAACCCGCACTTGGCCAGCGTGGTGGATTACGGCCTAATCACTCTCTGTATGAGAGTAGGCTCGTGCCCCTCGGTGGGGACATATATGGGCTGATAAAGAAGATTAGTAAAAATGGTAGAGGTGCCGCGTATTATTGCGTACGAGGAAAACTGCACTAGAATATTTTTTAAACATTATAAAAATATTTATTACTATTGTAATAAGACTCACCTATACTTCCCAAACCGTTGATTATGACAGTCATCTAACGTAATCGTCGCCGACAACACTTTGATGCTAATACTCATAGTCAAGCTGGCCATTTCCAGCATTTTATTTATTATCATTTGATGGTCCATTGCGTTGGAAAACAAATGAAGGCGGCTGTAACCCCCCAAAGCAAGTACAAACCCTCCTGGCACATCCTTTACTGGGAGTATTCCCTGTATATCACAGTAAGGGTAGCTTGCGAGTAGAGTATGGGTGGATGGGTCCAGTTGTTCAAGAGAGCAGGGGCCTACTTCAAGCATCACTGGCAGTCTAGTGCCACTCCAGTGGTGTTTGTAGGCTTGGTATCTCTGGAAATAATAATAAAAAAATTGGGGGAATATATAGAAGAGAATTCTTAGTGGTGTTAGCGATATCACTACTCCAAAATCTTTGTAAGAAAGACACTAAAGACATCTTAGGTAACAAAGCAAATGTTGTACCAAGTGCCAATAGAATTATTATAGCTTTCAAGATATGTCAAATCACAATACTTTATTACTTGATAATAATCAGCTACAAACTTAAGTGTTAAGTGTCAAAAGAAAATGTTCTTTGAAATGGGTAATTAAATAATAATGACTCATTGCTAAACAAGTGTTAATCTCCAGTAGAAATAACTTTGATTTGTAAAAGTTAGATTGATTCCTAGAATCATAAAAACTACAGTTCTTGTATACCATTTCTTTATAAGTAAATGATTGGATGGATAAATATAATTTTCTTTTGTTATTTGTTTAAAAGTTTATTTATTTTAAGAAGAGAATATAAATAAAGTTTATACAAAAGGTAGTACTTATACCTACAGCATATTTCTTAAAGAAATTGCTTCCTGCAGGTCTCACAGAGAAAGACTACTTTTTTTCTATTAAGCAATTTTTTTGTTGCAAAATAAATGATAGAAGTATGTATTAAAAACAAATAAAAGTAATAGATCTTTGTACATAGTACATATTGCAGCAAGTAGAAGGCAAGAAACTCACTGCCTAAAAAAAAATTAAAATGAGACTGAAATGTATTATTGTACTCACAAGAATATCCTTTGGTTTCTCAGCAAACAGATGTCTGTATCGAAATGCTTCTGTAAGTATTAGACATTTGTGCTCTGAAGAGAACTTCATCGAATCCACCTTTTTATCCTTCTTCATAACCAATGTGAAGTCATGATTGGCTGCAGAATTGGAATGTTTAGCTGAGGCTACTGTGATGATGTCAGAGTATAGCCATTTGTTGGTCACCTCCAGACGGTCAGGGTTATAAGTGGTGATACCGTGAGTGCCGATGGAGAACACTCTCTTGTACTTCCCTTTCCAAGAGTGCTTGGTGACAAGAAAAGACGCCACATCCTGGTTGTCTTTCAATGGAGTCATTTTGTCATTGCCTGTGGTAGGGAATACTTGAGTTCAAAACTTTTGTTGTAAAAAACAATATAGGTGGATACTCAATTATATTATGTATATTATATTATCATCATTTTAGAATGCTTGTTTTATAATAACTTAGTGTGGATGTGTAAAATTGTAATCAAACAAAATTACAAAGAATAATTAGTCAAAAACAAAATTAATGATCTACTTAAATTAAACCAAAACACCTACGAAAAAGTTTATAGGGTGTTAATGAACTTAAATCTGAAAAAGTGGGTTACAAAAACAAAGTTATCAAAAACGTTTGCTTCAATTTAGGCGTTATTAAGCAGAAAAAGAAGTCTCGAACTACCTACATCCAATAAAGGTATTGTAGTTTTATTTTTCTACGCATTATATCGAACACAATGGAAATCTACGTGAGCTTATTGGAAAATTTGGAATGAATCCTCCCCTTTGTAAATAGATCTGGGAAATCATCGATATGAAGACGTGTAAACAAGGCGTAATGAGCAGCGATTTTCTACACTATACACAAATCTTACTGTTGAATCTATACTTACAATTTATAGAAGGCCAATCAAGGTATGGAATTTTCAGCTATTATCACAAAACAACCACATAGTATACAAAATATTGTAAAAAATTCGAACAAAAGTAGCTCCACGAAGTAGTGATTAATTTCTCTATGCACGAAAGGGCCGACAAATCGCTCGTTTGACAGTTGAATTCAGTGCTGCCAGTTTCGAAGTATGTGACGAACGAATTTTATTCCGTGCAACGTTACAATTTTGTGACCGCACATTTTTAAAAATGTAATACGTTTGATCAATCATTTTATTGTCATAAATATCTTATAAACAATAACCTCACGAAATATTCTTTTCGGTAAGGAAGATTTTGAAAATAATTATATTTTTAATGAAATAACAGAACAGTGAAAACAGCAACATTGACTACAAAACGTCAAGCAAATGTCAAGTGGGTGCGTTCCAAATCTATTTTTCTTCAATATTTGTTAGATATGTCATTTCCTTGTCTTTGCAAAAATGTTTCATTATTCATTGTTCTTCATTCATATCAGTTATAAGTTAACGTTTAAATCAAAACATTCCATATTTCATGTCACCAAAAAAATAGTATTCGCATAAAGTGCTGTATAATTAAGTGGCTGCGTGCAAGCTGAGCGGATCACATCACATTTTTGGACGCACCCTTTCACTTGCCTTGCCGCATGTCTGTCGCGCTGCCGCAATTTTTTGACCTAAAATAATTATTGCGCCACGTCCCTTAGTTTAACATCAACATGGTTCTCGACTTAGATTTATTCCGTGCCGACAAAGACGGTGATCCAGACAAAATCAGAGAAAACCAGCGCAAGCGATTCAAAGATGTTACGTTGGTTGACACTGTCGTGGAACAAGATACTTTGTGGAGACGATTGCGACACGATGCGGATAACTTGAATAAGCTAAAGAATGTGTGCAGCAAGGAGATTGGACTGAAGATGAAGAGCAAGGAGCCAGTTGGTCCTGAAGATGAACCAGTGCCATCGGAAGTAGCAGATAACCTGATCAACCTTACCGGCGATCAGCTGAAGCCTCTTACTGTGAATCAAATTAAAAAGGTACGTTCTGAGTGTGTACTTTCAGCTTATTCTTATACAATAATGATATATCATTCTCATTGAATTAATAGGTTTATGTTTATAGTAGAAAATCAATAGTTTTCAGTGGTCCATATGTTGTACTTAAATTAAATGTACATGACTTCATTTTAATACGTATGTTTACGAGCATATTTTGGTGTGGGTAAGAAGGAAACTAAACTTAGTTATGTACCTACCTTTGTTTCTTGGAATTGTTTTTACATTAATGTAAAGGCTCTTTTTTCATAAATCATTTCATTTCATTCTCAGGTAAGAGTCCTAATAGACGAAGCCATAACAAAGAACGACCAGGCTCTCATAGCAGCCGAGACAACACGCTCCAATGCTCTCAGAGAAGTAGGCAATCACCTACACGAGTCAGTACCAGTGGATGACAATGAGGACAACAATGTTGTGGAGAGGACATTTGGAGATTGCACTATAAAGACTAAATACTCTCATGTGGATCTTATTTGTATGATTGATGGTAAGAATGTCATTTTTCTCTTATTTTTATCCCACTGGAGCCAAGATCCTCTTACATTTATGAAAGGGAATTTAGCCATTCCAATTCATTTAAATTTATATGATATAACAATAAAATTCCTTTGGCTTATTTAAAATAAGACTGCTTAAGTAGGTATAGTATTACTCTTGTAGCACAACAATCTGAATAACAACAGAAAGGTGTTTACAAAATCGAACAATTGTGTAAACAGTGCTCAGGTACAGAATTTTAGAACTTATGATCAAAGATATAGCTTTTGAATTATTGTATTACTTGAGTTACTTTTGTTACTTGAGTTATGGTGCTCCCACACTGCATTTGTGTTATATAAATGTTGGAGCACCATTAGAGATTACAAATCATAGTGCTTCATATAATCCAATTCCATTAAGCATACCCTAGCTTGTTAGAATTTCAATATCCAAGAAAGTATCTTATAACAGTCTCAGAAAGATAGAAACACTTTATTGCACACAAAGAGAAGCAAAAAATATACATAGAAATACATAGAAAGAGAACTCCAGTGACACATGGACTAGTATTTTATACATACACATCTGTCACGCCTCTCTCCCATCGGGGTAGGCAGAGACCACTTTCCTCCACTTCTACAACCCAAACACTAGTATTTTATAAATTGTAGGTATGGACGGCGAGCGTGGCGCGGCAGTGGCGGGCGGTCGCGGGTACTACCTCAAAGGGCCAGCTGTGTTCCTAGAACAGGCTTTAGTCCAACTCTCCTTGAGGATATTACTCAATAAAGGATACACACCTCTCTATACACCATTCTTTATGCGGAAAGATGTGAGTTTACTTATTTTATAGATTTTTGTATGCATCCAGTACACAATTTGTTTAAGGCCAAAACACACCAGATGCGTATGCGTAGACGTATGCGTACCTCTGAGTTGTAATGTATGAACTGTCACCGCTTGCGTAACGTAGACGTACACGTCGACGTGACGCGTAGCCCGATGTCACATTGGGTTACACCGTAACTACGTTACGCATACGCATCTGGTGTGTTTCAGCCTTTATTGTGAATATTTATGAGGAAAACTTTAATGGTCTAACTAACAACTCACGAAAAAAGGTAGAAATTATTGATTTAGTTGCATTTATAGTTTTGAGGCCATACAACTGTTTTATAGTCAACAAAATGATTGTGTTAATCATAAGTAAACTCGTTTATTCTAAAAGCTAACATATTTCCTACAGGATTAAGAAAGTATAATCCTAATTCATAATTCAAATGGAGTTTTATATCTAAAATTACTTTTGCAATTTTTTCTCAAACATTAACTGATGTCCTATTTCCTAAGGTAATGCAAGAAGTCGCGCAACTAGCGCAATTTGACGAAGAACTGTACAAGGTCATCGGCAAAGGATCAGAAAACAAAGGCGATTCTGCAGTGGAGGAAAAGTACCTGATTGCTACTTCAGAGCAGCCTATTGCCGCGTTCCATAGAGACGAGTGGCTACCTGAAGCTTCTTTACCTATTAGGTTACTGTTGTGTTTTGTTTTTTCACTGGTACTCTGGTAGACTAAAAATAGAAACAGACTGATCCTACGTACGAAACATTTTATTACGTACAATAATTGCACACTTGTAACTTTGTAACACGCAACGCTATCCCACACAACGTGAGAACAAGTGTGTTTCTAATCATATTTCTATGGAGCAGATGTCATAATGCCTTGCGTAAGTGGGACCCGTCTATCTCTAGCGTAACACTGGTAGTTTCCACTGGTAGAATGTAGAAAGGTTTTATTATTTCCAGGTATGCAGGTCTGTCAACTTGCTTTAGACAAGAAGTAGGATCTCACGGGCGAGACACTCGCGGCATCTTCAGGGTACATCAGTTTGAAAAGGTAAGGGCCTTCACTTTTAAGGCAACTTTATTTGTTTACTGCTTTTTGACGCTCTTTACCAATACAATAGGTATAATTGTTAAACACCTTAATAATTAATTCATAGTCCAAAAGAATACTTATTTCTTACATAGTTATACTGTACGAGTGGGTACTCAGGTGAAGTGACTTAGGTAAAAGATTCATTCCGAAAATCTTATTTGATTCTAGTATGATTTCTGTTGCATTCTAGCGTCCTATAGGATTCTTATAAGATGTTGTTATTTGCAAAATCTTTAAAATATTATAACATATGTATTACCTTATTTCACAAAAACATACATATAACCTATATGCTGTATGTAACTTAAAAGATATTACATCTAAAGTAACTTACTTTTCATTACCCAGGTAGAACAATTCGTCCTAACATCCCCCCACGATAACGCCTCCTGGAAAATGATGGAGGAGATGATCACGAACGCTGAGGAGTTCTATCAGATCCTGGGCATCCCTTACCGGGTGGTGAACATCGTGTCAGGTGCGCTGAACCATGCGGCTGCTAAGAAGTTGGACTTGGAGGCTTGGTTCCCAGGGTCTGGAGCGTTTAGGGAGCTGGTGTCTTGTAGCAACTGTTTAGAGTATCAAGCTAGGAGGTTGTTGGTTAGGTAAGTTAGTAAAATTTCTTTCATTCATATAATGTAAGAGAAAAGCTCTTGTATATGGAGTAATCGTCATCTTTGCCTTTCTTCTGCCAATAATTTGACTTCTTGATACGAGACGCGACCCAACGTTCATTTCTTAATTCACTTTAGCGAAGTAGGTACGTCTTGGTATTCCTCTTCCTCTCTTCCCCTCAACCTTTCCTTCAATAAAAATTCTTGGTGTGACGTGCCCTATCATCTTTCCTCCTCTATTCTCAACTGTTCTCAAGCGCTCCTTGCTTCTCGCCTACGTCTCGCCGGCCAACCATACTTAATACCTCCTCATTACTCTTTCTCTTTGTCCAACTAATCCTCTCCATTTTATTTGTGAAAATTGCGAGATTATAGAAGGGACAGTACTTTTTTCGTTTTAAATCTAATCCTAAAACTAAAACATCTTAACATTTATCATATTATTTTCTGTTGTATTTCTCCTAGATACGGTCAAACCAAAAAGATGAACGCAGCGACAGAGTATGTGCACATGTTAAACGCTACAATGTGCGCGACCACACGAGTAATCTGCGCTATACTCGAAGTGCATCAGACTGAAGACGGAATTAAGGTAATTTACCTTGAACAATTTTCATGAAAGATAAGAAACTATAACTTAAAACTTAAATGTTAAGACAATAAAAAAAAACAGAGATTAAACAAATATTATAAAGCTAAATCGGATTACACTTTATTTCAAGAAAACTGAGAGCTTGAGAAAATAAATGAAGTTATGAATAAATAGAAAATTTAAAAATAAAATAGTAACTCCACTGTTCATTAACAAAAATTGGACTCAAAATATATTTAATAAATAAATACCTTTAGAATAAATCTGACATCTAGTTATGTATAGTAAAAAATATAATAGTAAAATAAAGTTTAGAACTCAGTGCAATGAAGCGGAAATTCGTAGATGACGCAATAACTATGATTACACGCGTTGAAATCGTGACTCATCATTTAAGCCTAGCATTACAATGTTGCTCAAATACAAGATTTGGACTATAACTTCACAGGATTTCTCATCTGTTTGCTGTTATTGCGTTTTTTTTTTAGATTCATGGACTTATTTCATTATGATTTTGATTAACTTATCAATCAGTCACAGACTTAGGTCACAGTATAAATAATGGACTCTTTTTAATATAACTCAGTTATCACTATCCTTATTAACGTATTTGTCACATAGGTGCCTGAAGTCCTAAAGACTTGGATGCCAGAGCAGTACCAAGAGCTGATTCCCTTCGTGAAACCAGCTCCGATCGACGTGGAAGCCGCCGCAGCTGTCGCCAAGAAGGGAAAGAAACAAGAAAAGAAATAACTCCAGCATTTATACCGCATTCCTGCACGCTGCAAGCATTTTATTTTTTTTATTGCTAAGCTCAAAGTATATATTTATATTTGGATTAAATTTATCGTCTGATCTATTAAAGATTTTTATTTAATCTAGCATGAAGAAGAAAAGATAAATTTCGTAAAATATCAGATTAACAATTTCCAGACTGAAGGATGGCCTATGTTCCTTTAAAATGTCTAAAAAAAACATACACTAAGTGGCAGTCTCATAAAAACACCTCTTACATTTTCAATAGATTTATTGTGACAAAAATCAGTCCTTAGACTGCATATAATGCGATGCAAAACTTATGCTAACCACACCACAATGCAAACAAGGCCTTTCTATTAATTGCTATCATTTGAACTGTGGTGTGACATTCATCAAGATATAAAAATGATTAACAAGTCTCTCAGAATGCCCTAAAGTTAAATGTGAATATATTATATTACAACTAGAACATTTTTATACAGAAACTAGCTTTCGTACGCAGTACAGTTTACGACAACTATGAAAGTCGGTTTCGTAGTTTTATGAAGTGAATCGAAACATTCAGATAGAGGTAGCAAACATTTTTGAATTTGACATTTATATAACATAGTTTGAAGTTAAACTTGGTATATTAGAATTTCATGCTATCGTAAATATGATGTATTTTTATGTAGAAATGCACATTTATTTAATAGTTTGTATGTACTAGTCTTTGAAGTAGTATTAGGTAACATCTAGGCAGATGGCACATAAATTATGATAATTTTGTTTAAATAATGCCACATTTTAATCTGTTACGACTGTTGTGAAAGATAAAACCAATCTATGCACAGAAAAAGTAATAAACCTTTTTCGTAAACCCAGTTAAAATATTTAATTCCTGTAAGTACAGAGTACTAGTTACAAAAAAATTGAAATGCTAAATATTTTCCTGAATATGGTCTACTCAAAAACAAATCTAAAGCACTATAAAGCAAGTAAAAGTATCAATTATTGTCTACCACCTACTTTAATTTGTGAATTATTTTACAGTGGATTTTAAAAGCTGAGGGCTGCTATAACAATTGAAAACTTTTAAGAACAGTTAAAATTTCTGTAAATTAGCATCAAGGAACACATTTCAATACAGAGATTCAATTAAGTCTACATAATTGTTTATCAGAAAAATACACTTCTATTTCCATTAACAAGTGATGAGAAACTTCTATGTGAGGTTTTAACAACATATTTATATTATGTGGATTATAAATTATGCTAGATATCTCAGTAAATACTACTAATACTACAATACAACATATCACATCAATATAAATGACAATATATCTAAGGATACAGTGATTACTCAGTACTATATGAATGTTTTTGAAAGAACTACTGTGTAAATTAAATAATGTTATCAGTATCACTACAACAAACACAGTAGAAACACTAGTGAACAAATTTACCCTAGCTGCAGCAATTAAGCAGATTCCAAAACAAATATAAGAAAACTATACAAAGATATATCTAAAATAAAACATAATTTGATTATAACACATTTCTTTTACTTTCAAGCAGCAAAAATGTTTACTGATAAATTCATGATGAATATTCTGTCACTTAACATTTTAACACTAATCCCTCAACTGCTCCAGCAGCTTCAACTGTTGTTTGTTGTCAGAGGGAACACAAAGAGTATTTCATTCAGTACCCTTCTCTATATTTTAGGAACACTAACATGCAAGTTGGGCTTTTTGCCTGCATTTATGCATTAGAGCCCTGAGTGTGAATTGCCGACGAGCTAGAGTACGGACCTGCTTCAAAAATGTGTCTAGATCGATCACTTCTTTACGTAGAGCTTCACCCATGTAGTATATAGCATCCTCGAGAGTTGCCTCTTCAGCAAATGCATTCAGTAGTTGTGAGTAGAGTGGAGCTGTGGTCACCACTGCCTCATCCACATCTACACCCTCCTGCTCTCCTAAACGCTCCACAGCTGCTTGCAACTCTTTCTCCTTCTCCTGCAAAATGGCTACATTCTTGTCCAGCTCAGATCTCTCCCTCTGTAGTTTAGCTAAGATATCCTCCAGTCTGGACTTGCCCTCCCTCAATTCTTGCTGTGTACGTCTCAAGGTCTCTAGCTCAGCTTGAGACTGCTGAGATTGTTCCTTCAATCTTCGTCTTAATTTGTCTTCAACAGCAGATAGCAGTGAAGCTTTGATATGTTCCTCTGTGATGGTGCCTCCAGCAACATCAGGACTTGCACCAGGGTAGCCAGTAGCTGGAGGATATGGAGTAGTATTAGCAGCTGGTGGATATGGCGTACCATTGGTTGGAGCAGCTCCAGGGTATGGTGTACTGTAGTTAGGGTACGGCAAGTTTGATGAGGTTGGATATGGAGTGGCAGTAGGATATCCTGGAGTAGGAGAAACTTGTGGGTAAGGATATCCCGTCGGTCCGGGCATGAAAGAGTTCACAGGATACGGGGGTCTCGTCTCATTACGGGGTTTGGAATATACGGGCGGTAGTTCACCAAACGCGCAAATCATGCATTGCACAAGTGCCTGCAAAGTAGATCCAGTTTGCGTCCACTCATGTAGATAAGGCAGATACACTTTGCCGTTGCTATCTACGTACTTGGACACTTTGATAGACATGTCTGGCGTAGGTTTCACGAAGCACAACGGCGCATTTTGGGGGTGTGTGTCCATGAGCCATATGCACACTGGTATGTTGTAGAATGCACCTTTGTAGTTCACTGGGATTGTGCCCTCGAGGTTGAGTAACTCTTTTCTAGTGCCATTGTTGAACACAAAGGCTTCAAGGCGATAGGTCAAACTCCTGTACAGTTGAATAAGATTGATTACCTCTCGCGCTGTGTAGTCACGGTGCTTGTACTTTGTAAGATATTGTTTGAGTGCCACATCGTCGTTAGCCATTGCTTAAAAACGATTTTTCCAATTATTTACAAGAAAAACAAGACTATCCCTGATAAAATAATCCTACTTTTGACAACAAATTGATTGACAAGATAGGTAAACGATGACAAATAAAAAACATAGACAAAAATAAAATGAATGGTGAATGAGATGTAGTGCTGTGTTACGTTTTATCTAGTCGATCGTTTTAAATTTATTTTATTGTGTGCGTGTGGACGGAGTGAGCCAGCAAAATTTTTGCCTGGAAATATGCCTAACTTTTAGTACAAGTTCTAAAACAATTGTGAAACTAAATATTTTAATTTGTGAAAAGATAGAACAAAAGATATGGCATTAAACATTGGCTCACTCAGTTGAGCAAGCTACCTATGAAAATTAGAGAAAGTATTAATTATTCATATAATATTTATATACCAGGATTTAGTGAAACTTTTGCTAAGTAAATCCTGAAAATTTCAGATCGCCAGGTAACGTAATAAAGTTTTCACAAATGATTTCTTCGGCTCACTCCGTCGAAACGTTTCTTCAACCCCTATTTCTGACGAAAATACTGAAAATTGTAACTGCTATGTAATTGTGAAAGTAAGCTAAGATAATATGAGAATTTGTGAAACACAAAACAAACCACTAACGCGGCAGGTTTTTGTATAATCATTGGTTTCATCGGCTCACTCCATTGAAACGTTTTTCGTAAGTTAAAAATGTCAATATCTTAAGATTTCTAGCACTAAAGAAACTAAAAACTGTCTTAACTTTTAGTGAAAACTTTTCACTAAATATCCACCATACTAATGTTTTATATTCCATGTCTGGTTTAAAAGATATTCAATTGTGTTTATTCTGCATACAAACTTCAGTTTAGGGTGACCACACTGTTTTATAAAAATTGAGGACATTTTTTAAGAAAACAAGTTTGTTTACTTAATCAGCCTTCTTTATTGAACTAGGTAATTCTTTATTAAACTATAAATTTAGACTTATAACTGATCATATTCTTATTAGTGTAAATGTAAGGCGTAATTTAAAGTTTCAAATATTTACCTTTAACGATTCGCTACCAATAACTACATTGATTGAGTGTACATTTAAATATATATTTTTTGGTAACAAATAATAATAAAATGAATTTTAAATGAAATATAACAAAGATGGAATAATTTTGAGTGAATTAATGAAAGTTGTGGCCTGGCACTACAATATTTTGAGACACATTCGTTTTCCTGTTAAAAACGCTAAATCATGGTCAAATAAAAATCTGGAGTTACGAATTTAGCGTTTTTAACAATGTAGTTATATTTCATTTAAAATTCATTTTATTATTATTTGTTACCAAAAAATATATATTTAAATGTACACTCAATCAATGTAGTTATTGGTAGCGAATCGTTAAAGGTAAATATTTGAAACTTTAAATTACGCCTTACATTTACACTAATAAGAATATGATCAGTTATAAGTCTAAATTTATAGTTTAATAAAGAATTACCTAGTTCAATAAAGAAGGCTGATTAAGTAAACAAACTTGTTTTCTTAAAAAATGTCCTCAATTTTTATAAAACAGTGTGGTCACCCTAAACTGAAGTTTGTATGCAGAATAAACACAATTGAATATCTTTTAAACCAGACATGGAATATAAAACATTAGTATGGTGGATATTTAGTGAAAAGTTTTCACTAAAAGTTAAGACAGTTTTTAGTTTCTTTAGTGCTAGAAATCTTAAGATATTGACATTTTTAACTTACGAAAAACGTTTCAACGGAGTGAGCCGATGAAACCAATGATTATACAAAAACCTGCCGCGTTAGTGGTTTGTTTTGTGTTTCACAAATTCTCATATTATCTTAGCTTACTTTCACAATTACATAGCAGTTACAATTTTCAGTATTTTCGTCAGAAATAGGGGTTGAAGAAACGTTTCGACGGAGTGAGCCGAAGAAATCATTTGTGAAAACTTTATTACGTTACCTGGCGATCTGAAATTTTCAGGATTTACTTAGCAAAAGTTTCACTAAATCCTGGTATATAAATATTATATGAATAATTAATACTTTCTCTAATTTTCATAGGTAGCTTGCTCAACTGAGTGAGCCGATGTTTAATGCCATATCTTTTGTTCTATCTTTTCACAAATTAAAATATTTAGTTTCACAATTGTTTTAGAACTTGCACTAAAAGTTAGGCATATTTCCAGGCAAAAATTTTGCTGGCTCACTCCGTCCACACGCACACTATTTTATTTATATGTGAAAATTTTAGGCTTAGTACTGGTAACATTAGGAGAAAGTCTGTGCTGTCAAATCAAATGTTGCCAATAAACAATATTGTCGCCAGAACTGGGTATAGTCCGCTCGGCGAGCGGCGAGTTGCCCTACCTAGAAACTAATTCGTAAGAAGAAAAAATAAACCAAAAGTAATCAAATTAATTATCAGGGCAGGGCAGGAGATCTGATAGACGACGAATATCGTTATTGAATCATTTTTGTAACTAAAAATTACTTACGTATAAGCAAAACGTTAACTTTTTAATTTCCTTGGAATATCCTCCGGATGAAAATTATGAGGAAATTGGGAAATTGTACTCATCGTCATAATGGTTTTTGAAAAAAAATACATTTTGTTATCCGCACGCGTTTTTTGAAAAATGATTTTATTATTATAGATGTACACAGAATCACCAAATATTTTCGTGAAATAAAAAAAAATATTTTCACAGAATATTTACCTAAATAAAAATAAAAATAACGTTTAACGGCCGCCATTTAACTGGGTAGTTTCTGAAGATACTGTTTTGACTTATTGTTCGTACATAAGTTAATCCATGGCAATGATAATTATATTTTACTAATATATGGTCAACGAGAGAATGCGTTCCTGATAAGTGGTGATTGACTTGCCGATATAACTTTCAGGCGCCGCTCAATTTACGATAAAATATTTTTTATGTTTATTCGCCTAATTAACAAGTAACAAGCTATAAAAACTACATTATTATGTCAAATTATAAACAATTACATAAATTTGCAATGCAAATTAATTTTAAACTTAAGAAAACAATAATTATCAAAAAAATATACTGCGCTGCTACAAGGTTTTAGCAGCCGGTAATTTTTTTAGTGATGTGACAAAAATAACAGTCAAAATTAACGAAAAGTAACGATTAACGGTTATGTATATCAAAATAATAGTTTAAAAAAATAAAAAAGCACGCACTAAAAATTATAAAATAATAAGGACATTTCGGACATTCGGAAGACGTCGTAGAGCGTTTATAAGTATGTATATGGGAAGTCCGGGGTAGTTGGCCATAGTTTTTTTAAAGCCTTGTGCAAATAAAACTACATGGATGTAAGTTGCAATTATAGCTTTTAATGAAACTTTGGACATTTATCTACACATGTATTAAAACAAAAAAAGTCATTTCTAATAAAATCATACTTAAAAATGACAAATAAAAAAAAACGCAACTGGCCATCTCTCCCGTAGTGCCCGGGAGAGATGGCCTTAGTGGTACGGGAGAGATAGCCAGTACTCAATCTGGCCTTTATATTTTTTACCGAGTACTTATCTTCTGTTCTTAAGTTTCTTTTTCTTCCTCTGCCCACACTTTGAACACATATTATCGAATTATGTAAAATTTTCGTGCACCCGCAGTTGATTGACTTTGCAGTGAAGTCAGTCTTCGACAAAGCAAGTTTCACAATGATTATCAACGCACTCAACACGCTTATCTTCTTTTCGCCCACCCTTTTCATCTGAAGACTCGCAAAAACTGACTTTTTTCATCTTTACTACTATCTAAGAATTTTCGAAAAATTTTCTCATAGTAACACTAAATGTGGCCATCTCTCCCTTTTTTTCAGGAGAGATATCCACGTCAAAGAAGTACCAATACCTGTGATTTATTGTCTTTATTTTAAAGTTATATTTTAGACCGACTTATAACTAGTCTCGAAAAAACATAAAAACTCTGAATTTGATGGAAACTTCACAAACACATCATGTATTGTAAACTCACAATTTTATTTTCACACTAGTTAAAAACAAAAGAGGTAGATTTTACTTACTTTTATTTTTATTTTCGCTATTTTTTTTGGTTGCCGGTATTCGGACGCACAATTCGAAGCAAGTTAAAGCATAAGCAGCACCATCTAACATGCGTTTATTGGACTTTTTTGACTTGGCCATCTCTCCCGTACGGCCATCTCCCCCGGAATTACCCTAATATATTTTTTCGACAAAACGCTCCACGTTTTCTTCCGAAAGCCCGAAATGTATTATAATTTTTAGTGCGTAGAGACACAACAGAGTAAAGTAGAGCGTGCCAAAATATTATACATACTCTCGAAAAACATAACCCTCCTTCTGATTTGGCGCAGTCGGGTAAAAATTACAAACGAGAGTAACGAACCACATTGTGATATTAATTTCTTGGGTTGCTTATTGTTTTTTATATTAGGTATTTAATAGAATCTTCTTTAAAGTAGGTAATATCAGTTACGTAAGGTTACATCACTAGTCACATGTGTCAGGCAGGAACGCATTCTCTCGTTGACCGTTGACCCTATAATAGGTGCAGAATATAATATGTTGTATGCGCAATGCGCACGTATTTTGAAGACTGTAAATTGACCTAATTATGACAACTTGTAGTTAGTCAGCGACCGACAAGCGCAGTCAAGAGCATGACGTTCCTTTTTTTTTTTTTTTTTTAATTCGTCCATTCAGGACAGGCAAAGATCAGAGACCATGCAGCCTAGTCTTCAGTATATTTGGTTTGATGTATAATCCATGAAATATCATGACGTTCCTGTCAGGTACTAAAATTTGACTAAATAAATAAAAAATGCCTTCGTGCGTGTTTCGAAAGTGTACCAATTACGACAAGAAAGTGAAAAAATCACCTCATACCACTCGTGAGTATGCAATGATACGTTTATTACATAAATTTCATTTTTTTTCCATACAATCTGATAACAGATTCAAAGACGCCATAATTCAGATAAAGAGAGAAAGAGCGATTGATTTTGACGCGAGAGCGATAAGGATGCGGGACATAGATTAGTTACTACGGACATAGATTAGTTAGTGCACATGCGACTGATGGTAGCATATTTATGCCTAATTTTTAGTTGTTCAATTTACTTCTTCTTTATGATAGCTACCTATCTATATTATGTAATGGACTTGTGGAACTATTTGTAGTTCCACGCTCGTTCTGTAGATCGATCGGAGTTGGCGGATTCAGCGGAAATGAAACCCCTGACTTTATAATTAACCAGCTGGTTAATTATTATTTTATTATCAAGATACGGTTATCACAACTAATTCGAATGCAAAAACAAAAGAGCGAGAGCGGGCAAAGACAATCTAATAACCTAGAGTGTATGTTCCATAAACAAAACCTTGTGGTTGCCCAACATTGCCACACTAAAAATATCAAGGCAGCGTCCACACTTAGTGAACGCCACAGACTTATGTAATAAATATTAAAACTATTAAATAATAATAAAATGGATGAATGTAAATATAAACGATTAAGTACCGGTACTTAATCCGTGTTTTAGCGTACCATACCCAATAATAATATTTTCTTTTTCAGAAAAAACTAATTCATAATGTTCAGAACTCTCCGTCAAGTCTGGATAGTGTCAGTTTACCGGAGTTGGAAGATATTTTAGAATCACCAAGAAAGGCAGTTCTCAAAAAACGTGTGCGTTTATTAACAATTCAAAAAAATGTTACAATTTTTGATAAAAATTCTTTACTTTTACAAGATGTTTTATTTCTTACTATTAGGTACTTTTCAAGAAAGTGTCCACTCTGCGACTAAAATGTTATTCTATATTATGCACTGAAGACATTTGAAGCCTAATAAAGTGCTGTCATCAGCTGTCATTGTAATCATTTTTCGGCACATATTTAAAATGTCGATTACTATGAAGGTGTGGAACTATTTGTAGTTCCACGCTCGTTTCGTAGATCGATCGGAGTTGGCGGATTCAGCGGAAATGAAACTCCGGACTTTATAATTAACCAGCTGGTCAAGACACGGTTACCACACACAACTAATTCGAATGCTAAAACAAAAGAGAGAGAGAGCGGGCAAAGACAATCTAGCAACCTAGAGTGTATGTTCCATAAACAAACCTTGTGGTTGCCCAACATTGCCACACTAAATATTATCAAGGCAGCGTCCACACTTAGTGAACGCCACAAAGGTAACATATCTGTACTTATAAAATATCATTGATCCATGGTAAAAATTGCACCAAGTCTTATCTATTTCATAACAATGACCAATATTGAGGTTTACATTTACTTAGCTATTAATAAAAAAAAGTCGCCAGATTCAGCTATAATATTATAATCTATCGCCTGTCGATACATCGTTTAACGTTTTTAGAGTTGGCAACACTACTTTATTATCAGAAAATTGTCTTTTTCGGCGAGCTGTCAACGTTTACGGAACGTTTGTGCGGTGGCTCGCATTTCATCCGATTTAATCGGGCTGAATTTATTATAATTTACTAAGAATAAGTTAAATAAATCAACTACAATGCCGCCTAAGTTCGATCCTAACGAAGTTAAAATCGGTAAGAGTTCAGTTACGACGTTCGGAAGTGTTTTGTGTTGGGGTTGTGATTGAAGTGATTTTTTAAAGTTTCTGGTTGTAATTGCAGTTTACTTGAGATGTGTGGGAGGAGAAGTCGGTGCCACCTCATCTTTGGCCCCTAAGATTGGTCCCCTCGGTCTGGTAAGTATACTTTTTATGCTAACTTTCAAAATCTATCCTAACCTCAAAACCGCGCGTGGCAGTCTCTTTATGATAAATTGAGTTCCATTAGCAATTCAAATTGCTTATGGTGCTGTGAAGGCGGGGCAACTGAAGTACTTAAGCGTGAAAGTCAATTAAACTTACAGTAAAACAAAATAAGCTTTCAACTTCAGTTGTCTCGTGTAGCGATGATTGAGTGAGTGATCCTGGGGGGTGCCTCCCTACCAGGCGCGTCCTTCCGGGTGGCGGATGGAAGGAACCCGCGACTAAGGATTCTTTCCCTGTCGCGGCTACTCCGAATGTCTAAGCCTGTAACTAGTTTGCCAGCGCCAAAGTTGGGAGGCAAACCATTTACAGGGTAAATAAGGAGTCGCGGACCAGGCCACGTGACTGCCACGCTTCCTTTTAAGGTTTTAGAGATAAGACATGAGTAGGAGTTGTAAGTATTGTTTTTTTTTTCCTTTTTGAGTAAAATTGTTAAGTCCAACAAAGTAATGTACCTAATGTTATAAATAAATACTAAGTTAAATACTGGTCCCTAATACTGAATGATTTAAATTTTATAATTTCACTGTCTTTCATGTGTGCATCTTAATAACCTATTTTCCGTGCCACAGTCCCCCAAAAAGGTGGGTGATGACATCGCCAAAGCCACCGGAGACTGGAAGGGTCTGAAGATCACAGTGAAGCTGATTGTACAGAACAGACAGGCTCAGATCTCTGTTGTACCTTCTGCTGCTGCCCTCATCATCAGAGCACTCAAGGAACCCCCACGTGACCGCAAGAAGCAGAAGAACAGTAAGTTTTATTTACTACAGCTTTTATTTTAATGTTTTTCTATTAGAACTCTTTATGCAATAACTCAAGAAACATCTTATTATAGAAGCTAAATTTAATAAGAGGAAAACATCTGTCTCTACGAATTAGGAAGCTTCTAAATGAAACCAAAGAAGCAATGCATTTTCTTATTAATTCTAATTTAACTCTGTCTTCCTATGCATTTTATAAAATTATAACAATTTCTTACTTTCTTTTCAGTCAAACACAACGGCAACATCACTCTCGAAGATGTCATTGGCATTGCAAAGGTGATGCGACCAAGATCAATGGCCCGTGAGCTCTCCGGCACAGTCAAAGAGATCCTCGGTACAGCACAGTCTGTTGGATGCACTGTGGAAGGCAGGCCCCCACATGACCTCATCAATGACATCAACAGTGGTGCTCTAACTATTGATGAATAAACATTGAGGACAATCTACATTTTCTTTTATTTATAAAATGATAAATTTTGCCTATGTTACACTTAAGTGTAAAACTTAAGTTTTTAAATTAGGCATAGGCAGTCTCAGTAAAAATGGATCACTAAATTATGTGATCTATGTGACGAGTGAATTCCTCAGCAGGTCAGTGATCGCATAAACAGGACATACATACTTCAGTCCTCAACTGATACTAAATAAGGCCTAGCCTGTGACCCTAGCAGCTAGGGACTATTATTATACTGCCTCCATGACCAAAAACAAAACCCATACCGGGCCACAGACTCCTGAACACTACTAAAATAAGGCCACTAATAAGATAAAAGTAACTAATAAAATACCAGGTGCGGCTCGAAAATAGTAGTTGTACTAGGCCAAAAATAAAAATAAATTTCCATTGCTGCCAACATGAAGAAAACGCATTTCAATGTTGCCCACATTTATAGAAGTGGTTTTTTCGTAGTATATTATCATTAGTACTTTTTATCTTTTTTTCAGTAATAATATTATTATTTTTATAGAAATAACAAACTATGTATAAGTTTTTGTTATTGATTAGTCATATTCTCAGCATTTTCATATTTTTTGCCACAATATTTCAATCTTTGGTAGAAAATTCTGTTACTTGTGTTAGTTTGTGCATTCGTGCCTGACAACACTGTTCCCTCCAATGCAGAAATGTCAAAATGGCGTCAACGCAGGACGCTTGGTATATTTCTTTACTTGGTTTAGCAGAACATTTTCGTACATCAAACCCTCCTGACATAAAAAGTTGTATTCAGTGCCTACAAGCCGTCTTTAATTTCAAACCGCCACAAAGGGTCGAGGCCAGAACTCATTTACAACTTGGAAATATACTCTTGACACACACTAAAAACATCGACCTAGCGAGAACGCATTTAGAGCAAAGTGTAAGTTTTTTTGCCGATTCTAACTGCTTTTGATGAGTGTGCGAGTTGGTGGGATTATACTTCATGTAGCTGTGTCGTTTGGTGACGCGTTTCTAATGGGAAACAGTTGGTGTGGAGTTGACAAGTTTCCCATAGAATGTAAACAATGGTTTGAAGTGGGTCATTTGGTGAATTTGTTGCAGTGGTTGCTCTCACAGTCTATCAATGGGTTCGATGACGTTAAGTTCGAGGCGGCGAGTGTGCTGGCCGAGCTGTTTGAGCAGCAGGGGCAGCCTACACACTCTAAACCTATCCTCAGAAAAGCCATTGAGTTGTCACAACACAGTGTCTATTGGCACTGCAGGCTTATATTCCAATTGGCAGTAAGTACCAGTTCTTAATTAATTTATAATGTTTTTTTTCTGACTCAAAACTTAATACAAAGTCAATGAAACGAAATGAGAAAGCAACTCTTCAGACCATCATATAAAAAGGAATAGTTGTTTAAAATTAAACTGTTTATAAACAGATCAACAACTTGAGAAAACTTAGAATTTACCTTAAAGTCATTTCATTTAAGTACAATATTGGTATTCACATAGTAATTCGTATTCTTGATTATGATATTGCTAAACTCTAACCAATTGATTCAACATTACAGCAAATCCATGCAACAGAGAGAGAGTATGAGGTTGCAAGTAGTCTCCTCGGAGTTGGAGTTGATTATGCACAGATATCCAATGCTGCTTACACGAGAGTTCTGTTTCTGCTCAGTAGGGTTATGGTAAGCATATTCATCTTATAAGAGGACTATGTTTGGGATACATTATTTATATTAACTTTTTAACTCACTTATCTAGCTATCAGTGCTAGGCAAAGGCCTGTCTCCTCTTTTTCAACGATTCTCTATACTGAGCTTTTCAACTTTTTTACAATTAACAAGATTAGTCTTAATTCAACACAGACTGAGCTAGAGAAACTTAACAGTTTATTTACTCTCTGTAACCCTCAATTACTCATTTTAGTAAATAACATACAAACATACATATTCATCACTCCCCTTTCGCATCTATGTAGGCAGAGACCACCAGAGGCAGACCCCTCCATTTGCTACTATTCAAACACACTCAAAGGTCATAACTTAAAATGGAGAGTTGGATTAAATACTACTGAACTATTCATTTCCAGTTGCTGTTAATAGACAAGAAGATCCAAGAAGTGTTACCACTATTAAACCAAGCCGGCCATCTGGTAGACTCCTGGGCTGGTAGTCCACATCAAAAGGAATACCTTAAAGTTTTCTTCCTTGTTTTACAGGTATATTCCTTTGATGGTTATTATTTGCATAGGAGATGTAAGATAAGATAAGCAAGAGAGAGAGGGAAAGAGAGATATGGTAGATTTTTTGTTATTACAATTATTCTACTAGTTTGTGGCCAGTGTCAGAGGGGGTGAAATGCTTTATCCAGCAAGTACAAAAAAAAGCAATGAAAAGGAAAGGAATCAACGAAAATTCATGGTTCATTACTCTGGCGATTTAAATCTTTAGGCGCGTGTCGTAAAACCGTGGCAAACCATCGAACATTGTTCGACCGTGTTTGACGGTGTTTAACCGCGGTAGATTTTGTTTAAAATTTAAATTCGGAACGTGGCTGTGGCTGCCTCGCGTCTCCATTGCGCGCGGCTATCGCGCGAGCCAATGTTAGATGATTCGCCGCGGTATATCGAGACGCGGCTTATTATTTGTAGACTACATTATTATGTGTTTGCCAGGTATGTCATTACCTCATGGCTGGCCAGGTGAAGAGTGTGAAGCCATGTCTGAAGCAGCTGCAGCAAAGCATCCAGACTATAATGGCGCCCAACTGGCCTGATGATGATGGTATGTCGACTTTTGGACTTCACTTGTTCTTTGGTTCTGTGCAGAAAATATGCTATTGTTCTAGAAAAAAATAAACCAAGTCTTTGCAGAATTTAATCCTCAATCTCTTGTATGTATGACTATGTAAAATTTTACATTCGAGAGCACATCACACTTTACACAGAGGCACCTTAATTCATTGCAATATTAGGATTATTTTGTAAAGGTTGTTCTGCTTTCGACTGTACTAATTTCATTGTACTATTTACAAAACTGTTTTCCTTCCAGCTGTATGCGCTAGTTCCACGAACGGCGGCGGCGAATCTTTCGTGTGGGTGGGTCGCGCGCAGCTGTACGTGCTAGTATACCTCGTCACAGTAATGCACTCCGCGCAAGCTGGATACATGGACAAAGCGCACAAGTACACCGAGAAGGCGCTCGCGCAGATTGATAAGATTACCGGTTAGTATTTTGTATTTTATTTATTAATTTGAAGTATTTTTCTTAAAATTGTTAACTACTAAGGTTTCTATTTTGTATTTTTTTGAATGGTGTTATAGATGATTATTAAATAATTTCGAGATCGTGCAAAATCTGGAGTAGACAGGCAAATGTAAATGTAATAATTAGAGATGCGCCGAATATTCGTTTACTATTCTGTATTCGGCATATTCGGTACCTCAACCGAATATCCGTATTCGGCCGAATATTCGGTTAAAATGACCATTTATTCGTTTATTTTGTTTAATAATAATTTGCTAGATAAAACAAGATATTAACCTCATATTCAATTATTTTAAAAGAAGGAGCAGTCAATCTTATATCCTCATTTTCACATCATAATACAGATAAGTTAATAAGTGACACTTAAAGATAGAATTTTGAAACCTAGACATTCTGCTCTATCTAGTGACAGTCATAGGCGCTTTTCTTTATAAACTTTACCTACTTGTTGTATCAAAATTAGTGTGAAAGAACAACCGAATAGTTCGGCCGAACTATTCGGTTCGGTTGGGTTTCAAACCGAATAGTATTCGGTATTCGTTATTCGGAAAAACCTATATTCGGCGCATCTCTAGTAATAATAAATAAGAAAAAATATTTCTGTGTTTACACCTGAGTTTATGCGAATGAATGTCTCATGGTAGTCACTATTAATTCGTGATCGAATAACAATTTTAATTCCTTTAATTTTTACAATGAGAAAAGAGTAGTGTATGTGTAATGTATACAGGGTTACTTTTTCAACAGTCAATAAATTTAACGTACGTAATGTTTATCGAATTTAAGAAGACCCGTGTTTTTTTATTTGTACCCATGGGGAACAAAAACATCAAAATAAATGGCCCCAAACGTAGCCAAAACTTTCACGTAACTTATGGCCAGCTGACGCGAATACGCGCGATCTGGCGCCGTCGCACAGTAAACCACCTAAACTCAGCCGCCCGTATCTCTTTCTTTCGCGTAAGCTTTATATTGTCTGGCGCACTGAGTTTGCACTAGATAGTACCTACCTAGCCGTGCGCGTGCTTCGTGCAGCGATTAGCCGATAGGTAAACAAATTCAAAATAACCAAACTGGGTATCTAGACCTCAGATTACGATAGATGATTCGAATTTTTCCTTCATACTTTAACGGGCTTAGGACCGTCAAAACTAAGGGTCGGAGAGTCATGTTAAGGGTGCCTAAGTAAAAAAACCTTTTTACTTTTATTAGGTATGTTTCTTTAAAAAAAATTGGCATTATGTTTCCTCTCTTAATTTTGGCGTATTTAAAAAATTTTAATCAACGCTATGTACAATAATTAAAATCAATGATCAACATACCTAATTAATGGAGTCTTTTTCTCGTCTACAACTAATTAATCAAATTAAACTACACGTATTTTAACAATTGTTCAAAATGTCTACCTTCTTGCTGCACACACAGTCTCGCACGTTTTTGCTCATTTAGTGTCACATTTTGTAAATTGTGTAAATAACGTTCACTCCTTAGTTCATCAAAAGCACTTTCGATTCTTGCTTTGAGCTCATCGTATGTTTGTGACTCCCGTAAGTAAACCCGACGTTTTACTTCGCCCCACACTTCACTTGGTGTGTACAGTAGGTACTCGCGGATCAATAATGCCGGCATTTCCCAGCCGTGGGTGGGACACTCACTTCCGCGTAAATCCACTATCAAAATAGCACCGAACCATCTCGTAGAACTCTCTATTCGAGTACCTACATCGTAAACGGACGCGACCGGGCGTCGTCGGCGAAATTCAAAGAGACGCGCACGCGACGAGTTCAAAGGTCGCACTGCCGACGCCGGCCGGCGCGCGGAACTCGGAAGGATGCGTGCGCGCTGTTGCCAATTAGTGCATTGTTTACGTTAGCGCCACGCCCCTTCCCTTTATTTCCACAATTTATAGGAATAAACGGAATACATAAATAATACATAATTTAAAAAAAAACTATTTTTATTCGCTAAATATGTTCTATTATCGATACTGATGACGTGGTTAAAAATTATTGACTGTCTAAAAAGTAACCCGTATAGCTCACGTAGCTTTAAATAAGTAAAAAATACTGTTAAATAATTTATTAAAAAAAAAAAAACAACAACATCCGCCATTCATCTGCGTTGCTTAGTCACCAATCAACAACACTCACTCTCTTACTCCTTAGCATGCATCCCTTTCATTCATCTGTAACTTCCGTTTCCTTCTTCCGTCTCCGTCCCACATGTATAGTGGTGCAGTGAATGTCTTATGACTTGTGTTCCTGTCCCCAGCGAACGGTGCCGAGGAAGGTTCCCCGAGCTGCATGTCTCGGCGCGCAGCTCTGTCCCGCGGCGCGGTGCTGTCGTGGCGGCTGCGGATGGCGCTGACGGAGCACGCGGCGCTGTGCCGCCTCGTGGCGGGCGGCAAGGCGCATGCGCTCACCGAGATCGCACGCGCCGCGCATCTACTCACCGTGGCGCCAACTAGTCAGTACACTTACTTATCTCGAACCAGAACAAATTAAATGAAGTATTTATTTAATCTTGTAGCACGGTTATAACATCACCTAAAACGCGTTATTTTTTAAAGGTAATGCTAGATTTGAAAGAGGCAATTTCCCCAGAGGAGAATCTAGCAAGAAACTGTCGGGTTGATAAAGTTTTCAAACTGCCCACGATTTCTTAGATAACTATATTTCTAACTAATATATTTTTTATCTATTTCTAACGTTATATCTTCAAAAACTTACAAAATACCAATAATAAAGCCTATGGGTCATTCTCACGTGCAAGCCACGATATTGTTAAGTTTCATTCAAATCTGTTTAGTGGTTTTTACGTGAAAGAGTAAGGAATTTCCTCACATCCATCTGTTAGCACAAACTTTGACATAATAGAAGAATTATTAACTGTTGCCAACTATAACAATATCACCACTAATATTATTTCCTTTATTTCTATTTGTGTTTACAGCGGCGTGCGCAGCGGCTCACACTCCACAACTCCACTGCCTGTTGGGACTATACGCGATGTCTATGAACTGTATGGAGGCGGCCGAGGCGCAGTTCCACACCGCTATACATGTAAGTATTTTATTTATTTATTTTTATTAAACAGTTTATTGTAAGATGATAGTACATAGAGACAGAAAAAAAGAGAAGTTTGTTATTTTAATTTACGTATTTAGAATGAGTTTTCAAACAAAAATAGCCACATATGCAACCTGCAAATACAATGCAACGAAGGTCTAAGTAAGACAAATTAAATCAAAAAGTGACTATAATGATATTGATGCAAAATTGTAGTAACTGCTATCGGAAGAACGACAAATGTCTCCTGTCTCATAAAAATTAAATAAGATTTTATTCATATCCTATCCTATCCGTATTATGGATTACGGCCTAATCTCTCTCGTATGAGAGTAGGTTCGAGCCCCTGTAGTGGGGACGTTAATTAAAAGGACTGGTAAATATGTATCCTGTCGGCAGTGGCCTTAATTTAAAGTATTTAAAAGAATTACCTGACAAACATTACATAACTTTGAGTGTATGTACTTCCAGATGTCACAAGAGCGTGACCTTTGGATGTTCGCGAAGCTAAACCTGGCGATCGTGTACCTTAGAGGGCGAAGAGATAACGACTTAGCGCAACTTATGGAGCAAGTGAGTACCTTTAATTTCTGTTATCTTTAGGTCAAGGTATACCCATTTATTTAATAAATAAACATCACGCCTCTCTCGCAAAGGGGTAGATAGAGACCATTTTCCTCCACTTGCTTCAGTCATCACCTCATACATACCAGTCGGTCTAGGGTGCACTTGACTTGGCCTTTCTTTAACAAGTCTCCGATTTATTCTTACAGTATTGCTTTTGTTTGTCTATAATGAATAAATTCGCTAGGTATGGCTTTATGTCACTCACGCTTTCGTGCACGTAATCACGCGCGATTGTGTAACACACGAAACTGTTTTCAATAAACAACATAATTTATTTAGATATCGATCATATGAGATACATACAAATCCGTCACGCCTCTCCCATCGAGGTAGCCAGAGACCACTTCCCTCCACTTGCTACGATCCAAACACACTTCCTATTTTCTTATGAAATAGAGTGATTCAAATAATGTCTGTATTACAGGTGCGGCCAGAAGCATTACCTGCGTACGCGCACGGTCTGCGGGCGGCGTCGTATTACGTGTTGGGATTACAGGCTTTCTTCCAGGCACGGTATAATGAGGCCAAGTAAGTGATCGGAACAAAGTGTTTTGGATATTGTTGAATAACATTTTAGTCGAGCCTGTTTTCTTTGGTGTGAAATTCTTCATACGCATTGGAATCTAGGAAAACTTACACGTTAGAATTCGTAGACGATAGGTATCTTAAAATAATATAGCTTATGTTTTATTTTGATGTGCACAAGCTACAATATTGTAAAGTTTTAGTGATTTTTATTCGAAAGAGTAACAAACATCCTCCCTCACATCCATCCATCAGAAAAAACATTGACATTTATAAATATTAACAGGATGACCAGGCTTATAAATATTTACCTACCCGGTGCCCAATTAATCCACTTGCTCCACTTACAGACGCTACCTCCGAGAAACTCTAAAAATGGCGAACGCTGAAGATTTGAACCGCCTCACGTCCTGCTCGCTCGTGTTGCTGGGCCATATCTTCCTCTCTATCAACAACTCTAGAGAGAGCATGAACATGGTGACGCCGGCCATGCAGCTCGCCAGCAAGATACCCGACGTGCATGTGCAGCTGTGGGCCAGTGCTATACTTAAAGGTACGGTTTCGTTTATCATGGAGGGTGTACATACATGAATAAATAAAAAAATAAATATCAGCCACGCTGTTACGTCTCTTTGCTATCGGGGTACGCAGAGATCACTTTCCTCAACTTGCTACGATTCAAGCTCTCTTTCTCTCCTTCCCTCCCTCTCTCTCTCCCTTCCTCTCCCTCTTTCTCCCTTCCTCCCTCTCCCTTCCTTTCTCTCCCTCTCCCCCCTCTCCTCTTTCTCCCTTTGTCTCTCTCACTCCCTCTCTTTTTCTCTTTCATACATCGGTGCCAGAGATGACCTTGTGATTTGTGACCAACGATGGGTAAATGACTTATTTATGAGTATTGTCATCTGTTGCAGACTTGTACCGCCTAGCGGGCGACACGGAGCGCGAGAACGAGGCGTACCAGATGCACTGCAACTTCTCGCAGGCTCTCCTCAAGGACCACTTCCAAGCCACGCAGCTGCCGCAGCACGCGCTGCTCGCCTGGACGCACGGACCGCCGCCCGCGCTGCCGCCGCCGCCGCCGCCCGACCAGCGACACACATAGTGCACGGTTGCTATACTTACTACTTTACTGCCTTACTTTTGCACATTGTATTGCATGATAAAGCTCTATGTAGTGCGTTTACCAGTTACCCACTCGTTACTAATTTATCCATCAATTAGTCTTTTTACCTACTAGTTACCATCTTTATTCATCCGTTACCGACTTTATCCACTCGCTGCACTCTTTATCCATCAATTAACCTCTTTATCCCCCCGTTACCTATTTTATCCATTTGTTACCTATTAAACCACCCGTTACCCTCTTTATCCACCCGTTACCTACTTTATACATTTGTTACCAACGTTATCCATTCGTTACGTACTTTATCCATTTGTTACTAAATTCACCCACTCGTTACCAACTGTATCCACCTGCTTGTGCACCTACAATTATCCACTCGCCCGTTACAGAATTCATCCACGCGTTACCAAATTTATCCACCCGTTACCAACTTTATCCACTCTTTACCAAAATTATTCACACGACACCCACTCTATTCGATTTCTTACCGCTTATTAACATCAATGCATTTTCCACAGGATCCCCTCTCCACCGTTGACGAGAGAGCCGAATCGGCATTCGAGTTGTGAACTGTGTCCGTGACGTCACACAGTAAGTACAAGCGCGCGTTTGGACCAACGGCCTAAAGACAGTCGTACTCGCGCCAGTGACTTAAACCTAACGTAGTGATAGTGCGAATGTGCCCCACGATCTGACGGACTATTGTAAATGTATGTACGATGCGATGTAGGTTATTGTAATGTAATAGAAACTACATTTTCAGGAATTACTGGATGGTTTTCCGAATGTCTGAGTGAAGTTTCGAAGTTGAAACGTTTTGCGTAAACTGAGACTTCTTTTTCGTGAGTGACAAATATGTTAACAAGACAAAGTACTTTATAAAGGACTACCACAAACATTTGTCTTGACTTAGAACTGAAATAGAAAAAACTATAGAAAAAGTTGCGTTTTCCGTTTCACTTCGAATATTCGCTCATATATGCGTAACTACAATCTTATAGTGCTTTTATTTTTAAATAGAAATCTCGTAGTAGTCCACTCGATTCTATTAGGGAAAATAAAGAAATACGAAATTGAATTATTTATAAAATAAAAGCACTGTAAACACAAAGAAATGACAGACAGTTCATAATTTTCATTTTTATCAAAAATTAATTATAACGAGTATTTCAATTCCGGTGATGTATGTTATTTGGGTTATATTTGAGATTAAAATTGACTTATGTTTAGGTTGTGTAAAAGATAAAATTTTCACGAGTTTTTAGTTTAAATTGGGTACCTATTGGGATCTAAATTAGGTTATTGACACCTTCTGTAACTAACAAACACAATTTTCCTTAATTAAATTAATTCGAAGTATTTTGAAAGCGAGCCTTTAAACAGCTGCTATACAGCAGAAAAGGTTATAAAAATTTAACGTATCATTAAACCTATAGCTGTCTCTGTACCTGTCAAAGATCAGAAGAAGACAGCATGATATTTATTTGATAAATATTTTAACGGCCTTTTCTGCACCAAGTGATATATCAAAAGATATTTCTACCAGTTTTCTTATTTCGCCTTCTATGTCGCGTTGCAAAAAGCATTTATCGTTTCATATGAGTTGATAGGAAAGTAGTAGTTATGACAATAATCATCATATCACATATGATTTGTGTCGATTTGATTCAATATCTGAACTTATGATCGTAAGTTTTATGTCATATGATTTCATGTTATGTTGCATTCAGAACACAGCTTTGTCAATTTATACAGGACGGAATTAATTCATTGCGATTTTATGAAGTGACCAGTCTATTGACTTTCAGCCAAATTGTGAGCTTTTGTAACAACTATTTCTCTTTGAGTTTTGATTCTAATGATAGTAAAGGTGGATACGCAAAGCTGTTTATGACAAATGTGTTTTAATCATAAAATTTCCATAGAGCAGACGTTTGCATTCACGTTGAGTAGGTACATATGACCAGTCTGCCTCTACTTGAATTCTTACTGCGCTTCTTTGGCTGACAGTATTCAGTAGTTTGGTTCACCTTTTTGAAATCTTTTCAATGAATTTCCTTCGATCCTGTATCTCAGAATTTAGAAAAAATATAATGTGATGTAATCCTTGAGTAATAAGAACGATATCAGTGTGGATGTGTCATTATAGGTATTGGATTTGAGTTGCAAGTTACGAGCAATAATTAATTTGAATATTGTAACAAATAGAATGATATTTCTGTTATATAACTATGCAATAAAAAGCGAGAAGCTTATAAGTTGTTACCGGACATCGATTTGATGTTCCATCCTTTGCATATAGGCTATCAAATCGGCATTGCAATGGCATAAAATACATAGCTTCTTGCTAATAAATAATTATTAAAAAGTAAATTAGTTTTAAAAGGAAAGTTTTAAGCAGAAAATCCTGAATTTTTTGTTCAATCTTGCATGATCTCATTCATCCATTGTTTATCACAATTTGAGTTGTTATTGGCAAACTTGGGTGTTTGTTTTTAGGAGCTGATGGTCTTTAGAATTACATATAAACTTAACTTAAATTTCATGAGAAATGGTTAAATTGCTGGATTGAACAAGTTATTGTGAAGATCCTCGAGGCAAGTCTAGTAATGATGTAACCTAAAGATGAACTTCCAAGATTGCTTGTACTTCTGACGGGGCCATGGGTTGTACGATAAGTGTGTATGCGACAACTACTTGTAGTGTAAGCATGTGTTAGTGCATTCAGTGTCTTCTTTCACAAATCATCTAACCAAGCCACATTAAGTGGCCACGCAAAATTCTAAGGACTGATTATAGAGTTGTACATAAATGTGTCAAAAATGAACTTGAGAAAGAACAAAAATGTCTCATATTTATTATTAAAATTAATTATTTTTTAATCATTAATTTCTTAGTAATCTTGTTAGGAGTGAGCGGATGTTGTTGACGTTGTATTAATTTTAGTGAAAGTAAATGATTTAGTATTTGATTGTTTACGAATAAAGCTACGTGTAAACTTTGGAACCGACTCGAAAATTATTAATTCTGATTCCACATTTAAATTGCTTCTTGATTTACCATTACTGGAACTATAGAAACAAATAACAGGACGTATTCCATGGTTTGCGCTGGCAACACTTATTTTAAATACACCAACTACAGTTTCCGATTGACTGGCCGATCATATTCATTCGTATAGCATCGTTTTACCTGTTGTGCTCTTTAGTGCGATCCCGGCGCAATAGAACTTTCGTTTATAACGGGACAATGTTTCACAGGAAATACGCCTTTGGGCAATGGTTTCCCGAAAGAGTAACACAGTTTTATGTTACAATGGATGTTACTCCTTCTTAGATAATGTAATGTCACAATAGTTTGAACTTTCCAATGGTCATGTTATTTGTTAGAGTAGGAAATGACTGCTTCCATTAGATTTGTACACGACATCCATTGGAACATATACATTACTGACCTCATAAATCATATGGACTTGCGAGTCCGCATTTTGTAAATGAATGACATCTGTACATTTTATTTTAAATTCACTTTTGAACAGTCGGATGTGGCCTTAAGAAAGGGTACATTTGCTGTTGTTTATATGTAAATAAAAGTTGAATTATTGTAAATAATAATAAAATTATAAAATATATGTTTTTTGCTATAATGTTGTATTTTATTTTAGCACTTACAAAGATAATTCATTGAACAACATTTGGTTGGTCAACCATCATCAACTACATGAGTAAGTTTTCACTCCTAAGTACTAGTAGATATCCATTACATTAAATAAAATACATTTTGCTGTATGTTAAGTTGTATTCTTAATTTACTCATTTAGCTATTGTTTGCTTATCTTCAAAATAAGTAATCTACAGCTTCCGATCTCGATATCGCCTCCACTTCATCAGTACTTTTAACGCGAGTGCCAAGTAAACTAATTTGATTGGGACCGCGAGTACCCTGTTATTATTAGTTGGCATTGCATGAGTATTCGCTACAAATAGAGATTTGACCTCCAGTAGGTTGGGCGTAGTAGGGTGGATCGGGCCCTGCGTTGTTTTTACGGTAGAATGTGTCTCGCAGTATGGCGACGCGGCCGTGGTTTACTGAGCGAGCGGGGACGCGGGACGCTTTCTGTTGCCAACCGTAATCCCAACTTGATACTATTCGGAAGAAGAATCTAGGAAAAGTAAGGAAGAATAATAGTGACGTAACGCTGTAAAGACTGAAGACAAATTCGTTGATTAGTGCGCTTACGAACTTGCGATTATGGCGGCGAAGGTCACATCTAGATTTTAGAACTCAAAAATAAAGGCTTCAAGTCTCCGCACCGAGCGACCATAGCCACCAGTGCATAAGCGATCTAACGAACTTACTTATTTCTACAAACTTCTTTCCACACATGCCAACACGAACTCAAAATGTAAAAGTTCGTATCTACCGGTCATGACACCTTATAGGAACCAACCAAGCGTGGTGGATTACGACATAATCACTCTTATACGAGAGTAGGCTCGTGTCCCTGTAGTGGGGACATTAAAAGAGCTGATAAGGACATTAATATGTTTACTAACTTTTCCTCCGGCGACAATTTATTCCTTTCCTTCAGATACCGCTCGTCGCCCCCTTTCTCAGTGCTACTATACAAGATGTCAGTCACTTCAGGCGCCACCGGTTTCATTAAGCTATCGTCTTCAGATTGCGTCACGTAGCGAGGCGGCACTTCCACTGGCTTCTCTACATTTTCTTCTAGAGCCTGGATTTTTAAGTTATTTGTAAAAAAAACTACAGTTAGATACAGTCAGCCCATCACAACTGCTAAGCAAAGGCCTTCTTTCTCTCCATCCAGTTCTGCTATGCGCCAGGACCTCCCATTCTTCGCTGAATGAGTCGAGCTCGTCTAGGTCTGCTGCGATGTCGTTTCCCGTTTTTGGGAAGTCAATCGATGAAAAACTATAGACGACAATAATTTTAAACAGCAAGCTGTTACTCGTTGCTTCTTATTGCGTCGCACTCAAGAGCGATGTTGAAAAAAACGGTTAAATCATGCTTCATCTGTAGGTACTTTTTATCTGTGTATTGTGTTTGTGGGTAATATTAGGTAGGGTAGGTATGTCTGTTATTTGTGTAGATACCTATGTTGTTTTGTGTTTTAGTGACTTACCCATACCTAATTTACATAGGTAAATAAATTTACCTGAACAAGTTCCCTAGCAATTTCAATAGTTTTATCAATATCTCTGGCGTGTTTTTCTTTAAGATCAGTCAGTACTCCGAGTAGGTTGTTCTTGTACCACGCCATGTTCCGGCGGGCGGAGTACCGCATCACGTCGCGTCTGAATCCGTGCATGTTATCCATTTTGTTACGGGTTTTTTATTGACATTTATATATAAAATAAAACTAGAATTTAGCGTAAACTTGCCTGGAAAGTTGTTTTTGTGTTGATTTAAAAGTCAAATTGACATTGTCTGTCTTGCCATAAATATTATGTTATGTTTTTAAAGTCTATTGAATGTGGAAGAAGTTTTATTACCACATGTGTTTTTTTATTTTTTTTGTGTATGCCGAGCCACGCCCACTAAGGGACAGCGCTATACGGAATGAAAAAGATAGAAATACTGCTACCTGTCTCTTTCACTCAGTATAGCGCTGTCTCTTGATCACATGTAGAGAAATCAAAGATTATATTTTCAACTCACATTATAATTAACAGATCTCCCTTACAACTAGGATAGGACATTTCTCTTACAACTAATACATTGGAATGCTTATTTACATCTGTTTTGAAAATACTTAAATGTCTTTGATTTAGTTGATTCTGGTACACAAAAGCTATATAGAACTGAAAAGGTTATCTTTCATCATTTACTAATAAAAGTGTAAGAAGCTGTCACAATGAAGTTACAGCTGAGAGGCCATCTTTACTTGGCGATATTATCTCTTCAATCCAAAGTATAGACTATCTATTCTCTCGCTTGTGAAGACAGCCCTAAATTTAATGTATTGACTCAGTTCTAGCATGGGCATTGTCTCTATAGCTGTCCTCTTCTGCCGCGAATGAACATTACTTATCAGAACGAGATCATTGTTTGTTAAAAAGAAAAGTAACGCTTTTACCCATCATCATTGGCAATATGTTCTTCTCCATCAACTAAATTCAACCTGACTTGTTTTAATCCACACAAATAAATATCTATATCACAATAACATTATAGTTATCAATTTTGACTTTGTGACCTTGAACTCTTTCTGCCCATGACGGGACTGCCGCCCATTTGTCGTAACAACCCTCGCAAACCTTTAGCTTCCCTCATTCCACTATCAAGCTGTTCTGAAGGCACAGCACAGAAGTCGTCCACTAAAGGTAATGGGCCACTCAGCCGTTCTGAGTATTGGGCCAGTCGAGATTGGTGGCCTATCGGGGATGTTTTTTCTGTTGTTTGTTGTGGCTGTGGAAATATTGATCTGTTAGTATTACTTATATCTAAAACTTAAATACACAATTTTAGTGCTCAATAATCTGTTCAATAAGTCTATATTAGAGCACCTTAGATCAATCCAAGTTAATATAGACTTTTAAACTTAGCTGAAATTAAATTTTTCTAGCATCTAGATTTAGAATTAGTTATAGATTAGACTTTCATTGATTATTATTAAATCGAAATCTAAAATTATAGGTAGTAGGCACAGTTTTTATTTATCCTAATTTTGGTCAGAGCATTAAGAGTAATTTCAGGAACAAAAGTACATAGAAAGTACCACATACCATAATGAATATTCATACACAAAATTTAAAGCACCAAATAAATATTATAAAAAAAATTGTGTATGAATAATTGAATAACACTTTCTAAACCAATTAAATGAAAACAAACCTTATTTCTAAGAGCAATAACTTCATCTTGCAACCGCTTCACCATAGCAGCGTCACTTTCATAGCTAGTTAATGTAGGTTGAGGCATACATTGAAATACTGTAGCTAATAAGTTATGGAGTGACACTAGTACATTGTCTTGCCATGCTCGTGTGAAGTAAAGGCTGAATGATGGGTTTTCTTCAGGTTTTTGGATGTAGGGGAACACTGGAAGAAAATTTAGGGTAGTTTTGTAAAAGGGTTACAAGTAAGTCCATATAATTAACCTTCCTTGTGGAATAAAAATTATATTTATTTTTCTAAAAGAGAATGGATTGCTTGATTTATTGTGTATTTTGTATATTAAGACCACTTTTAAAATGATTGTGTGATAATAATTTAAGAAAAGTTTTTAATTTCAAATATGTTATAAAAATTCAAGTGTAGTAATTGAACAATAGAAATCCTTTTTCACTTGATTTTGATTCAAATTTTAAAGTTAAATAGATTAAGTTTTCAGCAACATTACTTACTGAACCAGTCTCTCCATTCACTTTGTCCTTGTAGTTCCGGCAGCATTTTACTAAAGAAGTCAGCAATACGCTCATTGCGGGCTCCTCCTGTGCTTTGCGCTGCTGTTACCAAGTACAGCTTGTATAAACTGTATTCTATTTTACGTACAGCTGAAATTAAAAAAGGGAAAGAATTAATAGGAGGAAGAACATGTGGTACATAATGTAACTTGATGTAGGTATGTGTACAAACACTTACCAGGCTGCATATGGATCTCTAACTTCGAGAACACAAAGCTATCAAGGTGCGACCAGTACTCCTTAAGACCTACAAAGTCTGAAACATTGATATACTGTAAAATCTGTTCAATGATCTTATCCACTCTAAAACCTTTGTCTTTATCAGCCTTCAAATCGTTGTCGAAAGCTTTCACAGTTGACGCAAATCCTCTAAACAATAGATATTCACGTACTAATTCATCCACTAACTGTATATGGGCCATTATTACAAAATTATTTATTTATTTACGAAAAGTAATACGTGACGGCGCTTGTCAGACGCCGTCTGCTTTAGTTTATAATTAACTATAGTTCACGTTTGAGAGAGTGAATGGTTTGCTCTAGTGAAGCGTCCGTTGATTGGTATTGCGACGAACAATATGGTAACACTGAATTTAAAGAGAAGCGTATGCGCGGATAGCCTGAGAGGCAGTTGGTTCGGCGCCTCTGTTCGGGGAAGTAGCGAGCGAGCTGTTCGTACGCAAACCAATCGTACTGTGACGAATCGCTGTATTCAAACGTGTTCTAGATTTATATTAGTGTTAACGTTGATTTAATAATTAATTCCATAGTCAATTACTTAAAAATACTTTGTTTGCAATTAAGTTTAACCTGTGAAGTTTTTATTCAAAGTTTCTGTCGTATAAAATGGATATTTCTGATAAAGTCCTAGAAGAGACTATATCAGAAGTGGGATGCCGTGATTTTCAAAACGGCACTACGCCCACAGAACCGCAGAATGGTGATCCTGAAAATGTTTGGTCCAACGTCGAAAGTATTCTAACTCGAGTTATGGCGATGTCTCAACCGACAACGAGTAACAGTAACACCGTGCATCTTATCGAGTTTAATCCCGACGACCCTCAAGCCGACGTAGAAGGATGGTGCAATATAACGGAAGTTATAGTGCAAAAAAAGGGTCTCGACGGTATCGAACTACTTATGGCCCTAACCCGAGCACTCAAGGGTCGCGCTGCGACCCACTTGACTAAACTAAATTTGTCCCAAATTACCTGGGATGTGGTGAAAGAAGCGTTGTTAGCCACATTCCTAAAGCCAAAGTTGATACAAGATCATTTTGACGAAATTTTTAAATTTCAAATCGGAGTTAAGGAATCCGCCTCCGAAGCTGCTATGCGCCTTTGGATTATGATTGAGCGCATACCGAAAACTCAAATGTCTGAAGAGGCAATAACTGGATTCATAATATCAGTTCTTTGTCAAAAAGATAGTTTGTTACATAGGGAATTGACGGCTCATGCCATTACTACGAAAGCCCAACTTTTTCGTGTTTTAAGTGGCATTTCTCTAAAACGTCGTCAAGATGTTAACGATGACGGTGGCTCAGAACCGGGTTTTAAACGTCCACGATTGAATGAAACACGTTTCACTGGTAAATGCCACTCCTGTGGCTTAACTGGTCATCGGCAAATTGACTGCAGAAGAAGGAGAGAAGATATGGGAGTCACCAAGACTACACCACCTTTTACATGCTTCGTGTGTGGCAAGACTGGGCACGTCGCTACAATTTGCCCTGATAAGAAAACTGCTTCTGGAGCTGTGACCAAAGAAGTTAAACTTTGCGAACATCGATGTTCGAGGGCAACTTTGGAAACATCTTTTGGTGAGCCAATTCCATTTCTTTTTGACAGCGGGTCATCTTGCTCTCTCTTACAAGAAAGTTTTCTAATAAAATTTCCTGGTACTTTGTGTAATAATGTAGTGTATTTATCTGGTATTGGGGGTAATGATATAGAATGTACGACACAAATAATTAGTACGGTAAAAGTAGGTGAAATTGCTGTAGATCTGATTTTCCATATAGTAGCTGATGATGTTATTTCTGAGCCGGTAATTATAGGTAGAGATATCTTGGACAAAGGGTTATATGTTGTACTTGATAAAGACAAACTTGTTTTCAAAATAAAAGAAAGGACAAACGTATGTAATTTGCAGCCAGATTTTAGTCAAATAGATACTGACCTGGTAGGTGAAAACAAGAAAGCTCTATTAGACATTTTGTCTAAGTATTCTGAATTTTTCGTTGAGGATATTCCCACAAGGCGTGTTAAGACAGGAGAGATGAAAATTGATTTAATTGACCCTTATAAGATTGTGCAGCGTTGCCCATATAGAATAGCGCCTGTAGAAAAACAACTCGTTCGTGAAAAGGTTGAACTTCTCTTAAATGCAGGGGTAATTAGAGAAAGTACTTCACCATTTGCTAGCCCCATACTTCTAGTGAAAAAGAAAGACGGTTCCGACCGGATGTGCGTTGATTATCGCGAGTTGAATGCAAACACCCAGCCGGAACATTATCTTCTTCCGCGTATAGAAGACCAGATTGACCAACTTAGTGGTGCTACATGTTTTTCATCGCTAGACATGGTATCTGGCTTTCATCAGATCCTGATTCACCCAGACTCGGTGGGAAAGACCGCTTTTGTAACTCCAGAAGGGCAATATGAATACCTCGCCATGCCTTTTGGGTTACGGAATGCACCGTCTGTCTTTCAGAGCTGTATTACGAAAGCACTTCAACGTCTCAAAGATAGACCACTGATCTATATGGATGATGTCTTGTCATATTCTTCCGACGTAACTGTCGGGTTAAAAAACGTCTCGATGAAACCGTGACGGCGCCGGAAGATGTAGAACATTTTCCATCGATAGATGTTTTGGCAAGTTTAGATGGTCACACAGCTCAAGTAGATGAGAGAGCATGTGACGAGCTTGATGCTGTCACGATTGGTTCTGATACCCTCACTGCTGGATCCGATACTCTAAGCGTATGTTCAGATCCTGAAACTATAGAAGTCCAATGTGAAGTTGAAGTACATACTGAGCAAGATTGATTCCGCAAGGTATGAATTTTGTTTTGTTTAGAATTTAATTTGATTATGTTTTGTATTGTGTTGTATTGTAAAAATGGCAATGTCATTCGGACCAGCCCTATTGGGTGGTTGAAGGGATACATTGTCCTATCTATGTTGATGTGATGTCAAAGCTGGTCGAAATGTGGTTCGCGCTTTGAGAGATTGCAAAGCTGGTCGAAATGTGGTTCGCGCTTTGAGAGATTACAAAGCTGGTCGAAATGTGGTTCGCGCTTTGTGAGGTTGCAAAGCTGGTCGAAATGTGGTTCGCGCTTTGAGAGATTACAAAGCTGGTCGAAATATGGTTCGCGCTTTGTGAGGTTGCAAAGCTGGTCGAAAGGAGGGTGTCATCCGGTCCATACCATACTAAGGTTGGTCGAAGGGATGCACTCGTCTGGTTCGCGCTTTGTAAGATTTTGTGAGACTGAAGCTTGTCGAAAGGAAAGTGTCATCCGGACCATACCTTGTTAAGGTTTGTCGTCCAAATGCACTTGTCTGGTTCGCGCTTTATGTGTCTTAGTGGATCCTTTATGTCATCCGGTCTATGAGATAGTCGAAGGGATGCATAAAGTTGCCTGGTACATTTGTTGTTATTGGTGTTGTGTTCGTCAGGGTGGACGAGCGGATCATTGAATTGTTGAATGTTGTTTTGTTACTGAAGAGTAACATTGATGCACCGACGACGCCCGAGGACGGTCGAATGTCAGTCCGGCCGTGACGGCGCTTGTCAGACGCCGTCTGCTTTAGTTTATAATTAACTATAGTTCACGTTTGAGAGAGTGAATGGTTTGCTCTAGTGAAGCGTCCGTTGATTGGTATTGCGACGAACAATATGGTAACACTGAATTTAAAGAGAAGCGTATGCGCGGATAGCCTGAGAGGCAGTTGGTTCGGCGCCTCTGTTCGGGGAAGTAGCGAGCGAGCTGTTCGTACGCAAACCAATCGTACTGTGACGAATCGCTGTATTCAAACGTGTTCTAGATTTATATTAGTGTTAACGTTGATTTAATAATTAATTCCATAGTCAATTACTTAAAAATACTTTGTTTGCAATTAAGTTTAACCTGTGAAGTTTTTATTCAAAGTTTCTGTCGTATAAAATGGATATTTCTGATAAAGTCCTAGAAGAGACTATATACGAAAAAGCAAAAGCAATACAATGGGAATGCGTTCAAATTCCTGATATGTGTGTGTTTATGTTTGTTTAAAATAAATCAAAATTTATACAGAAGGTTTGCCCTTAAGAGCCATAAACTATAATTTTATTCACATAAAAATGGTAAAATTAAATATTGTATTCAAAAAGTTGTTGTGAATAAAGTAATAAAACAATGATTAAACTGCTAATGAAAATTAAAAAATACATTTTACGAACGTTCCGTGCCATTGACACAATTTGACCAACGTAAAGAAACCAATTCGCGTTCAAATTAATTGATTTTGTAGGATCAAAAGAACTTTCATTCTTCAAAAGCTAAAACTTCAATAGCCTTTTATTTGCTGAGTAAAATTTAAAAAAACGTGAAGAAGCCATGCAAAATATTCCTTAAGCGTACGATTAGATGATAAGAAAAGGTTCAAATTCAAACTGAACGAGGTTCAAAGTTTTCAACCCCTCAGGGTTCATCAGTTTATCATGGTTCATGGACATCCCTTATATCGGACCTACCAACACTGAGAAACGAATGATAAGTGAAATGTCAGTCATGTCAAGTTATCAATCACTTTTCCTTCAATTCCATCAATTTAATCAATCAGCTGTCGTAATTTTTTATTGTAAATTATTGTTTTTTAGCAACATAATGAACTTGAATGAGTGAAAAGTGTGCGTCGTGTTGTTGAGTGCAATATTTCCGGTGGTAGCATTGGGGGGTGGTCTGTGGCGATGGCGTCGAGGCTCGAGGGCCAGTGAGAGCGGGCGCGGCTCGCGACTGTGCGCGGCCGAGGCTCCGCAGGCATGCGGCGGCATGGCGGGCGAGGCTGCGGGCACGTCGCGCGGCCTCCGACTCTACAAGATCGTGGTGCTCGGCGATGGCGGGGTCGGCAAGTCGGCGGTCACTCTGCAGTTTGTCAGCCACAGCTTCTTGGACTACCACGACCCCACTATAGGTGAGCATCTGTTTTAGTCTTACTTTCTGTTACATTCATAAAATATAAACAAGACTCCTACAATGTCAGTTCTGGAAACAAAACTGCTCCTAAGGGTTTTGTAATCAATAATGTTCATACTTTTAACAGATTACTAAAACAGTAAAACTTTACCAATATGATTATTGTTGGATTTTCAGAGGACTCGTACCAGCAACAAGCTGTTATTGACGGAGAGCCTGCTCTACTGGATATTTTGGATACTGCGGGGCAGGTATGTATGGTGTCTGTTTTTAAGTCATAATCTATGCTACTAGGTAGTATATTCCTAATCTTTCTATTCAAGTTAAAGAAAAGAAAAGAGTTGTAAAAAAAGTTAGTACAAACAAGAAACACCATTGAATAACATACAATACTATCAATTATGGCCTTAGTTTGGAGTATACTGAAATTATTACACACTGGGCATTTTTAAACATAAAAGAATACATTCTAACTCAAACACACTTCTCTTTCCCTCAGGTGGAGTTCACAGCAATGCGAGAGCAGTACATGCGATGTGGGGAAGGTTTCGTACTCTGCTATTCAGTGACGGATCGGCGTTCGTTTCGCGCGGCGGCGGAGTATAGGCGACTGTTGGCACAGGCTCGACCTGCTGAAAGACTACCTCTTGTACTGGTTGGAAACAAGTTGGATTTAGCACCCAGGTTTAGACAAGTAAGTAGAGAATATTAAATTGATATAGCTGGCTAAAAGTAGAATTGAAAAATATGTGCAGAAAGACAATAAGTCTGTGATAATTTCAAATAAACAAAGCTGTTCAACTAATGATTTAAAAAATGGCAATTGTACTGCCAAATCACTTGATCTTTGATGACTTTTATAGCACTAATGTGAAACTGAATTGATGGACTCTTGGCTCTACCTTAAACTTTGCAATTCTTAAATCTATTTTCAACTAGCTGCAACTAGCTCCTCCCTCATAAATCTGTCAGTTGATTGCTTTGTCTGTTAAATTGGTGAAGTTCAAAACGCTATTTTATGCGCTACATCCGATTCTTATCTGATCTGAGTCATTTAATATGGATCCGAAGTAGATCCGAGAACTATTTCTATAGTAAATACCTTAGATTGGATAAGAACCAGATGTAGTGCGTAACCACTCTTACAATACTGGAATAAATATAGTCCGTAACCAATCTGACTAAACCCAAATCTCTTTCCCAGGTAAGCACAGAAGAGGGCAAAGCACTGGCCACCCAGCTAGGATGTCCGTTTTTCGAGACGTCGGCGGCGCTGCGGCACTTCGTGGACGACGCGTTCCATGCGCTCGTCAGAGAGATACGGCGTCTTGAGAGACAGAGACAGGTGAGCTAGGATTTGTAACTATAGGGAAATGGCTTCAGGGAACTATAGGGAAAACTAAACGGTTTTCTCTCTCTTATTTCAGTTTTTCTCCCGTTAATAATAAACCCACTAGGTATCAATATTAACTTAATGTATAAAGATAATTGATATACCCTAGTTACCCTACTTATGCTTTTGGTGATCAATTTATCTGAATTTTGTAATTTGTGTAGTTTTTGAGTAAAAAGTACGAAAACTTGAAGGGCACTTGATGCGACATGATGGTTTAGGAAAAGGTTGAGGGGAAGAGAGGAGAAAGTTAACATCATATCATATCAAGAAGTCAAAGCACTGGCGGGAGATAAGCCTAAATGGCGGTTGCTCCACCGAGAGTATAATGGTGGTGATGATTGTGTTCTCCAGGCATCAATAATGGGTACGGGTATATCTGGCGGCGGCGGTCGTCGTCGCTGGCGGCGGCTGCGCTCCATCTTCGCGCTCGTGTTCCGGAGACGGCGCCGACATCACGACGGGTGAACGCTGCAAGTGAGTCGTACAATACATACTCTTTGCTATCTATGTAGACTTGTATTGGAGAGCTGGCCCTTCGATTTAAAATTAACAAGGTTCTTAGTTAAACATATTTAAAAGAACATTGTTCTGAGTTGAAATAACTTTTAAACTACAAATTAAATGAAATATTGCGAATTAGAATTATACAATAAGCAGTGCTGTCTGTAAGTGATTAAAGATCCAAAAAGGTTCCAATAAGTTTTAAGCTTGTTACAATCGGGTCTTTAAATTAACTTCCAAATATTCACCAGCCAATACGAAATAGGTATTACTGAATGCATATACTTAAGTATGTTCAAGGTCAAATGATAATCGAAGGGCGTGGTTTCGAAGATTTAAAATATTTGAAGGACTACAAAGAGATATAAACTTACCTCATACATGTATTAATACTTATATAATAAGATTTGATGTTACTGTGAATTTATTCTTTAGATGTCCTTTTGATTGTATATAATTTGATATTGATGTCTTTCTGTAAGAGATCATTTAATCGTTCCTAATATGATTCCTCTTCTTTCTAAATAGAAGAGCTGTTTTAGGTCATTCCAAATAATATTTAGTAAACTTTACCTCTGAAATGTTCAAAGCCCTTCATAGGCTCGTCTCCGATTTCTACATAAAAGAAAAATAAGTAAAAATAAACCCTGTTAGTAGTATTTTAGTTTATAGTGAGTACTTAAACCTTAAACAGTTTCCAAACTTATTGTAATGCATATGAAGTTGAAAAAACGCAAATGCCGCCGCAATTTTTTAAATCAAAATGGTCGTATAAAAAGTTCCTCATTTATTTACGTATTCCAAAATATTCTTTGAATACTTACAATCAATATTTGCATGTAGTTTGAAAAAGTTTTCTTTACCGCCTTTATCATCTTAAAAAAAATTCTCTCTCATTTTGCTCTCTGTCTTTCTCATCTTCGTAATTAAGAAGAGACAGAACAATACATGCGATATATTGCCACGTAATAGCGGTTAAAAGAGATTTGTTGTTTTAAAATAAGTAGATTAAAGTCGTAAATACATTGTCCACCGAATTCAGTGCCCTAACCTCGATTTTGCAATAATTATCGTTAATAATTAAAGTAATATTTGTGTATTGTTGGTTTTATACAATATTTTAGTCGTTGTTAATATAATTTCATGAAAAATGCCATAATTGGAACCCCACTGTAGGCTTAAACCTAATAGAAATATTTATTAATAGATATATAAAAAACAGCTTCTTTATTTTCCTTTAGATGTCAGGTTTACACTTTACGTAACGCCAATATGAATCTTGTTTCGTGCCCATTAAAGTTTTTATTCACTTAAACACGGTGTTATATTTCTTTATTATAAATACATAGTTTATAGGTCGATTGCATTGATATATTACAATTAGAATAAACATGGCCTAATAAATAAACTACTGAAACATACATATAATATAGGTATTGTAAAAAATACTATAAAATCCAAAATAATAAAATCAAGTGCAAAAAAATTACACTTCTTGACATTTTCAACTTTAAATGACGAATGCTATGTATTTTGATACCTGTCTTCTTTCTTGTGGTTCACTATATCACTTATATAATAGCCTATCTTCTAGTATGTAGCGTATCTGTTGTCTGGTGTTAGTATATCAATGTTTCTATGCCACAAATAACCCCATTATTAGTATTAGGTAGTGTTAGATTAGATATTAAGGCCCAGTTACACCATCTACAGAAAAAAATTATCTGACAGATGTTTTATACCTGTCTCTGTCTAAAACGTCGTGTTTTATGAAATAGATAGGTTTATCTGACAGTTAAATTTTATCAGTAGGTAGTGATACTGGCACTATTCAGCTTCAGAACTTAAAGAGAGAGTACTAACACGGTCTATAGGAAACCCTCTAGTAGTATAAATCAAGTGTAAACCTGACGTTGGTATTGTGGAAGTCACTATTCGTTGCAAAGTTGCTACGAGTTAACAAAAACTGATTAAAAACTTTTTATTTTTTTATTAGGTACTTGATTGAACAGGTAACTTAATAAATAATAAAAATAACGAATACACTAACTTAATAAATAGTATAAAAGTAGCACGTTTGTTAGCGGTGTTTTCATAACAAACGTAGTTTGTGACAAAAACAGCCAAATTGAGAACCACCTTCTTAATTTTCTTTCATTGTTTTTAGTTTGAAGTTGGTTAATAACAGAAAGTACCTATACCTCCGTGGTTAACATTGAATTAAATATTGAACATTAAATACGTCATAATAATCGACTGTTAAAAAGAAGGTAGAAAATAGGGAGGGATGGAAGAGGCTCCACCGACAAGAGCTTAGCTCTTAAATAAGAGGAAGAAGAATAATCGACGACATAAATATTGACCAATACGTGTATTCTTCGTACGACGTCAAACACAATGTTATACACTTTTGTTAAATAAATTGTGGTATTTAAGGTTCTAATTGCGACAAATAGTGACTTAAACAGTAGAACCCCTTGCTTAATATTAGCAAAAGTCTTCCGCGAGGAACCCAGAAAAGCAATAAGTAATATAGTAATTGAAATGTATTGTGTCATTCGTTTTAATAAGATTTTTAATGTTTAGCTTATGTAATACATAGTCGGTATTAAGTGAGAGAAGATTTCTGGAACAAATTAAATAATGTTTACGAAAAGCGAAGGAAAACGTGGTAAAACTAGAGATTCGGTAGCGTGTCGAGATAACTAAAATAATTATGTTACTGACGAAGGAAATACTTTTGAAATATACCTAAGTGTTCGATTTAGGTTTAACTTTATTGAATAGGATATAAAGATTCTTTTGCTAGGCAAGGGATTTCTGGAAAAGTTCTAGGTTTCTTTTTTTGAATAATAGTTGGTCTAAGTCAGTCACTTGTGAACATCTTTAAAGGGATACTCTAATATTACTTATTACACTATGCTCGTTCTTTACTATACTTTGATTACCTTATTTCCCTCACGACCAAGAAGAAATGTTGTAACCAATAGATAAGTTTGTTCAGAAATAATTCTCTCATTTAACACCATCGTTTGATGTCATGTCTTGTGTTCGGGACCTTGTAGAAATTCCTATTGCCATAGTGGTTTTAGTAGCCAAAGTAGATTCGAAAGTTACCCATTTGATTGGTTTAATATAAAATATTGGTAATAGGGATGTTACTTTTAAAAATTGTGTGCTTAACGTATAAGCGCTGACGAATCGATCGATTTATGCTAGCGTTAGTGGATTACACCATTAAATTTCCTGTTTAAATTTACCTAAAGTACAATTAGGTAATAAAGTGAGATCTATAGAGCCCTTCTTTTGAATCTGTGTGACAGAGACAGCAATAAGAATATCGATTTAAAAAATATATTTATATGACGTAAGTTATCGGTGTATGTAAAGTTCCCCTAGTATTAAATCGATTTAAAAAATATATTTATATGACGTAAGTTATCGGTGTATGTAAAGTTCCCCTAGTATTAAGATATAATGGCGAAATTGTATTGTAATGTTAGTTCGATACGCACAAATATTAGTGTAAGTAGTTGTCTTGTGGACGTGAAAGTGTGTAAGTTTGCATTTGGGACGAGTGGGTTGCCATATCAAAATAATTCCTACCAATATTCGAAAATTCTTTAAAAATAACAGTAATATGCATATCAAAATAATGTTATCATTAAGCGACTGCAGTCAAGAGCTGAAATATTTAAAATGATTTATAAGATCACAATAAAAACACGAAATGGTAACTCATCCGTTCACATTGTATGTACTGTAGCAACACTGGAGATATGTGTTTGACATCTGTACTATTTTAATCCTCTACTTCCTAATTATTTTGAACTACAAACCTTTCGTACTTTTAAAAGTAAATAGGTACAGGTGTGAATGTCTCCAGTGCAATAATAAAGTGGCAAACTAGACGTACAATCAAGTATTGATAAGCAACAGAGCTTTGCCGTGTTCGGCGTCTAACGTCGTTCCCTGCCCACCCCATAACAAGGGGTCTTTTATGTACCTTATTATTTAAGAGAACTCTTTTATCTTTATATAATTTATATGTATACTTACGAGACTCAGTTTAGAACAAGCAATACTATGCTTCTTATGTTGATGAATCAAAATTAGATGGTTAAATTATAATTAATTTCGATAAAACTTATAAATGTTACCAATAATGATTCACAAAAAGAATGTCTAAGATTGAAGTTTGTGAATTTTAAAAATAGGTAGCGTAAATAGTGAAACCGCTGTGTTCAATAAATAAGCTTCTAGTGTAGGCATAGTTTTGCTTGTTTTACTCTGAAATGTAATATAATGTAAGCATCCAGTTACTGGCATTTTAATAATCCAAATGACCAAACCCTAATAATAAAACAGTCATATATTCGTATATATCCTATTTAATTCACCGGTTTATTTAATTTTAGAACGCCTTCGATGCTTTTTAAATATTTCATTGATTGCCAATTAACGGACGCTTGTGTTAAAATGGTAGATTTTAATGAAAATATTTTTAACTTTTTTAAGTATTGAAAATGTACTATTTTGAGTTATTAGCCATTTTAGTAATTTGTAGAAATTAAAACTAACGTATGTGCGATAGGTTCTAATTCTAGTCATTATTATATTGTTTTGTATAGCTGTTATAGATGTTCAATTATCCCAAATGTTGCGTCGGTTTTGCTAAAATATTAGAATGATATATCTTAAAAAATATATAAACTTTTACATTATATTTCTCTCTTAATAGTATACGACATGATAAATATTTACATGACCTCAAAAAGACATTTCTGAATTAGAATCAATCACACTATTACTTATAAACATAACCATGCAGATGTCTACGGTTTAACAAAGTTTTTTCAGGGAACAACTATCTAATGAAAATAGAAATAGTTCTCGATAATATATAGCCAATTTAATATAATAATTAATATGTGAAATAATGTGTTACGGACATTTAGAACTTTAATCTTTTTCTCGTTTGGAAATCAGAAAACTTACTGTTATTCAAGATAAAGTAGCTAATCATGGAAAAAAGGTTTCCTTTTATAAAATTGATCGCCTCTTAAATATATGTATCCTATCTATGTTAATATACGTATATCAGAATTAGTAACATGCTGTTTACCTTACTTTCATAATCTGTTTCAAATATGCAATGGCCTAAATAATAAACTGTCAGAAATAGGATCCATTGCCCTATTGACCCACCGTATATAATATATGAAAATACCTATACGTATGTACCTATATAGGTATTATATCCAGTATGTATTTTCGTCCTTTACAAAAGGCAATATATCAAACTACATATTTGAGATGTGCCACTATTTTTGTAATATTATGCATTTTTATTGTATTAACGGTTTTGTTTGTGAGAAGTATGTAGGTAATAAGTTTTGATATTTAACTAGAAGTGATCCATGCTAAATCATATTATAGTTCTAAATCATATTACTGAATGTAGAACGTAGAGAGTTCAGTAATATGATTTATTGCTTAGTTAGTATAAAACAATAATCTATATATATAAAAAAAATAAGTTCTAAAAACTAAAACCCGCCTACGGAGAACCTGCGATCTTAAAAGTAAGAAACAAGAAATAATTCTTGTCTTCTTAACTAGGTACCCCATAAATGCACAGACGTAGCGATTTTCAGAGGAAAGCCGTGGTCGTATGCCTCTGTGCCTTGATATTAATAAACGTGCAATGTTGGAACCTGTTTAACCTACGTTTGTAATAAGTAGGTATCAATTGCTTGCAGGCAGCCATTTATAGTTATATGGAGGCATACGACCACGGCTTTCCTCTGAAAATCGCTACGTCTGTGCATTTATGGGGTACCTAGTTAAGAAGACAAGAATTATTTCTTGTTTCTTACTTTTAAGATCGCAGGTTCTCCGTAGGCGGGTTTTAGTTTTTAGAACTTATTTTTTATTTCACACTTTTTACGATAACTACGTAACTACTACAGGACTCATACAAACACATACATGACAACTACTCAAACTCCATGTTACACTTTCAATCTGTCTTTTCATCTCAACATATTGTACTAGCGGGCATCCGCGACTTCATAGTCATCTACACCACAGTTACTTTTCGAAGTGGACAGAATGCAACGTGATAATAATTATAGGGTAACAATCCTAAAATATTAAAACTTTTTGGTAGCGTACATAACACTAAAAAAACTACACAAAAAGTACCTAGATAGGTAGGTACCTACTTTCGAGCAGATGCTCAACGCTTTCCTGGTCCAAAGTAAGTAGCGTAATCCGTTTCGGATAGGTATGAGTGTGGATCAAAGATGCCTTTTATTTTATTTTGACGGGGCACTGCGCCCCCAAAGCCCCCCTACACACTGATAATCTGTCCATATTACGAGAATATTATATTAAAAGTATCTATTTCCTTATTGCAGCGGGGGGCTGCGTCCCCCCAAACTGACACAATGACTACTTTGTCCACAGTAGAGTTCAAGAAGTGTTTCGTTTCTTTTGGCGGGGGGCTGCGCTCTCCAAACCCCCCCACTCAGTGACAACTTTGTCCAGTATAGTTCAAAAAGGTTTTGTTTCATTTTGGCGAGGGTCTGCGCCCCCCAAACCCCCCTACACAGTGACTACTTTATCCATAGTAGAGTTCAAGAAGTGTTTTGTTTCTTTTGGCGGGGGGCTGCGCCTCCCAAACTCCCCCACATAGTGACAACTTTGTCCAGTATAGTTCAAGAAGGTTTTGTTTCATTTTGGCGAGGGTCTGCGCCCCCCAAACCCCCCTACACAGTGACAACTTTATCCATAATAGAGTTCAAGAAGTGTTTCGTGTCTTTTGGCGGGGGGCTACGCCCCCGAAACCCCCCCACACAGTGACAACTTTGTCCAGTAGAATTCAAGAAGTGTTTTGTTTCATTTGGCGGGGGGCTGCGCCCCCCAAACCCCCCCACACAGTGACAACTTTGTCCAGTATAGTTCTAGAAGGTTTTGTTTCATTTTGGCGAGGGTCTGCGCCCCCCAAACCCCCCTACACAGTGACTACTTTATCCATAGTAGAGTTCAAAAAGTGTTTCGTGTCTTTTGGCGGGGGGCTACGCCCCCCAAACCCCCCTACACTGTGACTACTTTAGCCATAGTAGAGTTCAAGAAGTGTTTCGTGTCTTTTGGCGGGGGGCTGCGCCCTTCAAACCCCCCCTTCACAGCGACTATTTTGTCCATAGTAGAGTTCAAGAAGTGTTTCGTGTCTTTTGGCGGGGGGCTACGCCCCCCAAACCCCCCCACACAGTAACAACTTTGTCTAGTAGAATTCAAGAAGTGTTTTGTTTCATTTGGCGGGGGGCTGCGCCCCCCAAACCCCCCCTTCACAGTGACTATTTTATCCATAGTAGAGATCAAGAAGAGTTTTGTTTCATTTTGGCGGGGGCTGCACCACCCAAACTTTCCTACACACTGACTACTTTGTTCATAGTATGAATGTGAGTTCAAGAAGTCTTGTACTTAATTTCAAACTTCCCTTTTAAGACACGCTTTACAAATTAAAATTACTACTTGAACTCATGATAATAAACAACTTTGAATATGAGATCTTTGTCAGAGCCTAAAAATGTTTGCTTTTTCGTACAAGTTACGTGTGCAAAATTTACCTATTGAGGGACCGAAAATGTTTAAATGCCAACAAAGTTGATTCCATAGGTAGTACAAGTTGTAGGTAATTTAGCTTAAAACTAGCCAAAACAGTCAACATAATTCTGAAAAGGCCTGATTTGGCAAGCTGTAGGTAAGTAATCAGTAGTTTCGAAGTAATTATGATAGAAAAGACAAGGCGTTAAAAGACATATTTACAAGTAAAACCGCGTGCTAAACATAGTGATACATACTAATTTGGAATGTACTCGTTGAGCCCTTTCATTTGATACCCCACACATTATCCTTTGTAAAATTTAATATTTATCGTCGCGACTTCTTGTCCACTAGTTTACAAGCAAATCCGTGCGCAAAACCTAAAGATATATATAATATTTGGAATGTACTCGCTGAGCCCTTTCATTTGATACCCCACACATTATCCTTTGTAAAATTTAATATTTTTCGTCGCGACTTCTTGTCCACTAGTTTACAAGCAAATCCGTGCGCAAAACCTAGTGATATATATATTTTTGGAATGTGCTCGCTAAGCTCTTGAATTTGATACCCCACCATTTATACATTTATAAACTTTTATTTTTTTCTTCGTGACTTTTTGCCCACTAGTGGGCAAATTATTTAACTTATTGCAAAACTATGTCACCCGCCGTTTTATTACGAATCTTTTGACACCTCATTCATTAAAATCGGTTCAGTAGTTTAGACGCTACGGTGGAACATACATACATACATACATACAAACATACATACATACATACATACATACATAGACTGCCAAAAACATTACCCTTTCTTTTGGCTTTGCCGTAGTCGGGTAAAAATAAAACCCGTTTTCCGTTGTCACGACATAACATGAAAACGGTTTGACCGATTTGGCTGATTTTTTTTAAATGTTCATTGAAGTCCTAGGATGGTTTTTACGGTGAGAAAAATTCGAATAATTGCCGGGAAAGCCCTAAAACAGACCTTTTCTTTTTCCCATACAAATGTTTTCTTACTAAAATGTAGAGTCAATTTGAACTTTATTCCTACACAATAAAGTTCATTCTAAGGCGGGACAAAGTTCGCCGGGACAGCTAGTCTATATATATAAAAATGAAACCCGTTTTCCGTTGTCACGGCATCACGCCTGAACGGCTGGACCGATTTTGCTAATTCTTTTTTTAAAATGTTCATTGAAGTCCAAGGATGGTTCTTACGGTGAGAAAATTCGAATAATTGCCGGGAAAGCCCTAAAACAGACCTTTTCTTTTTCCCATACAAATGTTTTCTTACTAAAATGTAGAGTCAATTTGAACTTTATTCCTACACAATAAAGTTCATTCTAAGGCGGGACGAAGTTCGCCGGGACAGCTAGTATCAAATAAAATCAGAGACGATTGCTACATACTACTCATATACAAAGTCGCTAATTCCTAATTAATCCGTTTATTATAAACGAAGCGGCCTTAGAAAAGGTAATTTTGGCTTAATATACTTTAATTAATGTTCATTAGATATCATTAATTTTGACATTTACATAACAACAAACAGATGACTTACGCACAAGAATAAGCTGTTTTGGAGTGACGTATTTTAAAATGTTTCGATTAAAATAACCTTTTCTAAGTGCAACCTCAAAACGTTAACACGTTAGTTTAAGCCTCAATAAAATCCAACGCACATTATTGTAGTAGTGAACCCTTAGCCAGAATGTATTCAAAACTGACGAATAAGTGTGTATTATCAACATTGAATTATTGTATTTCATAGATTTAGAATTTCATAGAAAAGTATATTGTTAACCCTAGTAGGTGATTTGAACAATAATAAAACAATATTTCCAAATTTTTTATGTACAAAATATTTATACCTATGTTATAAAAATGTTGTAAATTTTACTTTTCGGTCGGAGTGGAGTAGATTGTGAATATATTTTGTTAACGATGCTAATTTATAATATAACACCAAATTGTACCTTTGCAGATGTAATATATTATTTAATGCAGTTCAAATAATGTGTAGAGATTTTGTTGAATAAATGTCATGTTTTAAAACGTTTTGGTTTTCATAAAATTCGCCTTTGTTTTCGTATACCTATTTGCAATTATTTTCTTAGTCCATTCAATGTTGAACAAAAGAATTCCATCAAATTAAAGAAATTCAATCAAATCTTTAGAAATCAGAACTTTGTTATTTTTGTTTTGTTACCGTACCTCTAAAGAATACTCAAGCCTCTAAATGCTTAAGTAAATATTGATTAAGATATAAAATTCCGTTTTATAGCGTGACTAAGAAATCCTTTCACTGTCGCGTCAAACGGATTCCTTTGGGAAATCTCAACATTTTTACATCTACGAATAGAATGTTCTAGTCGGGTTGCGAGGTAATGCCTTACACTTGGTTACAGTGAATTATTTATCTGTCGCTACGAGAGCGCTACGCGCTACGAAGATGTAGACTAGACACTGAAAAATCATGTAGAAGGTTTTAATTTTTTATTATTTTTGTAGAAAACAGATTTTTTTTATTTGAATTTTGTTGTAGATCAACTGTTTACGAAAATACCTGATTAGTACCACCAACTTAAACATTTCATTAAGTACAAATACTATTAACAAAATAAAGTTACACAAAACATCAAGTTATTCAACCTAGCAACAAACTCTTTGCATAAATAAATACGAATTTCCATCGACCCGTACACGCGTCCGACATAAAGGAGTAAAGTAAAAATTGATTGTGCGTGAAGCTCGTTTGAAATAGCCTTATTTGAATAGCTGCCGTCTGTCTGGATACTCGCTGTTATGTAAAGTAGGTGGATAATGCAGTGGCAACAATGCACTACAGAATTGTACAGGATTTTATTCAAATGTGTTTCTATGGAGAGAAAGTTTTTAAAGGAAGTGCGATAGAGTAGTGTAGAATTGAACTTGATCATAAACAAAATAGATTAAACTAAGAAACTGGTACACGGTACATCGTATTACAACTGGCTGGAAAGCAAGGAAGTCTTTGCCCAATAGTGGAACTAGCTGACTTATACCTATTTGGAAGAAAAAGAAGTGAAAAGAGTACGATCCAGAAGATCATTAATTGACTAACGAAGCGGAAAGTAAGATAAAGAAGTTCAGAAAAGGCAGAAATTACAGAGTACGAAAGTAAGGGCGCGTGCTTATTAGCGAGCAGTAACCGTAACCCTAACAAAAACAGGGCGTGCGCTCGGCGAAGGCTCGTGAACTATATGCGGACAGCGTACACACTGGTTACAGTTCATGCAACAGTTAGGGCGCATACCTGACGGAGCGCAGCGCGGAGTATTTTTGATTGTCATATTCTTATCAACATTGTTCTCACTAGAATAATATTCAAAACAAATGACACAACAAATGAGCATCGGAGCGACTACTAGCGAATGTTGTGTTAACTGATTTTGAATTTTATTTTGATGAGAAAAATGTCGATAATAATATGACAATCAAAAATGCTCTGCGCTGCGCTCTGTCGGCCCCGGTTACAGCTCTCTACTGAGTACGCGCCGTAAAAGAGCTACTCTAAAAAAAGGTAGACCACTAATTCTAGGTACATACCTACAATGAACTGATTGTACGAAAGTTTTTGTTTGTTAGTCCGTGATAAGTAGTAATTTAACTTCTCCCTCGCTGAAGTGATGATGTGATGTTATTCCTAGAGGAACAATGATCCAAACAAAAAGTTAGATTTAGTTTCCATCTACTGTAGCTCTTTTATAATCCTGTTGAATTGCGGAACCTTGTTATTAAGTAGAAACTTGTCGGGCCACGGAATATTCAGAAAATGGCCGTGAAAATAATTGGAAAACACGAACGTTATTTATTTTAAGTTGGTCCTTCTTATTTTATTTGTAAAACGCAAAATACTTTTTTTTACGCAGAATAAACCTTTATATTATTCTGTGAGGCCCGCTAAAGGATATCTCTGTTTCACGTATGTTTTATTTATAAAAATAAAATCGTTTTTATAAAGTAGATAAATAATTTCGTCTACGTATTAAAGAGAGTAGTTTCAGTTTGGTCAAAACAACTAATTGTTTACGATTGCGTGACGTAATTTCTCTCAAATTAAGGATCTAAGAATAGGCTCGTACATCAATACAAAACGTAAGAAAACAAAGCCAAGTGGGTTGAATTAACAGCCGTGGTCAAGCCGGAGAGTGCGGGGGTGGATCAATATTATAAATTAATATGTAGTTTCGTCACAAGTCTGTCAACGATACGAACTTAATAGGAAGGTCGACGTTTCGCTTTGATAAATCAGCCACCAAAAAACTATGCTTCAAACTGTTCAAAACATGAAATACAAAAGCCACTGTTGATTGAAGTTCAAACAATTCGAGATATTAAATTAAATATTATTAAATTTTAATATTTTTTACCAATAAATAATGTCTATGTCTATTCTGTCTTAAATATGTACTACAACTATTATAATGACTACTTTAAAAAATGACTCGTCCTAATTGTTGTTAAACCCATACAAAAACCTACAGGATGAAATGAATTTTTATTTTCATTTTTTGTACTCTACTATACTTACAACTGTTTTGCTACATAGACAATGAAAAAGTCTCATAATCTCAAGTAAACGTTTAAGTGTCGTAGTTTATATTATGTAGCAATTACAGTTAGTCATCTGCTATCATCGTAAACTACAAATACACCGACGCCCTTGTACATATCTACAACTACGAGTAAACATTCGGTGGGTCAGCGTGTCAATAGACGTCGACGTAACAATCGCGTTCGCAGCTCATAAAGTAGATAGTGTTTATCAGCTTTGATGGGCGCTGCCCACTTGTGGTGAACTGGTGACGTATGCTTATGTGCTTTTGGTTGATTGTTGACAAACGGGTACTAACCTACTTGCATCACAGTTGATAAAGAGAATTATATTATAAGTAATCAGAGTACCTCAAAAGGTGCTCAAATGGATGGAAGAAAACAGAGAAGACTGGTGTAGACTCCACCGACAAGAGATGATGATGAAATTAGAGTATAACACGTCGGAAATATCTGCGGACCTCGCTGGAATGCGCTTTCCCCCGCGCTTCCCCCGTTTTCGCCTATCCAGTACCGTGACGAGTACGTACGAGTTGCATGACGTCATCAAGCCAGGTCCGCAGATATTTCCGACGTGTTATACCTACGAGTATTGTAAAAGAAACCTTATAGAGCAAATGATTCGTTATTTATAGTGTATATTTATCATGCAATCGAAAATCTTAGAAAATAATACTCCCAAAATAATAGCATTATTATCGTCGTATCTATTTCCAGAACGAACAGTACAATAGATTATTATCACCCTTACAGACCTACAACATTAAACATCTTCCGACCGAGCCGGAATTTAATGGAGTCGAAATATTACGATCTCGAAGTAGTCGTAAAATGAACGGATTTCAGCTTTATACGTCCAGACGTAATGAGCACCCTGATGGACCGACACTAAAGTCCTTTATAAACTCAGTTATGTAACCTAGAGTTATGAAATCGGCTACAAAGTATTATAATGCGCTAGCTGATGGGGTCATGTGAAAATCAGTTGTCGTATTTGTCTGGGTTTCCTGTCTTTGTGATGTAACAGGTTTGTTTCGTAATAAATTGAGTACCTATTCTGTTGAAACCTTAGCATTAGAAACTAGTGGCAATATTCATAAAGAAATAAAGTGTATCATACCTACCTTAAGGTATGCAATAAACTTATGCATATTCTGACTTAAAGTTCATTATTCCACTGGACTTCTGACATCATGGTAGTGTACATAAATCACCATCATTAGCCACAACATCTGCAGTAGATGTTTGTTGTAGCGCATGTAGGTTAAAGTATATAGGTACCTGTATGTAAGTTAGTGTAGATAAATAAAGTATAATAAATAGAGCAAGATAAAGACCTACAAAGCAAATGCGACATCCCACTTCGACAAGCCACAGTAGGTAGGCACCTACATAACAAAGTTATCACATCTAGAACCTTAACTTGAATACAACTTAGTTATACTGTCGAGAGAAGCGTAGAGACGTTAAACCGGTCGTATATACTAATCCTCTTTAGACCAAGCAGCCTCACGACTTATAAACTGCCAAGAGAGCTTACTTACTTCTTAGGAAGCTTGTGCGGTCAACTCCGTTGCATTTAATAACGGTTTCCAAGCGCAGTTGGTTTTGTAGAAGTTTTCGTACAAATATGCATACACGTAACAACTTTCACGGTAAAAAATAATCTTTGCGCTTTCTCGGCTAGAGCTCTCAACTCGCCTCTTTATGTGCCTACCTATGTAAAATTTAGCTAATATATTTACATACTTACCTACAAATCTGTCACGCCTCTTTCCAATAGGTATAGGCAGAGATCACTTCCCTCCACTTGCTGTGATACTAACAGACTTCCTGAGCTAATATTCTCGTGATATAGGTATTTCATGTCCTCTTTACGTATAAATACAATGTAGGTACAATAAAAAAGAAGGTTGCAAATGTTGCAATAAATAACATCTTCCCGGAAATTAAACTTAAGTACCAACGAGATAGAGCGAGCGTTTCATTGGAAATGCAAACAGGTGCCGGGAAAATGAATCGGATACCGGGATGCATCACGTGCGGAGGTAACTCATTCGTTTAGTTAAGACATATGATGTTTGGCTTTGGCTTCTAGTTCTGATTTACACGTGGATGAAGATCTGTAGAGGTCATGTTCAGCGAATATTAGCAGGTCAGGAGTTCACTTGTTTTCGTGTCGAAACTGTATGTCTAATCTCTTTTGTATGGATTATGATAACGTACCTACCTAAACGCTAACATAAAAATACATAGAATCAAAATAATTATTGTTGTGGGTAAGGTACTCTTACAATGAAGTAGGTACATAACATACTCTTTTTTAATATTTTAAAGATAGGCAGGTACGTAAGATAAACGTAAAAAAAGCAAACTAGCTTTTAGTTTAGTCAGGTACTTATCTAAAATTATCTATCAGGCCATAAAAAGCTTTATTACCAAACTTAATAAAATGTTGACTTTTTTTCAAACTAAAGAATGGTTAAATAACCCTAAATAAACAAACTAGAACATCAACTTTAATAGAAGTTTGCTCAAGTTATTTTTCACTTTAAATCTGCTGTCAAAATTCAGCATCAACTTAAAACAATATTAGCATATAATTTTGGGGTTTGATTAATCCTTTTCAAGGCAATACCTTTTTAATCTCTGGATTTTAATCCGTCAGTGTTGCCACAGAGTAAACAAATACCTAATAAATGAGTGGCTTTACTTTTCGGCCTAAATAAATAGGTTCGTTGAAAAGTCTGTAAGCCAAAAGTAGGTATGGAGTTTAAAAAGTAGGAGATATTAATTCGTCGTTGCCTCATCACAAGTTAAATGGGTGGCGGGGGACCTGTTGCGTGCCTCCGTGACCACCCTGCCTTTGCCAGATTCCCTCCCATCGGTGCTGCTAGCGATGAGAAATTCTACTATTTTAAGAACGTTTATTTTGTTGTTTTGGGTTACAGTTTAAGCTGGAGTGCCAAGATTGGAACGCCTAAAATACTAAATTGAAAGGATTCTACAGATAAATAAATGACAATCAAAATCAAGATTTAAGAGTCAAAAAACTTATGATGCATTAAGTATAATATGTTCATGTACGTATAAGTATATGCCAAAAGTAAAAAGAAAGAAACAAAAGAATGCACCTGGAATACCAAGAATTAAGGATGCCTAGTAGAACTTTGGGGGTATTAAACGTTTGCGAATGTGTAAAAGCTTTCCAGTTTACTATTGAGTTCAGTAAATACTTAGCGAATAAAAACGCTTATAAAATTATTCTGCTTTATTTGCCCGTACAATTATTTCAGTATTTCAATAGGTATTCTAAAGGTCGTTCCAAAATCCAATGAAACCCAATCGAGGCCTAGCATCCCTCTCCCGGGCAGTCAGTTGCATGCCTGTCCTGAAAGGCGGACGTTTCCAGTCGCTCCTTTCTCGCGCGTTCTCTCGCGAAATATACGCACTCATTTGTTTTAAAATTAAACAGTGGTATTTTTAAAGAGATAATTTAAAGGAGATTGTATTAAAGGTGATATTTTTTGTGTTTATTGATTTATATTACAAACTAAAATATAATTGAAAAGATTAAACGTAACTTATTTTTTTTGTATTTAGTCGAAACAATTATCTGAATGAATATAATTTTATTTATTTAGGAATTATTCAATATAATTTGGTCTTATTTTGTCACTTAAATGAAATACGATTATTATCGCAAAGAAAAACTTGTCTGAAAATATCAGCTTATCAAAAAAGTTTTGTATCTAAAGGAACGACTTGCTAGCCAACTTGGACAGTTTTCTTTTTATGAGAATAACTTCTAAATTGTCTTTTATTTGTTGTTAATTTTATTTGGGGGTGGTTCAAAGTCTTGTAATTGGTTTTCAACTCTTGTTAAGTCAATTGTAGAGCTCATAAATCAGTAAGTGATATATTGTTACTTTATTACATTTTTTTAATAACTTTAGTACCTCGTGAAGTGTCAAATCAATAAGTAAAATAAACAATTTAATATACGATTTTAGTTTACAAAATATAATTTCGAAAAGACCTTCCTTAGCTTAACTATGACACCTCTGAACTCTTATATTTGAAAATGGCATCAATCTTTATTCATAAAGGATCTTCATTTCTGTAGTTCATCACTTAGATATTAATGAATAATCCCCTGCGGACCCTTAATGACTAAAATCTAAATACGCTACAAAACACTGGTTCCCAATAGCATTTCTGTAATTAAATGAGAAGTAGGTACTTTTTACTCCTTTGTTTTTATTTTCACTCACTTTGTTTGATCGCGTTTTGTTTTTTATTGTTGTCGTTTAATACAATAATACTACGTAAAAACGTACATAACGTAGTAATACGTAATAACGTACGGACAGAATATTATTATATCAATTTTCCTTCAGTTGTAGGAAACGCTGTTAGAGTTATTTGTCCATTAAATGTAGTTTCGTCTTTCGAATTTTGACTACGACGGTGTTATATTTTAATAGTACGTTAGTTTAAATTTTAAACTCTTGCCCCCTTATTACAAATCGAAGTTTAAAGATTGTCCGACGTTAGTTTTTTTCTTTTGACGTTTCGGCTATGGATAAAACGTCAAACTAAACGAACTAACGTCGGACTATCTTTAAACCTCGATTTGTAATAAGGGGGTTGTTCCTCTAGGTCACATCGAATACACAATGCGTCTAACAAAGCTAGCGAGCCTATTTCTCTTCATCCCGGTTATGCTGGGGTCTAAAATCCACACGGTGTATAAAGTGGGGGTCCTTATGGCCTCCCGACTGGACTCGCCCTTTGACCTGGAGCGGTGTGGCCCCGCTGTGGACCTCGCTTTGGAAAAGGTCAACGATATGTTCTTGGCTCATCACGGGGTTGAGCTGCGGAAGGTGCAAGGCAGGTATGTTAATAATATACTTTAAATACTTAATTTTAGATTCTAAATGCCCTTACGTACTTCTTTGTGCCGTCTATACTTAATGTTGTAGCTGTAACATACGTTTTTTTGTGTGATATCAAGTATTTATACCTTTTTATCTATCAAGGTCATTGTCATTGTATTAATTAAGGGTATTATACTGCGTAGTTATAGTCCGAGTAAGTATCCCAATACTTAGTTAGCCGTCTATCTTACCATCTAACTATAGTTAAATTACGGAGGTACATACCTATTCAATGATATTGTTCAATATGTTTGCCGTCAACTGTACATTATTTTACTTCAACCGTGCTGAGAGAAAGAGCATGTTTGAAATAATTATTTACTTATCTACTTATTCAGTTTATTCAAACCAAATTCTATGTTGTGATGGTATCTTCCTCATATGGTAACAATAAGGAAACTACCCATTTCAATATGAAATTCGCTTGTTCTATTTCTTTTGTATGCTATTTGACATCTGAGAGTTGCTACACATACATATAAGTAGGTCATTTTCTATAGGCACTGATAAAATCTGTGAGGTCTTTTTTTCTAATGTAAATGATGAATATTAGCACAATAGGGGTAAAATTAAATATAATAAGGAAATATTATGATTTAGGTACCTAATGAAAAAATGGCTAAACCTAAAATGCTGATTAACTCGGTTATTCAGGGTGTCCCGTAAATAGGCCGACAAACTGACACCGGAGGTAGATTGACTTAAGGTGCATCAAATAAGCCTAACATGCTCATAGAAAAGAGTTCTGAGTATTGAGTTAGACCAGTTTTAGTGATTTTTTTTTAAAAAAAGAACCACTTTTTGATGTTTTTTGTATCAGATAGCGATTAATATGCAATTAATTAAAAAGAAAAGTACGTTAACGGCTTTATCCATATAGTTACTTATGATGTGGCGAAAATTATTACTTATTTATTAATTATTAATTATTCACGGGACACCCTGTATAGTAGTCTAATAAGTAATTTAATTACTTAGGTATCATTACTAAAAGACAGATTTAAAAATTCCTATGTTTATTTACACGTATCAAATTCTCTATATCTCATTTCCTATACATAGTTCTATTAGTAAGTAAGTAAATATTAGTTACACGTGTCGGTCGGTAAACAAGATATTTTATATGCCTGGGGCACATAAAGGAAAAATTATAAGAAAACATTCTGTGTATCAAGCTGTCACGGTCCTTAAGGATTACGCAAACAAGACAGCAAAATTAGTTACACGAGTACCCTTTCTTCTGTGCGGAAATTGAAAGAAGATTATCTCTAACGTTATTTTATAATTTTATTTCTTTTGTTACCTATTTGCTTTCTATTAGAATTTGTTTTAAATTTATTCTAAAAAGTTTTCAAATCCTGGCCACACGCAAACTTTTGTTTAGAATAAAATGTTACACAAAATGAAGTACCTAAAGCACAGAGGAATAATAAACATAAATATGTAGTCTAAGCTCGCCTGTGCCCACTAGTATCACTTTTTTTTGCTTTCTCTATGATACTATAATAAATACTCGAAGACCTAAAGACTTTGTTATCCAGTTGTTATCTTATAACACGAAAGTAATAACTTCAGTAACGTAGTCGACCTTTGAGTTTTCCTATCCATTATTTTCTCTTAAACGGAAAAAGAATTCGTGAACACTTCCAAAAGTCATTATGATTTAACATCAATCTAAGTGTCTGCGAAAGTTGTCTTCTTTCTCGAATTTACAACTCTTAGATAAAAGAGTTCATAAAGTGGTCCGAAAGAATCGTGGGAGGAAAAACTCTTGACGTTTTGTTTGAAGTATTTCATTTAATTATCTTTGAATAAGGGTTTTATTCATTTTTAGGGTTCTGTGCCCAAAGGGTGAAAACGGGACCCTATTACTGAGACTTGGCTGTCCGTCCGTCCGTCTGTCATCAGACTATATCTCATGAACCGTTATAGCTAGAGCGTTGAAATTTTCACAAATTATGTATTACCGATGCGGCTATAACAAAAAAAATACTAAAAATAGAATAATAATTAAGGGGGGCTCCCATACAACAAACGTGATTTTTTGCCTTTTTTGCTCGATATCAATAGTGAATGACACGGAACCCTTCCTGCGCGAGCCCGATTCGCACTTGGCCGGTTTTTTTAGGTCTCTTCTCTTTTGTTTAGTATGTAGTTAGGCAGAAAAGTGTCCAAACATGAACTTTCAATATCATTATTCATCCTTCAACAAACTTTTTTAGAGCTACGCTGTGACAGAGAGTCATAAATCACCTAAATATGAAAGATTTATTTATATCACACCAAAACTGGACCTTTATTACTAGAGTGGGCAAGTACTAAACAAAAAGTCGTACCAAATGAATCTTATTATGTCGGTGATAGAGAATAATGTAAGATAAAACGGACTGAGGAACAATCTCCCATACCACAAGCATACCTTTTTTAATTAGATCTATTTAATGTCCATACAGTTACCCATCCTGCTCAGGAGCTATAGCCCCTGGACTCGCAGCGGACATGCACTTCAAGGAGGACGTGATTGCATTTATCGGACCAGCCTGTGCTTTCGCCCTGGAACCTGTTGCCAGATTGGCTGCTTATTGGAACACGCCAATCATCACCGGAATGGGAGATCAGGTCAGTGGATTCTGTGATTTGTGATTATTTATAATTTGATGATTATTCTTCATTTAAGTATTATATGGATTTGGGTGTCTAGAAGTTATAGCTCACACGGATGGACCGCGTGTTTACCGCATATCTTCGTGTGTCTCTATAACCTTTATAAAAATCAGTAGGCAGATTTTGGCGTTGACATCATTGATGAACATATAGACGTTTATCAAAGGTTGACTAAAGTAAAAAAAAACTTGCGATTCCTTTTTCTTTTATGTCTAAAATATTGATTTGAAACTTTTGACATTTTCAATCGGAAATAAAAAGCCTCATTCAATATCAATTCCATGAAAAGTTAAGTTTAAAGGTAACGTTGGAAACCTGAAGCCGCTGCGTGCAAACGCCGAATGATAGCGCCGTATTCAGTTACCGAGGAACCTTCAACTCATTCAATTTATAGCGATTAAATTATGCAAAGACTCATCTTACGCCACTCTAAGAATTCGCCTGATTTTTAATAAGAGTGACGGGTTTGCTTGGTTCTAAGAAGTTCGGGTGTTTGTAACATGAATTTAAAGGATACTTTTTGCTAACACGTAGGTAACTATGTAGGTACTTTACTTTCACAGTGTTGGAAAATGCGGACTACTTTTTCCTAATTAAAATGTATGTAATGTACCTATGTGTGTTTATGTTCTGTGTCCTGTATACTGATTTAAAAAAAAACGTAGATTTGCTTAGCACAGTGTTTCAAGGTAAAGGTTTGTCAAGTTAAAATCGTGTTATACCTATGCCTATGTACAAATTACCTTAGTCTCGGCCTCCCGACAAGCTACGACGAAACTGGACGAAACCAAAATGAAATAGGGATAATGTTGAAAGCCTTGGTAAAACCTTTACTTACCGGTATTAAACGTTCATCAATTTAATTGAGAACTTCGCAATTGTCTTTTAGAATGTAATTGTGAACCATTACGATAGTGTCACAATGGATTGTTCACGTCAAGGCACCTGGCTAGCAGCTATGAAAGGAGAGATGGCGATAAAATGGAAATGTACAGCAATTTTATTTTCACTCGAGTGAGCTAACAAAGTCAGTGAAATAACGATAAAACAGTTGCTGAGTCTCGATGAAGGGCTCCTTACGGTCAGTTGCAGAAAATCTTAGATTACTAATGCTCCATTATAGCTATAGCTGTCACTATTCATTTCGAAAATCAGAATAAGACTGCATGATATTTAACGGGTAACCTATTGAGCCTTTCTCGCAACAGGATGACAGAATCTATTGCCGTTTGCCATCCAATTATTTCCTTGTTTGTTTTAAAATCGAGTTATTGTTGAATTGCTTTGATTCATTGTTGGTAAATGGATCGAATGAGCTTCGGTAAATATCTGTTATTGTAGAAAATTGGTTATGATTGCTTACTTTATTAGATTGAATTTAATTTATTATAAATTTAAAAAAAGGTTTCAAAAATACTAAGTAGTTTCGTGATATCAATAATTTTGTATCTACCCCTAAGTTCCATACAATCTCACTCTATACATACCTACCAACTACTTATACTTACCTACATTACATAGTAGATAAGTAGCATCCAAAACAATTCGCGTAGGTGGTATTTATTACAAGCATAACCAGTTCATTTCACCCTTTTATAACTCTGACAGTACATGCAGTAAACAGCAAAAGCAATTTGTATTTATAGTAGCCGTTAAAGGCAGCGATTTTCGGGGAACCGAAGCCATCTTTGCTGCAAACCTTATAGCTTGGAATTATCGTTAAGTTCTTGTAAGATGCTGCTACAGCAAGCTATTTAAAAGCAATTTTATACTCTACGGTATACAGCCAAGGTGTTTTTTATATTTTAAGTTTCGTAATAGCACGTTTTATATAATCTTAACATTTTTGGGTACCGAGTTTGGCATTTACGTGTGAGTTCTTAGTTCTTACGAGTACTTAAGAGCGATTTTTGCCAAATCGGTCTTAATTTTGAGGGAGTTTTAGTCAAATTGGTCGACCTATATCGTTATAGTGTATTGATATGCTGAGATAAAACTTCTTTGGCTTTACATTGACTTACATAAAGCAGTAGTGGATTGTGTATTTTTGTTATTTATTACTGTACCTTTAAGATTGTTTTCGTATGTAATTCAGCTGAGAAAGAGGTAATTGCTTACGTAGGACCTTCTTGAAAAACATAGATAAGAACACTAGAACTAGATTGTAGCGTCTATGTTCTTTTAACATTGATTATGTAAACCCTACTACAATCTGGGTAACATGGTTGTAAATCTAACAATCCAGTAAATCAACAAGATACGTTCTGCAAAGAAACTACTACATCAAGTGAAATGAAACAGTGCTTCCTCTATATTGATGTAAATGCAACCTCGGTACAATACTACAACTCATGAATATGTAGAGGGGATATTAAATCTAAAGCTCTGTGCATAATGGCGAGATTAAAGTGACATCAAAACGAGGTGAACGCTGCAGTAGGGTAATGGCACTGCATAATATTTTACTTAGTTATAATCAAGAAATTATGTCTTTAGTGGATATAGTTTTTTTGGGTTGAAATCGCTGGTTGTTGTGTAATTGATAAGTCTGTGCTACGACAAAACCCTGTTTCTTCACAATAGACAAAATAAAAACCTGTGCCAATTTACGCAAAACGTATGAAAGGAGACTCATGCCCCTGTTGTGGGGACGTAAAAAAAACTGATTTTGATGATTCGTCAACAATCGTATTTTAATACATAGCGACTTTTGCATTGAGCAGTTTACCTTCTTATAAAGAGGACAAAGAGTAGATACAATAAAACTTCACAGATAAGACAGATACTCAAGAGACCTCGTTAAACTGTACTGTCAATATAAACGTTATTACCGCTAGTGGCACTTAAAAGCAATTAACTAATCAAAGAAAGGAGATCTTAATCTTTGACGTCAATCAAAGCTAATAAAGTAAATTGTAGAAATAAACTTCTCTAAAAAAAGGTCTAAAAAAGCTCCTGAAGACCATCTTAAGTCTATTAGTAGAGATCATCCTTATCCTAAGTAATTACGGCTTAAGGCGAAAGATTAAATGAATTCCAATTGAAAAGATGCCTGAAACGATATTACGTGTAGTCACGAAGGAAAAAACTATGTTTAATCAGAGGGTAATTTAGTTAGATCGTGAGACGGGGTAGTAGATGCTCTATAACGTTTAGAGAAACTCATTTGAGATTTTCATTAAGTTTTCTAATAGTTGATAGTTATCTATATTTCATCAAAGCTAGTATGTAACTTTGTTTAAAGTTTTTCTAACGTGAATTGGCAGTCATTCGATTACTTTAGTAAAAAAGATGAGGTACTAAACTTCTTACTTACCTGAAAAAATACTTTAAGTCTTTCAATTAAGGTGTATATTAGAATATAACGTCACAAAATACGACGATTGCTGAAAACATGTTTTATTTATAAAATATGTGTGCTTTTAGAACTTCATAAAAAAGATAAATAGAGCTACTTTCGTTTATACAAAATTTTAATCAAATACGAACAAATAAATATGTAATAAAGTAATCCATACTCTAAATCTGCTCCTCAAATTCTACGTCGTCGTTTTATTACAAAAATGTCGGCATATTTCTTGCCAAAGTTGCGATTTATTAAATTTTGTATCCTCATATCTTTAACATAATTTGACAACAACATGGGCGAATCTCAACCTATCGAGTTTCCTTTCAGCTTTTCGCTTTATTTTACCCGTTACCTTAAATGTTCAGAGCTGTGTAAATTTAAGGTAAATAGGTATTAAGCGTGTGATGTGATCTTGTACCTTTTCTAAACAAATTAGAGAATGTTGCCTCCAATTTCTTGAGCTCGCTAAAGGTCCTATTCTAGACGCGAATTGAACGTAAACTCTATTATATTCGTTGTCTCATTCATTCGCGACTAAATTGAATCACCCCGTTAAGTTGCTGATGCGAGACAGACAATTCTTGTTATTGTTTTTCTTAGCTTTCTTTTTTTGTTTAAGGGTTAAAAGTCACCTTTAGTATGATTATATCCATGACACTTTGATTGCCAGAAAATATGCACCTATTTTTATTTAAATAACACGAGAGAAGTAGCATTTGGTTAGGTATCTAGGTTATTTAATTATTGACCGTTAACCTGCTAGGCTACAAAATTTAAAAAAGCAACACTCACATCAATGTCAATCTCGTAAGTGATTTCACCGATACTGTGAAAACATCAACATAGCCGTTGTCACGTAGCAAAACCGAGCAATCCCATCTAACCGCTTAGCGAATAGCATCAAGCAATCACATAACCCTATTTGTCCTGTCACCTCTGGCATTCCGCTCGATTTGTCTCGGGAACTCGATCCTTTGGTCAAGGGTACATGCAATCAGAGTGAGAGCCGGCGGTACCCGTGAGGACGTGAACTTGGCATTGGCGAGTGAATTGAAATGTAATGAGCCGCCGCTTTAGTTAAGCTGTTTGCTGATCTGTGGCCTACACGTGGACGCGTCGAGGTTTTGTGTTTCACGTGCCTCATTTGTTTATAGGACACAGGATACTGCAAATAGATTGCTCGGTGTTTCAAACGGTTTGTAGTTATATGAAATTATAAGGTTTTAGATTATTGAGGTACTCTAATTTGTAGAAAAAGAGCAACAAGTAGGTGTTTGTTTGTAGTTGTCATTTCGTTTCAATATAATCATATTTATATTAAAAGTTAACATACGTTTCTCTCGTGTTTTATGGAAGTAAAGGCTCTTGTTGTAGGTTGATAATAAGTATATTTATTCGGAAACCATTACAGCTTGTTAGCAGCTAGCGTTAGACACATGACAGACAGTTATAAAACCAAAGACACTCTCTGCAAAGTATTTATGCTTGCTATTTTAAACACCCCTTCTCAAAATAAATACTTTAACTAACAAAGAACACAAAATAAAACTTTTCTCCTAAATAACACAACACAAAACTACTTAACTCTCAGACTAATACTACTTTGATATTACACTTAGTTAAGTGTTAACTCCCTACTTATAAACAAACTTAAAATCCAAATTATATTTATCATATCTAAGAACCCTCTTTAAAGTGCTTAGCAAATCACTATTAGCACACTTCTGATATCTGCTCAACATAGAAACAGGGAAACATAAATCTGGCCGAGTACCCGATGCTGCGTACATCAAACACCCTATCATTTCTCTACATACTTTCTCTATACTCGAATCTGAGGGACGATTCACGTTGGCAAAGACCTGAGTATTAAAATTAGGATCCATAGGAGTTGACACTCCCTTACAGCAATCCATATTGAACCGTTTGAGTACATTTTCTAAATATTTTCTTTGATCCAACTCAGTTACACCTGTTTCCAAATTACGCACCACATTTATACCTAAATACGTAGAGATCAACCCTAAATCTTTCATTTCGAACTCTTTACTTAAAGCATGTTTAAACTGAGAAACATCTTTATCATTTGTGCCAAAAATTAACACATCATCCACATATAACAAAACAAATATTTTATGATTGCCATAAAACTTCTTATAAAAACATAAATCCGAGTTTGACCTCTCAAAACCTTCTTTAGTTATAAAAGAATTAAATTTAATGTTCCAACACTTTGGAGAACACTTCAACCCGTACAAGGACTTATTTATTTATTTATTTATTTATTTATTTATTTAACAGTTTATTGTAAGATGATAATACATAGAGACAGAAAAAAAAGAGAAGTTATACAAAAGGTACAGCATATTTCTAAAAGAAATTTCTTCCTGCAGACCCCACAAAGAGAGAAGTGATAGCATGAAGGCAGGATAGTCACTACAATAAACAATAAATATATAAGTATAAACCTACACATATATATTCGATAAATACACATACATAAATATTATAATTTATATAAATATATATATATTGTATTCTCTATGATAAGGAAAGATAGTGCTCTTTAACTTTCCGTTTGAAAATGTGGAGAGAGTGAGTGTCACGTATAGTGTGTGGCAATGAATTCCACAGCCTTTTTACAACACTTATTTAACTTCACGACACTCTTGTCCCCGGTATAGGCACCATCCGGTAACTTTACATAAACCTCCCCATTAATATCGCCATACAAAAAGGCCCCGGTAACATCCATCTGATATATTGGAACATTCAATTTAGTCGCTATTGCTATGAACACCCTAAAAGTTGATAACTTAGCTACTGGAGCATAAATTTCATTAAAATCAAAATCATTGTTTTGTTCAAAGCCTCTCGCAACTAACCTAGCTTTGTAAACCCCGTTAGCTTTTAATTTAAACACCCACTTGCTACTAACTACCTTCCCATCCACAGGGGCATCACATACGTCCCAAGTATGGTTATCATTCAACGTTTGCAATTCTTTATTTATAGCCAGACTCCACTTACTTGCATCTTTGCGTCCCATGGCTTCTTTGTAAGTAGTAGGCTCAACCTCATCGCTTGTTATATTATTTGCCTGGTAAAATGAAGTTTGTTTTCTCACCCTGGTACTTTTCTCACGTGTAGCAGGTTCAACTTCCCCCACCTCCTCTTCGGCCTCGTCCAAAGAGTCGTCGCATGGAAAATATTCACTGTGAGATCCGCTGTCACTCGCGGATACATCAGATGCTTGATTTTCAGCCCCTTCTTGAACTGCAACAGTTTCTGATGTACAGCCTTCACCAGAATGGCCTCCCACATCAAGCGAAACGGGAGACTCGACAGCCTCGCAACCATCCCGGTTCAGGAAGACCACATCCCGTTTCGTATCAATCTTTTCCTTGTCTGAAAAATAAATCCTATATCCTTTAACGTCATCTCCATATCCTACCATCAAACCCTTCTCACCTTTCTTGTCCCACTTTCTCCTTTTTTCCTTAGGGATGTGTACGTACACGGGAGAGCCGAACGTTTTCAAGTCTTTTATGTTATACGTCTTATTAGTCCATACCTCATACGGCGACTTTCCTTCCTTACACCTTCCTGTTCTATTCAATACATACGCTGCGGTATTTACTGCCTCAGCCCACAGCTTTTTGGGTAAGTTTTTGGCGCATAACATAGTCCTTGCCGCTTCTACTAATATACGATTCTCCCTTTCCGCCTTTCCGTTCTGTTCTGGAGTGTACGTAACAGTGGTTTGATGTGTTATGCCTCGCTTCGAAAACATTGACCTTACTTCTTTGTTTACAAATTCGAGGCCGTTATCACTTCTGAAGATTTTAACTTTATTTCCCGTAGCGTTTTCCGATTTATTTAAAAAATCTTCTAAACAACGTGGTATCTCATGTTTCGCTTTCACAAAATAGACAGACCTGAAGTTAGAGAAGTCATCCTTCAGTACAACGAAATATCTCGAACCACCAAGCGATTCCACTTCCATGGGGCCGCACGTATCACCGTGTATTATTTCGCACGTCTTAGTGGTTTTGGTTTCGCTCGATTTAAATGGTAATCTATGAATTTTGCCTTCTAAGCAACTTTCACATTGAAACTCTGTTTGCTTAGTTTTAATGTTATTTTCCTGCAATACCTTCTTTATATACCCAATATTTTGATGAGCGAGCCTCTCATGCCACATATACAAATCATCATCCACCGTCTTGGCGTACGTCGCGACTCCACGTTTGTATCTGAATTCCAAATAATGTGAATTGTTGACTCTATTTGCAATCGCACAGACATTGTCATTCAAAAAGAACTTACATGACTTACTGTCTGTCACTATGACATATTCTCGTTGAGCAGCGCAATTCACAGAAAAGAGATTAGTTTTCAGACCGGGAACAAATAAAACATTGTCTATAGTGGCAGTGATCCAATCTTTTCCGTTGTATACTTCTACCACCACTTGTCCGCAGCCTTCGACGCTTACTGATGCTCCGTTACCCACTATAACGGACTTCTGTGAAACGCTCGTAAATGAATGAAACAACTCGCGATCGCAACACATATGGTCACTGGCTCCTGAGTCAACTAGCCACTTGGACACTTCGTATTGGGTTTCCTCTAACTTCGATACGACGAATGCAGAACTCGTCTTCTTGCCTCCTTTTAGCTTTCTAAATCGGCATTGTGCTATAACGTGTCCAGGTTTCCCACAATAGAAACATTTGTGTTTGTTTACCTGCTCTTCACTTTGACCACTTCTACAAACTGATTGATAGTGGCCCATCTTGCCACACTTAAAACACTTTATGCTCTTCGCTACAAATGCCGACGTAGTTGGAGTATCTTCGCTACTTCTCTCATCCAACCTAGTCTCTTCTACTAACAGTCTCGCCACTAAGTTGTCTAATGTTTGTTTATCGTCCGGCGCCGATTCCCAGGCAGAAACGAAATGTTTGTATTGCTCCGGCAAAGACATAAGAACTTTCGTAATAACGAATTTGTCGGATATCTCTTCACCCATTTGTTTCAGCTGGTTTTGAAGCTCTTGTATCTTTGATAGGAAGACTGACATCTCGGTACCCTTTTCGTATTTGTACTGGAAAAAGCGTTGTTGTACGATATGTATGCTAGTCTCAGATTTTTGTTCGTAAACGCTTAACAGCTTTGTCCACATCTGAGCCGATGTTGTACACGATATGAGATGCAGCATGACGTTGTCAGTCATCCTCGTTACCAATAAAGCTTGCGCCTTCGCATCTTTGGATGCCCACGCTGCTTGGTCCGCAGCCGACTCTGGTTTCACCGTCCGCCCTTCCACGATATCTAGCCATCCGTGGCCCCGAAGCATGACAGACGTCTGAAATTTCCAGATGTTCCAATTTCTGATTCCTTCTAATTTCATAACGCTATTAGTGCCTTCCATCTTTTATGTCTTCTTTCCTTGCCCTTCCTTGGTACAAGTATTCTTTCCTTCAATTATTGAAGTTTTCTTTCCTTACTCTAATTCTGGTAAGTTCTATTTCCTTTCTCGACGTTTTCTGTCACTTTGTTTCTTATCTTCCTTCCGTCGATTTTTTTTATGGTTTTCCGCTACTGCACCGCCGACTCAACCTACAACAGAGAGGTGGCCTGGGCCCATAACCTCTCGTGTTTTATGGAAGTAAAGGCTCTTGTTGTAGGTTGATAATAAGTATATTTATTCGGAAACCATTACAGCTTGTTAGCAGCTAGCGTTAGACACATGACAGACAGTTATAAAACCAAAGACACTCTCTGCAAAGTATTTATGCTTGCTATTTTAAACAGTTTCAAATGAAAATAATCTTGCAAATTGTGTAACTCTTCGGTACGTTATTGCTTATACAGATCTCAACATCTACATTATCTTTAGGTAGGTAGCTCGACCTCAAATTATACATCGCTATGCGCCCCTTCAAATCTACACTCAAATGGTTTCGATACATACCTACAGATACACACGTTACCTAGCAATTTAGTGAATAGAAGCCATTGAGATTGAGAATCGTAGCATTGATTTGAATACATACCAAACGAATCAAATATTATCGGTGGCATGTATTTAGATTGTTCTATAGTAACGGAAATACATACTTCATATTGAACTTCTTGTTAATATTGAGATAAGGGTAACATGATGGTTTTAATTTTGTACGTATAGTTGTAAATACATTTAATAATGGAAACATATGTATGAACGGAAAAATGTAGTTAGAAGCTTTTTGTATCTTATGCAAATAAACTAATAGTTTTTAATAGAACGCCATTAAACAGTATTTACGTTAAGTTAAGTGAATAATTATAACTTGTTGTTGTTGTTGTCAGCCCATATATGTCCCCACCGAGGGGCACGAGCCTATTCTCATACAGAGAGTGATTAGGCCCTAATCCACCACGCTGGCCAAGTGCGGGTTGGCGGATTTCACATACACCTTCGAATTTCTTCTTTGGTGTATGCAGGTTTCCTCACGATATTTTCCTTCACCGTTAGCAAGTGGTAATCGAATAAATTGATCCGTACATGAGAAATAAACTCAGAGGTACGTGCCCGCGCCAGGATTCGAACCCGCGCCCTTGGAGTTCGAGGCAAGCGTTCTACCAACTGGGCTACCACCGCTAATTATAACTTACGCGTGCTTATTAGTACCATACCTTACCTAAACAATACCTTCTATTCTAGTTGTAAATAAAAAGAAAGTCTTCTAGTAGTCACTTTTACTTATAGCACAGATTCCTTATACTTAGGTATGCCCGCTTACCGAAAGAGGAACAAACTTTACAAGGAAGTTAGAAAAGTTGTGACCTCGTCACATTCGTTCACATTTCAACTGTCTGAACGGCAGAAGGATGACGGCATAAGTGCGTCGTAATGACCCAACAAATATTTTATTTAATAACAGATAGTAAAGTGTGTGACGTACGTCTCGGCAAATAGTCTGACCCAAATTATGTTATGTTATTTACTAGCTATCGCCTTATTGACTTTTATTGTTGTTTAGTCTTTATATACGGTAACAATGTTGGTAAATGTATTTAAAGATTCGTAATGAAAATGTAGATATATTCACAATTTAGTTTAAAGAACATAATAATCTTCAATGTAATATATGGTTGGCAATAAATGATAATGGAATAGGTACCAACGTAAATAATATAATTTATACAAACAAATGAAGAATTAAGGTTTGAAGAATGAAGAATTGATGGGATGAAGAACAGAAGTAGCGGAAGAACCGGATGTAAAATCTTTTATTAAAACCCTGTTAAACATATTTGTATAGGTATTTTCAGCGTGACTGCTGCTCATAAGAAGTAATTTCTACCAACATGATTTGCTGAATTTCGCCGATTGTTGAACAAATATCTATAAGAGAACGGCGTAATAATATTTCCCCCATATTCTGCAGTTTGAATGTAACATTATGCCGATACGAACGATATTGGGAATGTCTGATAATAATTGATCTCATCTTTTATTTATCAACTTGATTTCGGACGAACTTGTTAGTAGAATGAAAATACTATATACATAAGTATCTACCTATGGATATGTAGATTTTCATAACATTTAGGATAAAGTCGTAAATATTGTAAGAAAAAAGAAAGTATAGATTGGATTAGATTTAAAAAAACTCGTAGTTGATAACACTTATCAAAACTACTTTTTCGTGTACATTGGTTGATTTCTATTATTTAGAAATGATACAAACAGACCGTCTAATTCCAAGGCCGATCGGAAATTTCATTATTCCAAATATTTATTTGTACGAGTATACTTCGAGGAACTGAATAAATGAATATAAAGGAAATACCGATATTAATTTTATTTGTTCCTCGAATACCTTAAGGTAAAGTTTCCGAAGTATCGCACTTTTTGTTATTATATTTTTTATTCAGACTTATCGGTTTTTTCCTCTAAATGATTAATTTTTTTTTTCTTGTTTCATTTATTAATTTTATTCTGTTATATTCTTAATCTCAATTTAAAAAAAAATTCCAAAAGATTCTTTTCTCTCCATTCGTTTCTTTCTTCAAAATTCCAAGAACAATCTTTCAGTAAAGAAACTTTAAGTTCGTAGCAACATGCTACGAGTCGTAGTCGAGCGCTACGAGAGTGCTTCGTCGGAGTTACAGCGTTTCCTAGTTTTGAGCTGTGTTGCTAATTATAACTTTTATAATTAATATTTCTACTGCGGTGAAAATATGGAACGTTATAAAATGATAAGTAAATAAGTTGTTTAAAAATTAACATTTTGTGTTAAACAAACAAACATAACATTATTAAACTGACGAATTACGAAAACAGAATAAAAATCATAAAACTTTCAAAGAAAATAGCTTCACGAATGCACAGTCGAGGAAAAAGGAATTTTAATTAAGCTAAGTAAATATTTAAATAAAAGTTCCGGATTGGAGTGACGTGCTTTAGATCTCGTATAACTCTTGTGTACGTTTGGTTCCGTGATTCCAGTGAAATGTTTTCATTCGAGAATTCTTTTGTACATTTTTATGATGGTGTACTTTTGTAGAGAAGCTATATTAATTGCTTCGTTATTCTAAGGTTTATAATAGTGCCTTTTAATTTTACTGACTATGTTTTGAGCACTTAGTACATTAGTAAAAAGATTTAATTTTCAAATTAGGGACGAGTGGATCTTTTGTAATTTATTTGTTGAAAAAGTTGCAGTCTCAATACTTTGAAAGTGTTTTCATATATCGCAAAAAAGGATAATCGTAAAGCTACACGATTTAATATCGGTGCAATATTACTTTCAATTTCATTGTTTCAACGGCATTGAGACATATAAATTCATATAAGTGCAATGCTTTTCAATAGAATTGATGCATTTTGGTTGATCCATGTAATCAAAAATCAGAAGAAGACGACGACAATATAATTGATAATTAAATTTTAACGACCACATCAGCAACTGGCTGTTATTGAAGGTACACAATAGCTTACAATACGTAGTGAATATAATTGGAGTTCACGTTGCAGCTAGATGGAACGCAAACAAAACTCTCCCTTCGTTACAATGGACGTCCTGACAAACTCGATACAATACGCGGAATTGCTATTGTGATTCGATTTTCTTTTTTGCCTTTTTGAATTCAGGGTATTTTCCATCTAGAATTTAAATTGCTTTAGTGAAAAATTTTTAACGCGAAAAAAATAAAAAAGAATAATAATTTGTAAGAGAGTATTGACACAGGATGATCGTAGCATCCTATTCATCATAGTGTCGTATAGTATCGTAGTATTATTCTATTATGTATCGTATCATTCTATTATTTTTAAAGTGATATTGAAAAATTATTATTATTATTAAAAACGGATTAAGTAGAGCAGAAATATATAATTTAATACTTGTAAAAAAAAAGCTTTTGCGGTAGGTATATAATAAGTATATTTGTTACTTAATCACGCAAACGCAACTGTATAACACCCGTGAAATTGTTTATTATGAGATTTTTTATTGCCTAGATTACCATATAGAACACTTTGTATCCCAACTTTATGACCCTTGAAATGATAACATCTTCGCAAAGCAATTTATTGTCTGTATTCAAATATATGCTTTTAATTTAATCAACGTTTTTAAAATCTGCAACAAAAGCATATGTGTTTTAAAAACTAAGCCAAAGTTGTGCAAAATATCGGACAATAAAGGGCATGTTTCAGTCAGTAAAGAAAAGGAAGTTTCTTTCTCCCAGTGTGTTGTTTGAAATCAAATGCAAAATTAAGCTACGAGTAGTAATTGTAACCCGCAACGTGAGACAGCGTTGCGTGTGACAAGTGTGCTTTTAATCATATTATTTATATGGAGTAGATTTTCTAATGCATTTCGTACGTGGCTTACGTTTACGTGGGATCAGTTTGTTTCTGTTTGACAAACCTACTTGATTATTTACCTTCTTACTAACTTACTTGATACCAAGATGCATAAATAAGACGTTCCGAGAATGTAACACCACGTAACATTTCGTTTTTGTTACAGCCCCCATCCCAAGGCGAGCTGGAAACCCCGGCGAGTGTCGTCAGCCGCATCCACAAGTTGAACAACCTTCCTGAAGGCACTAAAGTGAGTCGAACCCCGTTTAAACATTGATTTACTTGTATTTGATGTTTACAACTTCAAAGTTCTGGCTATTTTAAACTATTTGCATATCCTACTTTGAAATACCGTTCTTGTACAAATTGATGTTTGGAATTTGTTTTGGGAACTATCTAATACTTAATACTTATTATATAGGTGCTTGCTAACTTAATCGGAAATTACCCACAATGGCATAAAGGAGAGGATAAGTTTAAGCGTGGTTCAAGCCAATAAATGTTACGAAGTAAGGGTTCGTTTATACGGCATTGTACTTCACGTTTTTTTGCAGTATACTTACTTAACGTAAAGTATAAATAGTGACTATACAACATACGTAAGTAAATCCATTTAAACGTTGATTGTATCGATGTGCGAGTGAATCGATACAAGTCTTCAGCAAAAAAACGTGCATTGCAATGCAGTATGTATGAAGCCTAAATCTTGCATATATTTTCTTTGTGACCTGTAATTACAAGTAGGTACTTGGCATTTCTCTTTTACGTTAATAATCTAAAACTGACCCCTATTCCACTAGCCTCAAACTCTATTCAACGACAAAGGCAAGTACCCGACCCTCACCCGGATGTCGTACTGCCAGTGCCGGCTCCCGAAGGTATTCTCCAGCGTCTTCGAGAGGTTCGGCTGGACTCATGTCGCGTTGCTGCTTGACAAGTCTGATCTCTTTTCGCTAACTGTCGGTTAGTAAAGTTTAAGCAAGTTCTGCAAGTAAGCAACATTTTCTGAAATTCCTTCCAATATGACCAATGACAACATATGCTATGCATAAGAGTAGTCCAGCATAATTTAATTTTCACCAGTTTATACTCTTATATGTAGGTAAGTATATACCTATATATATATATATATATAAATATATATAGTATACCTAAGTAGCAACGTTGTCGTCAAACCAAGTTGTCAACATAACCGTAAGATTACACGAAAGCTCAGGTGTTTCATCAAGTTAATGGATCAAAATATGTTATGTTATGCGTAACTTGCGCCGCCTACGCGCGGTGCCACACACACGGTTCGCCGTCCTTATGTTTTATTTTTAAAACTAAAAGGGTATATTCGCCTTCTAGTTTTTGCGTAAAAACTTTTTGACTTTTATTTTCTTGGTACCAATTTGCATCTTATTTCAGGGCGAGGCGTGAATTTGTGTGAATAACTTGTTTTTTAAACAACATAAATTATGATAATGTTTTATTATTTATATTCATTTTAGGAATAATAATATTTGATCACAAACAAAATAAAGAACGCGCAAACTTTCTTTTGTTTTTATAATATATTTCGCTGTTTCAAACTCTCCAAGTTATTTTAACCAACTATCTGTTACCTTAGGGTGATTCACTCATTTTCAATGGTCGTCTGTACACTTTGTGTTAATAATGTATATTCGTCTCAGGTAAAAGCCTGGAGTGGGGTCTGCGGCGGGCAGGAATGCTAAAGGCAGTGCGCGAGTTAGATGGCAACGAGCGAGAATCCAGACAAAATAAGCAGGCTTTGCTTTTAGACGTCAGCATGTATGCCAGAGGTAACATTCACAATTTTACTCCTAACATACTTTATACCTATTTCATATGACTGACAGTTCACATTTGTTTGGCGGTCTTAACTTTGCTTGTAACATAGCTAAATATCTGTAGCTTTATACGTAGATGAGTTTTCCATGTTATGTTACTCGTACAAAATGTCGGTAGCTTGTTTATATAAAGTACGTATGGAGAACAGTCTCTGTTGTGTTACGGATTTTAAAATAATACTTTCATGGTTACACGTGTCCGTTGCGAATTTAAATGAAGGACTTATCGAAATGAATTGTGTATCTTTTATATCGAATGTTTTTCGAAGAATGTGTCACTTCAAATGAATATTTAAAGCATTGTATGGTTTTCAACAAGCTTTTCCTTTAAGGGAAAATGTGGGTACTTACTGAATTTTTGATCAATCTGATTTTCAATGTCTAAATAAAAGTTAGGTAATATTTCATGTACTGCATTCATTTAGTATATGAAAATGAAAAAATGAAAAGTGTTTTATTCAAAAATAGGCAAAATTCATTACACTTTGTTGATGTCACTTTTTTTTTATCTAAAACTACTATGAAATGTTTGTTATAAAATGTTTTCAAACGTTACTACTCATGCAGTGAGTGAGCACCATTATGAGACACGTACCTTTTATTATTTTCGTGAAACATTTCAAGCTTCACGTTCTATCTACGACAGATTTTAGATAAAGCACGTTCGTCCACAGACTCCGAAAGTCTCATATTACTCACTTCCAAAGATAACGTTTATTTATTTACGAGCATCTCGCTTTTTGTTTATTAAATTCAAATTCAATTATAAAGGGGTTAAGAATTGATTAGACTGTAAGTGTAACTAATACGATGATACGAAGACGCGATGATATGATGACACAACTAAACAATCTATTTATATGTACCCGTTTTTATAAGACTGTTGATTTGTCGATATAGATGAATCTTCCCATCAGAAAGGTCCTTTTTACAATTCTACGAACTTTATAATATAACAGATTTTACACTCCTAGTTCACCATTAACGATTATGTTCAACTCTGCTTTCCCATTATTTATTGTAGGAAATGGTTGCTTTTAAAAGGTCATAAAGCCTAGCTCTAGAAAGCAGAAACATCTTTCGGGCAGTAATCTGAAACGTTATGAGTCATAAAACTCGTGAAAATTAAATTTTTCCACCTCTGGCTGCAAGTGAAAATAATGTACGATATAAAAGCTTCGGCGATGGCGTCTGGTATTGTGCAAGGCAAAAAATAGAAATGGGATTGCTTTATCAAAGAAATTTTTTTTTTCAGTATACGTATGTACCTATAGGTAAAGTAATACTCCTCTGAAATAATGTTCTTATATACCTAAGTGTTACATTTTGAAGTTATTACGGAAGTCTAACTGTACTTTAAGGAAGACTTTATGAGCTCTATCGTACATAAGATACCAAATCAGTACAAACATGTCACAAAAAATCAAATCAGTGCCAGACCCAGCCAGTCAAGAGCAAAATAAGTTTACAAATAGAAAGACGTAACCTTTGGACGTCGGCCTTGGTAGGAAAGAAGTTCGCTAGTTCAAAGTCATCTGCCCACCGGACCGGCAATTGAAAGACAGCGGACAAGTATTCTCGCTTCACTACATAATGTACTGAGCTAACGAGAAAAATATTATATTTGTAGAAATAGTTTTTATTGAAGTCAGATACGGACAAGGATTTACGATTGAACGAACTTTATTGTTAACAGTGAAGTGTTTATGTAGACAAGATTGAATACATGTTTTAAAAAGCCTGTAGATAATACCACAGATAACAGTATGAGTAAATGTTTTTAATTTTTTTTCTTTATTGATGCTCTAGATAGTGCGACGATGCAATTTTCTTTTACTTACATTTTATTATTGATACCAACGCACGACGAACTTACCTATAACTGCTTATAAAAAGTAAGGATGTACCTACTATAATTTGTTTTAGTGGTGATTCTGTGCGTCCGAGTCCCACTGGTGCGGGAGTTCCTGCTGGCTGCCCACACGCTGGGAATGACTCGTGGGGACTGGGCTTTCCTAGATGTTGAGATATTTCAGGTAAAAAGTGTTTATTACTTTTATATACCTTTAGTTTGAAATTTCACTAGGTGTGGGTCTCTTCTGCGTTAGGTAGGTAGATTATGTTACAAGTTTTCCAAGATTGTCATATTATATTAACGTTTTTATTCATGAAGATATTTCTTTTTTGGTTATTGTCGAAATATTGTTCGGCGTGGAAGCCGATTGCGTCGTTTACTTAACTAGTACTTAACAAATAAAATGCAACCCAAGGTCATGAAACATAACGAATAAAAGATTTATTAAATAGCAGACACTGTCTTTGTTAAACATAATATATTTTTGTCAAATAACCTAACATTGAATTTGTGAAAAGCTATTGAAACCCAGTCAAAAGCGTGACAGGTATTGCCTCCCTCGGGAACAGAAAAGATAAATTATGTAGAACATATTACAGTTTTAATATGGATCAGAATTTCTTGGCTTCAAACTTAAAGCAATTTGCTAATAGTTTATCGTGGGTTTCATGTAAGAGTTTAGTTTACCTAATAGAAACTTTGAGGCAAATATCTTTGTGTTTGTTTACTTTATGTAAATGTTTTGTACCTCAGATTATTAGAATAATATTTGTGTATAACCTGTTTAGGGTAGATGCCAATAATTTAAAGTGATGTGAGAATTATAAAATAGTACCTACTTGTAATTTCGTCCGCATGAATTTATTACTAGCGAAAGTTGTGAAGAGTCCTATAGTACTGATATGATTTCATTATTTTGTTTGAGTTGTATTTAGGGTTTTATATTTACGTTATTGTTTTAATTTTACAGCCACTCAAAACGCTTCTAAGTATTTATTAACGTATAATTCAAGCCTTTCAATAAATATTTATTTAATAATAACTTCGTTGTTAGACAAAGTGGTCGAAGTTTTCGACCTTTCGAAGTTGAAGGAAGTCAAGTTGTTATAAGTGATTGATGAGCCAAGCCTCTCCTTTGATGGATTGAACTATTGAAGCCTTTCACTTTTTTATTGGTTCTGAATACACACAAAATAGGATTTTTCTGCGCATTCAAGGGCCGTGTTCATACATAACCTGAACAAAAGAGGGGATTATTTATTTATTAATTTTGGGGTTTTGTTTATTCACGTCATGCCTGTATAATTAAAAGAACGCCATTTTGGTAGCATACGCGATTTACTTTACGTAGTTTGTATGGAAGTAAATGTAGGATTGAATAAGTATTTCGATTGAATAAGTCGTTCCTGAGAAACGTGACTTGATTATAGGCCATCGGGTCTATTCACAGTTTAGTACCTCTATACACTATGTATCTTGGTATTCGGTGGCTATATACTTGAAACTTTTCCTAAGTAAGTATTTTATGAACTGTACTATCTACAATATTCTTCTCCAAAAAAGGTGAAAAAGGATCTTCTAGGAAATTTTATTCTCATAACTCTTTATATTCCAGGAGTTGGTCTCGACTTTTTCTTGTATCTATTACCTACCTACCTACCTATAAGTATGAACCTAAATATCGTATGTGTTATTGTCTTTTATGTATAGTTTTCTCTATACATACAGCGTTATTACAAAAATATTGCTCTGGTACTCTTGTGGTGGTACTAAGGTAAACGTCATGTCTATAGAAAAAAACGTTATGGACATAACATTAGTTCTAGAACTATATTTAAAACTCGTTTTGTAATAACAGGGGTAGAGTTTATAGCAGCGTTCTTATTACACATGTTATGATGTACATCTTTCACTAAACAATCTTTATCCCGCAGGGTGGCTACTGGGGTGAGACAGGATGGGCAGCAGGGGATTCTCAAGACTTCGCCGCCCGCGCAGCCTACGAGGCTTTACTACGAGTGTCCTTGAAACTTCCCACCGGCGATAAGTTTGACGACTTCGCCGATACTGTCAAGATGAGCGCCAAACAGAATTATAATTACAGTTTTTCGGATGGGGAAGAGGTGAGTAAAGAGATTATCTTTTTAGTAGTTTTTAATAGATGATTAAAGATTTCCTTTACCGCTGTCTACGTTAGCGATAGAACCGTAACGGATCCATACCTCACATCGCTGTTTAAAGTGTAGAAAAAAGTAGCGCGCCAATTCTTGCTCAATTAAATGTTTTTCTACTATAAATGCAAAGCCTACATACGAATAACTATTATAACAACTAAGTGCTAACAAAAAAAAACTTTTTTTGCTTAAAACTTTACAGTGATATTTTTTACACATAGTTTCAACCGGACTAAATTTCACAAAACCCCATTTTTCTGTTAAACCACGTACAATAGAACACTGCATCTAATACAAGACCCTATACCTACCCTGTTAGCAAACAGCCCGTTGTTCTGTGCAGTCTCAATAAACTAGAGGTAACAAGACAGGCTAGTGGTCCTGCGTCCGTGCTCTATTTAATCCACTTTATTGTCAGCGACGGATGTCATCCGACACTTGCACTTAGCTTGCAGTCCTCTCTTATAAAGAAGGCTAAACTTTTCAGTGACCATCCTTATAGAGTATAATCAGATTTGGTATGTTGCTATTTGTTATGTTTACTAAACTGACGCTTTATCTAAACGGCGAAGGTCTGTTAAGAACTAGTGTTACTAGATTTTTTTTTCTAGTGACTAAGGTTATTTTTTAAAATATTGTTTTTTTATTATAGTTTTTAGGTTGTATTTCTTTTTTATATTTGCTTCTATATTACTTAGGTAATTATTCAAATATATATTTCAGTACACAGAATGTATGTCTGCTTTCGGTTCATATGGTTTTTAGTTCACGTACACACATTATACACGTCAACTATAAAGCGAGTGAGGTAATCATTCGGAAGATTTCGTCGGCGCTGCACAGAGCCACTCTCCAACCCATTTCCTGTTATTTGGAGCAATGGCTCCCAATTTACGCGTACGTTCGCTAGCTTACTATGTACGAGTACAAATATTTTGGAATATGGAATAATTGGAACCATTCAGGCGTTATTGTGACTTAAAAATGGGTACATGATTTTAGTTAACTTACGAAATAAGAAGGTAAATGACCTTAATCTGCCTTAGGGCATTAACTTTTCTACCTAGTACCTAAGTAAATAACTCGAAGGGAAACTGAGGTATGTGACATACGAGATGAGTAAAAATGCGTTTGACCACCCAAAACACGATGAATTTTTTTTCCTTAAAAGTTACAAACAAAGAATAAATTGCTAAAATATAAATAACGAAAAGGGTTTTACGTTCTGACGGTTACACTTGTCAGATCGAAACTCAATTTTAAAAAATTGTATAAAAAAGGTGTAGGGGTACGCATCTCTATTGTCAATACATTTCAACTCAGTTGTCTTTTGTAGAATAATGTACTTTTTAACATACTGTATAAAGTCAAAACTCTGTTGAAATCCCAACGGCGGCTGGTCGTTCAAACGACTTATTTCTAATTCAAATACTCAGATGTAATTTACTACGACTGCTACGACTCTGCTACGAAGTTACTACGACATTTGTAGCTTGTAGCTATCTGCTACAATGTAGTTACAGGCGGCCACAGAAATAATTTAAATGTTTGCTGTGTTAGGGTGTGTACATATTTAGCGAACTGTGACTATTGTATGTACTGTAACAAAAAAAAAATTGTGTGTATACCTACGTGGTTCGCTCTGGTCAGTTTTTATCGCGTGTCACTGTAGAACCTTGTTACTGTATCTGTTCGGGTTACATGGTTCGCTAATGTGTACACGCTCTTATATTGGTTGTAATATTCTAAATTGAAATATGCTTCGAACATTCCTAGTTCATTCATCTTTTCCGTTAGGTGAATTTCTTCATCGGCGCATTCTACGACGGCGTGTATCTGCTGGGAATGGCTCTGAACGAAACCCTGACTGAGGGAGGGGACATTCGAGACGGCCGACAGATTACCAGTCGCATGTGGGGCCGGGATTTTCATGGTAAGTCTAACTCATAATCGAACTTACTTAATCCTTTTTTTTATTAACCTGCTAAGCAAAGGAGGAGGCCCTACATTCTTCCGCCTTTCCTTATCCCGGCAACTTCTAGCCGGTTTGACCATTATTCTTTATTTCACATATTTTTTGAAATACGTCAATATTTTTTTAAGCTAGATTGGTAAGGTAGCTTATAAAAATCAAGTCAAAGCAGTGTTCTAATAACTATCTATGATGTGAAATAAGATCGCTTTTATTTCATTAGTTTTCGTTAAAAAGTTCTATGAACAAAAATATGAACTTCCTTTTTTCCACTAAAACGTTCTGAGAAAAAAAATATTTAAAGTAGGTCGAACTAGTACCTACGTAATGGATTTCGCTTGTTTGGTTTATTTGGAAACAAAATATTTACACGAGTAAAAAAGTTAAGCCTATCCGTCGATAGGTAGATAGGTATTTTTAATAATGGAATATAATCTGCCTGGATTTTCATGGAAAAAGAAGATTTTATTTTTGAAATTGTAAACGCTCGGAGTAAAAAAACTGGTGCGGCTTACTGGCGAATAAAATAAAATGGAAAACAAATGAAGCGCGTTATTGAATGTAACTGTGGTTTTAATATCGTACCTAACGAGTTGCTATTCAGACATTCGCTAGACTATAGTTACTCTTATTTAATCTTCTGATGCTATTTAGGTATCATCCGTGTTGCTAAAACATGGATCATTTTAAAATATGAGTACACAAATACTTGCCGAGCATTTCTCCTTTGTTTTGATTTGATTAAATAAATTGCAGATTCAGTTACGTTATAAGGTAGTTTGGATATATAGGTGTACATCCTGAGGTGTTTAAGCTATAAAACAAAGAAAAACTTCACACATACACAATTTTTTTTTTCCAAAAATTTGTTCAGCGATATTATTTAGTAACGATTATAGTAACGAAAGGCTTAAAATAACCCAGTAGTTATCTGCAATTGGCATGTCTGTCTGTAGGTATAACAGGGCACGTCCGTATCGACGCTGTGGGCGACAGGGATGCCGACTACGCTATCTTGGATCTGGATCCTGTTACTGGCAAGTTTGAGGTAAATTCATCCAACTATTTATTGAAGTAGGTGTGATATTTGTTGGCTTGTTAGGTGGCAATTTGTAATCGTATGCTTGCTGTCCATTGAGTTGGCAATTTGTACTCGTTTATGAACAACGCGAGCGTACGCGTCCTTTATTTGCACCAAAGTAGAGGTGAATGTTAACAAACAATCAGATTTTACATCCATACTTACATATTCGTCACGCCTCACTCCCATCGGTGTAGGTGTAGACCAGTTTCCTCCACGAACTACGATACAAACACACTTCTTTCGATTCCTCTTTCGCAGTCAGATTTCGATCATTTAAGAAGTGTTAAGGACGTATCCGTAACGAAATTAGTTTGGTATTAAAACTCTCTACTGGCTATAAATTGTTAACTATTGGGAATTCAATGTAGGAGTAGCGACTAATTTCCATTACGTAGGTAATAACGTTTCATTTGAAGATCTTTTGGGACCGTGTCAGTAATTAGGATTTTACATGAAAGGTAAACAAAAATAAAGAATTTATGATTTATTATTAGACACCAATTCCATGTCAGTTTCGGTATTGGTCAATTTGTTCTTAGATTCATCTTCGAATAAATCCAAAGACCATTCGAACATTAAATTTAACTGATGCAACGGGACGTGAAATTCAGAAACTAATTAATATCGTATTTCATAAAATACCTTACTTGATACGAGTAGGTAGTAAACAAAAGGTTAATTTTAAGCGTCCTCCTTAATTACGTTTGCAAGAAACATTACTTCAACCTTGTCATAAATCAGTAAATAATGATGATCATTAAATACCTATTTAATTTGTGTATTTAAGTCATTAAGGTGGCGTTTCAATAAAAATGGCAAAAATCTTTCGTAAAACGGCGATCATTATGAAAGGGAAGTGCGACGCTAGGATTTCCGTGTTCAGTGTGAATGGAGTATGATGGAGTGGCACCTCTATATACATATATCTACTCAGTTATATCACGATGAATATTTAGCTATTTCTCTAGGTATAAAGGTAAATGTGAGATCAGAGAACAGACTTGAATAACAAAACAATGGAAAAGACTACAGTTATTCGTGTCGATTTACTTACGTAGATACTTAGTGTTCATTTATAACAAACGGTTTTAATTAGTAGGTGGCTTCTACACACACAAATTAGTTCAAGTTCTTAGGTTCTGACAGCATCCAGTTGCGGAAATCACTGTTAAAAATATGTAACAACATCAAAAAAGCGTTAGTTTAATTAAGGTTTCTGCAATGTCGTTAATGCTTTTATAAAATACAGCTTCTATTTACAATTTGGTATGAATAGGTCGTAGCATTCTACCACGGCCTGAACAGCAGTTACAAACCGGTGGCGGGGAAGGCGATCCACTGGCCGGGGGGGCGCCGCGAGCCCCCACCAGATACCCCCCGCTGCGGCTTCCTCGGAAATGATCCTATGTGCCAGGGAGGTAAGATTGTAGTTCTGCCACTTTTTCAGTGCTAGAAATATAGAGGGCTAGTTATTGGCCGTGATTTCTTACGCGTGTTTTTCAGTAACCAAAACTTTGTGATTACGTGATAGGTACTCAAATGTTAGCTATAATAAGTATAGGGGTTTATTAATTTTGACATATTTTCTTTGATCATTCAAATATTTTATGAAATTTTCTGAAGTTTAAATTAGTTATTCCTTATACTTACTCAGTAAGAATGTTATTAAAGCTATAGAATTGTAAACGAATTTGAGTCTACGTGGATATAATTTGTATAACTATTCTTTCTAAGAATGCTTTTCTCTGTTTTGTAAAGGCTTCTCTAAATATTTAACTTTAATCATTTACAGAAAGATCCTTCGAAGTAGCAATAATGAAACTTATCAAATTATTTAGATACTTGAAGGCCAATTCTGATACTATAGAAGTATTAATTAATCTTAAAATAATTACTAATATTTTCTTATTACTTGGTTTCTTAGCTATTCTGATCACTAATAATAGCAACGTATATGTGAGGCATAAAGAATTAGAATTAGCAGCGTATGATCTAACCTCATTAGTGGCGCTCGCAGCTAGCATAAGTTATCAGAATTAGTACCAGACTTGGGTTATTAATTATAATTATGTTGTTTCTATTTCACGCTGCTAGTGGCCCAAACAGTTATAATTTACTGTTTTATCGGGCTCGCTATTTTCTTAACATTTGCAGTGACGGCTGCTTGTGTGGCTTACAAGTGAGTATCATGTACATAATATTAAATAATATTAAAAAATAACCATGCATTATTATATACTATAATAATGCATTGTTGTGAATGTTGTGTACACAAGTATAGGGACGTTTACCCGAAGATGTTTGATTTTATTTCAATCGAGCTTGCAATTGGTGAATGAGTTTAAACTGCTAAATGTAAGTGTATATGTGATGTAGTAGGTACATACATTCATGAAAGTAGTAAAAGTTAATTAGGTAGTCATTGAATAGCCGTTTTCTATAGTTTTTTTTAAACAAAACGGTCAGATACTAGTTTAACAGCCCGCTCAATTCAATATCCTTATCTGTAATTGAATGTAATTCCTGAAACGTATAAGTAAAAACATATTAGCTCAAATTACCTATTTCAAGACTTAAATTTAGTTTTATAAAAACAAAAACAAATTATCCAGTTACTTAAAGCTTGTAGGTACCTACTTAAACGTCAGCTATTAAGTTTTAGGTAAAAATAAAAACCCTTTAGAAGATAATACGATCTTAAGAGGTAGATTGCTTTGAAAAAAGGCAAAAGAATAATGAACCGGTTAAAGGTCAAAGGGTTTTGTTAAATTCGTCTTCAAGGGGAATGTCAAACTCAAGAATCTATTTTTTTAATAGCAGATAGGTAAGTACGATAGGAAATTTGTTAAGTAATTGCGTAATTTCTTACCGCTTTTATTTTTTTTTTATTAGAAGACAAAAATCCTTTCTGTATTTATTCAAAAATCGCTCAGTTTAAAAAGATGCTCATCATGATATTTATCCATTAAACAAAGCGTTAAAACTAATTCACTTTTTCTGCAACTGTCAGAGAGCGACTTTAATTTAAGGATTTTTTTTTACTAGCGTAATTACTAGCAACTGTGTCGTGCGTGACGTGAAACTATGTTAAATGTTCATTTTACAATTTTATGTTATTTTCCGCATCTTACAGCAAAAAGCCTTTAACACTGTCATTGTAAAATATCAGAGGACGGTACTATGTTTAATAGATATAACCTAACCTAACTTTTAGAGCCTCTTCAGCAGCTAAATTATGGTGGAAAAATTCTCTTATATAACTATGTTATACTCTCCCTCTTGATTGTACTAACTGTGTCACAGACAAGCTCGCATAGACGCTGAGTTAAACAACACATCGTGGCGAGTTCGACCTGAGGAGGTACTTGTTGAAGTTGGTACTGCATTGGGGGCTAGTCCTGCTCTGCACAGCATCAATGAAGTCCTTAAGGTAAGAGTGGTGAGAAAAGTTGGACTCTTTAGTGCAGGTGTGCCAATCTTGATGCAAAATAGAATGGAGAGCAAGTTGGTATCCCGTTAGTGGGACGAAATGGGCTAGTTGTTTCTTTATCTGTGTGGTAAGGGTAATAACTGTATGCCTGTAAGGCAAGGCTTAATGGTACCTATTATTATTTACCTTATATGAAATCATGTAAAATGTGGCGAAGGATTGGTAGGTGGTTATGGTAGGTTGAATGAAATAGCACTCGACATATCTATCAACATCAAGGAAGTCCCCTACTACTTTAATTAATTATAAAGCTCTCACATAATGACTGTAATGAGCTAAGGGACGTCAATTTCCGTTGAAAGCCTCCGTATTAGCTGAGATATTAGTTAATTAACGCCTTCCTTCGCATTGTTTAACCGTTTTTAATGACGATTAAACTTCGGTTTATAAACGTTTCTAATCAACTGCTTAAAGTACTTTATAGCTACTACTTTTGAAGTTAAAGTAAAACTTATCTATGATTTTGCGATCTTTTGCGAAAAATTAACGCGAATACGGCTATTACAAAACCTAAATACTCGTAGGTACTTCTTGAAGTTGCCGTTATAGTGTAGGTACTTAATTTTACAAGTTCATATTAAAATGATCTATACCTTTCCCCAGCTATCCTTAGGCTGGAACGCTCGAAGCAGTTCAGGAGCAGTCTCCGGAGTAGGCAGCACCCCGTCTCTAAACCTCTCGACCTTCACCGTGGGGCTGTATAAAGGCAATCGCGTCGCCGTCAAGAAGATACATAGGAAGAAGCTGGATTTAAATAAGAAACTCTTTTGGGAGATTAAACAGGTGACGCTTTTATGTACCTATATCGTAAATTATCTTTAGGTTGCACCAGGCCATTAAATAAAAAAAAAACTATAGGTTGCATAGTATGAAATGAGTGGTTGGTTACTAATAGTGAATTCGAAAATGATTTTATTAAGATAATGATATCAAAATAATTAGATACCTACTTACTTGTAACGATTGCTTTAACAGAAATTAACTACCCAATCAAAACAATCTATTAGCTTGATATTGTTCTCGTTTAAAATCAACGTCAAAACCGTTCAACACCCATCTAAATACAAATCAATACCTACCGGTATAACGAAAATTATATTTTTGACAAGCATTCATTTACAAAGTTGGGTTATTTTAATTATTTTCGTATATAGACGAGTGGTTTTGGCATCATAAATTAGTTAAAATAATGATAAATCAGTACATCTTCAATGCTAGAATATTTTAGAGTACCTATCACAGACAGACTCGGAATAATTACTTTGAACTAGACATCTCTTTGTTGAATCGGAGGCCAACTATCGCTGTGACATATTCTTCGCCTCGAGGGTAAATAAAGTGTAATTAATCTTAAACATTTAGTCGCTTTGAGATGTCTACGCCACGAATTAACAGGCAACGTTTTAGTTGGTATTCGTGATTATAATTGTATCTAATTGTTATACTGTGCTTGATTTAATGACTATGATATTTGAGATTCTGGGACATGAGGGGTCGTGAGTCTCGTGACCTACAAGTGTCAAGGTTCATGAACCAAAAACAACACTGTCATTAATAAAATTAGAGGACGAATGACTTTTTAAAATGTTATATCCTTTACTTTGATCACCAAAGAAGCAGTAGATCATGGTACCTATCGGCTTTATTATGTGATTGCATTGTTAAATAGAACTCAAAGGTCCCACTAAATCCATTGAGAATTAATTACCAATAGTACCTATCTTTAGTGTCACTACTTTTCCAAAAATTAACATTTGAAAATTCTTTAGAACTGCTTTGAGAAAAAACTACAGTTGTAAAAGTAACCTTAAGACCAAGTGAGAGAGATAGAGTGTCTTTATGGAGAGAGTGCTTCTCTCAACTAACAATTCACTATATCGAAAGTTCTTTACATCACATCTTTGTAATATAGGCTCGCAACGTATCCCACGAGAACACGGCGCGTTTTATCGGCGCGTGTGTGGACTGTCCTCTAGTATTTGTGCTGACGGAGTACTGTCCAAAAGGCTCCTTGAAGGATGTGCTGGCCAATGAGGAACTGCAGCTCGATTGGAACTTCAGGACTTCTCTCGTGCATGATATTGTTCAGGTAAGTGCGGTCTCATTACGTTAATTAGTTAAAATGTTGAGCAACAAATCGATCGATTGACTTAAGAGTTTTAGGATTTTCTACGCTTGTAGCTCTTCGATATGTAATAAAGTAAAAGGCTTAGGTACTTTACTTACTTGTGTTTATTTACGGTTATCTTGCAAAGTTTAGATATTTGTTTGTTTTTTCGTAGAAAAGTAAAATAAACTTAGTTATTTTGTTTGTTTCTAGTTTGGTTACTAACTATAATGCAATTTTTGTTAAGTATAACTTTTAACTAATTTAGAAAATTGCCTGAATCTACAAAATACTTATAAAACTTTAACTTTTAGTAATGTGTTCTATCAAATATTTCGAGTATTTAAATTGATTATCTAATGAATTAACATTCAGCTCTTAATATAAACCTAAATGCATGCATTTATCTAGGGTATGAGCTACCTTCACGCTGGTCTGGGCGCCCACGGTAAACTCCGCTCCTCGAACTGCCTGATAGACGGCCGCTTCGTTCTCAAGATCTCTGACTACGGCCTCAACACGCTCTTCACACCTACAGATCTTATCAAAGATGATACTTATTACTATAGTAAGTACCAGTTAGAAAGAGACCTCACTGTTGCGTTGCGATTGTTGACGACGCAACGTACATACATACCCTGTAACTGAAAGTGTTTAGGTATACGTCTGTGGTAAGGCCTTTCTTTTACTGTATGTTATTATGTGTATATTTGAGTTTTTAGATATGATAAGCTAAAGAACATTTATTGTCATAGATGCGGTACATGTAAGTAGATGTTAAAGTACATACTATAATAATGTTTCAACACACCTTTATGTTATAATTATTTACTTTGAGGCTTTAACACCGCTAAATATGATGTTTCAGCTGCTTAATTCCACGGAAAAGTCCCATGTCAAATGGCAAAAGCGCCACCCTTTTGATAGTGTTTATTAGTCTTTTATTAATTTGATTTATCTACTGCAAGAGAAACATAATTTCGTAATTTTAAGTCTATTTTCTGCTATTTCTATAGAATTAATAAAGCGGTTTAAGTAAGTAAATCTTAAGCAACAATAAATATTACGAAACGATCTCCGCGAATGTATAATTAGGGACTTCCTGCCCATTTAATGATGCCTACCTTCCGGCACTTTCCTGGAATTTGAACTAAGCCTACATTGATTGCTTCTGAGAAATAATTTTATTTCCGTTACATTTTCATTAATAATGAATTTTGGATACGTCTCTAAATATGACGGACTCACTTCTCTGTTTGCGTTAATATCGAGTTTGGAATGTCAATGAGCAGAATTCGATTCAGGGGTGTTTACGGTAAAGAAATTCTTACGCAATTAAAATGATTGATATTATTAACATAATGAAAAGTAAATAAATTATGTTATTCGTTTTTGTTTTTATGTTATGTTAATTACGAGGAATATGTTTTTAGTAGATAAGTAAATAAAAGTCAAAAGTGAGTTGGAAAACAAGATCTTAACACTTGTAGCTCGTCTGATTGCGAAGATTCTTTCTTTGTTTTAGAACTCCTATGGACAGCCCCAGAATTAGTAACAGGCAGCATGTACCCCGGAGCGGCGGCATCTTTGAAAGGAGACGTGTATAGCTTTGGCATCATCCTCGAGGAGATTATACTCCGTTCCGGCCCCTTCCATCACTACTCTTCTTCTATGAGTAATGAAGGTATGTTTTGTTTAACAATGTTGCTAGAGTTTCTTTTGTCTCTCGATAAGGTTGCAGGATTGAATTTAAAAGTTTTTTTTCAAAATGTCAGTAGCTAGACATGTTTGTATGAATCCAGCTAACTGAACTCATAAATAATTTCCAGAGTATTTTCTGAGCTTTCTTATATACTTACCTAAAGATACAATAAAGATACTTGTGCACTATAATATTTTCACTCTCCAGCTACAGCTACAGCAAAGGTATTATTATGTTGCAGCAATTTAGTAATATTAACAATTTTGCTACAAGCCGCAGGCCTGAATTAGAATTCTTTTCAAAATGTTTTGTTTGAATCCAATTAAATTAGGATAATAGGAACCAATTTCCAAATAAAAATTTAGTTCCTTATGCACTATAATACCTTAACCCCCCAGCAATAGTATCCCGAGTGTGCGGCCGCGAGTCCCCCCCGTTCCGTCCGACGGTGTGTCTGATGGACGCGGCGGGGCCGGGAGGTCCGGGGGCGGCGGCCGAGCTGCTCGAACTCGCCGCGCGGTGCTGGGCTGACAGCCCCGACGACAGACCTAGCTTTGACTTCATTAATGCTAATTATATCAAGTAAGTTAACTGTTAAATATGGAAGGTAGGAAGTAAGCAGTAAAACACAAGTAGATCGCTAAACGTGTAATGGCAGACTGACAACTGGTAGGACAGAACATAGGAATAAAACTTAACTCATTTTATATAAATTATAAATTGTAAGACTCTTTCTAAGTAGGTATCCTTCTTTGTAGGAGATAAATGATTTATTATTTGGTTGTTAGCCATTAAGATCGCACTGCTGGACTAAAACCGGCGGACAAAAGCGACTTTCCATTTAACACGGTCTCCAGTAGCGTCTTTTGTGAAAGATAATTAATTATTTATTTTTAAAATACTGTTTATGTTTATAAGGATCAATTTGTATACAAATAACATATATCCTAGATTTTCTACATTTTCTACATCTACATCTTCCATGATAGTACATACCTATAGATATAGATTTACAGTCAAACCTCATAACCAGTCAAAACCACTTTTAACGGATTTTGGCCGTTAGTCAAAATCACATTTGACTGAAATAACCACACGTCAATATCTATAAAAAGATAAGGTGGCGAAAATTACGAGGAAAATTATCTTTTTCCGTCTCTGTACGCGGGGTTTTGCGATGTTTTGTAGGTGACAAAAATAGAAGTACCTACTCTTAGAAGTTATGGGGCAATGAACCCACACTTATTTGTACTTAGGGGTTACTGCGACAACCTGATGGACGATCTACTGCGACGAATGGAACAGTACGCCAACAACTTGGAATCTTTGGTTGAAGAGAAGACTGAGCAGTTGTCTATGGAGAAAAGGAGATCTGAGGAGTTGCTCTATCAAGTACTTCCTAGGTAAGTCCGTGTTATTGTTAATTTAAGGTGTTGACAAGAAATATTTATTTTATTCTCATTTATTTTATTAGGTAAACAAACAGATTACAATGCATTTTGGGAATATGTAGTATAACAGAACATTATGGCGATTTTGCACAAGAACAACAACAGCAATATTTATCTATTTAATGTTGATAGAAAATCGATCCGTCTTGTACTGTTTCTTACTTGCTTACCGCTACATAAGCTTGTAAAAAGTAAATAAGTATTAAGTAGTTTTATAAAATAAAATACGAAAATAAAACGAATAGCTACAGACCTTTGTACAGAATCAATTGAAAAGCAACACGAAAGCGCTCGCTCATAAACCGCTGCTGGCTGTTTTGTGTTTTTATTTAGTTTCCTGCTATCCAGTCTATAGCCCTCAGCGTATTTTGCGCTGAAACTTTTGTAAAAGTATATATTTTTAAATGCATTGTTTTTATGGCTGTTTATTATTCAGGAGCAGATAGATTTTGGTCACATTTATTTGATTAATTTCTATAAACGTACTATTATTTTAATTCAGTTGAAGAAAATCTGTATCAAATCTCGTACCATCTTTTTACCTACATATATCTCTATATTTTTTCATTGTTAGCTTTTAAACTTTTCCTGGCACGCAGTAGCATTACAATGGCTTCTATACAGAAAACAAAAGCAATCCTAAAATACTTTAATCAACCAAAGTCCCTGAAGTTAAATCGTTAATATCTGTCCCGCAGACCAGTGGCACAACAGCTGATGGCCGGCGAAATGGTCCAGCCAGAGAGTTTCGAATGTGTTACAGTGTACTTCAGTGATATTGTCGGCTTCACTGAGCTCTGTGCCGCCTCTACGCCGATACAAGTTGTAGATCTGCTCAATGATCTTTATAGCACTTTCGACAGGATTATCGGGTTTTATGATGTTTATAAGGTATGTTATTGATGTTTTATTGTGTATAGGCGAAGTTTTAATACAAGGCTATATTCAAATAATTAAGCTATTTACGTACCTACTTAGGTACCGACTATTGTAAAGTTACGTTAAGTATACTTGGCAATAACAGACACTCCTCTTTTGAACGGATTTAAAACTGAAAGACAAAGATATTTGAAAGTTTCATAAGTTTTGTCGTCAAAAAACATATTATTTTTAAATGGCGATTTTGAAAATATATTTTTTTTTACATTCTTTGAATGCCCACTAGCTAATTACAGCTTTGTAGTAAACGTTAATCTATCTATACATTTTCAAATCGTGTTGTCTTCTTCTTATTTTAACGAAAGATTTATCTTAAAATTTAATGGAGCGTTAAATGTAAAGTCCTTTTTCTGCAACAGTCTATTTAATGAAAGCATTTATAAAACATCTTTCTAAGGTGGAGACAATAGGAGACGCGTACATGGTAGTATCAGGTCTACCGGAGAGGAATGGTGATATGCACGCGCGAGAGATCTGCCTAATGGCCCTGGCTGTGGTGGAGGCGGTTCGGGGGTTCGTGGTCAGACATCGACCCGCGCATCGGCTGGAGGTAAATATATCATGGAGTCATTTACTTAAAGACTGTTCTAAGGGCATCGTGTCAATTGAAACACATATTTCTTAATAAAAAAACATAAATATAATTCACACGAAAATATAAATAAAACCATTTTTTTAAACAATAATAGTAACTTTAACTTAGTGTATAAATTTTAAAATAACAATGTTTAAGTTATTATAATATTGTTGTAACTGATCTCATTTTAGTTTTATGTTCGTAGCTTTGCTATATAAATTGCCGTGCCCTAATCAGGGTCCACATTTGGTACTTTAAGTTGTAAGATCTGTAAAAACCTGTGGAGTGCAATAAATGATTGAGTATTGAGTAACTAACTTTTGACTAACCTAGCCATTTGTTTCCCACTGCTGGGTAAAGGCTTCTCTGATCCGCCATGTCTTACAGGGAGAAAAATAATGCATTATTCTTTATTACTAGATACCTAAAATATAGATGTAGATAATTTTCAAGAATCGTCGACTTCAAATCTTTTCGCCTGTTTAAACCTATTTAATTTTATCTATCATAAATTAATTCATAAAATTCCGAGTCCACCTAAACTTTGTCTAGCATATTAATTACGATATAATTACTCGCAATTTTGCTTATCACAGGCCTATTTTTTGTGCTGCCCTGAAAATACCGAATTTCAGCAGCGTATTATGTTACAGTAAAGGTAAACCCGCATTGCGGCACATTACCTTGCGATTCTTTCCGCAGAAATCTCTGAAGTGAAAATTATAAGTAAAAACAGTACCAACTTCGAAGATTTGCTTCATTTTCATGTGGTGTCATATAATTTCTTTTATGCGATTGTTGTTAAGTACCTACTTAAATATGTATTTTGATTTCTTTTTAATATTTGCAAAACAATAGATACAAATACTTTCTATTGCACAAAGGCACCGATCATCACAAACCAAGGTATAGGTATAGTGGAGTAGCGACAGGCGGACTAGGTAGCAATATAATTCAGGCAACCTTAGAGTAAAAAATTGAGTTTTTTATTCACGACCAAAAATATCCTCTAAGTCTAAGGAATTGCGCTAATTTTAACAAAAATAAAGTTACAGCATTAATTTATTTGTCAGGTTCGAGTAGGAGTCCACTCAGGGCCAGTGTGTGCTGGTGTGGTGGGAGTGAAGATGCCACACTACTGCCTCTTTGGAGACACCGTCAACACTGCCAGCAGGATGGAGTCTACTGGGCAACGTGAGGGTTTCATTTGTTATTAAATTAGTAAAAGTGTCAATGAGAATAGGCTTGGGCTGCTCTGTAGTGGGAACATAAACTGTTGTGTTAATTGACGCAGAGTATCATACGGGAGTATCATTAACATGAAATGGCACAGGTACTTTATTCCACAGAACAAAGAGCGGTCTTGTACTAAATAAAAGACAGTGTGGATCATGGTAATGTGGGTGTAAAGAGATTATGCGTCGATCGACAAATCGACAGATATTATTCGACTAAGCAATCGGTCGATTGTTGGTCGATGGCACCGTTCGCCAAATGGGGAGCGGTCGGGGCGCGTCAACGACTATTCCATTCTACCATCGATCGATGATCAATCGAATAGTGTGATAACACCCTTAATATTTTTACAGCTCTACGCATTCACTTGAGCGAGAGCACAAGAGTACTCCTAGAGCAATGGGGTACATTTGTTGTAGAACGGAGAGGAGAAGTGGAACTTAAAGGTCGAGGCAGAATGTTAACCCATTGGCTTTTAGAATGTTCCGAACCAGAAGCAAGACTACTATCGCAAGGATCTCAACCACCACCGCAATACCCGATTTTATTCCCAGCATTGCCTCCTCCAATTCTACACACCCCGTATTTAGTAGTGGAACCCCCTTCGTTGTCCGCCTGATCCGAAGACACAGGCGGTGAAGAGGAAGTCACTTGAAGTGTGAGAAGTGAAGGGTGTGAAAGACTGTAAAAGTGTTTTACTGGGACTTTTAGTGAAGGTATAGTGTGTGGGTTTGGTACCTTTTCACGGCCAAGATTAAAAAAAAAACTAGCTAGATTCTAAGTAGTAAGATTTTTAGGTTTGTAAGTAAAGTTTTATCTTGCGGAACTTATTAAGGAGTTATATCAAATGTTTGCCTAATTACTTAACACAATATTGAGTCTAATGGAATTTTTTGTTGTTCGGTAATAGTAACTTTTGATGTTGATACATGTTTTGTCTATACTTAAAAACAAAATAAATATACTTATATTTAACTGAACAAGAATTAATCATTCTCGATGTGTAGAAATCTTTATGTAAAAAAGTAGATATTATAAACATAAGTATTGAACGTGTAAGATTTATAAATGTTAAAAACATTCAAAGCCCCCTTGCTTCCAATTATAAAATGTGATTTATAAAATCGATGTTGTGCCAATCTGGATTTATCGTAGATATTGTTTATGTTTATTGTATATTTTCTCTTAGTAGATATTGTATGTAAAATTTTATAATACTTATCTACATATTTATATTTAATCTGTCGTTAACGGTTCCTGTTTCTACAATTTTATACTTATGTCAAAATTGACTATATCTATTTTTATATGAATGTTGAACGGTTTCAGATAATATATTTAGTAAAAAAAGAATAGAGAAATCAACGTAGAAACGTTATGAACGAAACTATATGCTGTTGTAGAGGAATAGATAGAAAATAGTAGCTTCTATTATATGTTATGTCAATTAGGTATTTTAAATATGTGGATTTTAGTAAAACGATTAAAGAATTTATATTTTCTGACTGTCATTGCTTTTTTATTTACTTATTAATCTTACTTATCTAATTAATCGCAGTATGGATACTTCTTTTCCAATCCGAGTTTTTCTTTCAATTTCAAGTTTTTTGTTTTGTACCTCAAAATCTCTAGTAACAAAACAATTCCTGATATAAAATAACCGAAGAGCAAACAAATCATACAGCTTACAATCTGATGTCGAGTTAGCGGCGTTGGATCAGTCGACTTTGTTAGACAACAAACTGGCTTCACCAATGAGTTATGTTCCAATAAACCAGTCTCTATCATTCTTGGGACCCAAACAGACAAAGGCCGTTCAAAAGGAGAATGCATTTTCATCCAGATCACTAAAGGCACCGTCAATATTGAATCAGGAAGCACATGACCACATTCCAACTCTTTCTTTCCTTGAGACAGACAATATGCCCAAGCGTATTCCAAAGATGTTGCTAATACAAACTTCTCTTTCTGTTCTATAACGTTGCGGAAAGTCTCTTCGAAGTTTTCGTCTTTGATTATTTTGAAGCGTTCTCGGATAAGATAGTCGTGTTCGAAATAAGTAAAAATCCCAGAGCGACCTCCAAATGCGTACCCGTTATCGATTGCTTCTCTTAAATCCACGAAGGCGCCGGTTAACGTGTCTGTTTTCAAAGCTCCAATAAGAACACTCTGATAGGCATTCCGGATAACAAAAGTAAACCAAATCCAAAGACTCAAGATGTAAAAATCTCGGAATCTTCGCGGCGCTACTCTTATTGGCTGACCCAACATTACACCCCAAACTCTAATCGCAACATCTTGTAATTTATCTATATTCTTGAAATATCGTAAACAAAATTTCTTCACAGCATGAAGCTTTAAGGCAAACGGTAGAGAAGTGATGAAGAAAAGTATGATAAGTAATATTAACCAAAGATATCCGTTCAAAGGTGATAGAAGCCTCCACCAAGGAGGTCCTGGTGAAACCGGTGGGGCTAACCATGCGAGACGCTCTCTGAAATACGGCATAGAGTAATCTAATAACCCCTTTCTGTCAATCCCTAAAGGAATATTACAAGTGGAAATATTCGCTAGACCACTTATGACGTCATTCAGAGAATCCGACCAATTCTTAGCCCGACTGGAGTCTATGCTTACGTAATCTCTAGTCGATATTATTGGGGTGAAGTTCATGATATCTCTAAGTAACCTTAGGAAGGATTTCTTCACTATTTGCAATGGAATCTTCTGCTCTGTCGACGGGTGGTACAATTTGTTTGTCGATACGTAGAACGGACATCCCTTCATGTTTTGCGTTTTATCTGTGTACAGCTCTTTCTTTCGTGTATTCTCGTTTTCCCAGTAACCAATGAGTGAAGGCTTGGTATTCTGACAATCAAGATGGTTTTTGTAAGGAAAATACGTGAATATAGCAGTGCTGTTACCATTGTTTGTTATTATCAATGAATTTACAGCGCGGTAGCTCCAAAGAATCGTGTTTATATGAGCTAATTTTTGTGATTTTTGAAGTAAGATAATCAGAAACTTTGCGCCGCTTCCGAGTAAAGTTTTTCCTTTAAGGTCAGGCTTTAATTTACCCAGAATGGTCATGAATGAGGAAAAAGAATTCGCGACCACAACAACTTGTCCGATAGAAATTTCGTCCTTTTTTGTTTCCACAACCACAGTTCCTTTGTACAGTTTCAAGAATTCATCAAGTAACTCTCCTTGCACGTCTTTTGATAAAAATACGGTAACTTTTCGCAAGTTAAAGTTCTCATTGGCAACTTCCACAGCGCTGTTGATCACTCTTTGTCGAGATGTTCGTGTTTCCGACGGTTCGGTTAATTTCGAAAGTGAAAAAGAAAAACAAAAGAATAAAAATATTATTCGAAAAATAAAAATCATGAGTTTTCGTTTTCAGGGAATTTTTCCTCGATTTTCGAACTTTTTGTGCAAATATTGGCAGGTGGTTGGCGGCTTCGCCGAATCGAGGAGAAAGCTCTGAATAATGCATTTCCAGTGAAGTTTAGACCAACCTAAAAGCTTTTAGTAAGACTATAAATCAGGCTTTGTTTTTGTCAATGCAATATCGTTCCATTTCGCGATGTCGATAAATTGCAAACTTTGCTAACTTTACTCGAAGGTCGGGCTAAACTAGTGCATCTATTTAAAGGTTCATGGAAAGTTTAATCCATTCACAGATGAAGTAAGGAGAATGGTCCCCCTAAATTAAATAAACTGCAATCTTACATAAACTCTACCTACAGCTATAACTAGAGAGAATAAAACAATTAATTATTAGAAATAAACAGTTTATTGTTTTATTTCATCTTTCATATAAATTAACGTAAAAAATATTCAAGTTAAATTCTAGTTACTTGGAGTCATGCTTGAGACATGTTAACATTTCTAATAAAAGTCTGGGATAGTGTTACCCTCGGGTTAACATAGCGTTGCCTAGCAACGTGCCAAACAAACAACACTCAGTGTCAACTCTTGATATAAACGCCGTTCTTTTGTTTAGCATGATATCACAGTGTTATTCCATCTCAGATGATTTTATTTGTATCGAATTACGGCAACAGTGACGTCACTAGGTCGTTAAATAGTAAGGGCCGGCGTAATTAGTGGCAATTAGGGATAATACCTACAGAGAGAGGAAATAAAGTCTCGAGGCTTTGTTTACCTTTTTCCATTCGTGTGGAATATCAATTAAGGAGATTACTTGTGGTCTTCTAGAATAATTTATTTTTCTTTTTTGGGTAATCCATAATAGATAGGTAATCAAGGGACTTACGCAATTTTTTAGGTTCCTACTTTAAATAATTGTGCTCATTTATTAGTCTTTGAGAAGTTAGTCAAAAAACGTTAGATTAAATAAGTAAGTACCTACATATAAAAAAGTGAAAGGGGATAAAAATTCTTAAACGAATGGAAACATCAACTTTTTCCATCTTGCTGTTACTCTTGTTTACAATAAGTGTGAGTGGGATAGAGTTACCGGGTAGTTGCAAACCCGGGCAGTATTACGACCCGGGTGATTTGACGTGTCTACCATGTCCCGCCAACGCTTCTATGGTCACTTCACCTGATGGTAAGTTTTCAATGTTTTATTACATACATACATACAGGCATATAGATACGTATACGTCACGCCTCTGTCCAATCGGGGTAGGCAGAGACCACTTCGCTTCACTTTCTACGATCCAAACACATTTCTTTCGCATCAGCCCCATTCATCAGTTGTCTCATACATTCACGTCGATTTAGGGTACTCTTGACCTTTCTTTAATAAGTTAACAATTTGATCGAGATATATTCGCCTTTGCCGTCCCATCCCAACACCCATACACTTTCGCCTTGTAGGAACCTATATCTCTTTAAATCAGACCTAGTATTAACGACAACAACAATCTCCAGGATTCTCATGCACCTGTCACGACCACAGCGTGCGATCAGGATCTGGTTGTCGGCCATGCAACGTGACTGATGTTCTGTCAGCTGACAGACGGTCATGTGTGCCGCGACGTTGCCAGACCGTCGGCGGTAGGGTTGTCTGCAGGAAGTGTCCCGCTGATTATATTAGCGGTGAGTTTGTTATTGTTTAATTAATTATGAGAAGAATGTAATGAACTGGGAAGTATCTTTCGTCGAACCCACTAGGACCAATATTTGGCCGCTTGATTATAAGCTTTAAAAGTATTTTTTGTCGAACTGATAATACTAATCTTTTTTGATTATTGACCGCTTAATCGCTTATAGGAAGAATTATTTTACAAATTATTATCTTTGTCTACATCAGAACAAAATACCTAATTGAATTTAGAACAAATGAAGATCTTTTGAAACTCAGATTACGCGCGTCTACTCCATTACTAATGCGAATACCAATTTTAAAATGTTATTTCCTACCAGTAACTCAAAACTCCGATGGCTCACCAACGAAAGAGGTCCAATGCGTGAAATGCGCCAGAGGTTACAAACCATTGAACAATACGTGTGTTCCTTGCGAATCATGTACATGTACGAGACAAGAAGTGATCGTAAGTGGACGATGTGTGCCCAAGAAATTCCTGAACGATCGTCCGAAACACGAACAGACTAAAATGCACCCAAATGAGCTGCTTGATATCGTTAAGCTGGAGTATTTTTGTGGGGTAAGGATTTTGTAATAAAACAGGGCTAATAATATAAAGACTAGACTTTAATTAAGTAGGTACATATGTAAATTAGTATCCGACCGAAACTGGTTCCTTGGCCGAAACCGAAACTCACGTGGCCAAGTATAAAATTTCTTAAAATACTAAAATTTGGTGCATTTTACTTATTTATTTTGCCTTAATTAGGAAGAGACATGAAATGGAAACACAGTAAATTAAGTTTGTTGTAATCGTTTATTTAGGTAATATAAAATAAAAAAATATTAATAACATGACACGGAAAACGAAGTTAGGCGAGTGAACGTGCGTGAATTTGCGAAATAAATAAGTTTCGGTTTCGGCAAAAGTTTCCGTCGGTTTTGGCTAAAACCGAAACCGAACTTCCGGTCGGACACTAATGTAAATATAAGGAGAAAGTTAACGTCATGTCGTATCACGAAGTCAAACACTGGCAGAAGAAGGCCTACATTGCGGATGCTCCATCAACAAGAGTCTAAGTCTTAAATATAATGATGACGATGTCAACGTTCTCATCTGTTTCCATAGTTCATTTTATAGTACAGAACAAATTATATAAAAACATCAAGGAACTGCTTATCATGTTAAATATAATGCTTAACCAGGTTCTTTTTTTTTTAGAATAATGTCGCCCTTACGTGTAGAGAATTAGCGAGTGAGTGCGTGAGGGCCTTCTATGATACTGATTTGGCTGGAGCATGTAGACTTTGGATACAACCTAAAATCGTACCACCTAAAGGTAAGTACTAAAACAGCTACAAAGAGTAACAAAGCGACTTGATAATATTTGTATCCTTTAAAAAACCGTACCTTACTGACTTCTCTATATTTACTTTTAATACCAAAAGGCTTATAATTGAGTTTAAGATTAAGCTTTTGTATCATTTTAAACAATATGATTTTATCAGAAAAGGTTACACACCCCTGACTATAAATTATGAACAAATGTTAAACAAAGAAATGAAAGTAAATACGGTTTAATGTAAATTGTAGCTACTTTAGCATAATTTCATTGTGATTAGATTTGCCGAAATTAACAATTGAGACAACGTTGACCGAGAAGGACCCTGGCGAAATTGCCTTGTCTCGAGGACTGGTAAGAATGTTTTAAAGTTATTTAAACAAAATATTTCGTTAGGAATTTTTTATATACTACCTATAGATTGTTTTATATAACAGTGGTCGTCTACCATGACAAGTGGGAAAAAGGTGAGATTTATGAAGTACTTACCTACCTAATCAATTAGATACAATATTTATCTACTTAATACAAGAATGATGCCTTAAAGATGTTTAATTTGACGTGGAATGCTTGTATTACGGTGGCGCGGCGTGACATTTTAATTTATTATTTTTTTTATTTTTCTATTCTTCTTAGATATTAACAACTAATTATCAGTACTTAATTATAACTGTTATTTGCAGAATACAATAAACTTAGTGCAAGCAATTTACACTTCGAACGGAGGCCTGAAATTTTCGTATAACAATACAAATCACTGCTCACTTCCTGTGAAACTTTTTATAGGAAAGGATTTTTCGTGAGTATACATAATATTTTGTATAGCTAGATATAATACTAAGTTAAGTAGGTATAGTACCTAGGTACTATATAAAATGGACAACAACGCAAAATTACCTCTAGACTCTAACAAAGTTGTTTATTTGTTTTTCAGAAAAGACTGCATTTTAAACGTATCTGAATTAGATTCGTCTCTACATGAAACATTGGCTCCGTTTCTTTACATTGACGGGAATTTGAAGCCTTTACCTGTTATATTACGGAAAACAAACGGACAAACTGTACAGGTAAAGAGTAATACTTTCAACAGTTATAGATGTACCAAATCGATAAAATTACTTACATATTAGAGATTTGAATAACTGTAGCTAGGTACCTAGTAGAAAAATATTACCTTGGTTATTTTGTCATGGGTAGGTAGGTACATAGTTTTATTTAAATGTTACATTCTAATCTAAGATGATGTATGTTTCAGAGAGGTACATGGCCTAGTAATAGATTTAAAAGGTACTTTCTATTCGACCAAAAACTATCAATAGCTGCTAATATGACAAACACAGTTTATTTACGAACTCTGTTAATAAAGTTACGGTAAGTACCTACGTTATAATGAAAAAATGTGTAAAATATAAATATGTGACGTGTAAATAATAACATTTATAATAAACGATGGCTATGTGGAGGGAAGTAGTCTCTGCCTACCCCGATGGGAAAGAGGTGTGACAGATATGTATGTATGTACATAGGTACGTAGTTATGTACGTGTATTCATGTAGATCATAGTTCACGAAGAAGAATCCTAATTAATTAATTAATCAGGATTGAGGACAGAACCAGAATTAGCTACTCATCCCTTTCGCTCTTTTACTTGAAACACATTCGTCGTTTAACCATTACCTACTAGATGTTCATCCTATTTTCAGAATAGAACGAAATAAGCTAATGTCAACAACCCTTCGACTACATGTGGGTATCGAAGCCCAATATGCAACAAAATCGCCCTTAGCTCAAACAGTGACTTCTTCTCTGAGAGTTGAACATGAGATGCCTAGTGCTGGGGTATTGCGGGGTTTAGAGGTATTTATGAAAAAACTAAGTCTTTTCAAAACTTATCTATGAATATGAGTGTTCGAAATGGCAAGTTATTGATATAGATTTGTTACATTTTAAAAGAACTTAAAATATTATTAATAATAAGAATTTAAAAGAACTCAAATTGAGTATAGATAGTCATTATTTGTCAGTTCAAAACCAAAAGCAATCAAAATATCAAATAACATAGTAATAGTAATAGTATCATAATATAGTATAATATTAAAAATGTAAGTTAGGTATAGTGATCTAATAAAAACTAACTATTCATTACTTAATTTTAGCAACTAATACGTCTTCCTCTCTCTGTTTTGCCGTGCCCTAAAACAGGGCCCACAACATGTACTGTAAATTATTTTTAGGACCATTGTAACTTTGTGGAAGCGCAATAAATATGATTATGATTATGATTAACTGCACTTTAGCTAACTTTTAGACAAATTGAGCATCCAAAAAGTAACTTTCACATTATGCTTGAAGTTTTAAACGTTCAATAACGGAAAATTTCAGGTAGGTATATCTTTTTCAAATAAATAGGTCCGATCAAATTTCCTTACTTCTTATATTTCTGATCTTTTTCTCTCCTCTATTTACCTAGATATGGGGTGGAGTACTAGGAGCTCTCCTATCATTGTACGCATTGGCGCAATGGCGGGGTACTCTACGTAGAGGTGGCGTACAGTTCACGCTGGTGCCATTACTAGCTTCAGCCGTAGCTGATACTCTGTACTTTGTAAGTTTGTAAACACTATTTTATTTTATTGAGTCAAATAACGTTAATCACACCATATTTAAGTAATAATATTATCTTGTTTTATGAATTCGAATAGAGTAGGCACTGTAAATGATAGTCATTTGTTTTTTGTTAGTCAAGAACTGGTCAAGAAACAGGCGTACTGCAGTCAATTTCATGTTGAGCTTAATTTTATCATTTAGGTATTTCTCATTAACACGCTATGGCCTTGATTAATTGAATATATTTAAAACCTAATTTTTGAAATACCTTTGTTAATAAGTGTCGAATATTCCAGGCAGCTATATTCGCTACCCTCCATGCTTTAGCCGCGGAAGCTGGGACTCTAGGCATCACCTTACCTCTCTCCCGTTCAGAGGAGCAAATGGTTAAAGCGTTTATTTATTCTGCTGTGGCTTTGAAGGTACGAGTAAGACGTATATACGGTGACTTTTAATTAGTGAACGATAGAAATGGATATCCATGTACTCGTGATTACAAACAACTTTTACTATTGGGACCAAGTTCGATATCATTCAAAATTTTTCGCACTCCCCATACAAAAAGCACCCAGCTAATAATGTTAAATGAATTGTAGAACTTTTTTTTAATTATTTCGAACTTGATCCCTTAGTAAAAGTTGTTTGTTATCATAAGTACATGCATTTCCTTTTCTATCGTTCATCAATGAAAAGTCACCCTATATAATAACTGTAATGTTACGATCATAGGAACATATGTTTAAAATTTATTTATATTTTCAGGCATTGAAAGTGGTTTGGGTGAATTGGAGTCAATGTCGATGTGACATGTTCTTTTTGGATTGGTCTGAGTATAATCCTCCAACAAAAGGTAGAACTTTTTACAAATAGACGAAAGATTTCTCGTAGTATAATATTATAATACATTCATTTTATGTTTATAGACATACGAGGATTCGAAAAGAATGAGAATTGGAAGGCATCTACCTTAGCGAGGGAGTGGAATCGAATGCAAACGAAAAGGAAAGCCTGTCCTGCATACACTGCTACGTTGGCAATTATTTTCTTTCATGTGAGTAACCTTTAAGCGATATTAACGTCAGAGTTTCATGGTTTTGAAGATAAAGTACGTGATTGTATAAAAATTTGCGTTTTTAATAATGTAGAGCACACGCAGAATTCTAGTTTATTTTATTTATTTTGTAATTGTTTTGTAAAATCGTATAGTCTTGTTGCTAGATAGATTTTCAGTACGGTATATTAGAATAACATTTTCATTTTTTTGTCTTGTTGCTTTAATATCGGACAGTAAAGTAGGAACTCATTAAGGAAAGTAAGAACGCATTAATATAAATAAGAATTTTTAAAACAAATCCATCGTAATCTCTACATTTACATTCTCTATATTCTCATTCAACTAGCTCATGCGTCCATGGCAAGACTTCATACCAGACAGTCACAGTTACAAATGGGCGTTAGCGACATTGGCTTGGTGGTGCTCTTACGTCGTTATGGTATCGTGTCGTTGGGTGAAAGATAGAGTAATGGGGTCTCCTACTGCTGTGATACCTAAAGTGTGTACGGGAGTGGGAATGTCTTTAATGGTCTTCCAAGAGGAGTTTTATGCTCATTATGTACATGGCAGGTAAGTAAGATAATTATCGATACTTCTAAAAAAGCAAAAGTTTAGATACACAAATATCTTAGGTATACACCTACTCATCTGGCCTCTATCACTTTTTGTACAATAAAGTGTTCCTGTCTATATATCTATCTCATCTTCATAAGTATTTTCGATTGCTAAGTTTACTAACAGCTAGTTGCAACACAGCAAAAGAACGACCCAATTCTAAACATAAAAAAAAATTACTACAATAACTATAAGACAGCGAATGAACCAACTGGCATAAGTCATCAGAATTGCTTACTTATGTTGCTCATAAAACATACAAAAACACAAAAATTATATACAACTAACCACACAAGTTCACTAAACTCAATTACACGGCTCTACCATTTTGTGTGAAAACCGCATTTCAAAGAGCATTTCTAAATACATATTTCGTCTCGCGGTGCACCGTTTAGAATTCGTAAGTAACTCAAACCTTCAAATAACCTATGGATAAACACATTTTATTAACCCTAGCTTATTTTAATTCAAAGAATGTCTGCCTTTATCATAGTTTATTCACATTTAAAATCGGATTGAGATATCGCTCTCTATTTTCATTTTATTCCTAAAATTGAAATGGTTCGTAATTTATTCAGAATTAATGGAATTATTTACAACTTAGAAGCAATATGAAACATAATGGGAATATTAATTTCATGAGAAATACCTTTGACCTTTAATTTTATTAATAATTGCAACTTTAAATAATATTTTTCCCAGGAACGACGAATCAGAAGCAAGGTCTTTAGTAGGACCATTAGCTATTTGTAGAGTTGTGTGTGCTGCACAATTAAGGTAAGCGTCTTAAAAATAAGTAATGTGAATAATTATGAGTTGGAAGGTCTCTATAAAGGCCCCGTTATTTATTATTTATTTAACAGTTTATTGTAAGATGATAGTACATAGAGATAGAAAAAAAGAGAAGTTATTTAAAAGGTACAGCATAATTCTAAAAGAAATTTCATTTCTCTTTTCTTCTTTTGTCATGTCTTTTCGTCTATAGTCCGTCTCTGTACAATATCCATATTGTTGTCGATCTCTTTGAAATGAACTCATGAATCTCTAGCTAGATCTCTATTCATTTCTCTGGCAATAGATGACGGAAATGACATCGGGCGAATGGGCGAACGCATTTCCAAACATTTCATAATATCAGATCAATGTTAGTGTATAATGGTGTAGGTTTCTAAAGTAGAGACAAAATAAGATGTTATCTAAAGAGCGAGGCCATTTCATAATGCCAATGGTATTTGTAAATTAAGAAAACTTGACATTTAAAAACCCTATCTTTTTATTTTCACACAGGGCTGTCTACAAGCAGCTTGCGACGCCTGGATTGGGTAATTGTTTTATTTATTTTTCACGTTTTATTTTTTGTAAATTCTAGAATTGTTTCTAAATTTAAATGTTTGATTTCCCAGGAGGCTTAGGAGAAAAGGATTCTAAAAAGGTTTTACTTTCGAAGTTTCTTGCTGCTTTCTTTGAAAGAGTAAGTACTTACTAATACCTAGGCCTTTTTATTTAGGTTTTCGTGAAAAGTAAATAACGGCAGAAATGTAACGAGAAAATTGCAGTAATGATCTATAAAATTATGAAAACAAGTCTAAACATTCGTTTAGTTAATTATTAATCTCATAGATATTTACGTATTCTTATAAAGACTCTTTTTCAGGCCCTAGATGGCTTGAGCTGGGTAGCAAGTGAGCGGACGGTACCAGAAAGGCTACTGGATGTAGAGTTGGTTGCGAGGGAATCGGGCAATACTAGCGCACTACTATACGATCCAATTAACAACACACCTTCTTGCTTTGCTGTTACTTGGTAATGAGAAAAACAAAAATTTATAATCTCTTTTTTTTAAACACACCAATACACACCACTGCAACTCAAAAGTTGACCAAAGTTAAAAAATAAGAAAGGGTGCACCAAAAAGTTTTGATAAATATCATTAATCTATGTGTCACTGGCCACAACTGCGCCAAAAACTTTTGTGCTTGCCATTAAAAAAATAATTCTAAATGGCATTTTCAAATAATATTTTCACCGATTCTAGCCAGTAAATAGTCTTTACAAATAAGTTTTCATTTATGATGTTTTTTTTTAATGTAAGTACTGAGGTTTTTTGCAGATTCCTGACACGTCGACAGAAGCAAGAAGACTTTATAGCTAAGTTTTTTTTTTACCAGGTGGGGTGAAGAATGGACATTGGGAACCTTCGACGCGATGCTATTTGGTTGTCTCTACATCATTCTTGGGGATATACTTTTGGCTGCTTTTATTACTCTAGCTGTATGGCGGGTAATTTATTTAAGTTTAGTTCGAAAATGAAAACTTTTTATTCAAAAATAGGCAAAATTCATTACACTTTTTTGATGTCACTTTTTAATCTAAAACTACTGCCGGTTCTCTACCTGTATAGCCGAGAAGAAGAAGCGGCAAGAAACCTTTAGCACAGGGCCCTACGTTATGTCCGTTACTTATATATTTTTTTTACCTATGTTCTTCTTTACCTATGTGCTTAATTTTGACAAAAACTCAATTTATACTGCTTTCAGATAATGAAATCAACGAGAGCCTGGTTTGGAATCAAGAATCAGATAGAGAAAACGGAAGTAGAAATATAATCTCTACCTTTATTACGACGAATAAAATTACTAACCGACTACTACCTAAGTATTTTATTTCCATAATACTTTCAATCAACTCGTGGTCGTAACAGACGATAACATGTACACGTTTGGAATTCTTGTTCTATTCTACTTTTGTATGGTAAATAGTAAACGTAGTTACAGTAGCAACAGTAGAGATACTTCGGATCGAAGTAGCACTAGTGATAGTAGCGCTGATAGCACCAGTAGCAGCAGTGATGAAAGTGGCTGGGATATATTCTCCAAAGAAGACAGAATATTTCAACATATCAAATCCGTTGAAGTTACAGAAAGAATACCAGTCTACCAAAAAATGACGACCTATCGAAAACCAATTCAAACCAATAATAAATTGGTTACTCCAGTTCACCAAAAGGACAAATTATTTGAAGATCATGATAATTCAGCGTATATGAATTTTATAAAAAGTATGTATACCACACAGAAGCCGTCGGGTCCCGTACCTTCAGGACCTTTTTATGACCTTGTCGTAAACATGTGTAACGTTACCATCCATAGACTATCTTCAGAAAGCACGGAAGAGTATCTAACAGTTCTTAGAAAACGTCTCAAAGGATTCGGCTCCGGCTACCTCATGAAGAAATCCTTCAAAAGGTTTGTGAAAGTACTCACACTAATGAAGGATTTCAGAGGAAGACTCGTTAAAAAGGTCATCAAAGACTTTTTCGACTTCATCACGAAACGTTTACCCTTCAAAGATAAGTTATTCGAAATGGTCAACAGTATATTTACTGTTTACGATGACAATTTCTTCGACCATTACACTTATGAGTTAAAGTTGTACGGAGATGGTCGTTCGAAAATTAAGAAAGTTGATAATCAAACTAAAGAAGTAGTCGATGTTATTTACGATAGATATCACGATCAGGAGGACGACGTACACGATCGCATTCAAATTAGATTCAAGCTATTTTTAATCGAATTATATTCTCTCAAAAGCAAGGGCGTCATATTGACTTCGATTTAAATTCATATATTCATAGTAAATAGGTAGATACCTATTTACAACAATGACTGTATCATATAAATGTAAGCTTGCAAACCGTGAAATTGGTTTCCTTTAGTCACGTTCGACCCCTAGAACTCGTTATCACACAGTTGCTCGATCAAACATGATTGGTTTCAAATATTTTTTAACTTTCGTGCTTTCTGTGAGTGCTAGAGTACCAGCGCCCTCTCCGTTACCAACTTTGGGTACCGTGACGATGCCGAAAACAACCTCGGGCATCTTTGAAAATTTCCTGCGAAATTACTTCAAAACAATCATGGACGATTCATTCATCGAAAGAAGATTGAAGAAGTATTGCCAAAAAATGCGTTATCATTTAGAAAACGTCGAATACAAACAAGCGCGGAGTCTAGCGAAAGAATTTAAGGAGCTAGGGAAACTGGAGAAGTATGAAATCAAGGAAGAATTTGGTGATTTCTTAAACAGATTAGAGACGAAAGGACCGCGGATGACTGCGTTCTTTATAGCTATGGATGATGTGTTTAGGGCACAGCAAGCTCAGCAGTTTAATGATTATATTTTAGAACTACGGGATTACGGAACTGAAGATAAGTACGACATGGAGGAAGAGTCGCGGAAGCTAATTGAGATGATTATAAACACTATAAATACTCGTCCTTTTAGAGAAAAGGATCACTTAAGAAAACTTTATAAGAAAGCTAAGGAAGAATACAAATTAAGTCGTAGAGTTAAGGCATCTAAAGCACGTGGGACAGATAGTTCCAATCCAATTAATTCCACAGAAGTTTTTACTACCACGGCTACGAGCGCGATTGTGTCTGATTTTATGGAAAGAGACTCAATTCAGAATGTAACAAATAAGGTTCTTTACACTGTCCCTAATTCTACAGAAAGTACTATGATTATTAATGTAACGCACGTAGATGTTTCCACTGATGTCGAAGCGGTACGAAATGTTACACTCACATCTGTTCAAGACAGTACTTCTCCTGCAATAACTACAAACGCAACAGTTTCATTGCTTGAAGCGACTCTAAAACGCTCTTATTCTCTTGAATTAATTACATAATGATTGAGTCATTATTAAAACTAGCTAAAATACCTTTTTCCTAATTCTTTTTATAAATGCTGTTTAAACAAGTAGGTACCTCTACCTACCTACTTAATATTTACTGGGTAGTTACTGGGTATTTATTTACTGGGTAGTCTATGAGGCTACCTAGTTATAAGTATCTGAGTTAAACTTTTGTGCAATAAGAATAAATTAATATTGAATCCCGTTGATTTTTAAAGGCGAATGCTACTCAGTTAAGGAATAAAACACATTGATAAAAAACTATTTAAAGTGTTTGTAGTTCTATCGCTGGTTTCCCCTGGGTAGGTTACGTTAGGTAGGTACATCTTTCTGCTATCCCCTCGTGTTACCCAAAGAGGTAAACTCAAGGTAAACTAAATATTAAGTATGTAGCGTAGGTACATACTATATTAAGCCGCCTTCTCACTGCGCGTGGTAGCCCGCGCCGCGCCGCGCCCGCACGCGCCCCGCGCAGTGTGAAGAGCTAGGCGCGGCGCGGGCTATCCGCTAAAAGTCGGTAACTTCAAAGGCGCGGCGCGGCGTGTGTATATCGATAGGATTCTTAAAAATTACGTACCTATGTAGGTAATTATCCTAAAATACAAACAATGATGACCTTGACCGGCTCTTATTGAACGTTGACATCCACCAACGCCTCTTCTTCTTCTTCTTTTTGTTAATTTTATTAAGTATACGATATCCACAAAATAAGACAAAAACGGCTGATGCAACAGCCATGCCTTCTCCAGTGGCATTGCTCCATGGCTGGAGGTGGCAATTCGACTCACAAGACATAGTGCGCTGCTCTCAACAGACTGAATCAAAGTGAAGTTTAGTGGTTTGAAGCTAGAAGGCACGCGCCGCGCCGCGCCAGTTTCCGTTGCGTGGCGCGGTGTGTCGCGTGGCGCGTCCTTGCGCGTGGAGCGGCGCGGCGCGGGCTAACACGCGCAGTGAGAAGGCGGCTTTAAAAATACGACCATTTATCGTCGAACTGCATTGAGAACTTGGAATGAACTATGACCTCTTTGATTATAAAGTTGAGAATTGAAAACAATTGAAGACTTCTGAGATATAATTTGCGTGATTGGGATAGAGGCTTGGATAGAAAAACAAAGATTTAAAAATTATTCACCATAAATATTTGTGAATCTAAAATTATTTGGTGTTGTTTTATTTTGTTTTTCATCTAAGCCCGTTCATGTGAAAATCCTCAAAAACCGTAACTTTACCGAAAGTCAATGAAAACAGATTTACAGCCATAGATAATGGATTTTAAAACTGGCAACACTGCGGCATCAAATTTGAAATGCCGCTTTTTTCACTCATCTAATGCACTGTTCATTTGCCAGAAAGAATAAACTTATTGAATTTTGATATAGCGCTATCTCTTACTTTCTCGACATTGCTAGCTATTTAGGACACAGATAAACATAAGCGAACAAATGAAATACGGCAACGTCACGCACGGATGAAGTGAAGTGGTGGATAGAATCGAAGAACAGTTCATTTCATTCGGCGTTTCAAAAAACTAGTAAATTACGAATTGTATTTGTGATATTTGTTAAAAATGGCAGATAATAAAAGGTGAGTTTATAATGCAGTGTTAAATAGATCTGCGAACTACAATCATCTGTTATTTTCGGAAACAAACGACCTGATAAATCTTAAACGAATTACATCGAAAAATTGGCTTGTCATCATGTCTGAGTTAACCGATTTCAATATAATTATGGTAGTTCTTTGCAAATCCTATGTTACTTTGCATTTTCCTCGATATCTGTTTGAGTTCATCGTAATTTGCGAGATGTTAGCGGTAGACGGGGCGAGTAATGGGGGTGACGCTTATTGGATGTGGGGTAACGTAGGTTGTGTTGCAGCCCCGATGATCTCTCCACCGCGATCCTGCGCCGCAAGGACAGGCCCAACCGTCTCATCGTCGAGGAGGCGGTCAGCGACGACAACTCTGTCGTGGCTTTATCACAGGTCAGTCAACTTTGTCTTTGTCTCCCAAATGGAGGTTGCTCAATCAACAAAAAAAACGCTAAATTACTCGTAAATTACTTACAAATCGAAGAAATACGACGGTTTTCTAACATTTTTCAGTCACAATGAGGTCATAGACATGAATTTACATTTTTTAGTTCTAACAAGAAAATTGAAATTTTGGCTTATCATTCTAACCTCCCATAGAGTAAACACATAACAAATTTCTAGATTTTTTGTCATCAAATCAGCAACAACTTTAACATTCAAATTATAAATGGAATGAATGGATTATTTGCTGAATATGGCATTTTTAGCTTTGGGATTGATCAATTGAAGAATTTAATATAATTCAAGCATATTAAAAACCATGTCTCATGGAAAAAACAATTAAAAAAAAAAAAGTTTTTTAAAAAGTATTGTTAGATTAACTAAATATGTAGGTACATACTGATTTTACATTATTTGAACTTTGATATCATGCCAAAAAATACAGTAGGTATACTTAATTTTTTTTTCTAATAGGTTTTTTAAAAATGATTTATTAGAGTTCAAAATCAAAAATGCATCAAAAATGCACATGACTCTGTATTCTTTGTAGGGGAAATTCCCTTGTTATAACTGTTTGTAAATTATAATGAATTTGAAACAAGTTCTTTACCAAAAATATAGTTTTCCATTGCTAAGCTTAAAAATAATAAAATGTAGTATGTAAAAAATAAATGATATTTAGTCATCATCTATAGGAATAATAAAAAAAAGATGGTTATCTTACATCAGAATAAATTTTATTTCATAATATTTATCAAAGTAGGATATTTAATGAAGATTTATTTATTTATAAGGTTTGCAAACAGATTAACAACTTGATTAAACATTTAAAGATGTAGTTTTATATCCTTTAGTTTTTTACAATAGGCCTCCTCTAATTTTATTCAATCCCTCGTGACCTATGATATGTAACTCTAACAGCTAATTTTACTAGTTCAAAATTACTGAAAAATAATCTCATAAATAGGCCAAAATGGAGCAGCTTCAACTATTCCGCGGTGACACGGTGCTTCTAAAAGGGAAACGTCGTAAGGAGACCGTATGCATTGTTCTCTCTGACGACAACTGCCCAGATGAAAAGATCCGTATGAACCGCGTGGTGCGCAACAACCTGCGCGTCAGGCTGTCTGATGTGGTGTCCATTGCCCCATGCCCGTCTGTCAAGTATGGAAAGCGAGTACACATTTTGCCCATTGATGATTCTGTAGAAGGATTGACTGGGTAAGTTCATTATCTAATTTGATTTAACAATTTTATTGTCAGAACTCTAGTTAACACACTATGGAAATTTTTGTTCACATTTCAGCAAAATAGAGATAGCTATAGTTTTTAGTTAAAGCAAGCTTTAAAATAATACATTTTCAAGAATTTGATAGCATAACTCAAGAATCCCTTAAAATTCGTTAACAAAGTATATTTTATACTATTCAAGGATTACCATGAATGTCTAGCTAGGTATTCATTATGATGGCAAAGTAACTGATAGAAACAAAGTATTTAGTTTTCAATGACAACAAAACATCAATGCAATGTACATAAAAATCCTTATCTCAAATTCTCCCTGCAGTAATCTATTCGAAGTATACCTGAAGCCGTACTTCATGGAGGCATACCGGCCCATCCACCGCGACGACACGTTCATGGTCCGCGGTGGGATGCGCGCCGTCGAGTTCAAAGTCGTGGAGACCGACCCTTCACCATACTGCATCGTGGCTCCCGACACCGTCATACATTGCGAGGGAGAGCCGATTAAGAGAGAGGTAGGGTTTTGGACTAATTATTTTAAGACTAGTTTCAGCCAGTTGTGCTGTGCGCCAAGAGTTCCCATTCTTTCCTGAATGAGTTTAGTCGAGATCGTTTCGCCATCTTCGTTTAGGTCTACCGTGATGTCATTTTTGAACGTCGTCGTCAGTTGTTTTCCTAACTAGATTGGAGAGCAAGTAGGGAGGCCTTTACGCAACAGTGGGACATGACGGACTGACTATTTGTGTAGTTTCATCTACTTTCCTTAATCCTTAAGCCGGAGTTAAATTAGGAAACTAGTTGCATAAAACTAGCTTTATGCATTGCCTGCAACTTGTGTAACTAGTTTCGTAATGTAAATCCGGCTATAAATAGATGCTACGAGATCTTATAAACAACCTTTCCTAAAACTATAGGAAGAAGAGGAAGCCTTAAACGCGGTGGGTTACGACGACATCGGCGGGTGCCGCAAGCAGCTCGCTCAGATCAAGGAGATGGTGGAGCTGCCGCTGCGCCACCCGTCGCTGTTCAAGGCTATCGGAGTGAAGCCGCCGCGTGGTATACTCATGTACGGGCCGCCCGGGACTGGAAAGACACTCATTGCTAGGGCTGTTGCTAATGAGACTGGTGTGTTTACTTTTACTATTACTATTAGTACTATTATTTTACTATTAGAATTTTCTGTTCATGAGATTTTTAACTTAAGGAAACATAGGAAATATTCAAATTCAGCTGCTTTATCTTGGAGGTTATTTGCCTGATTTATGCCAAAAAAGTTATGGCGTGGAGACTTTACACTACAAAACTCAGTACGGGATGACCACCTGCCAGATGGACTGACGATCTTGTGAAAGCGGGGTCTCGTTGGATGTAGGTGCCAATGAACCGCTCGCTCTGCAGAACAATTTATGGGGCCTATGCTCAGCAGTATACACCTTCGAATTCTTTTGATGAATTTCTTCTCTGGTGTATGCAGGTTTCCTCACGATGTTTTCCTTCACCGTTAGTAAGTGGTAATCAAATAAATTGATCCGTACATGAGAAATAAACTCGGAGGTACATGCCCGCGCCAAGATTCGAACCTGCGCCCTCAGAACTCGAGGCAAGCGTTCTACCAACTGGGCTACCACCGCTACATCAGCAGTGAACATTTACAAGCTGAACTTCTAATTAAAAACTCCACCTATTCCAGGTGCTTTCTTCTTCCTAATCAACGGTCCCGAGATCATGTCGAAGTTGGCCGGTGAATCTGAGTCGAACTTGCGCAAAGCGTTCGAGGAGGCCGACAAGAACTCGCCCGCAATCATCTTCATCGACGAGCTGGATGCCATTGCACCCAAACGAGAGAAGACTCACGGAGAGGTCGAACGTCGTATCGTATCGCAGTTGCTTACGCTTATGGATGGTGAGTGGTGTTTTGTTTTTAAAGCCGCATTTACATTACGAAACTAGTTGCAAGGAACTAGCTTTGATGAATGATTCATGCATTGAAAAAAAAAAACATTTCATGTTGATGAATGAAATTAATTTCGTGCAAATAGTTTTATCATGTAAATCCGGCTTATATTTTGTTTTTCCATTTGAATTTTTTTTTACTTTGTGTGTTAATTTTTGGTTTTCAAATCTCTGAATTATCAATCTCTTTCTAATGAAAGGCATTTCGAAGCCAAGTATCTGTATTCTTATTAACAATTGACGTCTACCATCTACCATCCATCCAAACAGGCATGAAGAAATCGTCCCACGTGATCGTAATGGCGGCGACCAACCGTCCGAACTCGATCGACGCGGCGCTGCGTCGGTTCGGGCGCTTCGACCGCGAGATCGACATTGGCATACCCGACGCCACCGGCCGGCTCGAGATCCTGCGCATACACACCAAGAACATGAAGCTTGGAGACGATGTTGATCTTGAACAGGTATGTTTGAAGCCATAAAATCTTCTCCCACTTTTTTCCCAGCTTATATCTTTTCTTAATTAACATAGCTAAAAAAGATCTTTAACAACTTAGCTGGATATCAGATATAACATAGAGTAGACCATATTCTGTTGAAGTGTATTTGGATCGTAGCAAGTGGAGGGAATTAGTCTGCCTACCCTGATAAGAAAGAGGCGTAACGGTTATGTATGTATGTAGAACATATAATAATAATAAAAAAATGTTTATTACCAATACTTTTTTACATAGGAAGGTAAAAGCGGCCCCTGCACTAAACATGATTGTATCGCAGGGACCAGATACACATTAGCTATAGTAGTTCGCATGGTTCAAGTCAAAATTATTCTGAATGTATATTGTATTAGTAATCATATAATTTTCCCCTTTAGATCGCAGCTGAGTCCCACGGTCACGTCGGCGCAGACTTGGCCTCGCTATGCTCGGAGGCGGCTCTGCAGCAGATCAGAGAGAAGATGGACCTCATCGACCTCGAGGACGATCAGATCGACGCGGAGGTGCTCAACTCCCTCGCTGTCTCTATGGATAACTTCCGGGTGAGTTTTATTTATAATAGCGTTTATTTAGTCGTGATAAAGTTTAGTATCGCTATGTTTCACGCCTGATCAGGCGTAATTTTCATGTTAACCAATCAGCTAGGGATCTAAAATGGCGCCGCCGCCATTTTGTTATTGCTTGAATGTGATCAACCAATCAGATGTGTATATTTAGGCGCCATTTTGATTTTAACTGAGCAGATCAATGTCAAGCCAATCAGCTGTGATTCCGAATGGGCGCCATTTTGATTTACGATTCTAATTGATAAAAAAATTTATGTGCATTATTGTACTCGACTCTTTCCGTCTTTGAGCAGTCATAACAAGTGCTCAAAAACCTATCCTAACTTAGCATATTTGCTCATTTATGTAACATACTGCATGTTTTACTAAACATTTGTTGCTCGTCCCCTAGTACGCGATGACAAAGTCATCTCCGTCGGCGCTGCGCGAGACGGTGGTGGAGGTGCCGACGGTGACGTGGACGGACATCGGCGGGCTGCAGAGCGTCAAGCGCGAGCTGCAGGAGCTCGTGCAGTACCCCGTCGAGCACCCCGACAAGTTCCTCAAGTTCGGCATGCAGCCCTCGCGCGGAGTGCTGTTCTACGGCCCGCCTGGTTGCGGTAAGTGATTAGCTACAGAGGATGTTTTGGCCCATAGACATCATCGTGGCTGACTTAGGCGAAGATGGCAATTAGGTCGACTCATGCAGTGAAGAATGAGAGGTCCTGGCACACAGCAGAACTGGATGGAGAGCAAGGTAGCTTTTGCCTAGCAGAGGGACGTGCCAGGCTGACGACTGTATCTGTGTCTGCAGGGGCAGCGTTTGATTGAGACCGCTTAAAGTGACAGCTAAAACTGCATCCTGCATCACAAAAGCTAGTACTAATATATCACTGCAGTTGTTTCAATTATGGGTTGCAACATAGTAAGATAGTTCAAAGAAGTGTGCCACCGGCGGCTGCCGCTGTGCGAGTGGTTACTTGTTTTTAATTATCTTGATTGTTTGTCCCTGTATTTAATTAACATGTTTCTTTGACAACAGGTAAAACTCTCCTGGCTAAGGCTATCGCTAACGAGTGCCAGGCTAACTTCATCTCTGTAAAGGGTCCCGAGCTGCTGACTATGTGGTTCGGTGAATCTGAAGCCAACGTGCGAGATATCTTCGATAAGGTATGGATTTGATGACTTTTATAGGCAAAAGAAAAAAGGTATATTTTGGATGGTTATACCAGGCCTCCGTCACTCTATGTACTTGCGCGCTATAAATACCTACCGCTCAGCGGGCCGCTTGCGGACCAAGCGAAGCGCGGTTGTCAAAACGAAGCGCTCGCACGTTGTTCAAATTTTGATAGTTCCATTCGTTTTTTTAATGAAAAACATAATAATAACCGAGAATTAAGAAAGGTAAAAAAAAACATTAAAAATTAAAAATAAAAACATGTTAAAAATAAACATATTAAAAACGATACAATTTTAAACTGCCCCTATAAGTCGGAACATATTCATAGTTCTCAATAACATAGTCACAAAACGTTTTGTTAATTTAATTTTATCGAAGAGGCAGCCCCGCGATTTTTACGGATTCGCGCGGTGCTAAGGAATCACAACTATACGCTTGAGTATTTAGGCACATTTTAGCATGCAGTGGTATCTGACGTGACAGTTGGGCTATTGGGCACTGTTAAAGCAGTAGGTATTGGATATTTTCTTCTGAGTGAAGTATCTGTTACGTAGTAACTATTAGGTAATCTGTGGTTATACGTTGTTGGAATGATAGCACTCTGGTGGCATGTTGCTTCACGAAGGTGTGCCGAAATGTCCGTCAGAGAAGATTATGCTTCAAGGCTTCTAGGGGCCACACCTTAAGTAGTCACACTTACTTCTCAATGTAGTTCCCATTATAAGTAACAATCTCGAACTTCAGATCGGTTACGCACTACCGATCGTTTCGATCACCGATCTGATATTTATATTTATAGATCCGAAAACTATTTGATAATTTTATCGGATCGGATGTAGGTGCATAAGAACGGTCAAGCGATACGAATGCCTCGATAACTCGGTGCGTCTTCAATGCAAGTAAATCATCCGCTTTGTATGTGATAGGCGCGGTCAGCGTCCCCGTGCGTGTTGTTCTTCGACGAGCTGGACTCCATCGCCAAGTCTCGCGGCGGCTCCGTGTCCGACGCCGGCGGAGCGGCCGACCGCGTCATCAACCAGATCCTCACCGAGATGGACGGCATGGGCGCCAAGAAGAACGTCTTCATCATCGGTAAGTGGTCCTAACTTCATCTCTTTTATTGTAGATATAGAGGATAATATTGTGGTAGCTTGGACTTGATATAAAAGAAAAAATCCCTACTGCTCAAAAGTTTGATTGTATCTGTAATATGACATTGAAAGGCAGTGTGATATTACATTTTCTTTTTTGGTTTCTCTATTTTCATAAAATCTATTTTGAAAGGATTTGAAAGCTGTTGACTTAAATCGGGTCAAGTGATACCTAAGCCGTCTTTTCTTTTGAAAAATAGTACTGGTCTGATTACTATTCTTTATTAAAACTACCTAGGTGCAACAAATCGTCCGGATATCATCGACCCGGCCATCCTGCGACCGGGCCGTCTGGATCAGCTGATCTACATCCCGCTGCCGGACGAGAAGTCCCGCGAGGCTATCCTGCGCGCCAACCTGCGCAAGTCGCCCATCGCCAAGGACGTCGACCTGTCTTATATTGCTAAGGTCAGTACTTACCATACCCAAGCATACTGTTTTAAATACCTTTCTCTTATGCTTCCTAATTCTAGATGCTGGTCCCTATCATGAGCGATCACGAGTATACCTTTAGGCATTCCTAAAAACTTTTAATGAAGATAAATAAAGTAATGACCTAGTAATGAACTGTCAGGACAGGAAGGCATTACATTATCACAATACGTTTTAAGATCTATCTACACACATCTGGGCCGTGTTCGGCAAAAAATATCATTTCATACATATTTCTATTTGACTAAATTTCTTCCGTGCAGGTGACACAAGGCTTCAGTGGTGCCGACCTGACGGAGATCTGTCAGCGCGCGTGCAAGCTCGCCATCCGTCAAGCGATCGAGTCGGAGATACAGCGCGAGCGCACTCGGCAGCAGCAGCCACCCGCCGCCGTTATGGACGTGAGTTTACATTCTTTATCAGCCCTTTCAACTTCCCCACTACAGGGGCACGAGCCTACTCTAATACGAGTGATTACAATTATGTAGTCATTTATATCATAGAAAGCAACGATATCTGATTATGTTATAGCCACTAGAGCTTATTCACAGCAGGCGATTTCGCACAATGTCCGATAGTGCCTGTAGAACCATTTATAGAGTAGTTTCATCCATTCGGATTCGGATTGGACGTAATGCGAAACATTATTTTAAGTAAAGTTCTTGCATTTTAGGAATATTTAGTCAGTCGTTTATGAGCATGTTATTATAAGAACGTATGTTCAGCATTATGTTTGTTTGCGTGTGTCCTAGATGGACGAGGAGGACCCGGTGCCGGAGATCAGCCGCGCGCACTTCGAGGAGGCGATGAAGTTCGCGCGCCGCTCCGTCTCCGACAACGACATCCGCAAGTACGAGATGTTCGCGCAGACGCTGCAGCAGAGCCGCGGCTTCGGTACTAACTTCAGGTCGGTAGCTGTTCAATACTCACTAGCACCTTTGCTGGTTTACAAAGAGTCTAAGGGCCGTTTTCCTGTTATGCGTGTTTTGATCCGCATGCGAATCAGATCCGCGTGCGGACGAAAACACGCATGGCAGGAAAAGCCGCCTAACATGTTACTTTTTAAAACATATCGATGTATTTAAGAATGTCGCGACGTATTACGTATACAATGTACGTGTGCTGTCCGTAGATTCCCGACGTCGGGCGGCGGCGCGGGCGGCACGGGCACGTCGGGCGGCGACCAGCCCACGTTCCAGGAGGAGGGCGGCGACGACGACCTCTACAGCTAAACACACCCCCACCCCCTGCCGGCTCCGGGCGCCGGGCGCCGGACAGTCTAGGACTGAGCATATACTTAAGATTTATCCGCTATGGGCTAAGGACGGGTGCGTACGTTTGGGACGACCCCCGGCAGCGCCGGTTACAAATTATAACATATATTTCGCTGTATGTATTTATCGGACCGCCCGTACGTTTCACTGGTAAATTCGTCGATCTATTGTAATGTAAATGTATTTATTTTGTAATTTCAATCATTCTGCATTCGTTTCTGTTCCGATTTGCTTACGTTTAGTTGTAATAAAGTTTGAATGTATCGCCCGTAAGGGTGGATAAGATCATACGATAGACTAATGTTAATTGTATTGTATTGCCGGATCCTGTGCGTAGCGACGTCGGGGCGGCTGCGTCCGCGCCGACCTTACAATCGCAGTGATTTTTAATAAAAGATTTTTATAGACTATCACCGTGTTTCGTTTACTCGACCTAGAAGCGAATCGTTAGTTGTGTTTTATGAGAATATCCTGTATTTTGGGTATGTAAGTGTAAAGCATCTCCAGCGATTTCCGCCTTTCGGTGAGAAAGGAACTCGATCTTTGATTTAAAAAGGAGGCATCTGTACTATCCGCTAATTCAAATATCTGCGTTACTTTCTTAACGTCGTTCCGAATTTTAGCAATTGCATCATCAGAAAAGCACTCGCAGAGATCTTCATAGCATTGATCAGAGTATTGAGTCGAAGCGTCTTTTTTAGTGAGATCCGCGGGAGTCTCCGGTTTTACTTCTTCGGGCCGTCTTCGCAAATTCACTAAAGCTTTCAACTCTTCTACTGAACACGTTTCGTAGTGAGGAATGTCCACAGGTTCATACGGCGACCTCTTTATCATATACGTTGGCATAGTTTCTATGGTCTTTTTGTGAACAAAGGGACACGTTTTACATAACATCGAATAATGAATGCATTCCTCTAATTTGGGCCCTCGATGCATTGGGAATTCTTCTTTACTGGTTAACTTCTTGTTAATTTTAGGTGAAATGCTTTTTGGTTTTGTACCGATGGCCACTTTATTTGTAGGCATAGCAGGCTTAGGCTTTTCAGGAGTAGTACAAAAACAATGCCTTATGTTACATACTTGACAAGCTATTGAACTTTGAAATGCTTCAGGAATGTCTTCTTTCAGAATTTGCATCAGCGAACTTTCCAGTGCTAATTCTTGTAACTGCATTCGCTCCGTATTTTTAAAGGGAACATCTAAATCGTAATTGTGGTCATCATCTACATCCAAATCGTTACCGCGATTACCTGCCAAGTATTCAGATACTTTTTCTGAGAACATTTCGAAGTTGTCGCAAGTAGAAAAGATGCAATTTTCATTGATCACAATTACGGGTAATATTGACGCATTCGAAGATTTTAACTCTGACTCTGGACTCTGGAAATCGCGTTGGATTTCTGGTTTAGAACCCTTGTCACAGAACAGGTAAAACGGACGAGGTTGTGGTTCTGGCGGCTTGCATTCAATAATGCTTTCACGGTGGGGTTGATCCAAAACTTCGGCAAATTGTATTAGAACTAATTTCTCTAGGTTCAAAAAGAAATCCGCATATTGTGGAACTGTTCTCAGACAGTATTCCACAAATACCTGAAATTTCTTCATGACGTAACAGATTTTCTTTTTCCATACACGTTCATATTGTTCACATTTCTGCTTAAAATCGGCTGCTTTGTTGATTTCTTCATCTTTTTTGTGGATTTCTTGTTCCAAACCTTTAACTTTTTTTGAGTGCAAAAGATTTGCATGTTCCAATTCTTTTTGACATTCTTCTCGTTCTTTGAGAGCTACAAAAAGTTGGCAAGCTAAATTCTGTGATTGCAGTAGTTGTCGAAGCTTTTCAATAGTGAGGTGCTTTTCAGAGTTTATGTCGTGTACCCGGATCTCTGCATCAGTATGCAATTGCTCAACATTTTGTACAAACTGTGCCTTTATTTTTTCCTTTTCTTTCTCGTACTTTGCTTCATATTCCTCATATAACAAAGTGCTTTGTTGTGTTAATAGTTTTGCGTAATGTTCGCTCATTCCTTGCTGTGTTTCAACACGAAAACGTTGTATTTCTGCCATCGAAGCATCAGTTACCATGTTTTCTATTTCAGCAAAAGAAAGTCTACATAACATTTCGAAAGTTTTTGTATGATCTTGGAGTCTACGCGTATTTTCCTGTATCTCTTGAGCAGTATAAACATTATAGTGTTGTCTTGTTTTCTCCTTAACTTTTTGACGCCATTCTAAATCGTGCTCCAAGATGACTTGCTTATTCATTGCTGAAATGGCCTTATCATCTCTTAGTTTAATTTTTTTTCCTTCTTCTAAGAGTGTGAGATAGCCAGGAATATGATCCGTATGTATGGGTTTCAACACATGTCGACCTTTTAAGATTTCTTCGGGAGGCATGGACCAGTTGGTTCCTCCACCTTTCAATGGAGGTTGCAACCCTACGATCACCTTTTCCTTTGGAGATGACATCTGGAAATACACGTTAGCCAATGCGGGGCCCATTTTATTCTTGATCATACTTTGTGTTGGTGTTTGATCTCTGTCGAGGTAACATTTTCGGTGATAATAATTGTCACTTAATTTGAACATTCTTCAAAAAGTGTAAAAGTAAAATTCTTATAAAAATACATATAAAGTGTTTGGTATATTATAAAATTTGTTAAAGATAATAAAATATGGTAAATAACATGTCGACTTGACACTATATTTTTTATTTGCAAGCTTGTAGTCGCAGTCTGATTGGTCCACATACGTATAATACTTTCGGATTGGTCGTGCCAATGGATTGGTCTTGATTCGTCTTGCAAAGAGTTCTTATAGAATGCAATTCTACTAGACAGTTTGTGATGCTTTAAGTGAAGTCTATGAGGGTAATCTGAGGGTCAAAGGTGGAAGAAAGCATTCCAAGACCTACAGAAAGTTCAATGATTGTTAGTTGGTAGGTACCTACCACATAGGAAAATAAGTAATAAAACCCCGAATCGGTAAACGTATATTAAATATAATAATATTATAATATCAATTTATAAATTTTAATGTGTATTTAAAAATAAAATACGTTTATATAGGTCTGTAGGGAAGGTATCCCACTGAAGTTATTTCTCAATGTTACAATCATTTCTCTTGAATATTTGTTGCAATTCAGGTACTTCTTCAATTAAATTTCTTAGAGAGACAGCTCTTTGAGAGGCAAATGAATGCGTTGATTTAGTTAAATATGAAGGAGTTCTTGAACCATCTAGAATCATGCAACGATTATCTGCTGGACCGAACATTTTAGATCCTTTCACCAAAGAATCGCATAGCGTTTTAAGTGCGTCATCAGAGAAGCAGTCGCACAATGAGTCGTATTCTTGATCAGTGTATTGTGTGCCGACATCCTTTGTGGTCGATGTCGTGACTGGGGGAGGTGCAGAAGGCGGCCGTACGCCTTTTGCCCTTCTTACCAACTCCCTCAAAACATGCGGGGAACAAGTTTCATAATTAGGCAGTTCTGGAGGCTCAAATGGGGAAGCCTGTCCCATGTAAGGAGGCATGTGAGTTGCTAAATGCTTTTTGACCATCTTACTGCATTTACATGTCTTCGGCATTAAGTAATCATAAAAACTTTCCCATTTAGGTTCGCGTAATAATTTCAACTCTGCACTTCTTGTCAATGGGCGTTCTACAGAAATACGAACAGTCTGTTTTTTTTCTGGTTTTGGTAATTGGACGGGTGTACTGGAAGCCCGAAGTGGACTGCAAAAACAATACGGTAATCCGCAAGCAACGCATTTTATTGGAAGGTCTTTTCTATTTGTCATTTCGTGATTAACTATCTGCATTAATGAACTTTCTAACTGAATACCATCTAAGTTATTTGATGGTTCACATTTCACTTTAGTACTATGTTCGTAATTGTGATCGTCGTCAAAATCAGAATCATCTCCCCCGAGGCCCGCTATGTTATTCACTACTTTATCAGTAAATAACTGTAAATTATCACACGCTGAGTAAATATATCTCTTGTTGACGACAACTACGGGCATTTGGGATGCACTTGATGTGCAATGCTTCGGGCACAGATTCTGCTCAATATCAGGCGGCTTGTAACCTTGTTCACTACATAAATAATACGGATGAGGCCTCGGTTTTGGGGTACCTAAACTTGATTCGGTTGTATCAATAATACTTTCAGTAAATTGATTGTCTGTGGCTTCATTTAACTGTAGTAACATGAGTTTTTCCATATCGATGAAAAAATCCGCATGTTGCGGTAGTTTTCTTAGACAATATTCTACAAAAATTTGAAATTTTTTGATGACATGACAAACTTTCTGTCTCCAAACCCGTTGAAACTCTTGACGTTGCTGGCGTAGTTTTATTTGTTCATGAATTTCGTAGTCTTTTAAATCTATATCTTCTTTTAATACCTTTACTTTTTTAGCATGGTATTGTTTAGCCGCTTCTATTTCTTTCTCACATTCCTCTCTCTCTTTCAAGCCCACGTAAATTTGACACGCTAAGTTTTGACACTGGAGCATTTGCCGCAATTTTTCAATAACAATATGTTTTTCTACTTTTATATCATGATATAAATAAATTACACCAGTCCGCAATTCCTGTATTTGCTTAATAAATTCTTGTTTAAAAGACTCTTTAGTTTTTCTCAGGCGTTCATCATATTGTTCATATAATTGTGTCGATTGATATTTTAATAGTTCTGCATAGTGCTCCTTCATACCCTCAAAAGTTTCAGCCCGGATTCTCTTAATCTCTGCGGCGGCTGCTTCAAATATCATGTTTTCTAACGTATTTATCGAATCCCTGTACAGCACTTCAAATTCATTTAATGCCTTGCTTATCGTTTTAGAATTTCCAGCCATTTCCTTTTGAGCGTCTATTGCGTATTGCTCTCTAATAGTTTCTTTGACTATACTTTTCCAGTTGGTATCGTTTGCAATAAGCGCTTGTCGTTTTTCTTGGATCATATCTTTAAAATGTTGATCTCGCAATTTCTCTCCAATATCATTGAGGCCGTAAAAGCCTAATTTGTGTAAGTGTTCACGTTTCACGGGTTTCAGTACTGCTCTTCCGTCAAGAATGTCTTCTGGAGGCATATACCACTCGGTCCCTCCACTTTTCATTGGAGGCTCCAGACCAGCCAACACTTTCAGTTTCCGGTTCATTGATTTAAAATACACTTTAGAGAGTGCATTCATTTTGTCCCTCATTACGCTCTGCGTGGGAACTTGTTCACGCTCCAAATAGCATTTCCGATGGTAATAATTGTCACTTAAACGATACATGATCGGTTTGATGCTCTATCAAAATCTTAAAAGTGTAAACCACTAAGAAATAAGTAAATTAATCTAAAAACTTGCTAAAAACCATAAAAATCGTTAAAGTTGACGAGAAATGAGACAACCAACCAATGTCGACCGACATTTTATTTGTCAATATTGATGTCATCATGATGATGACTGAGTGACTGAGCCTCTGTGGTATAAGCGATGGATGACACCTCAGGATAAAACTATTTGGATTGATGATTTGATGATCGTAGAACATTATACAGTTCGCCGGCAGATATCAAGCCTGTTACGACGTGTGCGTTGACCCAAAGCAGACCTTGGACGGCGTGCCGCCTGTTAGGACCCTCTGGTCCTAACAGGCGGTGTCTACTGCAGTCTCCCTTTAAAGTATGCAGAGAAAACCGGCAGAGGTATTTATAAGTAAGTATAATTATTAAAAATAAGTAGGTACATATCATATCTAACATAAAATATTTAACTAAAATTATTTTACTTGCAGTCACTTTTATTAAATAATTCTTCTAATTCAGGATTTGTTCCAATCAAGTGTCTGAGAGAAAGAGCTCTCTGAGTAACAAATGTACTTGCAGTTTTAGTTAGGAAAGAATGTCTCTCGGAGGCAAGGAGCGAGCCTCGGGTGACGTTCGTTTTAGAACTAAACACCTGTGAACCCCTCATCAACACGTCGAAGATCTTCGTCAACGCATCATCAGATACGCAGTCACACAGCAAATCAAACTCGTGATCTGAATACTGCGTGCCGATATCTCTAGTACGTGACACTACAACTTCAGGCGGCGGCGGTGTATGAATACCTCTTGCCTTTTTCACCAATTTCTTTATAGTATCCATCTTACAAGGTTCGTATTGCGGCAGGTGCGGGGGCTCAAACGGTGACATTAGTCTCATATACAAAGGCAAATGTTCCTCTAAATGTTTCTTAGCTATTTTCGCACACTTACATTTTCTAGGTGCTACATATTCCATGTAGCTCTCAAATTGAGGTTCGCGATACACTTTCAATGCCGCTTTTCTCATTTGTAGTTTGTCTTCAGGCCCGATTGTTTTGGACCCAATACTTGGTTTTCCAGAGGAGCCACTTTTATCTGATCTGGCACCCGACTTAGCTCCAGAAACTTTGGATTTGGCGCTGCTACTCAGCGAACTCATTAATTTGAGCTCGGATGCATGAAGAGGACTACAAAAACAATAGGGTATTTGGCAACAAGGGCATTCAACAGGAAGTTTCTTTACATTAGGCAATTCTTCTTGAAGGATTTGCATTATAGAACTTTCCAGTTTAAGTTCTTGTAATTCCAATGAAGTCGTGTGTTTCATTGGAACACTGGTTTCATAATTGTGGTCATCTTCAAATTGTAAATCATCACCTTTAATTCCGGCCAAAAACTGAACTAATTTTTCATTAAATAAATCGAATTTATCGCAAGCGGTATAAATGAATCTTTTATTGATGACAGTAACCGGGATATGGGAAGCGCTTGAAGTACAGTGCTTAGGACACAAATCATTTTCTAATCGAGGTTTAAAATCTTTATCGCGAAATATGTAGAAGGGATGTGGATTTGGTATGGGAGTATTAAATTCTGTTTCTGATTCAATAATGCTTTCAGCGGTAGGATTTTCCACTGCTTCGTTCAACTGCAGCATCATGAGCCTTTCCATATTGATAAAGAATTCTGCATGTTGAGGCAGGGTCTTAAGACAATATGTTACAAACAATTGGAATTGTTTGACGACGTGGCAAATTTTCTTTTTCCATAGACGAATGAACTTCTGACGTTTAATTTCTTGTTCGACATTCAGTTTTATTTCGTATTCTTGATTAGCCAACTGTTCTTTAAAGAGCCTTATTTTCTTCTCGTGTTCTTTTTTAGTTAACTCAATTTCTTTCATATTTTCTTGTCGTTCTTTCATTGCAACATACATTTGACAAGCCAAGTTCTGACACTCCAGCGCATGTCGTAACTTTTCAATAATTATGTGTTTTTCTACATTTAAATCGTGTATTAAGTTTCCGATTTCCTCATGAAGGGAATTAACCTTTTCTTTGAAGCGTGTCTTCATTCTTTGTTTCTTTTCGTTCAACTTTGCAGTATATTCATTATACAATTTGGTTGCCTGGTATTTTAAAAGTTTTGCATAATGCTCCTTCATACCATTAAACACTTCTTCTCGAATTCTTGTTATTTCCGACATAGCCGCAGTAAATATCATATTTTCCATTTCATTAATGGAAGTTCTATACAACGTTTCAAACTCGTTAAGGGCTTTACGTATCGTTTTAGTATTTGCAATAATCTCTTGTTTCTTATCAATTTCATATTGCCTTCTGTTCGTTTCTAAAACTATTTCCTTCCATCTCTTGTCACTTTCGCGTAACGCGTCACGCATTTCTTGCAGCATCGCTCTGTAATTTCTCTGTCGGATTTGCTCTCCGATTTCGAGGAGGCCATCGTAGCTCATTCTGGTAAGATATTCTATTTTTACTGGTTTCAATACTGCCCTGCCGGCAAGCACTTCTTCGGGCGGACAGTACCACTCGGCGCCCCCTCCCTTCAAAGGGGGCGCGAGGCCAGCGAGTACTTGTATCTTCGGAGGCATGGATTTAAAGTATACATTAGCCAGGGGTAGCTGCATTCTATCCTTCATTACAGTCTGCGTGGGAACTTGTTCATTTTTAAAATAACATATCCGATGGTAATAATTATCACTGAGCCGGTCCATTGTGAGTGAATTTTAAAACACTATATCAAAATTTCTTCGTAATATAGAAGCTAACAAATAAATTAATTCGAAGATTATCCGTTACCGTAAAGCACGTAAAACGTAAACAAAGGGTATTTTTTTCATTTTGACAAGACAACAACAAGACAAGCATAAGACAAGAGTAAAAAATGTCGTGAAAATGTCACAATTATGAAAAAGTATATATGCAGATGCAGAATGTACGTAGGTACATGTTCAAGAAACGAAACTGAACAATCGCGTTGCTCCCGCTGCTGCTGCAATTCCACCACACTAGGTACAGCTTTACTGGCATAAATTACTTTAGATATTTTATATCCAAAGGAGACCTAAGTATTTTACAAGAACAAACAATAAAATTCCGTGATTAAAAATATTTTTATTCTTACAAAATTATAAATAGATACCAGAGGGTGTTACAAAATAAGTCAGTCTACGTGTGGTCTACGTTACCTCGCCTACCGCCATTTGTTGCAGTAGATTCATGACGTGGCAGAACCGTTCCTTGATCTCAGTCACCGACCTGTGCGGTAGCAACTCACTGATTCGACCGAATACTTGTTCAGAGCTAGCTTCTCCTTTCAACACTTGCAACATCGTCTTGTCTTCATCTCTCGTCCAATTTCCTTTGATCTCTGGTTTCTTATGTTCTATCGTAGCCTCAACCTTCGTTTGTTTAACCTTACAACCGGCAATCGTTTTTTCACTTCTCTCTTTCTTTTTCTGTGTTTCCGTCTTGCTGTCCTCTTTCTTTTCTTTACAAGTTTTCGCTTTGCTCGTTTGTTTTTTGACCGTTTTGGGGCTGCTGGTGATTTCTTTGCTGGTGTTATCGTTGACGTCTTTCGGGGTTTTCGTTGGTGATTTTATTTGTTTTTTGGGTTTTTTTGTTGGTATTTTGGGGGTTGTTTTGCTCTGTCGTTTTGGTGAGGCGACCTCGTCGTCGGACTGTGGGGGAGAGAGATGGCAGTGGTTGGGAGCGAGCCTCCGAGCGTGCACTCGATACGGTTCCTTGCTGTAAGGGTACGTGACGCGAGCTGAGCGCAGCATGCGGCCGTGTTGGAGGAAGACGCGTCCGTGGAGGTACTAGAAAACATATTGTTCCTCATTAGGTTTTCTAATATCATGTTACTATGTGTTTTGAATCAAAAATTTACTCTTAGCTTATGGAAAAACGTACAAAGGATTATTGACATTATTACCACATAAATGACAAGTTAGAACATCTTTGAGTATAATTTTTGTGCATTTCCTTTAAGAAACTGAAGGAAAGTTTTAATTGAGTAAATTAGACTATTTCCCTGTTAAGTACCCTAAGGTTGCCAGGAAGATATCGCTAACCTAACCTAACAATAAGGCCGCCTGTTGCTTCTTATATTCTTGTTTGTGTCTGTACCTTATATCTTTGTGTGCAATAAAGAATATTTGTATTGTATTCTACAAAATTCCACAGTTTGACAGTTGCAAAGATTTATATAAGTAGCAAATATTATTTTTAGAATTCGCTTAGCTTGAGAAAAAAAAAACAACTGCAGGCAGAGCAACATAATGAACATAATCAACACAAGTTGTTAACAAAAAGAGCATATTACGAGTATAAAAGATATAAACTCACCATAGTGTCCAAAACTTGTTTATCTTCCAACTTATGTTTGTTATCGGTCGTATCTTCAAACTCCCATACATCATGGCCTTTATCTTCTGTCAGGAAGTTTTCACTCAGGATATCCACACCCGATTCGTATAAGCTGTTCGAATAATAAATATCATAATGTTAATCAACATGTTCAATTATTTTGAAAGATTTAGTTTAGTTACATTTTCATGAGCAATTTTAAGATGTATTTTTAATTGAAGCTTTCATTCAAGCTAGAGTTTAATAGGGATTTTTATGGGCTATATATTAGACTACAAACTAAGTAACAACAGGCACAACTTAATAAATGAGTACAAGATACTAGTAATAGTATACAGGTACACTTTTTAGTTATGTTCAAAGTAACATTGACCAGTTAACACAGACTGTTCAAAATGGCGTCTATAGTCCTAAGCCATTTGTACTTTTCTAGTCCTCTTCTATAAGATATAAAAGTAATTCTACGATCACAAATGATTCAATCTGCTTATCTCTTCTCTAGACTGATGAATGTGGATGAAGCGAAAGAATCCTAGCAAGAGGAGCGAAGGGGTGGCTGCCTACCCCGTTGGGAGACGTGACGGATATGTACGTATGTATGAAAAAATGTAAGTCTATTTAATGAATTTATTGAATTTACCTGTCCGGCGGTCGTTCGTCAGGAAACAGCGCTTTAAACATCTGAGTGAGTCGCGCATTGGACCGTAAATGAGGCAGCACTCTCGTCTTCATGTCCTCGCTGTTACCACTATTGATGCCTGTCGTCAACGCGCGTAATATCTTCCTCAGTACTGTCGGCTTCCGCGTAAATGTTGTCTGGAACAAAATCATGAGTCTAGCAATCTACTGGCTACTACAGGGGTTCGGAGTCTACTGTCCACTTTGAGAATAAATTATTTTTTAGTTATTCTGGGTCTCTTAACTGCCCCCTTTAGGCCTACAGGGACCGCTAGGGCGTTATCGCACAGTGAAATATGGAAACCACTGGTTTACAGTAATTACTACTTTAGTTTGTCTACTGTCAGCGGACAAATTAAATTAAACCATATCAAAACCGCCAAAGTGGCCGAATCGCAAATGCGTAAGAACCTAAGTTGCCTCACCACCAATCTATTCATAGGATCTGTTCTTCATGACTCTACTTATTTATTATTGTCTTCTTATTGATTATAATATGTCTCGATATTACTCTATGTAGATAGTAGTGGACAAAATGGATATGTAGGTATATTTTGTTTAGCATTCTTAATCTCTTTGGGTTTGCTTATTAGCATCAAATATAGCTATTATTGCTTACATTTAGTAATTTAAATCATATATTCAAAAGTATTGTGTAGGTAAAGCCTTTGGCTAGCATTAACATATAACTTAAATTAAAAAATATTGTTTTGTTGGTATTTCACATAATAGACCAATATAATACATACAAAGAAGCTTTGATTTAAAGATGGAGGCTCTGCTCATATGTGTGTCATAAAATATTTTATAACCAAACCAACAACCACATGTACGCATATATGTCACCTACTCAATTAATTAGTCATCTGCAAACATAGCCTTGATACTGACATTAAATGAAAATAGAAAATTCTGGAACTCGCTAGACTAGTCATAATAAATTTATGTAATAAACACATGCATAAAAAAAAAAATGATACAGACGTGTGAAGTAATTACATACCTGGAGAAGTTCAATAAAACTGGTCATTTGTGCCAGCATGAAACGGTCCATAAATCTCCCAACTTCAGCAGCCTGGCCCGGCTTCAAAAACAATAGAAACTCCTCAACAATATCCTTATGCTCTTCACCAAATAGTTTCTCTATTTTCTTATATAAATCTACCGGAGTCTCCTTAGAAGGATCAAAAGATTTCAAAATGCCTTGAAATTGTACAAATTTGTTTGTAGGCACTGTTGGGTGTGAGGAAAACCTTGATTGTACTTTTGTGTAGTAGGATCTAACTAAAGCTGAAACAAAATAGAGATGAAGTTATGTATTCGAGCACCTGTTTTAAATAGTTTTTAAAAAGATGAATGACCTTTGCAAATAACTAATAAAGTCTAGGATCTCAAGAATGTTAAAGGTAAATAATGTTGCAAATTACTGTAAAACAAATATTTATTAAGTTACAGATTTGTAAAGAGAGAACAGCTTCAAAATGTAAAAAAAATCAGTCTAATTCTGTCATATTAATATCTGCATTTGAAGATAAACAAACTTGACCTAATTTAATCATGTCTGACCTACATTCTTAGAATGTATTAATCTGGTAAACTTTGCCGGTCTACAATGTTATTAGCCATAAATATCATGTATAAAATAAAAACATATTTAAAAGAAAGATTACAGGCCAAAGTCTTGTTACCAAACAATTCAAATAACTGAGGTATCAAGTGACCCATACCTGTTTCCAAAGCATTATCACTTTTGGGTTTTACTTCTTCTTGGTCCTTTTTCTTTTCACCTGTTTTCTCTCTCCCCTCTTCAGGAACTAGTTTGGAAGGTTCTTCAATAGTTTTAGCAGGGGGTGGCTGCAAAATATTGAAAAATTTGAACAAACATACATCTCGTGATTTATTCATATGAAGACATGCGCCATTTTTCCTATTGTAATTTCGTAGTCGTAATTATTTTAACTTTTAGAGCTTTAGTGATCCGAAACTAAAACATACACGTGGAGATAGAATAGCAATATTGTCGACACAGTCAATTAACTTTCTTTTCAAGGTAATTGATAAAGAATAGTTACATAAAGTCCGTGTACGGATTCCTTTGACTCACCTCTACTATCAGGGGTTTTGCAAGTGTATTTTGGTTGAAGAAGCTTGTGCTGGGCTCTATCTTGTTACCAAAAGCATCCTGACTGTCCCTAGTAAACAAAATTGGCATAGAAGGCAGCATCTGGAAGATTTATGTGATCTCCGCGCAAAGTGATCAACGCCACGAACAAAACTTGTACCACGATTTTTACATGTTCTCTTTACAAAACACAAACACTATAAAATAAACAAAAGGTGGAAACTAAAACTTAGAGTAGATTAACGATTAAATAGCAGATAAAACATTTTTGTTTGTATTTATCCAAACAATACATGCAATGCAATAGAAAATGGAAACAATTTTGACAGATCGCTCGCTGTTTGCACTTGCTCGCTCGACGCGAAGTCCGCAAGGATAGACGCGCGCTCTTTTCAAAATCTTTAAAAGTTCTTTATAAAATTGTTTTAAAATTGTATTTTATTAATTACTTCCTTATTTTTATGTTAAAGTAAAGCTTATTAATATTACAGATTGTATTTACATTTATAAGTTTCGTGATAACTAAATGAAAAACCAAGGAGAGCGGTGTTATGTTTTTGCGGGCATGTTGTAAGTAGTTAGTGCTCTCTGTTTATTGTTTATAGGGTAATTCACTTGTATTCACTAATATTCACTCGTAACTACTTTTTTCTCTATGCCATTTCCTACTGAAATCCAAATTTTATAGTTCCTTCCTATCTTTTCAAGTAAACTAACTATCTTAAACATTTCCTACTTACTAAATACTCAAATAATTAATTACTTAATACTTGTCCACTTACCCTCATTCAATTTTGTAGACTTTATTTCATTCATAGTTTTTGTAAATATGCCAATACGGCTGCCCAACTGCCAAACGCAGGACAACAGCTGCATTCGTCAAAGTCCAGCGACCCAGGCGGCAACAACCTGTAGTGTAGGTGTATTGTACCTATACCTAACTTAAAACACAGTTGACTCTAATATAGGTAGGTACCTACCTATATATTATTTAGAGCTGCTATAAATAAGTATACAGATAGGTATTGAAAAGTTTGTGTTTCGCATGGTTGTCTAGTAACCATCGATTTTATTACAATCCGACATGCGACAAACTTATCACAAGTCATCCATTGTCCCTAACAACGCAGTTCTGTCTCACTCACCATACTCGGAAATTGTTAAATAAAATTGTTCTTTTAAGTATGCTTCATAGAATATTAATGTGTTTCAAACTAAGAAACGTTTGGTGCGAATTTTGATGAACGTTGATTGAATATTGTGATTGCACTGAGGTTATTATAATCATTCGCAGAAATGGCTTCAATTTTACCCGCAGGGCTCCGAAATGGGGTAAGTAGATAATGTTATAATGTAGGTAGGTGCCTCTAGCTCGTATGTAGGTTTCTATTTTATTATCTATTCGTAACTTAAGCGCTGGGCGAGAATAGCCACAAATTGGGTGCCAGACGGCCAACGTCGCCGAGGTAGGCCCAAAAAATGATGGAGTGACGACCTACGCTCATTCAGGGAAGATTGGTGGGAAGCAGCTAATAATAGGAGTGTTTGGAGAGGCATGGGAGAGGCTTTCGCCCAGCAGTGGGACGAAATAGGCTAAAAAAACTTAATCGTAATTGGTATCATAGCAGACATCTACTGTTACATGCTGGATAATGGCCTTACACCTCAACTCTATTTACATTACAGTCGTTAGATAGTATTATAAGTGGAAATCTACAGTAGTAACCTTAATGCATCCTTACTGCACATATTCGTAAAGTGTTGACAAAAACCTCCGTCCGGTCATTATAAAAGCGACCTTGCTTCATTGTAGCAGTCGCCTGATGGATTTTCAATTACCTATGTACCTAGAGAAAAAATAGGTACCTATTCAAAATGATAAAAAAGTAATTTTTAGCTATATAAAATAAGTATGTGGCTAATTATTATTTACCTATGCAAAGAAAATTAATTAATACCTCCTACTTAATTAATTCGGGCGGACACGATAAAGGGCAAGCAAAGAGAACTTCCGACACCTTATTTACTACCAAATCTATGCAAGTTGCTTTGTTTAGGATCATAAAATTATGGAGGCACACTGAGGCATTACGTTAACACTTTACAGCTACTGTACCTAAATAATGCTGGCCTTGTTGGAAAGGAAACGTCGAATAAGCAATTACGAAGTTTCTCGCTTTTATATCTCCTCACAAACAGTAAGCAATTGCACGCGATTTTATAAACACGTAAACCAAAAAAGAAATTAAGATACAAAAGCGCGTAAATTCATTAATAATGGCGGACGAAAAAGACGCGGGAAGCCAAACCGGAAGTGAAACTGAAACGCGGCAAGTGAACATCGATGAAATTATCACCAAGGTTCAAGATGCGCCAACCGAAATTATTTGCGATATTGTAAATTCCATATTCAAGTTTAAATATTTCGAAAAAGTTTTTTAAACCAGTTTACATGGATTATTTTTAATGGCAGGTCAAAGGCCTGGACGCCAATCGGTATGCGACCAAGAAGACTGTGGCTCAGGGAATGCTGGATATAGCGCTACTGACATCTAATGCATCGCAGCTGAAGTATGTTTTACAAGTTGGACCGAAACACGAGTTTTACATGCTCCTTGTAGTGCTGATTTCGATCTCTATTGTACTGCAGGTGAGGTTTCTTTATTCTTGTTATTGCCTACCGTAATAACCGCAATAAAATGTCTTAATCGTAGTTAACTAAGATATATTATTAGTAGTCATAATGCTATACAGAATAATTATGATGTTTTGAATTTTCCGACTTGATGACTGCTATCCGCACTTTTAATGACTTTGCTCAGGAGTTTTCCAACTACCAACACTACCCATAAACAACACAAGTCTATAAACAGCGAATTTCCATAAATTAATTCTGAAGGGTGCTGAAACCCTGTTAGTAGAAGGCAGTGATTCCTAGGTGGCGATGGGGATGGTCCTTCTCTCTCTGAACCTGCTTCAAGACTGCCGCTTCCATCATCCGCGGCACAAGACCACAGCTCTGAACATCAACTATGCGACGACCGCGACAGCTTTCATCGTGACGGTCCTGAACGTACTCGTGTCGGCCTTTGACTCGTCTCTGGCTCGATATCTTGAGCTGGATTATGAATAAAATAGTTTCTATTGTCATTTAGTGCCCTGCATGCATTCAATAGGTATAGGACATGTTATGTGAAAACATTGAAAATATGTACCAATATTACAGTAGTAGTTTAAACATTTGATTGTAACGGATAAAGCCACGATAAACAAGTACCTACGCAAAGCAGACGTAGGTGTTCTGCCAATAATCTTACTTATAGGTGTTTAGTTAGACAGCTTGTACGTACCTAATGCATGTAAAGAGAAAATTATCTATCAAGGTGTTTATTGTTTTAGCTTCTTGTCGGGTTGCTATTCGTGGTAATCGGTGGTATGGATCTGAATGACAACGACGACGCCCCATCGGCAATCATCTTGAATGACGTCATAGTTATATTCATATTCGTCATTTCCGTCATCAATATCGTCATATCGGCGTTTGGAATTGAATATTCAAATAGTCCTTTAATATTAGAACGACTTAGATACATCAATACTGAATATTTGAGGAAAGGGAATGTGACAGCTGCGGTTTAATTAAGTTTTGTATTGTGTAGGTAGTTAATTTAAAATTAAACTTGTTTTTTGCTTGGTACAGGCGAGCGCGGGCGTCTTAGCCTTAGTAATATCGTCCCTTGATGGGGAACATAGTCAAAAACAAAAGAAGATATCAGACTGGCTGTACCACACATCGGTCGGCCTCATGACCGGAGCGGTCTTCTGTGACGTCATCAAAATGACCTTTGGTCTAGACCCTGCGCTCTCCGAACATGACTACAATAATGGAAATGCTAGTTCCAATTTCTATGAACATTTCTTTGCAAGAAAGATTAACTCAAGTGCCATACCTATACATTAATAAGGTTGTTAGAAATTAAGATAATCACGAGTAATTATACCTCGGTTACTAAATTAGTGTTTATTGATGCCAGCTATTCAATTCAATATCTATGCTGTTTAATAAAAACTGCTTACGTAATAAAATTATGTACTTAGCTTTGGTACTTAGACTTAGATAGGTACCTACTTACACATTTTAGTAGATCAGCTAAGGTAAAAAAGGTACGTTGGTTGGTACTTTACGAGTAGGTTATAGGCACAACAGGACTTAGCATTTGTACTTAGCCTTTAGGTAATTAGAAAATTAGATAAGTATCAATGAAATAAAAATAACTTTTATAACAAAGCTATAGTTACAAATAGCTACAAAAGTTACAGTTTAACATACCTATCTTAATATCATTCTATGTATACCTAGTATTCATCCATGTAACATTTTAGGAGCACATAAATTAAGGAGATGTTTTATTTAAGAAGAGACAAGACCGTATCCCAGGTTTTCCTACACTCCTTCCTATTTAATTACCCACACCTATTTATTTTACGTGACCGTTTTTCTTTTATTTTCTTCCTTTTGTTTTAATGTTTTTTTTTTGTTTTCCCTTCGTAGGTTGTATCCGCCATTGTCGCTGTGATTCTCGGAACCATATTCAACATTAACAAAGAGCCAGAGCAACGTAAAGCCGAAATATTGAACAATGTGAGCCTTTCATTCAAAGTTATAAGTGTTACAGTCAATATTATTATCGGCATATTTTACTCGTTACAAATTGAAAACTCTGCTGCTACTATTACTTTGCCGTAAACCTAAACACATTATGATGTTATGAAAGATATTATTAGAATAATTGTATGATTAAGTTAGAGATCGCTGTTTTACTTAAGTTAACGTATCAGTTTTATTTTATTTATAAGTGCCTATATTAACTGGTATTAATTACAATACTTAATGAAGGAATTTGAAGCACTGTACGTATCTCCTGATATATTTTACATAAAATTATGTTCTCATACTCAATAAATATAAGAATAAAGTTCACGCAAAATTCAATTACAATTAGTTTTGTTTCAAACTACCTCTTTTATTTTTCATTAAATTAAACTAAAGAAACTATTTTTTCAGAGATATTTTAAAACTCCCGCCTCCTGCTCTCACTTTTTGTGTAGGCAAGGATTTACACGACCATACAGCCTTGTTATTAATTATTAATGTAATTCTTGTATGCGATGAAACGAACATAGCCACTATATGCCATTCGTTCCGCTTAAGCTGAATATTTCCTTAGATTCACTGTGTGTTTAAAGAGAGATAGAAACAACAAATCAATATGTGTTGAAATCATGGTCACTCTCTCTTGCTTGTTGAAAATGGCGAAAATAATTGCAAATGAATGAATTTGACTTGACTTTACAAAAGTAAATCAATCAATAACACTTGTTGCTTGCACGAAATAGTGCTTTATTTTATTGTTGACTTCTATAACAAAAAATATTATTCAAGTACAACTGTGTTCTGAGCTAAGTATCTACAAACGAGCTAACCACAGGCTGGATAAAAAAGTGAGAGTCGGTCGAGGTTACTTGCCAACACAGTTTACCACTACTGTAACCGCAGCGGCGGCGAAGAGATAACGAGTTTACGTTTTAATTCTCTCTCGCACGCACTTTGTTTTAGTCAGTTCTGTACCGCAGTAGTGACTGGACGTAATAATGGCTAGTGGAAGAATCGTTGTATACGGCGGTCGGGGCGCGCTCGGTGCCGCTTGCGTCAACCACTTTAAGGCAGCGAACTTTTGGGTCGCGAATATTGACCTCAACCCCAACGATAAAGCTGACGTCAACATCACCGTGCCTCGGGACGGTACATGGCTGCAGCAAGAGGAACACGTCGTGAAGGAGCTGGGCGACGCGCTGCAAGGTCAGAAAGTGAACGCGGTGATATGCGTGGCCGGCGGTTGGGCTGGCGGGAACGCGGCCAAGGAACTCTGCAAACAATCGGATCTTATGTGGAAGCAGTCGGTTTGGAGCTCCACTATTGCTGCCTCTCTTGCCTCCAAATACCTTAGTGAGGGTGGAGTACTTGCGTTAACTGGCGCCAAAGCTGCCCTAGACGGCACTCCCGGCATGATTGGGTACGGCATGGCTAAAGCTGCAGTCCATCAGCTCACCAAATCCCTGGGTTCCAAAGATTCTGGTCTCCCTGAAAATTCTCTAGCTGTAGCTATTCTGCCTGTCACATTGGATACAGAGATGAACAGGAAATGGATGCCAAAAGCTGATTTCGGCACATGGACACCACTTACATATGTTGCACAGATGTTTGATAAATGGATTAAGGGTGTAGAGAGGCCCCCTAATGGAAGCTTGGTAGCACTGGTTACAAAGAATGCTGAGACAGAATTGATTGTCGAATAATTGCCAAATAATTGTGCAATATTATGCCACTGTTGTATATTAGATGTCTATTTAGACTTAATATATTTTTTGCTGTCTATTGATGTCTATTGGTGTATTTATTGCGCAACGATTTTGTTAATGCATTTAAAATGTAGAAACAACATTTAAGACATTAAATAAAAGATATCAGACAATAAGGGATCAATCTCATGATATATTAAGTAGTTATGTTTGTGGTGCAAAAAAGTAAATTGTATGATTGTTTCATGTGATATTTATGATTAAATGTACTCGAAGCATTTAATGTTTTATTTCTTTTGTTTGAGATAAAAACCTGACTTAGATAACAAAGTTCAGGATGGACACTGATATGTTATAAATGTGAACATTTTTACTAGTAAATAATTTGAAAATTCATCATACTTATAACATGTGGGTTGCTTATGGGATTTTCCATGTCATTGCTATAAAGTACCTACTTGCACAAAATTATCTGACCAAATTACTAATTAGCATAATATAATTAGTATTCCGCCCCCATGACTAAACAGTAATTTATTAAATGAATGATAGACATTTATATTATATTACGTATACTTACTGTCATTCATCTTGAAGCTCACTTAGACAAGGCAGACGGGGAAACCTGGGATTGCTTCAGCGCATCCAGGTTACATACATTTCCAGTAACATATAGACACTACATCGTCTCAATATTTTTTATTAGCCTATTTCGTACCATTGCTGAGCAAAAGCCTCTCCAATGCTTCTCCATAGATTCCTATCAGTGGCTGCTTCCCATTAATCTTCCCTGAATGTGCGTAGGTCGTCACGACTTCATTTCTTCGGCCTACCACGGCGACATTTTGAAAATCTACCTAGCCTTTTCCTTGTATCAAACGATACTACTTACCTACTTCGTGTCATGTCATGAGTCATTAAACCACAAAGCTCTACTTACGTCACAGACAACCCTTCGAATTATCCTCAAACATATCCTCTAACTAAATGGCTTCCGTTAATCGTCGTCTCGATTTCAGCTTAGTAAACAAACAATACTCATCATGAGTATTGAATTTCCGATCCTTTATCGAGTGTCCCTATATCGTATATCCCTGTGGGGAAGAAACAGTGAGTTTTATGTAGAGAAACACCAATGATATGCTTGAAAAGCTTCGAAACAGGCGGGAGAGTCTTACGGGTTGGATTTTGGATATTATTATTATCCTACCTAAGTACCTACATAAAATACTCATAGGTATATTTTAAAAAGAAATTTAATAATTCAATTAAATAAGTACCTACCTACCTATCTACTTAGCTAATAGAAGCATTACCTTACTTTGTAATAAGTGTTTTGCTTACCTATGCTATTGTAAGTAGGCAGGTACCTAAATAATCATTTTAAAATGTCGCAACCAAAACCAAAAAGCTGTTAAGAGTAGGTATGTTCCGCTTTTACTTTCATTAGCGTAAGTATCAGGTTTGGAACCCGGGTGAATGCGCTCGTGATTTTAATTTTTACAGAACAAAAAGTAACAACAAGTCTGTAACAAGACCACTTTCACTTCAGATCGGATCCGATTACTTATTCGAAAGTTGGTAAGCTTGAGGTAACACTTCGTAATCGTGAAGTTGACATAACGTAACGTGATACAATTATATGATATCTCAGGTTAATCAAATATTATAATTATACCTATGAAGTAGAAATAAGTACCTACGCTGTGCAGTCTTTAATTTTGTCACTGTCTACTAAACCCACACGCAAACAGGCTCAACTAAAAATCATCAAAGCCTGACAGATCAATTAACTATTAAGAAATGTTATTTGCTGTTACTATTACTGTAGGCGTTTCTTTTTTGTTTTGTCTTGGGCTTGTACGTATGACAGGAAAAGGGCCCTAAGAACCACAGCACAGCGTCGCTAATTTTTATTTTTATTTACTAGTTGATTATAAGGAGATAGTACCTACATTGATGGAAAAAAACGCGCGTTCATTGCCCATATACCTACCTACGCCCATAGCGGTGCATTTCACGATTGCCTCTTGTTCTTTTGGTTGCGTTTGAATCGCGCGTAATCCGCGCGTTTAGAAAACGCTGCCGTGTGTGCCGTGTGTAGGAATCAAAATCAACAAATACAGTAGGTACCTATAGAACTTATAGAAGACACATTTGACAAACGGGTTCGGCTAATTGAATATTATAGGTACTTATCTACTCAGTTTTAAATATGGATGGATTTCAAGCCAACAGTGGACTCCTGGTATAAAGTATTTTCAATAATCTGTATAAAATAGTTTATTTGAGAATTATCTTACGTTTACGTACAAACTTTTATCTTAATTCTAATAATTTCCTAATCATTTTAATCAAAACATTTTCTATTCGGTAGGTGTGGTATACCAACGATATTCTATTTACAATTACTACCTACTTATAAATTCAATGATGATAGGTATTTTAAGAATTTGCTTATCTAATGTTATGTAAGTACTTCAATTAAGTACTTACTGATAATTAGGCACATTGTGGGCATACAAGATCTTAAATAAATGAATAGTATAAATAATTTAACACTTAAAAATAAATCGTACCTAAATATTATGTTAAAGAGAGCCTGAAAGATTTGGTTTCAAAAGAAGTTTAAGGCCATATTACGTTAAAAATCCACCTCTATTGCAAAATATTTGAATAATTTTCTCATGGATTAGTTTAAGTAGCTATTTTTATACAATTTTAATGAATCTATTGCATTCAGACTCTCAAAGGTTTCCCAGTAAATAACTTAAATAGTAAAATCTCACGAAATCTCCGCACATACCTAATCTTTGACAATTTACCCCGAACGAATAAAAGGCAGGTAAAGTTTCCTAAACATTTTTTGTTGTGAACATAGCCTAGGTATATCTTGACGAATTTTGCACCTAGCATACTTATAGCTTATTGGTATCACATCTTCAATATTCGTTCGAAACTATTAAAAATAAGTGATCTTTACAGGACTTGCAATGTGCCTGCATACCTACTTCATAAAATTTAATTTTTGAGTCAAGAGCATTGAAAATCCAAACACACCTCTTTCGTTTCCGCAAGTGGAGGGAAGTGGTCTCTGGTATCTCTGCCTATCCTGATGGGAAAGAGGCGTGATAGATTAAGTATTATACCTATGTATTTTTTAAACTTCTGTAATGAAAGTATGAGGCCTTTTTTACTAGTAAGTAGGCAGGTACGATAGCATACTTGACACTGCAAGTCCTACAACCCCTGCATTTACCGGCCAACTACAGCCCTGACAGTATTTCTTAAGATATCAGTAACGAGCTCTGTGGTCCTCATGATCTTGTATCCGATCAGCAGGGCTAGCACGCTAAGGCGCGACAGGCGCGACAAGCTGTCAAAACGCGACACAGAGGCTTATTTGACACATGGTCGCGGGGACCCTAACACGATCCCGCGCGACCGATAAACTCTCGCGCGACCATATGTCAAATGTCGAGATAAAATCTCAATTTGACAGTTTCTCGCTTTTGGCTAGCACGGTATGTTTAAAAGCGACTCACGTTGTCGCTTTGTGACATTTAGACGCGAGATATTGTCGACCACCCTTGGAGAGCGCGAGTTGACCGCGACATAATCACCACGACGCAATTAAGCCCAAAAAATGGCATTATTTCTAATGGTTAATGAAGAAACCCAAGAGCGGAAGCTGCAGAGGCGTACCATAAGGGATTGCGCCGACCCCTTTCTTTTACCCGATGCGGAATTTCAAAAAAACTACCGGTAAATATTGTTGTACTACATCAAGATGTTTAGATCCGTTCCGTTATCTTAGGAGTAGTACCTATGTATCTAACTAGTAATATGTTTCATTTTACAGCATTAATAAAGATATGGCATTCTATTTAATTGAAAATCTTAAGGAGGATTTGTCTCCCCACAGGAATGATGGATTGCCAGTTTATATTAAGGTATGTTCTTTACATTAAACTGAATAAGTAGGTACATGTGCTTATACTACAAAACAAATGGCTAAGTAGTATATTATACTTGGTTAATAAATAATTAAGGGCTAACAATTTTAATTTATTATTGTTTCAGGTATTAACTGCCGTCAATTATTTGGCCTCTGGGGCCTATCAAAGGAAGGTGGGTCAAGACCATAATTTGGCAATTGCCCAAACCACTGTCAGCAAATATTTGACGCAAGTTGTGGATGCTGTTAATGGAAGGTTAGTTTAGTATGAAAATGTCTCATGACAAGTTATACATAGTAAGGTAGGTATATTAAGTAGGTACCTACCTATACAAAGTTTATAACCTATGTATAATTTTCCTTACAGACTAAAATAGAGAGGCCGAGTCCACGATCAATTTATATTTAGACATTCGGTGGTGAGGGAAGAGTTGGTGCGACTGCAAAAAAATTACATTGGGGAATATTTTCTTCTGGGTATGTACCATTTAGAATATAATAAAACATTTTTATTCATATCTTGTTTATTAAAGATATATCAATTAAGTTATGTAAAAGCAAATCAGTCTCCTCCTTATATACTATTACTAAACAACATTTTACAAACAAAACAAGTCATGGATAACATCTTTTAAAATAACTTATTTCAGGTGATTCTGGCTATGCATTAGCTCCATGGCTGATGACGCCTATTCTCCACGCTGCAGAAGGATCCCCAGAAGATAAATATACTTAATGGCATTGCCAAATGCGAAATGTTGTGGAGCGCACCAACGGGCATATAAAAGGGCCATTTCGATGTCTGGGCATTGATCAGAATCTTCATTATGCTCCTGCAAAAGCAGCCAACATTATGTACTGCACATGCACTATATATAGCATTTCAGGTCAGTAATTAAATGCCTTAAATTAAAATTTTAAAATATACCTACATTGATAAATACATTGTTATATCCATATCGTCTTTAGCAAGGTACATAATTTTCATTCTTTTTGCATTTATTTCAGAGTCCCCATAGAGAGTCCCAGTACAGATGAGCGTTTGGACCCAGAAGATGATAACTTGGAAGAGCAAGAGACTCGGACCATAACATTTCATTGCTTTCTGCCATAGTTTGCTGTAACAACTGCAAATAAAAAAACAACAACAATTATAAACCGCTAAAATAAATATTTGATTGATACACTCTTTTATAAACTACTCAAATAAATATTTGATTGATAAGTACCTCTAATATTTCATTGGTACGCTCTTGTTGTGCAATAAACTATTCTGCGTGACTACGGTCAGCCCTCCTAGCATGCCTCACACGCTGGGGAAGTGACGAGGGCCTGGGAGTGCGCTGGCCAGCATCAGTGTGTGGCTGACCAGCGCTGGTTCCCGGCTGTGGCTCTCCTCTATCTCCACGTACGCTGAAAACGCAAACACAATAAATAGCGTGTAATTTTAAAAGGTAATGTTTTTTTACATAGGTAACGTTTTAGATATGTGGTCATTTACTTACACTTTCCTCTTAATTGAGACTTCCATCATAAAATTCAGTTAAATTTCCAAATTAGATTTTTTGAATATAACAAAGTAACCTCCCTCTACAACAAGAATGTCAAATGTCAAGAATTCTAATTTTTAGTATTGTACTATTAAGATGTAAGAAAGAGATAGCACTATCTGACTTTGCTTATTATTCCTGCGTTTTGAAATTTAACTTGATGCAACAAACGTACGAAATAAGCACACTGAACGAATGAACTAGTGCTGTATCTATCGACCAATTATCGACTCGTTGATTTTGTTGGTAGAAATTTTGGTAGAATTAATTTTTCTATCTATTGGCAACATCGTTTTGTCGCCGCGCGAATCTGGGTTTCAAGGTGTCAAATTATCTCGATTTGGATTACCGTGCTAAGCAAAGCGACATAAAGCACGATTTTCTCGAGCTTCTCGCGTCGCGTCGCGTCGCTCGCTTTATTTAGCGTGCTAGCCCTGCTGGTCGATGATCGTGATGGCGGTGGTGTAAGCCGGCGACATGTTCGGTCGGAGGGGGAACCGTGTCGGCATCGTGTCGGACGCGGCGCCGCCGTCCCACGTCATTGGTGTTGGTCTGTAAGGATTTGAAAATATTTTATCAGAAAACGGATATCAACGATACGATGGAACGTATTCTTTCTCTGATGATAGGTCCAACCAACGAAATATAGAGAGAACTATGGGATTCATTATAGTTTATTATTAATTCATTACTTATATTTTAGAAATGATTCTCTTATAACTTATTAGATTAGATGGATTGATAGTTCTGTACTCTCTTTAGATAGGTAGATACATACGAAGATCTATTGAATGAAGACATTTTTTGTGAAGTTCAATTACCTATACCACCATACCCATACCGATCTCACAGAATCAACAATTAATATCTATTTATAGTCAATAAAATTCAACTCTAAATTTTTGTTCCTTTGATAATCTATTCACTCTACCTATGAACTCACGCTACAAAAAATACGACGACTTTGCGAAAAGTGAAGATAATTTCATTAAACAATCAAATTATAAGTGGAATAGGTAGGTACACGATTTTAAAATGAATTGTCGTAAAAACTACGACACTTAATGGCAAAATCAACGTTTAATTGACTAAAATTGCTATCCGTGGGTGGATGGGTAATTCCTTCAAATCATGCTACAATAATGATCAGTGGTTATTTTAGTTTTGTGAATAAATAGGAAATTAAAGTAGTAACGTGTAGTAAAATACGTTTTTGAAAATTGTTTAGTACGAGAACTCTTCCTGTAGTGGGCATCTACCTTAAAGTTTTCTAGGGATACGATAATCGACCCTAACTGAAACACATAAAAAATAACAATAAAAGCAGTGAATTTTTGCTTTTTAGTTACAGGTAGGTGTGTCATTTACGCCCGTTATTAATAACCTAACTAAAAAACAAAACACAATTGTGTTCTTGACATGTTTTTGGTACACAAGTGACAATTGTGTTTTGTTTTTTCAATCTCGATTTGGTAAAAACGGATCAGGATAGGTTATTAATAACGGGCGTTAGTCGTAGTTACATTCAGGGGTCACTTCTCAATTTAATACCTACTTAAACAAAAATATAAGACAGCAAAGGGTTAAGTAAATTAACTACATTGTAATAATATTTTAATCTACCATCGCTGGACAGTTTAAAGCTTTTGAGCATAGCTTTAAAGCTTAAAAAATACAAGTAGGTATGTAACATTAATTAATATGACTATGGTAAATGTAACCTTTTTTGCAAGAATTAAATAAAAATATAAAGTTATAAATAAATATATAAAGTTACGTCAGCGCAGGGTTATAAGTAGAATTTTTTTTATAATACCTACGTTTAGAAATTCGGGTAATTCGGTTCGTTAAATCCAAAAATATTAAAGTACCAGTTTTTTTGTGTTAAACTATCAAAATAGACGTCAATCAATCAAATCAATCAATTATTTAAGAGCCAGGCTCTTGTCGGTGGAGTAAACGCCATCTTTGCCTTTCCTCTGCCAGTAATTTCACTTCCTGATACGACACGACGCCAATCCTCTCTTTCACTTGAGTGAAGTAAGTACGTCTTGGTCTTCCTCTTCCTCTCTTACCCTCAATCTTTCCTTCAATGATGTTCTTTAAAAAATCGTCGTTTAAAATAGACGTAAGTACCTATAATTAATTTTGATATGAAACATACCTACTTATAAAAAAGACACGCTGATTAAATTATACGTAAATATCAAGTATTATTAAAGTTTTTGCTATTGACCGTTAAAGTGTTTAATATCTAAGCAGAAACTGATGAATTTAATTGCTTGAGTGTGACAAAAAATGTTTAAATGTCTTACAGACGTCGGCCGTGGGATACAATTTGAATGGCGATGAAAAACTTTATACATAGCTACTTCAATACATTGCAGAATTACTTAGGTTTCAAAAATCAATTGTTAATGTTACGGTCTTGTTAAAAAAGGTTTAATTTTTAAACTTTGAAAAAAGGAATGTAAAAAAGTCTCTCTACCTGAGAGTTTTTATACTAAGTTTAGGTAGGTATATACCTAACCAAAACTTAACTAAAAATAATCATTTTGACTTAACGTATTACAAAAAATAGTCAAGAATAAAGAATGTTTTTTAACTATAGAGTTCTTCAATACCTACTTCTATTATTTTGGTACCTACCTACTACGTGCTACTACATAGTTATCTACGCTTTTGAAAGTAAGTATAGAATGCGATTATTATGAATAGACCCTAAAAGTGCTTTATGAACTTGCCAGATAGAATCAAGGAAAACGAATGTAAATTAATTACTATGATTTATGTTAAGTTACGTACAAAACGTATGATATTAATGAGACTGTATGACAGATAAATAAATAGTTGTGTTTTATCAGATGACATAACACGTCTCCGTGTAAATCCCTCTTATTAAAAGTAAATTATACAATGCTATGTTTACGTAGGTAAGTAAAGTCCGGATACAACGTTTAAGTTACATCTCGCAGACCATGTACCTACCTATGTACTAAGTTGATTTTATTTAAATACAATAATAGAATTTGTACTTTTTAATTTAATATTTTGTATTACAGCCAGTTTCTTTAAAAACAATATCAACGTGAAAACAAATGACGGCTACAACTAAACCTAAACGAACTTTTTTACAATTAAAGTCACATGCTAATTAGACGTTTCATCAAACTTACAACCCATAGACAGACGCTTTATTTTTATACAACTCAATCAATAATATTACTATGTATTTTATGAACCTCTCTTAATACTTGATTTCCATAAGTGAAGATGATTGCTACCAGGAAAAATGGAAACACTGATAATTTATACGTAATTTGCATAGATATCTCATAATATAATAATCGCTACGGGCAAAGCGTGTAAATTGAGCATGACCATTTAAAATTGTTACGTGGACGATCAAATTATTCAAACTTTTGCGTGCTTTAAACTTACATCGATTAAACCTGTAAGCGAATCTACCTATAGGTATATTCGTACTCGTATAATAATTATTTTTAATGAGACATCATTTTTATTTACCATTTTAACGATTTCTATTTTAATGTTCTTAGAAGTACCTACACGTAATTACCTATGATTTGCAATAAAAATTAAATAAAATTACTTAAATTGAAATGTACACACCTGGACGTGATCAAGGGTCGCACATAAGACGGCGATGTCGGTCGAGTCATCATCGGACGTGGCGTGGGTGGTTGCTGCGGACTGCTCGTGATCAGCTCGTCTTCATCACCAAACCTGAAACGGGAATGTAAGCCGTTAGATTTCGGCTGAGTTTTAGGATTCGAATGTCATTTATTATACTCTTGAGTGTCACTGGTTTATACGTCGGTGCTAGCTATCAATAGTACTACTAATAATATACTCTGTAATACTTAATTACGCCGTCTGATACGATTCGTTTAGGAATTTATAAACAAATGTTAGATTGATATCTTTATATCATAGTTAATAGATTGCATATAACTGTCCGTGTCTTTAACAACGTCGTACATGTGTTTAACAACTTTTAGCAAGTCCTCAAGTACCTACTTTAGTACCTACGTCCTTGTTTATAAACATTTTAGTGGAAAAAGGCACTGCAACACAAAACTCTGATTATGCGATAAGAATACTCAATTCGTAACAGTTTTGAAAACACTCAATGGTTCACTTTTAGCAAATTAATGATTAAACAATTTTAAATGCCTTATTAAGCTCATATTATAATTTGACTGAGGTTATCCCTTTTTAAATGGAGTTCATTCTAGTCTAATAAGTAACTTACTAATAATTATATTTAACCATTTTTCAATACAAGTTACCGACCGAGCGTAGGCGTTCTAGAACCTAGTTTAGCTATACCTTGATAAGTCTGTCTTAATCAGAGGTGTCGAGGACATTCCCATATAGGAGGAGTGTGTACTTTTCCTATAGAAGATATCTAGTACATTGCTTCACCACATAGTTCACGACAATAGTCCCACTATGAGAACTAGGTATACCTTATGAAACATTAGAATATTGTCTATAGTAAGAGCTATTTGTGTTGCATTTAATGAAATTATAGCTTGAAAAGCGTAAGCAAGAACAATTGAATAAGCGTTTTCATTTTCCTTTTAACTGTTTTCTTTGTTAATGTAAGCTATAGGTTTACGTATACATACATACCTACTGTAACGTAATGTTACCATAATGAGGTTCTAATCAAGCTGCAATCGAAAGAAAAGGCTGTATGATGTTACAATGTATAGGTACCTACTATTTTCGAACATAAAAACAGATCATTTCGAAATATTTTTGTAAAATGCGTTGGTACCATGAAAATGAGCGAGCCCAGGTACATATTATACCTACATAATATCATATTCACATACCTCTGTAGCTCGTAACATAAAACGACTAAATTAAAAAATCCAAGTCAGGTATAAAACCTTATTTAGATATTTATACATTTACTTAAGTACTGGTTTCATTATAATATTGAAGTAATAAATAACTTTATTGTTGTTTGGCAAGTTTATTTACCATGTCGTAATTATAGACGTGAATCGAAAATTGCAAATTACCTAGGTGTTTCAATTTTAGATCTTAGCTTTACGTGGCTTTACGCCAAATTCAAGGATGTTTTAAGCAAATTTATAATGCTATAAAATTATAAACTTTTTATTATTTTATTATGTTCCTCATTATTGTGGTTTTGTTTTATTATTGTATTCTTCTTCTTATCGTTTCAAATTAAGCAATAAATTAATGTAGTAAATTCAATCCAGCGATGGACAAATTGTTTAAACCATTGAATGTTTCTTAACTACATTCTTTCGCAACTAAGTGCCTCAAAGATAGTGAATGATACTGGCTAGTTATAAGTATAGACTGTCAATTAAAATGCCTACTTCATTGTCTGTTTCTCAGCCAATTATCCGAAGCTGACTACGCTATTCGCTTCATTTTACCTACTTCGGCCCACAACTTCGCTTAGCGACCGTCTGAATGCAGTTTTCCTTGAACACCAGTTAGTTTTTGCATGTATCTAGAAATTGTGACGACGTATTGTTGCCTCTCACTAATTAATGCTGAACTAATTACGTCCGTGAGACTGACGGATCTAAATAAGACTTTGTTTGTGTCCCTGAGCCTAGAAATAAATAAATAAACTACATTTTAATTTTGTGAAAATGTTTTTTGTTGGATTTGTCAATGAAACTGATTGTTTTGATCAAATTTCAATATGTAGGATCTTATTAATTTAATCTAATCTAAGTAATTAATTTATTTATTTTTATAGAAAAAAAATCGTTATATAAGTTAAACATATTACTTTCATAAAAAATAAAAGCCTAAGTATAAAGTCATTTTTATATTTGTTCAACAAACAAAACTGCATAATACTATAAGTAGATAAAAGCATATAAAAGTAATAGGCTTTCTGGCATTTTGTCAAAACTTTGACCACAAGAGTCATTCACCTCCTTTGTGACAATAAATACCTAAATTAAGATAACGTGAGACGTACTTATTAAAATAAATATGGGCATAACAATTAAATAGTTAGAGAAAAGATCGTTTTACTACATATTACTAAATAGTTACTAAAGTGAGTTTTACTTTACTTTTTAATTAAAATATCGTGACTTCTTCATTAGTTATTAGATCAAGAAAAGGTCAGCTAAACGTTAAACGTTAACTTTAATTAAATATTCTGCAATAGGTCGAAATTTAATATAATTTCTTTTCCGGTAAAGTGAGGTTACATAACAAAAAAATATTTTGACTGTTGCATAAAGCATCGTAAGAGTGTACAACAACATCGTTTTTAATATATTTATAATAGTTTGTAGAGTGTTGACGTGTTAATAGCTTGTGGTTGCGGTATCGTTTTGATACTACTCGTACTGTAAAGGCTTTACATCAATTAACTTTATAACTAGACATATCATAAATAGATAGAAATTCTTTATTGCACACAAAGAAATACAAATACAACTTAAAACTAAAACATTGTGCGCAAAGGCGGCCTTATCACTAAAAGTGATCTCTTCCAGACAACCTAAAATAATAATAAAAAAATAATAATAAAAAAAAAAATAATAATAATAATATTATACATATCTATCGTACTTCCAGCTATTCCTTTGTTTTACAGGGTCCCAAGTCTGCTTAAAAATATTCTCATTTGTGTGTCGGTAGAGTGTCAATGGCATTTTTTAACACATTTGGTCGCAATCAGTGTCAGCCAGCAGACATGCCAAATGTGTCAAAAAATGCCATTGATATACTTCCGACACACAACTGAGGCAATTTTAAATTAGCAGACTTGGGCCCCTGCTCAGTTGCAGAGACGGTATTCCAACCTAATGATCGATTACATTCAATTAACTTCAAAAATCAGAAGTGGCAAATCAATTTCAATAAATTAGTATGTGACGGCAGTTGTTACCAACCGTACATCGATTAAAACCTCCATAGCAAAGGAAACTAGTCCAAACCGATATTTAAAACTATTAAGAACGATTTCCTGCATGCAAATTTAATTGTATTTAATTACCGCTTGGTATAACTGTGATTGTTGATGTAATATGTGCTCTGTAGGCTTTTACGTTGGCCTTGGCCTACGAATCTTAAAACGTGATTTACCTAATATTACGTGAATTTGACTGACAGATAAACTTATTTCTATTTCATAAAACACGACGTTTTAGACTAGACAGTAATAAATAAAGGAATAAAATATCCCTAGGAATAAATTTTAAATGACAATTGAAAAACCACCGGCCCAAGTCTGCATACGATGTTTTCACTTTTCAGTATTGTGTCGGCAGAGTGTCAATGTAATTTTTTGACACATTTGGTCGCAGTCAGTGTAAGCCATTGTGCAGCAGAATGCCAAATGTGTCAAAAATATCATTGACACTTTGCTGACACACAACTGAGGCTATTTTAAATTAGCAGACTAATCTAAGTGTAGATAAGGTAGGTAGATAGTGTAGGTTTACCCTGTAATATCTTACCTATTTAGTATAACAGGTCTCGGTGGAGTAGATCCGTCTGCAGGAGCCGAAGGTGATGACCCAGTGACAGGAGTCTGTGTCTGCGGGGGTGAAGGAGTGGTCACAGGAACGGGGGCGAGGGTAGGCTGCGGCGGTGCTGACGTCATAGGCGGTGGCGGCGGGGCGTCTGTACCTATCAAAGTAAAGTTATTATTTATTCCCAGTTAAAAAAAAAACAATAAGCAAAAACATAAATCAAAAAAGACCAAAAAACAGCACTTATGCTTACATAAAGGAAAATGAAAGAAGAGATACTTAAAATAACAGGGAAAGGCTTGGTCTATGGAAAGGACTCAACTCAGCATGAGACATGTCACTGTATCTATTCAATGACATGACGCTGATTTTCAGTGAAGCCAGGAATAGGAAGAAAGAAAAGTGAAATAAAGACTATGACTAAAGAGTATTTAAAAGTAAATGAAATTGTAAGTCATACAATGTTAATGTCCGCCCATACAAAAGACTTCAACGCGCTCACAAAATATTTGGCAATTTTGACATAAAATTATTTATGGCGAATAGTATATTAAAGACATTTTTTTAAATGTAACATTTTCTGCTTTTTATTAAAATTTTAGCAAAGTCATATATCACGTAGTAAGTAAAGTAGTTTACCTTTTATTTTGCAAGACAACGCGCATACAAACTAATGAGATGTCTCAAACATCATGATGATACAAACATAAATAAAAGTGTGTTCTAAGATTTAACGTTAGAGAAGTAAGTCAAGTAGTTACGAGTTACTACTTAACGGTGAAATTGTTTATGCAAAAGTGTATACATTAGAAAATGTCTTTGTTTCTATTCAGCACAAGCTTAATCCTAGTTTCTACTTCCTTTTGTTTTCTATTATTTGAATTTACATAAAATATTCCCAATAGTCGTAAACCTCAGACATACGAGTATCCCTGAATGTTCTTTATTGAAAACAGACACGAATTTATTAGACAACATACACGTAACTTAGTGTTTTAATATTTTGCAATGTATCTATGGCGTCTGCCTCCCACAACATGAAACAATAAAGCTTAAACGAACCGAAACAGTAATACCACAAACCATTTATGGCTTCCTAACAATATTACGCTAGAACAATTGAATTGCAAATCGTTAACGAAAATTCTATTCCGATGTTCTAAAACCGAATGCAATGCCAATTAGTTACAAAACAACCGCCTAACGTATTGTCATTCTATATTTGAAAAGATTAAATAATTAACTAGCCATTAAAATTTAGAAAAATAATTTTGTTTATTTTTTATGCTCATTTATCTTTCGACTTTTGTTTTGGTTTGTCGCCGTGACGCTTTGTCGATTGATTGAAGGCTAAATGTCCTGTATAGAGGCTTAGAGGCTCAAGGTTGTTAGAATATCAATAGTAAGTAACTGGAAGTGAATAAAATGTTCTGAGTAATGCACGTCGATGTCAACGGATACAAAAGATTTAAATGCGTTCATGAGTGTTTGGTAGTTTCAATACGAAATGATTCACGGCGAACATAAGCTGCGTTTAATATAAATAACAAAGAGACTTGACGAGTTATAGGTACTTCTAGAGGTACATATGTACCTACTTACAGTAGTCTAACTATTGCTCGATATACGCATTGTCAGCTCTACCCTGCTCATGGCTGATTAAAGATTGTCCAAAATGGAAACTTGACCTTTACAAGAGTCTCATATGAATTGATGATTCATAGAGTTGGTAAAAAACAAATACTTACAAAACATAGTGTCTGTGACAAACAAGTTGTTACACTTATTTAAAAATATTGCAGCTGTCTCTTTCATTTATGTAAACAGAGTTTTTGTCCTTAAACTTTATCTTACAATTAAGAATTTTATTTATAAAAGAAGAGCCAAGTACGTTAATTGCTGAAGCTAAGTATGAAAGGTAATTTAGCTACTTACTTATAAGATTAAATTTATGGATAATACAGTCAGATTCAAATTGTATCTACATTTAATTTTCACGTGACTTTTCAATTTTCAATTTAGCACATCAGTCAGCACAGCTTAGGCCCTTCACGTCGTTTCCTATTCTCGTATGCTTACTATCTCAAGTAGTGACATAAAAGAACATATTCTAACCCAACTGAATACAAAAACGAAAGAAGAAATTAAAAATGGAGCATAAAACAAAACACAACGCTTGCTTACCTGATCCAAGCACACCGTTGAAGTTGTCCTTTGCCAGCACCACTTCGAAATACCGTGTGAAGTCACCGGTAGGGTCCCATTTAGAGGACAACTTGGCCCATTCTTCAGGGTACTCGTATTTCAATCTCTTGATCACCTTCACAGCAGTCTTCTTTTGTCTGTCTGTACATCTCACGCATTTCGTTCGAAGCGCCTCTGGCAGTATTCCTGGGGACAAAGGATAATGTAGGTGAGTCAAGTGCAGTTTTATGCGTAAGTAGTAAGAATATTCTCAAACTCAATTTCGCTATGGCAATTTATGGAAAAGTTTGAAAACTTTACGATGCTGTTGCTGTCTATAAATGACGTAATATCTCACAAAAATTATATGTTTCTACAACTGAAAAAATACTGTTGACTGCAATAGGTAACCATCGATCAATCGAAACGAAGAAGATTTAGCAGTTTCAGAATCTGATTTAGCAGTTCTTAGTACGTACTTATTTTATTTTAAACATATTTATCAGAGATCAAATCAATTGGCCATATAGTAGCTGTTATTACAGTATATGATCTTATACATATTTTACATTATAGTAGTCAAGTAAAGTAATAGATTCTGAAGTTAGTATTCTCAGATAGCCTAGCCTAGTACTTACAGCAGTTATCCATGACCTACGTGTATTGTGCCGTATCGAGTCTCTATGGAAATGCTAATTTATTGTAATTAACTCAATAATTATGTGATTTATCCATTTGACCATTGTAATTGATTGTACGTCATGATTTGTTAAAATGTATAAAATGTTTGCATAAACAAGTATTTATCTACATTAATTAAACGTTTTTTTGCGCGAATATACACACTAGGTACTGTACTGTAGATACAGTCCACGGAATATGATTTTTTGTACTCTATTATTTCGGTTGGTTTATGTTAATTCGTATAAATATTGGTAAGTGAAGTGTGCGTAAAACCCGATGACATTGGTCTTATAAAAATAGAATATTTTAATTGCAGGAAGTTAGATTGTAGCAATTTCTTTACAATTTAATTTTATTCATTGTTTTTTTGGAATTTTCCAATTTTTGTAGTTATTTCTTCCTGTTTAATTATATCATACAACCAAAAACCTGCAATAACTAAATATCAGCAAGTAAACAAAACAAATGAATGACATTCGTCTGTAGAAATCGAATCTTAAAAATGTTTTTTTTTAAAGTACTATTCCACTAGCGTAAGATGTTTTGTATTCAGCCAGCATTTGTGCGATGTGCTGACTTGTGCGTCAGTCGCAATGCATTCTAAACGTTTCCGTGTTCTAAGTACTTCTATAGTTCGCGCTCTACATAGTTTTGTTTATTTCTTTATTTAAAAGAAGAGTTTTATATAAAAGTGCATAATATATAATAAGTTTACATTGTTATAAATTCTGTTGCCATTTCTGACATCATTTGAAGCAAATTTATATTCTCTAGTAGTTTACGTAAGAAATTCTAAGTATAAATCACAATTTTAATGATTAATTGCCCCAATAAAAGCAGTTTAATGGTTTTTCCACAGTTGACTTACAAATACCAAGATTTTATGTTTACAAAGTAATATTTGCTAAAAGCGTGAGGGTAAGAAATATAGGTATCTTCGTAGCGTGAATTACGACTTCGTAGTTATAAGTATTGGCAATCTTTCTGCAATAAACATGCAAGTTAAGCGAAAACAAAGTTATACTAAGTTAGACATGTTGTTGTTGTTAGCCCATATATGTCCCCACCGAGGGGCATGAGCCTACTCTCAAGTTAGACATAATAAAAACAATTGAATCTACGTCATGTAGGTTCCTATATGTATGTTAATACGTATCATATATAATGTACCTTTATAGGTTTCATCCTGTACAAATGACGTCTATTGATTTAAGTACTTATAGTCTAGTTATCTAGGATTACCACTGGTATAAGCCACTCGGTGAACGTACTCAAAGGTTAACCGGTCCAGTCTCTACATAATTTAATCATTTGCATATATAAATATACACGTAGTGAGTATTCTTGAATAAAACGCTTGTTTTCCGATAAATACTTTGATACTTCAAATATCAATTGTTATTTTGTTTACTGGAGTCCGAACAGGGTACCAATTCTCTTAAATTAAGTTAAGCGACCATACTATAGCCAACAGATAAATATTCTACAGCAATAGGTCACAAATTTGGTATTCTCTTATGTGCCACGAAAAAGTCGATTGGTAGTCGATTAGTAGTCTCTAGAGGGCTTTGTCATTCATTTGTCTTTGCGAATGATTTAGTTGTCGATGTTGCCAATATTTAATAAAATTATTGTTCGAAGAAATTGATCAACCGATTGATAGATTTTTTTCGACCTAGAATAAGCTTAGACATACTTTAAAATACAGAATATTTATTTCTATAAGATTTACATGCATTTTTTGCATAAATTGCACGTTAATTTTCGAAAAAACACCGAAATAGTGTTTGGGTGACCGAACGACTGAACGACTGAACGACTGAACGACGGACGACCGAACGAAATTCCATTAGAGAACAACTGTCAAATAGCGAAGAGAATACCGTTTGGAACTGCCACTCATGTGACATTGCGGAGTAGAATACCAAATAAAGCGTAAAGTAATAAAATGTACGGCCGATCGCTGTCCACTGTCAACTTATCTGTTAAGAGAATACCAAAATGTGTCATTTCATACAATTCACATTCTAGAGAGACACCATTTTTCATTTGGTAATTAGAAGAATACGGGCCCTGCAGGGCTAGCACGCAAAATAAAGCGAGCGACGCGACGCGACGCGAGAAGCTCGAGAAAATCGCGCTTTATGTCGCTTTGCTTAGCACGGTAATCCAAATCGAGATAATTTGACACCTTGAAACCCAGCAGGGCTAGCACGCTAAATAAAGCGAGCGACGCGACGCGACGCGAGAAGCTCGAGAAAATCGCGCTTTATGTCGCTTTGCTTAGCACGGTAATCCAAATCGAGATAATTTGACACCTTGAAACCCAGATTCGCGCGGCGACAAAACGATGTTGCCAATAGATAGAAAAATTAATTCTACCAAAATTTCTACCAACAAAATCAACGAGTCGATAATTGGTCGATAGATACAGCACTAGTTCATTCGTTCAGTGTGCTTATTTCGTACGTTTGTTGCATCAAGTTAAATTTCAAAACGCAGGAATAATAAGCAAAGTCAGATAGTGCTATCTCTTTCTTACATCTTAATAGTACAATACTAAAAATTAGAATTCTTGACATTTGACATTCTTGTTGTAGAGGTTACTTTGTTATATTCAAAAAATCTAATTTGGAAATTTAACTGAATTTAATGATGGAAGTCTCAATTAAGAGGAAAGTGTAAGTAAATGACCACATATCTAAAACGTTACCTATGTAAAAAAACATTACCTTTTAAAATTACACGCTATTTATTGTGTTTGCGTTTTCAGCGTACGTGGAGATAGAGGAGAGCCACAGCCGGGAACCAGCGCTGGTCAGCCACACACTGATGCTGGCCAGCGCACTCCCAGGCCCTCGTCACTTCCCCAGCGTGTGAGGCATGCTAGGAGGGCTGACCGTAGTCACGCAGAATAGTTTATTGCACAACAAGAGCGTACCAATGAAATATTAGAGGTATCAATCAAATATTTATTTGAGTAGTTTATAAAAGAGTGTATCAATCAAATATTTATTTTAGTGGTTTATAATTGTTGTTGTTTTTTTATTTGCAGTCGTTACAGCAAACTATGGCAGAAAGCAATGAAATGTTATGGTCCGAGTCTCTTGCTCTTCCAAGTTATCATCTTCTGGGTCCACACGCTCATCTGTACTGGGACTCTCTATGGGGACTCTGAAATAAATGCAAAAAGAATGAAAATTATGTACCTTGCTAAAGACGATATGGATATAACAATGTATTAATCAATGTAGGTATATTTTAAAATTTTAATTTAAGGCATTTAATTACTGACCTGAAATGCTTCATCATATTATATATAGTGCATGTGCAGTACATAATGTTGGCTGCTTTTGCAGGAGCATAATGAAGATTCTGATCAATGCCCAGACATCGAAATGGCCCTTTTATATGCCCGTTGGTGCGCTCCACAACATTTCGCATTTGGCAATGCCATTTAGTATATTTATCTTCTGGGGATCCTTCTGCAGCGTGGAGAATAGGCGTCATCAGCCATGGAGCTAATGCATAGCCAGAATCACCTGAAATAAGTTATTTTAAAAGATGTTATCCATGACTTGTTTTGTTTGTAAAATGTTGTTTAGTAATAGTATGTAAGGAGGAGACTGATTTGCTTTTACATAACTTAATTGATATATCTTTAATAAACAAGATATGAATAAAAATGTTTTATTATATTCTAAATGGTACATACCCAGAAGAAAATATTCCCCAATGTAATTTTTTTGCAGTCGCACCAACTCTTCCCTCACCACCGAATGTCTAAATATAAATTGATCGTGGACTCGGCCTCTCTATTTTAGTCTGTAAGGAAAATTATACATAGGTTATGAACTTTGTATAGGTACCTACTTAATATACCTACCTTACTATGTATAACTTGTCATGAGACATTTTCATACTAAACTAACCTTCCATTAACAGCATCCACAACTTGCGTCAAATATTTGCTGACAGTGGTTTGGGCAATTGCCAAATTATGGTCTTGACCCACCTTCCTTTGATAGGCCCCAGAGGCCAAATAATTGACGGCAGTTAATACCTGAAACAATAATAAATTAAAATTGTTAGCCCTTAATTATTTATTAACCAAGTATAATATACTACTTAGCCATTTGTTTTATAGTATAAGCACATGTACCTACTTATTCAGTCCAATGTAAAGAACATACCTTAATATAAACTGGCAATCCATCACTCCTGTGGGGAGACAAATCCTCCTTAAGATTTTCAATTAAATAGAATGCCATATCTTAATTAATGCTGTAAAATGAAACATATTACTAGTTAGATACATAGGTACTACTCCTAAGATAACGGAACGGATCTAAACATCTTGATGTAGTACAACAATATTTACCGGTAGTTTTTTTGAAATTCCGCATCGGGTAAAAGAAAGGGGTCGGCGCAATCCCTTATGGTACGCCTCTGCAGCTTCCGCTCTTGGGTTTCTTCATTAACCATTAGAAATAATGCCATTTTTTGGGCTTAATTGCGTCGTGGTGATTATGTCGCGGTCAACTCGCGCTCTCCAAGGGTGGTCGACAATATCTCGCGTCTAAATGTCACAAAGCGACAACGTGAGTCGCTTTTAAACATACCGTGCTAGCCAAAAGCGAGAAACTGTCAAATTGAGATTTTATCTCGACATTTGACATATGGTCGCGCGAGAGTTTATCGGTCGCGCGGGATCGTGTTAGGGTCCCCGCGACCATGTGTCAAATAAGCCTCTGTGTCGCGTTTTGACAGCTTCTCGCGCCTGTCGCGCCTTAGCGTGCTAGCCCTGCAGATTCGCGCGGCGACAAAACGATGTTGCCAATAGATAGAAAAATTAATTCTACCAAAATTTCTACCAACAAAATCAACGAGTCGATAATTGGTCGATAGATACAGCACTAGTTCATTCGTTCAGTGTGCTTATTTCGTACGTTTGTTGCATCAAGTTAAATTTCAAAACGCAGGAATAATAAGCAAAGTCAGATAGTGCTATCTCTTTCTTACATCTTAATAGTACAATACTAAAAATTAGAATTCTTGACATTTGACATTCTTGTTGTAGAGGGAGGTTACTTTGTTATATTCAAGAAATCTAATTTGGAAATTTAACTGAATTTTATGATGGAAGTCTCAATTAAGAGGAAAGTGTAAGTAAATGACCACATATCTAAAACGTTACCTATGTAAAAAAACATTACCTTTTAAAATTACACGCTATTTATTGTGTTTGCGTTTTCAGCGTACGTGGAGATAGAGGAGAGCCACAGCCGGGAACCAGCGCTGGTCAGCCACACACTGATGCTGGCCAGCGCACTCCCAGGCCCTCGTCACTTCCCCAGCGTGTGAGGCATGCTAGGAGGGCTGACCGTAGTCACGCAGAATAGTTTATTGCACAACAAGAGCGTACCAATGAAATATTAGAGGTACTTATCAATCAAATATTTATTTGAGTAGTTTATAAAAGAGTGTATCAATCAAATATTTATTTTAGCGGTTTATAATTGTTGTTGTTTTTTTATTTGCAGTTGTTACAGCAAACTATGGCAGAAAGCAATGAAATGTTATGGTCCGAGTCTCTTGCTCTTCCAAGTTATCATCTTCTGGGTCCACACGCTCATCTGTACTGGGACTCTCTATGGGGACTCTGAAATAAATGCAAAAAGAATGAAAATTATGTACCTTGCTAAAGACGATATGGATATAACAATGTATTTATCAATGTAGGTATATTTTAAAATTTTAATTTAAGGCATTTAATTACTGACCTGAAATGCTATATATAGTGCATGTGCAGTACATAATGTTGGCTGCTTTTGCAGGAGCATAATGAAGATTCTGATCAATGCCCAGACATCGAAATGGCCCTTTTATATGCCCGTTGGTGCGCTCCACAACATTTCGCATTTGGCAATGCCATTAAGTATATTTATCTTCTGGGGATCCTTCTGCAGCGTGGAGAATAGGCGTCATCAGCCATGGAGCTAATGCATAGCCAGAATCACCTGAAATAAGTTATTTTAAAAGATGTTATCCATGACTTGTTTTGTTTGTAAAATGTTGTTTAGTAATAGTATGTAAGGAGGAGACTGATTTGCTTTTACATAACTTAATTGATATATCTTTAATAAACAAGATATGAATAAAAATGTTTTATTATATTCTAAATGGTACATACCCAGAAGAAAATATTCCCCAATGTAATTTTTTTGCAGTCGCACCAACTCTTCCCTCACCACCGAATGTCTAAATATAAATTGATCGTGGACTCGGCCTCTCTATTTTAGTCTGTAAGGAAAATTATACATAGGTTATGAACTTTGTATACCTACTTAATATACCTACCTATTATGTATAACTTGTCATGAGACATTTTCATACTAAACTAACCTTCCATTAACGGCATCCACAACTTGCGTCAAATACTTGCTGACAGTGGTTTGGGCGATTGCCAAATTATGGTCTTGACCCATCTTCCTTTGATAGGCCCCAGAGGCCAAATAATTAACGGCAGTTAATACCTGAAACAATAATAAATTAAAATTGTTAGCCCTTAATTATTTATTAACCAAGTACCTATAATATACTACTTAGCCATTTGTTTTATAGTATAAGCACATGTACCTACTTATTCAGTTTAATGTAAAGAACATACCTTAATATAAACTGGCAATCCATCATTCCTGTGGGGAGACAAATCCTCCTTAAGATTTTCAATTAAATAGAATGCCATATCTTTATTAATGCTGTAAAATGAAACATATTACTAGTTAGATACATAGGTACTACTCCTAAGATAACGGAACGGATCTAAACATCTTGATGTAGTACAACAATATTTACCGGTAGTTTTTTTGAAATTCCGCATCGGGTAAAAGAAAGGGGTCGGCGCAATCCCTTATGGTACGCCTCTGCAGCTTCCGCTCTTGGGTTTCTTCATTAACCATTAGAAATAATGCCATTTTTTGGGCTTAATTGCGTCGTGGTGATTATGTCGCGGTCAACTCGCGCTCTCCAAGGGTGGTCGACAATATCTCGCGTCTAAATGTCACAAAGCGACAACGTGAGTCGCTTTTAAACATACCGTGCTAGCCAAAAGCGAGAAACTGTCAAATTGAGATTTTATCTCGACATTTGACATATGGTCGCGCGAGAGTTTATCGGTCGCGCGGGATCGTGTTAGGGTCCCCGCGACGATGTGTCAAATAAGCCTCTGTGTCGCGTTTTGACAGCTTCTCGCGCCTGTCGCGCCTTAGCGTGCTAGCCCTGCTGGTTGCAGTTTTGAGCCAGCTTCGGTTTCACTCGGAAAGGAATTCACTACCTACATTATTTGTCTTGTTTTGTTTCTTTTTGTGAAGTTTAAAAACGAGTTTCTCGTTTATGGTTGGGACACCCAATCTTGTACCTAAACTGGGATGAATATTTGAGCCTGTGTGAACAACACAAACTCAATTTTATTGCTCAATATACCTACAATATTTTAAAACCCAACCTTTTGCTTCCATACCTGCATTATTTATCAAAATCAAGAAACTGATAAAAAAGGAAACGGTTGTATTGTATTATGCCTCAAGATAGAAATCATAATTTAGTTGTACCAATTACAAAGTGCTTTTCATTGCAGTACCTAAGTATCTGTCTGTCATTCACAATCGCTTGTTCACAAAACTTCAGAATGGAGACAGTCAGTAGCGCACAGCTGTCAATGAAACCTACAAATTCCAAACATTAAGAACCTGCCTCCAAATGATACTTCAACGAGAATTTTGAATCTGAATTTTATTGCGTTGGAAAGTGAAACAGCTTCCCAAACGAGACTCGTTTGTTAATGACATAAAGTTGTAAATGGCTTATTGCATTGTTGTGTTTACGCACGTGATTGTGGTATGAATCACTAATGTTTCCCATAAATTTAAGTATCATATTTTTTTATTCTATAATTTTATTTGCCATAATATCGTCATCTATATGGTTTTATTTGCCATAAAACTCATAAGACATATTATTTCGTGACATAAGTATGTTTGCCAGAATATAACAAATGCACTAATATTTAAAAGCTATATTTACTTTAAACATAATGACTACATGACATAAATATATATAACCTATAACCTACAACCTACAACCTACTGATGGTATCACCTACATGATAATATTTACATGATCCTGATGAACATGCAGCATGCAAGCAGGCATGCAGCAGGCATGCAGCAGGCATGCAGCAGGCATGCAGCAGGCATGCAGCAGGCATGCAGCAGGCATGCAGCAGGCATGCAGCAGGCATGCAGCAGGCATGCAGCAGGCATGCAGCATGCAAGCAGGTATGCAGCATGCAAGCAGGCATGCAGCATGCAAGCAAGCATGCAGCAAGCAGGGATGCAAAATCATGTTCTAACCTAACCTAACCTATCCTAGCCGTTCTGGTTGGTGTTCCTTTTTCTATTGCGGGGGGCTTCGCCCCCCGGGCCCCCCCTAGGGGGCTGCGCCCCCGGACCCCCCTACCGCCGTGTCTCGCCACCGCGATGCCTGCTGTCGTCTAATCAATTTGTAAATTCATTCATAATAGTACCTACTACCTAACACATATTCCATATTATTTATAATAAAAAATATTATAGTCGTTTGATTTAGTACATATGACGATTATTAGAAATAAATGTTATGGCATTCAAAAGTTATACCTTGCAATATTATGACAAAAAAATTATCGGTGAAACAATAATTATGGATTAAATAAAGTATTGCAATTAATATTAGTGCATCTAATACTTATGTTTAAAAATCATTATGTCAAACAAAAATATGGCATTTAAATTTATGGATAAAAAAAGACTCCCTTGTGGTATATCGCTGGATAGATTCACTAGATAATGTGGTTGTGGTAACGAGGTATAAAATATTAAGTAAAGTAACACCTTAACGTATCATATCGACTTTTAATGCTGTAGAGTAATCTCTAGGTGTCATGCAGATGCAGCATTGTCTTGAATACCTTTTCAGCAATTGATACCACGCTCCTAGCGGTAAGAGCGCTTATTAGGTAGCGGTAAGGTAAGAAAATAAAACAATGATAACCGTGACTCATTTAAAAGTACCTACCACACCCAAAAAGGGTTCCTTATACTAAGAAACTTAAGAGCTGTCTTTATTAGGTACTTATGCTAAGAAATACTGACAAGTTTCGAAATGACATTTTTTTTACTTTCTCCCTCAGTTGAACAAAGAAGCTTTCACCTATTCAACCTTACAACATTGAAATAAAACGTAAAATGTAGACATTTATAGATAGTATTACAAATTACGAGTACAAAAGTAGACATTAAAATTACGAATTTAATTTAATGTAAAAAGCGAAGTTTTTGCTTTGATGTTACTCATAGAAGTGACTAAGACGAGTTGTAATTATTTATTATGATCTCAGATAAAATTGGTCTAATTAGACTTTGGTCCCTATTATAGGGTCTTTTAATATTTTTTTCTAAACTAAGGTATTTCGTCCCAATTCGGGCGTGATGGATGACTTATTCTAGCGCTTCCAGACTTGTTCCATAGGTTAACAGAAGCACTCGAAGATAGTGCTGAAACCAATTTAAATAAAAACCTTTTACTTTACGAAAAATGAGTACGACAGTTTAATTAACATAAATACAAATTTTCAAGTAGGTGAGTAAATTCTAAACTCACCATCGAGTATCTTCTTTTTATAACGTACATAAGACGATTATCACACTAACAAACAATCAAGTACTTGTTAAACACCGTAAAGCCACTAAAGTAGTTTTAGCAAACATAAATTACTCATTAAAGCCACATAGAAGTACCTACGTACTGTTATTTATATGGGCAGTTAACACTACGGTACTTTTTGATTTATAAGGTTGACATTCCATTGAGGCAGCCCTAGTTAGAAGTTATTAGTCATATGCATGAAGGTGGGCATAGAGTAAACAAAACTAACTTCTTCTTTATATTTAAGGGCGTCGCTCTTGTCGTTGGAATCTACGAGATTCTGCTATATTCTTTGCCGTCTGTTTGAGCACCTGATATTTAATACAACTTCTATTCCCAAACTGTATATTTTTTAAGATAAAGTGCAACTCTAGTTTCGATGAAATAAATTATAGTTTTTACACATTTTATGTTGGTAAAAACTTTAGCTATTTTTTTAAACCTAAACAAATGAGTCGCGTCTGACTATTACAAAAACTGCAGTGAAGAGAAGTCAATGACTTAGCAATCAAAAGAATCGCTTTATGCGAGAGCAGTTTGTTATTTAATCTATTCACTTGCATCGTATTATACACATTAAACTAACGTTATGTGACTTCCGTCCGCCTTAATAATAGAGTTTTTATGATCATTATGAATATATAACGCGGAAAAGTAATGCGCATGCAATTTTATTCACTCGCATACTATTCCTTTAATACTTTTCCAATTTTAATATTTTATACGGAAAATATATGATCACAACACGTGATTTTATATAAGCTGAATTTATATTAATAAAGCAGTTATGCACTATCAGTTTGACCGCTCTTGCGGTTTGGCATTTGAAATGGAATCGACTCTTTAACTAAAAATGTCTTTATATTTATTGCACGGGCTGTGCTTTGGCGGTTCAATTGCTAGTACCACCTAATACATAAAAGCTGTTACTTCCGATCGCAAGAGGCGGTTCCAAGAAAATATGTTATTTAAGTAATGCAATTAACTCTTTATAGCTCTCAAACGATTACATCATTACGAATAGAATTATAGAGCTTAAGTCATTCGTATAATCGATCGATTTCTCTTTTTTATGTCTATTTATAAAAGCTTTTTGCGTGTTTCTGTTAAATGAAATTGAGTAATTTCGTACGTGTACCATTAAAAGAAGGTTTTATAAAAATAAGGTCACGAATTCACGATAAAAAGTTAGAAGTGCTACTGTAAAAACGGGGAACATTTTCCTGTTTTGCAAAGTTGTTGGATTTTATATCGTTATTTTTTAACAATCTGAGAGACTAACAAAAATTATCAGAATTACTAACTCAGACAAGAAGTAGGTATGTACCCGAAATAATTAAATACTTAATTGCAATTGAACATTCAATTGCAACTGTCATAGTTCGTGTCAGTGGTCGTGGGACCAATGAGCAGTAAGCATGACGCGCATGCGTAATGTCGGTCGACCTTACCGGCTAACTGTGCCATGCGGGCCGCATGACAAGAATGCGATCGCCGGAATATAAACAAAGGATTAGGTCGTACGAATTATTAGAAAGACAAATATAGGTTAAACACGCAGATTCTACCAAATTGCAGCTGCAATTGCAATTACAGCTATAGCTGACACTGTCATTGTCAAAGAAACAGAAGATGACTGCATGAAGTTTAATGGCTACGTAATTTTGTTTAAATAATTTCATTGTTTTCTTCAAACTCAGGCTTAAATTCAATTTAGGTTCACATTTTTGTCAGGCGAAGGTTTCGTTTTCGAAAGAGATTTCGAAAGCGACAATTCGCGTAACTAAACTTTCCGTCAATAATGGTGTACCTATGTAGTAATGTCCATTAGAAATAAATACCGGAACAGGCAGCTTATAGTATATAGTGGGCTTAGTCACTTAAATGAATGATCTAATCGCTGGACAACAGAAAGAAGTAAGGCTTCGTTGCTACTTTAAAGATATTTTTCGTGAGGTCCTATACATGAGATTTTTCTCGTGAGCTACAGTAGCAGACAATTTTATATTTAGGTTATTCACACTTGTCAGGTGACGGCGCTCATAGGGTATAAAAATGGTCGAACAATAACAGAACCGGATCGACACACGACTAATGGGAACTAAGCTCAATTTGTGACTAACGATCCTGTAATTGTAGGTTATTTACTTACACTCACAATCCAAATGTATTTTGAAGTCTGCTAATGTGAAAAATATTATTGTCAAAACCTAAAACGAGGACATTTCCGATCGTTGTCTAGGAAATCGTGTTATGTAAACATTTGATTCGAAAGCTGTGAATCAATACTAAATGGTCAGTCAATAGTGAAGGTACAGCGTGAAATATATCGCAAACATACAAATTATAAAGATCATTGACACAAAATCGTAAAAAATAAGCAATTAAGTAATAAATGTATTAATACATTACAATACATCTTGTTAAACTAAATTCAATTAGGTACAGTGATGTAAGCTGCGCTTTATTTCAACAATTTCTTTTTTGCATTTGTTTTTCATCACTGCGTAATAGAAAACTTAGAACAATGGCTTTTGCTCTCATTATACTAATTTACTGTCAATTTACGGTATTAGCTACTATTGTTTGCTATTTATTCAACACTTTTGAAGACGGCAATTTAATTGTTTTGTAATTTCAGTGTATGTAGCAAGTAATTAATTATACTTGCATACTTACCCGTCGTAAGAGATTTTTTGTTAACATTGTTAATTAATCAATTTAATTAAATCTTAGCGTATGTTAAAACTTTAAATTGATTGAATGATCGATTTTAAATAAAGTAGTAGATTGTACATTGATTTGATAAGTATTATGAGAAAATACAACATATTAATCTGTTTTTGTTTTATATTAGGTATTTAGTAGGTACTATGTAAATTATATCATGTAAGCTTATTATTATTTGTGTTGCGAAACACAGAGATCTTATCTAAAGCAATATATTTCTATGGATTGACTAATATTAATGGATTTTACCTACAATACCCAGATGTGTTTTAAATACACAATAATCTAGGAAGCATATTTAGCCCACGTTAAAGTAGCTGTTTACTTACTGTTTCCGAATACATACGACCATTTTATACAAATTGTTATGGCTTTATTGTATTTATTCCACTTAATTTTTATTCTTAGATTTTGACTAATTTAACAAAATCTATTTTTAAATTTAAGAAGAATTTATCGCATTTTTGTTGATATTTGATAAGTAGTTAAAAATGCTCGATGAAATAAGTTTTGTTACCTTTAGCATTTGTGTTTGGCATTATATAATTGCATATTTTTCAGATTTATTTCATTTTATTGTACAATTAACTGGACATAAAAAACGTCTTTGTTTTTAAATTTTTAAGTTATCTGTAATTATAACCTACCCATCGTATTTTAGTTATTTAAACTCAAGGTAATAAAATTTGAAATACCTATAATTGAAAAACTCCACCGTATCTTAATAATCTGAACCTTGATAAATCTTGTAATATAACGTGACAGCATAATGGCGGGATGCAAATTAGTATCTCTCCATTTTTTGAACTAAAATTACTTAATTTTTCGAATAATCTTTTAAAATTGAAAATTTACTTAACCATATAATTTGATACCTGCATTATCAATAAGTATAATCTTTAATCACCATATAAATAGCGGTATAATCTTCAATCCCCACTGTCAATTCCAGCTACAGATCATGTCAATGGTACAACTATGTAAAACTGGTGCACTTGACTGTAGGTAAGGTACGTACATAGGTCAAGAGAACATGCATACGCATCAAATAAGTTCATTTCCGCACTTTTTCTAAACAAAACCACAGAATAGCAAATAGTTAGTAGACAAAACCATATTTTTAATTTCTTTAGATTTGCACAATATTTTTTAAGTATTTTTACAGCGCACTTATTTGTTTTTAGAACTTATTTGTAAACAGATAAATTAGGTCTAACAGACGACGCTGATATTTTTTAAATTATATTTTAATGGAAAAAAAACTTTAAAGTGATTATTAAAAACCGATTATTTTATTATTGGGTTTCCCCAATTATTCTATATGAATTACCAATTAAAAACAAAGAATTTTCAGGTTGACATAGATTTATTTATCCTAATTTGTTTGTTTAATTCAAATATGAGTCTTATAATTTCAGATTACGATAAAAATGACATTAAAATGTTATTTTAATATCTACTCAATTAATAGCTGTAGCACAAGTATTAATTGGTTCCTACTTTACCACAAAATCCTTCCGAAATTCAAAACAAATTTTATGATATACCGTATTTAATTTTATATTACGAAGATAATACTTTTGAATTTCCAAATGTTTCGAAAATATCCTTTAAAAATAAAATAATACTTAAAGATAATAAATTTAATAGTAATATCTTCTACCTTTTTCAACATCTTTAGGCACTTGGCGTTTTTGTTACAAGATTCAAAAAAATAATTAACGAACTTGATCTATAAGTGTTTACTTATAATAAATTGTTAGCGGTAAATTCGGTAAATGAATGATTGACGTAGATATTTATACCAATCATATTTCCACTGATTGATTACGTTGTTTTAAATACAAGATGGGTAATTAATTAATTGAAATATGATTGCGATACCTTTGGTACTAACTTGCGCCTACTTATAATTTGTAATTAGGACTTGTTTGTTTAAATGCCACAATTTTAATATAAGTTTGGGAGTAAGTTTAATCAAGGTTGAGGGTCAATCACAGGGTCTTAAGTTACCACCTGTGTTTCGAGGCTAGGACATAATACAATTGACCTTTCGAGCTGGTTCATATGAAACCTCGGTGGTAGGCTTTCTTCTTTTGTGATGCTGATAGAGTGAAATTGAAGTTGTAAGTGTATGAAATCTACGTAATTAGTGACATCTTTTTCAAACCGCAGTAGGCGGCTGATCGGCAGTTACGGCGTAATTTCATATCAAACGTCATCAAACTGCAACCGTAGCGCTTGCTTAGGTACATACCTGCATCTACTTAGGATAATAGTTCAAGATCAAGTTTTAATAAAATTATTAAATTTTAGATTCATTAAGTACTTTGGTATTGTAATCGCAGCAGCAAAATATATAAAACACTATCTATATTTATTTGTAATCATACAATAGTAGGTATTACCTATATAAATAGGTACCTAAATAAACTTTGTGGTTGCATGTTCCAAGCTCCTTGCGTTGCGGAACAGGTAATTACGTTAGATGTTACCGATCGTTGCATAAATAATTTCAAGATCAACTGAACTATCGCTTCCATTGGCTGGTTATCATGTTTTCCATCTGGATTATCGCAAAAGGAAACGTTTTAAGGTCTATTAGACTTTGTAAACAACTGTTTACTTGGTAGATAAGTTCACAGTTTACTTTAAACTTAATAGTCGTCGACTGGGTACTATGAGGATATGTAGGTAAGTATGTAGGTTAGTGGTAGGTACTTAGAAAATTCCCTTGTAAAGGTGTGCATGTAGGTACCTACACTTAGTTATCTAGGGGAATCTTATACATAGTTAAACTCTTATAAGAAAGTCTCGGAAAGTAAAATGTAGAGCAACTTAAGCTATAATTTAAACTTTAATACCTACCTAATTAACATCATTATTATTTTAAGACTTGTTGTGCCGAGATTAAAATATCGAGATTAAACTGAATAATTTAACTGAGTTTACCTCAGGCGCAAACATCACGACCGGATAGTCTGGCAGTCACGGCTGTAGCTCTACGGCTCTACGTAGGTACCATTGAGATTAAGAAAAAAAAACTTATCTATGATATCTACTCGTGTCTCGTGTGGGCTGTGGGAACTACACATATGCAGCCTATTGCAACCACGTAAAGCTAAGCGTATCCAACTTTAAGAAGGTCACAAAGCGATCGATACTTAGATATAAGCTAAAAAGATGTTTTTGAAATGAAGGAGCGATGTCCTTACTAACGCGCACGCTTTTTTACTTTTATGGGCAAGGAGATCGAAATAAAAACGTATGGTTTACGAATCCTTTTAAGACCTTGCCATAAAATAATCTGTAAGGTTTTTATTTTTATTTTTTTTAGAGGTAGAATTTAGATGCGAAGCTTCAAGCTGCGAGACAAAATTTTCTAGGCCTCATACCTATCTAAAAGTTATATTACAAAAAAACCTTTTATTATGACTTTAGGCATATCAGCAGGTAATCTACCACTCGCTAAGTCATAACAATAAAGTGATAATTCGGAGATATTTAATTTAAATCTTGATTATATCGTGCTGTGACAAGGTTAACTTGCATTTCCGTAAATTAAATGCAACGTTTTCCGGATTTAAAATTAAATTTATATTTTTATTTAGGTTTTAAATTATAATTCAAAATGTTTTTTTCACTAGTACTTACTTAAATTGCAGATATTTTGACATGTAAGTCTACCATTAAGTTACACGCAAAGATTCAAAAAGTTTTGACGTACCTACTAAGTATGTATTTTAATCTTCTCAGTGTTAATTATGTAGATGAGTCGTATTTAAATCCAAGTAAAAAAATAACCATGTACCATTTTAGTTAAGTAGGTACCTATCGTTGAGTTGGTAATTATTTCATACCAGTTTTTTTACAATATTACTTATCTAGGTACTTACATTTCTATGTTATAAATCAAGGTCGTAGTAAACGGAAAAGGTTTTTATAAAGTTAAATTAAAGGGTCAATGATATCACGAAAACGAACGACATTATTTTATAATTAAAGTTCTTTGCTTTAAGTTTTGCCATTATAGCTACTACGGCTCGAGTTTTCGAGAAAAATAATTAATTATTTTTGGTAAAAAGTTTTTAGTGGGCCTTGATTGAGTGGACTACAAACACATGCGTAAAGAATCTGTACTACAAATTCTAATAAAAAGAAAATACTAATAAATCTTTGAAACTTTTTGTTTTGTTGTTTGCATAATTTTGATTTTGATAAGTTTACTCTCTTGTAGACTTTTAATGAGCTGAAAAGTCTCCTTTTGGCTTATTTGGAAATGAAAGGATTTCATTTATCAAAGAGATCTTTTTTTTCTTTGAAGGTTTGATTTCGTTCTTTTTGTTGGTACCTACCAACAGCTACATTACGTTACCGACATAGCATGATAAGGTATATGATAAACTGATGACATTTAATCGATTCCGCGTTTAAGAAACAGTAATAACAATTGAATAATAGAGCAGAAACATCTTACAACAACATGATTGCTGAATTTGAATTGATTTAGTGTAGTATCGAGTTAGTCCTCGTTCCAGTAACTTGTACTAATTTCCTGTGAATAAAGGTCATGAATTCATGATATTTTAAAATCATGCAATTTTAAACTTTAAAATAGTTTGGTTAAGATCAGTTTTTATTAATTTCATGAATTAAAAAACTCACTTTTCAACTGCTTTCCTTCAGGAGAACACCTCTGTGAAGAAACTAAGCACTCTACATAATTTTTCACCAGCCTTTTACTGTCCAATATCGCATCAACATCCAAATAATCGTATCTAGTGTCATATTTCGGCATATTTTTCATTGCATTTATATCCTGTCCTACTACAACGTAGCACGCACATACACAAAGGAATAGCACAGCACGCATTTTAAAAATATAAGTGTCACTTTTTAAAAATAAAATTATGAAAAAGAAAAGTTTGAATTTCGAAATGCGATGTCACATATCGCGGAGAGTTTCCCGCGCGCAACGTCCGCCACCGGCGAGTCTGCGTTGTGTTTTGGCGCGCGTGTTCCACACGCAAATATTATAAAGTAAAGCGTATTTCATGGTAATGATGGCATACTTGCGACGCTTTCTTCTCTTGCACCTCGCTTCTTGGTGAAATTATGAGTTTGCAAGGACACGAGATAACGTGAAAACTTAGCTATTCTTTTGATAAGCAATAGACATTAATTTAAAGCAATATTACTGCGGTTTTTGCCATTCTATGACCATTTACGTCGGTCAATCGTAGGTTTCTTGTAGTAAAAGCTAATTTCATGCAACTTTATGAACCTATACATATGTGTGTAAGCCACTATAGGTACTTAGGTACTACTACCTTCAATAATAACAGATCATAAATCTTATTGAATTATTTCCTACAAATTGTACATTTATCGGAAGTGGAATTGAGCCAAGTTACAAGTTCCAAGAAGCTACTGCCGCATGCATGCTGTATGAAAATAGATACTTCCTATAATTCAATAGAGATCCGATAAATTCATAATCAATATGAGAAATACTTGAGGCTTCTTTATAAGAAGATATTATCATCTTCTACCGCATAGATAACATAACGCAAAATTCTGATAGGAAACTGCTTTGATGTAGCAAAATAAAATTCACATAACATTAAGTCCTAAACAGTCCTTTAGATTAAACAGGCGGAACTAAATCAACAATATTTATAAATAATAAGAGTAACAAGGTAGTCTGAATAAATGCTTAAGATGAAGTCATATAAAGCTGCGGAAATTGCATTTTTTGTTACTAACAACTGTTTTAGGTCCGTCCGTTAATTCTAGTCTCTAGTTGCGAGGCTGTCTATGAGAACCTCCGCCACTGCTGTGCTTACTAATCAGTATAGGTGTTACGCTCAAAGACCAAAAACGCTTATTGAGCGAAAAAATAGCTCACAACGCGTTGTGGTCACAGTAAAACCAAGCAGTACAAGTAAGTCAGAATTTGCCTCTAGGCTTTTAGATAGAGACATCCATAAAGAAAAAACAGAGTTTGGCCATCGATGTATTATCGAATAACTTCGCGGAGAGACAATGTTAGTCCGTAGATAACAATTCTGTCACAATTTCTATGGTCTTCTCATATAAGTACCTACTTAACTTATCCACCTTGTAAATCAAGTCAAATGTGGCAAGGAAGTCGCATTGTCTGTGGGCGGCGAATCGGAACCGAATGACTATTTCTATACGCGTATTGTATACCTATTGCTTGTGATTATACATACATTACTGCACCTTGCGACAGTCGAACATTTAGACCGTCCGATGTATAATTTAGTAAGTAACGGTTGATATCGTTTGGGGCGTGCTTGCCTTGTTATGGCAAAGTTTACGTTACAGCATAATTTCGCGATAACGGTCTGTCCTAGTTTTGAGAAACTATTCGTTCGTTATCAGCCCATATATGTCCCCACCGAGGGGCACGAGCCTACTCTCATACAGAGAGTGATTAGGCCGTAATCCACCACGCTGGCCAAGTGCGGGTTGGCGGATTTCACATACACCTTAGAATTTCTTCTTTGGTGTATGCAGGTTTCCTCACGATGTTTTCCTTCACCGTTAGCAAGTGGTAATCGAATAAATTGATCCGTACATGAGAAATAAACTCAGAGGTACGTGCCCGCACCAGGATTCGAACCCGCGCCCTCGGAGTTCGAGGCAAGCGTTCTACCAACTGGGCTACCACCGCTTTGAGAAACTATTAGGAACCCATAAATAACACCCAGAAAATCGGCCTTCGATAGTATTAGGCATTTTGTTTACCAATTCATAGAGGTCAATAACCGTATAATCACGGTCATAGTACCTATAATTCGCTAATTTATTGAGATTATTTTTAGAAATAAATCAGTTTTCTGATTAAGCTGTTTGCTGACATGTTATTTTGTACCTTTTTAGAAAAACAAGCCTGCTTATTAGCTTTGTTTTGTAAATGAAAATAAATTCTTTGCAAAACGCTTAAGGGCAGATATAATATTTTTATCTACGTGTTGATTAATATGCGCTACTACTTTTTTGACCTCCTATCTTTAAGAATGTAGGGCACCTTGGGAAGAACAATGTTATGTTTTGGGTGGAACAGGTTGTCAGATGTCGTATTGTGAAATGTAACGGGACAAAATTCGCATTTTATTTATGTAAATTATATTTTCGAAAGCGAAAACCTTTTGAAGGCTATTGTACCCTTCCTTTAGAACTATACAAAACTTTAAGAAAATGTTTTTAAATTTCATTGAAGCTTAATCAAAACCTGTAGGTATACAGCTATGTAACTACTTTGGATCTGTCTTAGCATGAATAGACCAAATGTTATGATAAGAGAGTAGGTATGAACCTACTAGTACCTACCTACGTAAAGGCAAACTGAAGGTTACTTTAAGGTACGGTAGGTACCTACCTGTTTTATACACCCGGGTCATGGTTCTGTACAAGATTTTACCCGTTTACTTTCATAAGAACTAGAGCTAAAAAAGTCATTCAACTTTCCCCTTTTATTTACGAAAATATTTTAGTGTTGAAATTATGCAGTTTGACACGAAGTCATTAACGCGAAATGTGCGTTTTTAGAAAGTAGCCCGTCTGACAAATGTTTATGACTGACTAATGATACGACTAGGTATTGTGTAATACCTAACTATTGAGTTTTGATAAAAACATGGCCTAGTTAGGGCTAGTTTTTGATCCTTTGAAAGTTGTGCAGACCGGCTACAACAACACAAGGAGAATAAGATAAACATACCTAGCCAAACGTATCAGCGTTTGGACCGGGGCCAACTCCGCGTTTTAGCAATTAAGTGCAGTGATAAATTCGCCTCAAAATATCCCAACTAGGTATATGAGAAATATACTTCCATACAAGAGTGATCAGGCCGTAAACCACCAACCATACTGGCCAAAACATCACATAGGTACCTACCTATACCTATGTACTTACCTATATCTATGTACTTACATATATCTATGTACTTATAACCCTTAAAAGAGTATGAACGTGAAGACTTACGTAATAAAATGTCCAAGAAGTCAGGTATTTAGATGCTAGATCGGTATTTACTTAATTGTTTGTATAGTATTATTCCATCAGGAAAATTAAATTCGTGGTTGCATATTTCTGGGAAATTCGCAGTAAAATCTCAGTTTATACCGCGTAATCGGGAAAACTCGGCATTCTTTACTAAATCATCACTAATGGAATTACGAGAATATGGCCCAATATCGTAATGACATTAGAAATCATAAGTCGTTACTGATTGTCCATTAGTAGTTAGGTATATCTACTAGCTACATATACCTAATCATGTTTAATCAAACTCCAAATTGGCCTGTCTTTACCCACTGCGCAAAAATGACGATTATGTTTTTCCATATTTCTTCCAAAGTCTCTTTATTCCAGTAACTTACTTAAAAATAGGTATTATGAAAATAAAAATTAAATTCATGGCTTAAAACACAACTTGAATTGAAATTGTAATCTAAAAGTAATAATTAATAATGAAGATAGCGTGTCTTTAAGCCAAACCCTTTTCTTGTATATTCTTGAATAAAAAATACACAAACGAACCTATTATTATAATATTTTTTTTTAATTAAATATCTACATATTTAATAGGTTCAAGAACAACAAACCAAAAGGAAATCGTTTGTCTAGACTACTAGAGTAGTAACGGTAATGACATTAAGGTGAATTCACACCTTATTCCGGTTAAATAAGAAACAAACTAACGCACGCACTTACACAAATAGGTGCATAAATTATTTACCTATATTAAAAATTTAAAACTTTAAACTTTTGAATCAAAGAATAACAGGACCCTACCTACTGACCTACATTCAAATAACTACAAGTAAAAAACGATCCATTCGTTTGTTCACAAATCGATAAATTCCACTTATCCCATTTATAACCTATAAGACTGAAAAAAATCAAGTAAAAATTTAATAATCTACGTATGTAAAAGGCTTCTAAGTCCGCCATGCTTCGATAGTTAGCGTATAATGATAGGATAGGTTCACAATGACAACTTATCACCGTGTCACAGATAGTTTGTAATCAGCGACAATGAGGAAATGAATGCTGTGAAAAAATACATTATGAAAAATGAGGTTTCTAGGTAGCTAAGCACGATTTAAAGTGCCTAGGTTACTTATTTAAACATCGTTACCCCCTAAACTAGCCGTTAAACCTCAGTGAATGGTGGTTCTGTATGAATTTGTAATATTTAAGTAGTCGAAAAGGTTTTTGGTTTCAAATACTTAAGAAAGAACTGAGATCTCATTAAATCTGTCTGTTTGATAGGAAAATCATTCTTGGGTAATTATTTTTTAAAATGACCATTGTGACAAAAATGAAACAAAAATGAAAGTGTTACAAAAATAAAACTTGTTAAAAAAATAACAAAAATTAAATATTAGGGCTTACTCACAATGCACACTTTATCTTTTACTCATGTATTAAATGTCATGCAATGAAATGAAACACAATACCAATAATCAACACAAATTGTATTTTTTTTTATCAATAATGAAATCAATGAAGTCACTATATAAACAACAGAAAACAACAAAAAAACAACATAAAAGATTATTCTCATTAACTTAAAATATAAGAAAACATAATTAAACAAAATATTTCATTGACATAATAAAATAGAATTAGTAAACATTTAAGGAACATTAAAATACTGTCTTTAATTATGCTCCGATTATAATGTTTAAATTAGTGGTCCACATTATAGTCGCCGATGTGATTACAGCTTTACTTCATTTTTGTAACGTCATATTTGTAACGTTATCAAAAATCGTTACAAAAATGAAGAAGCAACATTGTTTGAAAATAGTCTCAAATAGTTTATGCCAACAGAAATCTCAATGAGTGAAATCACCGTGCATTTTTATAAAGATACATAATAAACTATTCCAATAAACAATTAATGAAAAAGGAGCCGCTTACCTGTGTATTTTGACAAACAACACAAAATGGATAAATTAAAACTGGAATTTTTCCGGTCGACAAAAAAACACGCGTCGTGCACTTTTTCACACAGTAAACGAAATGACCGATTCAAATTCGTTTCTGGCGTGCCATTGACTCGTTGAACTGCTAAGTGTTTCTTTTTCTAGTTTTCAATTATTACCAGATTTATTCGTTACAAAAATGATAAACAAAAATGAACAAAATTTCGGACGATGTTTTGTAAGTAAAAAATATATATTTAAAATTATTTAAATTAAATAATGTATACTGAAGAAATACGCTTTCACTGTTGTCTAGGCGATATATTTACTCATTATTAAATAAAGGTTCCAGTAACTTTTTTAGGTCAAATTTTGTAACGTATCTCGTGAAGAGGACAAATAATTTTGTATAGGGACCATCCGAACCCACCGAGAAAAAATTTGTATTTTTTTTTTAATTGTAATATTTAATACATAAAACTGTTTAATTCTACTAGACAATACAACATTGTACAATAATAGGTACTTTTTTGATACTTAAAAGTATATTTAATAAAAAATATCGCGTATGGACAATTTTTTTCATCCAAATGGTCATTTTAAAAAATAATCACCCTCTTCGGAAATACCTACCTATAAGTAAGTATACGTAGATAATTTTATCCTCAGTGAAATACCTGCATAATGCCTACAACCGGGTTTCCACTCGAGGTAAATACCAATATGCTTTCACGAAAAGGAAAATATAGGTTTAAAAGTGTGGAGAGATATTTTGTATCTGAAAATTTTATATTATAAATTCCCCAAGGTATTTCTTTACCTTGGTGTCATTCATATCCAAAAATTCATCAAAATAGCAAATATAATAATCTAAAATTTGTTCTAAGATATAGAAACACTACGATAAGATAGCTACTTTCATCATAATAGCCGAGTTCAATCTAGATTTTTTTAATTACCTAGGCCAAATAGTATTACAAATTACAATGCTACAATCAAATCGTTACATAAGACCAATTACATTGAACATCAATGACTAGCATCAGAAGCTCAGTGTTCGAACAATAGAATAATTAGATATAATCTTATAACATTAACATTTTAAGAGTTACATGGATTACATAAAGAAGATATCTTAGTTTGATATCAGTTTTAAGTTACGTGAACACTTCCCTTTTACTGACAACCGGTAGACATTCTGAAAACCTGCCTTATAGTTGACAGGTGCACCATACCACAAATTCAGATCGTTACCGATGTCCGATAAAGTAAAATACTTAATAAATAATTCTCTAAAAATATAGATACTTATGTAAAAATGTATAGTAAATTGTAAATTAAATGCAGGTATTGCCAGCTATTAAATTAAGACTGCTAATAAAATGCCTGATTTTAAGATCTCAATGTACAGACGTATGGTGTCCTCATGTTTTCCTGGTACCAATTTTCTATTATCTAATCCATGCTGTAAGCACTATAACAATTTCACGCATCCACAACTCCTAAGCGTCATCCTAACCACAGGTCAGTGTCTCATTAAAATCTTATAAATCTTGTAAATTGAATCCCACAACCGCAAGATTACTTTCACTGTGATCCGCTGCGCGCGCGCCAGTAGCACATTATGACGTAATTAACATCACTATCGTTATCTAATATTACTTAACTTTACAAGTTCCTGTATAAAATGGTTTTCAACGAAATCTTCAATACACTACTGCTTGGCAATTAATTTTGTCTAAATTTACTGTCGAAAAGCGCTCTACTGCACAAATGGACTTCATACGAATCAATATCAGTGGTATGAAAGTTATTAAGTGGTAATAGGTACAGTTGGTAGCCATTGGATAGCTGTTCTAGCCCGTAAGTCTTCTAGCAGAAAACGGAAAAGGTGGCGGGACGAGCTGGATACCTTCTTAAGTAGCTTGGTGGAGAAAGCTCGAGATAGAAAGTCATGGCGGATGAGGAGAGAGGCCTTTGCCCAGCAGTGGGACACAAGTGGCTAAAATAGATAGATAGATAGAATAGGTACAGTTGAGTGCTTTTGACAGTGATTTTTAGCGGCAGGAATTAACCTACTGGTTTCTCTTGCATCTATAAATGATGACGCGCGCATTAGGTAATAAAAAGTGTAATTATAATCTACTTGTAGCATGTCGATAGGTACTCAATACCTATACAAATGCATCTATTGAATTCTAAACACATATAAACTGCAACTTAATATGCAGACACCTGCAACATATAGGTACGAGTAAGTATCTACGCTTCTAATATGTTTTATGTATAGGTTTAGTTAGTTCTAGGCCATAAATACCTTAGCGCATTACTCTAAAATTATTCCTAGATCACGTTGAAAAACAGTAAGTTGTCTATCATGTTGCAGTAAAGAAGATTATTTATTTCTTTTAAGAATGGCTTAATACGATAGTCAAATGAAATTCCATGGATCCATTTCCTTTGAATACCTACATATCTATATCCACTTTATCTACCAGACTAGGTAAGAAATAATCTTGGGTCCAATATGTTAAGTGCGTCAAATATTATGATCTAGGAATCAATTCAACTCTGATTTACAATCTAACTTAGCGTTAAATATATTGTGGTGCTTTGAATAGGTACTCGGTTGAATGACCGATTATGACTGCGACATAGAGAATATATGTTTTTTCCTCATAAAGCCTCGGCAAAGATGCAATGTTTATATGTAAGTAGTTAAGTTTTTTTCCGTAATACTTGCTTAGGTTACATTTTGAGTAGGTAAGGTACGGGTGGAAAGAAATAACAATTAAGGTAAGTACTTACTATGACTAAGTGAGTAGGTCTAGGTACTATAATATAGCTTCCTAATAAAATTTATCATTTCATCCAAAAACTCTAAATCTAAATAGGTTTATATTACGCCGTGGTCAGAATTATGTGTGTGTCGTGTCGACTTTATTACTTTTCAAATAAAGTGGGACTCAAAATGCAGTTTTGTCATTTGGTATTCATTCTCACGTCCGTTATATTTACCCAGTTCACGGGAACGGTATCCGCATACACGATAACGTCAAAAAAGGTCAAATGTGAGAACCGTAACAGCTCTCTAATGTAACCAAACTGAATTATATAATTTCTTAATGTGAGAAACAGAGGGACTGCGCTTTGACCTCGTAATCTTGTACGAAAACTTTGTTTACATTCTACTTAAGTTACTTTTAATTTAAATATACATAATGCAATACTAATTTATGTCATTTTGTTCTTTCAGAAGATTGTTTTAAACCCTAAGGCGGAGGTCGCCTTTGAAACCCTTAATTCGGCTCTCATGTTTCCGTAATTATACTTTATTAGAGTTGAGATTGAGCAAAAGCGCAATCAAACTGGCAAAATGAATACAAACCAGAAAGTAAGGTAATGTAAAGCCAATTATTTCTTAAGATTGCTCTCCATTGTCCTTAGACACTAAACGTTTTTCCTACCTAACCTCGGAGAAAAACGGAGGGTTATGCTGGACTCCCACCGGCTAAAACCCCACGGTGTCCCTTCTACGGGAAAACTTGCGTATACTTCCGCGACCCCGACCTACTACCGAACCTACTTACTTCTTAGTTACTTTTGATAAATTGCAAAAGGTATTTGCCACTATTTTAAAATTTTGCTAATGAAGAGCTTGTTCTACATAGGTTTCAATGAATAATCATGGTTTTGCTAAAAGACTATCACAAAGAGTATATTAATAGCTTAAGTAAGGGGAAAGGAAAGCAAATAAAGTAATAAAATGATGAATAAAATCGTATAATTGTCACCAGGTTGCGAATTTGCTACATTGTTTGGTAGAGAAAGTGTATTTACACTGGAATCACGCAGGACCTTTCTCTCGCGTTCCGGTTTACTGGACTGAATGTTTTAACAGCGTGCAATAAACTGCAAATTGCAACTTACACACTGGTACCACTTGGCACTACCTTCCTCTAGGATTTATTGTTTATACTACCTACAGAAGCCGGAGAGAGGCTGCCTGCCACTTCATAGTTTCATACGCAATTATAGTCATGTTGTTGTTAGCCCATATACGTATGTCCCCACCGAGGGGCACAAGCCTACTCTCATACAGAGAGTGATTAGGTTATTATAGTCATATCTAGGAAAAAATATACAATATTTTAAAATAATATAGCCTATATGTATAATTCTGATGTGTCAGTTAACATATTGCCAAGTCTCAATAAAATCTGTTCAGCAGTTTTTAAGTGAAAACATCCGTCCATCCATTTATTGGCACAAACGCTGTTTTTTTATACCTATATTAAGCAGTAGGATATTTCTGCTGGCTTCAAATTGTACTTTCCTAAGGTGACGTAAGAACAGCACCATGATCTATCTCTCCACCTAGTTTCTGAGGACATCTGAGATTCCGTATACAAATATCAAAACAAGCGAGCGTTGATTTGTTTCCAAAGATTCAGGGTTATTAGTATGTATTTCCCCCCAACCCAAGCTAGGTATTAACGTGCTAAACGGTAGCCTTTTATTTATAGCTCTAAAAGATAATTGGTTTATTGCCAATAAAATCACACAAATTAAAACAAAAGAAAATCCATGACATTAAAACAAAAACAAGATCTGCAGGTCAATGTCAGTTCATACATATTTATCGAATATCAATCAGAGAATATGTATCATTATTCATTCACACCCATTTCATGTTCGCCTGGTACGAACAGTGCTTTATTTTTGTTGTTTTTTTTTTACCGTCATCTAAATAATTTATACATATGACCGTTTTTTACAAAACAGAAATAAAACACGAATACTAATTTAAACTTAATTGAATGAGTGGTAGAGAAACGGTTTATTATTTCGTTGTTTTATGTCTCAGTAGTAATTACCTAAGAATCTTCTAGATTTATTAAATTACCTAATATTGTATAGGTACTTATTTATTTACAATTTAATGGTATACATGCATCACATAATGACACAATATACCTATTCCAACATTAGTCAATTGAAACAAGTAGGTTTCTTGATAACTATAATAAAATGTGAATCTTATTGCATAAAGTTGTGTAATGCAACATTTTGAATAAAAAATAGACTCTACACATAATTTATTCTTCTTTAATATGAATCTTTAATGATCCAGGTACTAATGTTGCAATATTCTGGAATTCTGGAATAATTTTGCAATATAGATTGAATTGCTATTTACGTTATTCTTGTAATTATGAAGAAGTGTTGGCATTTACAATTTAAAGGGCGTTTCGAAAATATTTTACCAATGTAAAAGAATTTTAAGTACCACCACGTACCATACATAAAACATGTCTTTATTTTGACAGAAAATCATCAATATCGCTTAATTAAAGAATTACTTGTTTACGAATGGATTTACCGAAGATACGAAAACAACAATAATTACGAATACGATTTTATTGCTTTATGTTCAAACAAAAACAATACATGAGTAGGTAGGTACTTAACTTTTAATTATCAAAGGATAATAAGGGTGTTTTACTATCAGTTAATTTAAACGTGTTTACGTATTGTAGAGATGATGATGAAATCGTTTTTGTGTACATCAGCATCTATATTGCATTAAAAGAACAATGCAGTAACAAAATATGATGTAGGTACTTACTCTTGTTTTTTTAATAACGATACACGTGTGAAGCAGGTGATAGTGAAATCAATTTAGCCATATCATAAAACATTGTTTACTTAGTACGGTGTTTTGGAGTAATTTCGAATAAAAGAGAAATAAAGAGGGGTCTACGGAGTATTTCCGAAATAGTCTCTCAATAAACACATTTCCGGGGACACGTCCCTGACGGAACGCGGCAAATATCGTTTACATACAAATTGTATGAACTTATTCACACAACTCAGTGTCAGGGCATCTACAGTGAAACGGACAACTCTGAACACGGATAGCCCTGACCCGTAAATATGTGGATAAGCCTTAAAATAGCCCCAATATAATAATTAGGTAGATAGATACAAAATCTGGGAGGAACATTAATGTAAATATCTTCAATTCTCATTTGCTTCTAAGATCTTAAACAACTCTACGAAACTTGAATAGGTTTCACATGAATCGTATTTGCCATAGAATTACATTTATCTATTTGATTCTGCGCGTATGTAATCGTCCCTTTCTTCTTAGTGTTGGCAGCGTTGATTCTCTCTTTGTCGCCTGCCGCCAGCACTGGCAATGCAGGATCCACCTAAAAGTTAAGAAAAGAAAAAACGACATGTAATTAACGAAAATGTGTAACTCATAATTCAGATGCATTAAATATCAATTATGCTAACACTCCATTACACATAATATTAACTGTCACTGACATAATAAAAAAAAATAGAATAGGACGGCACGATGCATGAATAACTAACTGATTGAGCCTTTTCCGAAACTTGGGGTTATTACGAGCATCTTGGGGCATAAAGAGACGACTATGGATTAAGACCAATCCTAGAGTTTGTTAACCACATTGGACTCATATGCAAATGATATTTCTCGTATAAATTCCTGAATTTTGTATAGGAGCGGCCTTCGTAATGATGTACCTATACTTACTTAACTACAAAAAACGTTTAAGTATAAAACTTACCGGTTCCATGCCTCTCCAATGCCGTAGACAATCAGCGATTCTCTCTCCGAACCCTGGCGCGAAGCAATCAGGATCTATGGCTACAAAACACTGGCCCAAGTCTGGAGAACCTTCTTGGACGTCTAACGACCAAGATCTTACATTGTAGCTGGCTTTAGAACCTGGAATATACACAACAGTATATACTTAATACCTATAAGTAATGCCCGTATCTCTTTGTGTGCAATTATATGTTTCTATTTATCTATCTCAAAATATAGCTAGCTAATTTTTGTCGTCATTTTAAAAGCTTTTTCAATATATAGGTATAAGCCATATGTCCCTGTCGGTAAAGTGAACGCTATTTAAAGTCTTTTTTCTTCTGTCTTGTAACTTTCAATATGCCACGTCACTTATTGACTCTACCCGTAGTTGCAATAAAGTCCATAAAATTATTTCTATTATAAACATTGGGCCTATACATATCAGATTAGACAGTGTCTGAAAGAACGTTTGCTTTGATGACCTTTTCTCTGCAACGAGCTGTTAAAATAAGTAGGTACCTGACATATGTAGGTACATTATTCATTATTCATATTTTGTGTCCATAGTTACAACTTCTGGTTTATGAACCGTGTCATTTTTTTCTGTGTCGTTTTTGTACTGTTTCCAAAATAGACACAGACAGGCAGACATACTTAACTTATTTTTAGTTTTGACACATGAACATAAAATATAATCCCTCCTATTTCATGTCAGTGCGCAGTGTCATGACTTTATTGAGTTAAAACACGTTTAATAATATTTTTTGTCATATAGCTCACACCTTGATTCATGTTCCAAGGATGTACCCACTTAACATGTCTAGACTAATTAAAATCAGTCAAAACGATTTTAAAAGTCCTCTTCAATGGATATTGGAGCTTCGTAATAACTGAAATCAGAATAAAATCAGCCTCTGTACCTCCTCTGTGAATTAGTAGGTAAGTATGGTATACCAACCTGAAAGCCCACTACAGAACACTTCAACCATAGAACTGAGGCCGTATCCTTTATAGCCACTGGTCTCCTCAAATCCCCCAAGAGGCAACAAGCGACCCGTGTCGAAAGCCTGCACATTTAAAATATCAATTACCGAGCCATTGCACATCTTCATATGTTTGCTATAATTTAATCAACAGGCGTTACACTCTTCAAAGGTTTCGTATATCGATCGGTGTGGTGCTGGGTGTTGGGATAATCAATTAGCTACAGATTAAAAATATATTTATATTTTCCGGTTAACTCCGCATTTTAGGTATGACTTAAGTTTTCATGCTTACCAGTTGAGCGTCATTTGTTGGTTTTCCATCAGGACCCAGTGCCCATCCATCTGGTATTGGCTCTTCTTTATGTATTTGGACTTCTATCTGCAATTGTCACAAAAGTAATACTTAATCGCTTTTATAATACTTGGGATATTTGATTTAAGTAACTATTATCAATGGTTACCTACCTTTCCCATAGCTACGGCTGTAGACGCCATGTCCACTAAAAGACAATCATCATTATTGGCTGGAGCATACATTGCTATGGGGTTAGTTCCCATTGCACTCTGTAAACAAAAGAATTAATATTTCTTTCATTTGAAACAAACATTATTACATTGAGCAAGTAGGTACCTAAGTAGGTAAATAAAGTAAAACTTTTAGGAATATATTAGTTTTTAATAGGACATTAACTACTTACGTCAGCACGTAAACTGTATACCTACATGAAGGGATATTAGGTAAATTCTTTACTTACATGTTTAGCTCTTGTAGGCACCATGACTGGAGACGAATTAGTAAAAGCCATGCCAATGAGACCCTCGCTCTTGGCCTTCAATGCCCACCATCCTGCCATACCGAAGTGATTGCAACCTGAGAACAGCATAAACAACCCTTTGATTGTGTAGTATGATTATCAGCTGTTGAATCACAATCAGAATAAGAATCGAATCAAACACAGATAAGGCGCATATTTATAAGCGAGCTGTAACTGTAACCGAACAGTAACGAGGTTCAAGTGTGTATCTACGCGTGTTGTAGTTACCCTATAACACTGACACGCAAAACCGACAATCATTGGCTCGCTGCGTGCGAGTCGAACGTGTCACTATAATTTTTTTGTTACAGTGCATGCAACTGTTACAGTTACAGCTCGCCAATGAATAGGTAACTGCCTTTAAAAACTTACGTTTAGCAGAAACCCACCCAACGCCGACTTGTTTAGCCTTCCTAATAGCCAAGTCCATGCAGAAGTTGCCAACAGTGGCCCCCAGACCGTCTCGCCCGTCTACCCACGCAGTAGCCCCTGACTCTTTCAGAATTACTGGATGAGCGTCAGGGTCCGTCGCTCCTGACTTTATGTCGTTTATGTATAGTTCTGCAATAAACATTTAATTAGGTATTTGAAACTCTATGTCTATGTTACAGTAATGTAGGGTTGTCTCTTTCATGACCTAGGAAATACGAAATGAAGTAATTTAAAATGATAAATCTGTATAAAATATTATTTTCAATAAACAAAAGCTGAAATAATTTTCATATGAGATAAAAGTGAAATAAGTTGTGCTTGCCTGTTTAAAAGTAAAATGTAACTTAGTACCCACTTACGTAAATATCAACATAGAAACTAGGTAGGTACTTAAGCACTTTAGCTACCTAACTGAATACCAATTTATTTATCTTCCAAATGTAATAATTACAACCACTCAATTCAATCAGAACATAATCAAACTCACCTAACCGATTCAACCCATGACTAAAATGTCCGGTAAGATCAGCGTGGAGAAGCAAAGCCGCGTGGTTCCTGGCCTGCTCCTCGGGAGTACCGACAGCTCGGAGGCTGTCCTCCATGAACCTCCGAACCTCCTCAATGGCTACCTCTGGCATGGTTCTACACTTCTACCACACACGTTCTACTGAGCTCTAAGGAAAGCAAACGCTTTATAGATGCTGGATTATTTTGCGGTTGTTGGTTTTATCTATAGGTTGGAGTTAAAAGGAGATAAAGTAGCTATTTGCGTCATTTTTTTATATCATACTTTTACAACACCTATTGTGTATAATAATAGGTATTGTAAAAGTACCTAAAAAAAACTAAGTATAAAAAAACGGTGTTAGTAGGTTTGGTAATTAAAATAAGTTAACACTGTTTCTTATCGCTAGCTATGACGATGATCACGATTTAATGATATGTGTAAGTTTTATGTCCAAAAACATAAAAAAATAGATAAATCGAATGAAAGATTAGAAATATTTGGAATAATATTATAACATGCTTTACATAGAAAGGGCTCTCGAATTACATTGACCACGGAAATGGTGAAATAGAGTAAAGTTACATTCTGCTTATGAAATACAGGTAATATAAGTAGATAATAGTGATAGTTTGTTAGTATACCTATTCCCTAGGTCCCTAGGTAACAGTAAGTTGAGGACTAACTCCCACTAGGTATAAACACAATGCACGTATCTTTCTAAATAGGCCTCTACAATGAGTACTCTACGATTAGGTGCTTCACAGTAGAGTCCTACTGAGGAGGTATATTTAGGTAGGTATAATACCGATGTAAAATATTAGAAATCTACCTAATTCGTTCAAAATGTCACTTAATCTCCGATTCACATCAAATTCGTGCACAGTACAGTGTTACTATGTTTAAACTACGTTTAAATTCATATTTACTTAATCTTTATCAAGAAAAGACAAATAACATAAAAGTGTCAAGATTCACTGACATGGTTCACACCAATCTCTATCTTAGTAGAAAAGAAATAATGTCTACATCGGAGTAAATATAATTTCAGCTAATTAAGATATGTTTTAATCGAGTTAAATAAATATTATGTGTTTATTTTAATAACTAACTTGATTATAACTAACATACAAGAGACTACAGAGTTTACTCCTTCATGTTTTCTTTTTCCCTAGAATACACTTCGTTTTCTTTGTCATCAATACCTACATGTATAGGTATTTATTTTAAGGAATGTTATATGTTAACATTTTCTCTTATCGTTAGTATTCCAATCGCTAGTTTATTTATGGGTACAAATGGGTAAATTTTTTCCAAATTAGTACTTTACCTAGGAACCAAAAAGAGTTACCAAAGTTTACCAAACAACTGATTAATTCGTAAACATTAATCGGTCATTGGCAGCTGCTGTCACAATATTTACGACCTTATTCAAGTTCAGTAGAACATTATTCACCTTGCCGGTAAATTATCTTATCCGATTTTACCAGTCCGGCTGACTGCTTGCTACTGGACGCACGTATTTTTAAACAACAACTTTGTTTATTAGTTTTTCTTCTTTTTTATTAGCTTTTTTGTGTGCTAGGTAAGTATTATTTTTTTAATAATTTCTTAAATATTTTTTGCTTAATTCATACATAACTTTAATTTTAAAGGAAAACAATTGAATTTACTATTCGTTAATTCAAAATATTGGTTTTATATCTAACTATATTTGGTACTTACCTAAGTTAAAGTCCTTATTCTAAGTTGTTTGAACACATTTAAGTAGGTAAATATCTACTTAAAGATCAAAACTGATATTTTATAGGTACCTACTTATTAAAGATGCTTAAACCAAAACGAGTAAGTATAGATTCTCAATACCTAACATAGTTCATAGTTGATTTATTCATATCAAAACAGTCGGCATTAGAGACGTCAAGGTCAACAGTTGTTTGCGATCGTGTTGTCCTATATCGTACTTCAAAACTAATAAAATATATATTACTTTAAATATAATAATTTGTAATATTTTGTAATTTTATTGTTTTGTGTTATACATAATATGTACCTACCTACTTTATGAAATGAAATATTATTTGTTGTGTAGGTAAATGTGGTAAATGAGGTCGTTTATTTACTTATTATAAAAGTTCTACACATCTAGATGGTAGGTCCGTACTAGGTTTACCTACTGTATTGTATGGTAAGTACTTACCTACTTATAGCTATAAATCAAACTAGTTAAAAACTAATCGAACTTCTTAGTTCCTAAATAAGAATTAAATTCGTTTTAGTTATTAACTTTTAGATTTAGGTAGTTCAAATTGATTTCTTTATCGTCCAGAATACTTATCAATAGATGAACTAATGGATTTGGTATGTACGTACATAATATAGTACCTACTCTACTCGTAGCTACATACTTACACTATATTTCTCTATGGTATATCCTTATAACGAACATGAATTGGACCTTGTTGCATTCATCGTAGGTTCTTAATTGCGGTCATTGTCATTGACAAACTAATTTAATTACATTTATCAAGATGGTTTCGAAATCGCGATGACACCATGGCTCATTTGTTGGACGTTTACGCTCTATGCAGACTGGTATTGTTACTTAGTATTTATTCATGCGAAAAGAGATAAAATTGAGGAAACTCATGTCATTATTTGTGCAAGACTAAACATCAGAGAGGAAACTTTAGTTACAGAATACTATTTGGTGTTCTGTGGTTAAACTATGTGCCTACAAAGGTGTCTACCTATATGTGTTTTGAACAATTTCAAGGAGCTTTAGGTAATGTTCGTACTTTTATTGTAACCCTGTAACTTAATTTATGAAGATATCTTTAATTCATCTTTATGGTATGACAGCTGCCATTCGTAAAGCCGCCGGCCTCAAGTTTGTTCTACAATAAACTAACTAACCTTAACAAACTCCGTTATATTCCAGACCATGGGTAAGGTAGCGACAACAGAAGCATTCCGCTTCATGACGGACTGCCTGAAAGCGGTTGGAGCGTCAGCAAGAGCAGCGGAACAGCAGGCTGACTTGCTGTTACAAGCTGACAGGCTTGGACATCCTAGTCATGGGCTTAATAGACTTGGTAATTCGTTTTCTTTATTTCACTTACGATTGTAATATTTTAGGCTTTATCAGTGTTTTTGTTTTTGGACCGTAGCAAGAGGAAGGAAGTGGTCTCTGCCTACCCCAATGGGAGAGAGGCGTGACGGATAATTGTATATAATTGTGTATGTATTGTTTTGATAGTTATGTTTCCTCCGACTCGCCTTATCATCAAACCATGGAACTGACACAATTTTATATGACTTTTTTGTCTAAATTTATATTTACGACATTTTTATTTCTGCATAACTGTAGGTAACTGTACTTACTGTACCTTTTTTTTTTTCTTTCTGTTAAATAAAGCAGAGTGGCGAAGACTCCCGACAAGAGCGACGCTCTTAAATATGATGATGATAACTGAAACAGGTTTTCTTGCGACTTTTTTCCAGAATATTATGTAAACGACATAATAAAAGGCGCGTGTCAACCCAACAACGAGCCGAAGGTACTCAAAGAGAGTCCATCTACTGCGTGGGTGGACGCTAACAATGTTCTTGGAGCTACAGCAAGTCACTTTGCTATGGACATCGCTATTAAGAAGGCGAAGGAAACCGGCGTTGGATGGGTTACTGTTAAAGGTAAGTCCGGGATAATTTATCCCAGATGTGATAAAAAGTAAAAGGAATTCACTAGAAGTCGGAAGACTGCCAAACGAATACTTATCAGACACGACGAAATCATGACAAGAAGAGACGCTCTCTCGGCACTCAAGTCTACTGTTTGGATTCCAAGTTAAAAATAAGTAGGTACCTACTCAAAAAGATGTTGTTCGTAAGAACTACTTGCGATTTTTTAAGTACTTGGAATGCACCACAAATAACAGAGATTTCTTTTGTCTATTTTTCAGGATCGAACCACAACGGTATGGCAGGATACTGGGCTAAGAAAGCAGCGGAGAAAGGCCTCATTGGTATGGCGTTTACAAACACATCGCCTCTGATGGCACCTACGAGGAGTAAACAGGTAGCAATTCACAAAACTTTACTATTTTTTAAAATAAGTAGATTCAACTAGAAAAACAAATGTCTGAAATGGTTGGCAGGAATCACAACCTTTACCTACAAAAATTTTTCTTAGTTACTGCTCCCTTTTCTTTCGAGGAAAACTCGTAACAATTTTTCTTTTTCCTACAAATGTGATTGAAATCCATGTGATTTGTTTTCAGTCGGCACTGGGCACCAACCCGGTATCAGTGGTAGCGCCAGGAAATAATGGGGAATCTTTCTACCTCGACATGGCGACGACTGGAGTTGCTGTTGGCAAGGTAAGGAGACTAAATTCCACCTACTATTTTGCTATTCGATCTCTCTATCTAACTAACCAAACTATTGTAATATTTTCCAGATAGAGATGCAGCGTAGAAAAGGAGAGCCTATTCCCCGTGGTTGGGCCCTTGGTCCTGACGGGAAAGAGACGACAGATGCTGACCTAGTACGTACACTATTTATTTATTCTATTAAACAAAACTTCAATTTACTTTAATAACATTGTGACTTTGTTCCATAGGCTTTTAACACGGCGTGTCTTTTGCCCTTGGGTGGACTTGAAGAAACGTCAGGGTATAAAGGTTTCGGCTTAGGAGCTATGGTAGAGCTCTTTTGTGGAATTTCTTCAGGCAAGTACTCTGACCTAGGCTCTTCAAGACATTGTATTCCGATAATGTATATAAAGTGTATGTATCAAAAGTAATCAATTTATTAATAATTAAGTTTATATTAAGATAAAGAAAGAAATGTAGATTTTTATGTCAAGTACTGAAATTTGAGAGAAATCAAATGTTTACCGGAACTGTTATACTAAATTCCAGGTGCGAAATACGGCCATCACGTAAGGTCATGGTCCCACAATGGGGATGGAGGCCCAGCTAACTTGGGCCACTGTTTCGTGGCAATAAACTACGGGTGCTTCGCTCCTGGCTTCGAAGACCGGCTCACTGAGAGCATACAGCATTGGCGGCAATTGGAACCGGTAAAAACTGCCTCATAATCCGAGAGTATACCATAGCACTCACCACTACAACATTGCCTACGTTGCCTACCTACTACGCTATGTTTGGTCTCCATTTCTCGTGGTAGAGCCAAATTTCTCAGTACCAAAACTACATATTTTTATTTGACACAGATATTAGAATACTAGTACCGGGAAAGCATAAAAGTTAGGTACCTATAAGAGCAGTTGAACTATGTGATGGATGAGTATAAAAATCAACCGAAAAATACCTAAATCTAAATCAAATTAATATTCGAACAGTATTTTATAAGTTGACCCTTTTAAAATTTCCTTTCGACTTTCCAGGCGGATCCATGTCGTCCAGTCTTAGCCCCTGGGGACAAGGAGAAAGCAGCAGCGGTGGAGTCCGACAAATGTGGAACAGTGACGTACGTGAAGCAACAAATCGACTCTAGCGCAGCGCTCGCCGAAAGATTGAAAGTCAAACCCATGACCGTTGAAGTGGAATAGCATATAATTGTAAACTTATGCGACCAGTTGCAGTCATCATCATGTGAGCTTATGGACATCCACTGCTGGACATAAGCCTCCCCCAAGGATCTCCACAACGACCGGTCATGCTGCCCACATCCAACGGCCTCCCGCGACTTTTACTAGGTATATAATAAGAAAAAGCCAAAATAATGTCATCTTAGATACCTACCTAGTGGACTTTTCTGCAACTGGAAATTAGTCAATAAAAATACAATTTAATTGAAAGAGTAGATATATTGTAAGCTAGACCAAAAAACGGTGTTGGTAAATAATAAGTTTATAAGGTACAGTGCGTTCAATTTTATTGTTAGTAGGTACTTACCTACCTAAATAATTTAATAAAAGTCATATTAAAATACTTGCAGTATTATTTTATTGTACGAGTTTTGAGCTGAAAATCGTCTTTTATTTATTTGTTTTAGAATCGAGCTGGAAGTAGGCACGTGTAGGTACCTATCTTGTACAGGACTTAAGATAATTTCTTTCATCGTTAAAAAGGAATCATAATATTTTTAGTTCATTTATTTTAAGTGTTGTTGGAAGCAATTGCACCACGATCTTGTTATTTTTAGTGCGATTGACCTATTTATCGTCCGTGGGAGTTCAAATATAAAAATACTTACCTAGTTCTAAATAATATCATAACCATTTGTTTACTAAATAGATAAAAAGTACACATTATATTATGTATAAGTTAAATCCGTGGCTCCGGGGAAAAAGTTGATATCTCGAAAACAGCAACTTTTCAGGAGAGCGATTTTAAGGTTTCAACTCGTGGTCCAAAATCCGTTTCTATGTTTATTAGGCTTATGATTACCTACTGCTTTCTATGGTATTTTTGACAATCTTTAGGATGATTTTAATTAACTTAACAATAATCGCATACTTCTTAAGTTATTTAGGTTTTTTGTGAGATATCAATTTATGCCCAAAGACATATCAACTTATTCCCCATATTATTATAATTTCTTATAGTATAGGGTGACTTTAAATTAGTGAACGATAGAAATGGGTATGCATGTACTCGTGATAACAAACAACTTTTACTATGGGACCAAGGTAGAAACCGTTCAAAAATTTTTGAACTCCCCATACAAAATGCATCAGTTGATAGTATGGGGAACAATTTTTTTTTAATTATTTCGACCTTGGTCCCATAGTAAAAGTTGTTTGTTATGACGAGTACATGCATATTGTTGTTGTTGAGTATGAAATCTTTATTTATTTATTAAATAATCAATTAATAATCATTAATTAATTACATTAACTTCTTTTATATTTCATTAACTTTTCTAATTCGTGTTTCGTTTTTTATGATTATTAATCATTAATAATCAATTACGAAACGAAACATGAATTGTAAAAGTTAATGAAATGTAAAAGAAGTTAATGAAATATAAAGAAGTCAATAAAATTCATTTTATTAAGCAATTAATTCATTAAATTAACGTAAACAAAGCTAATGAAATATAGGTCCCGAGGTGTGAAATTGCGACATTTAGCTCCGCTGAGTAAGTAAACAAGTAACGGTACAATCATTTGATAATTTTGAAAATAAATAGTTATTTGAAATTACATTTATTTGTTTAACTTAGTACCTATCAATCGTTAGTACTCAGTTATCTATCATCAATTAAATAAATGTTATTTGAGGCCTGTCCTGATAAAGGCGCCTTTGGTTCAATACTCAATACTCAATGGTTTATTGCTCCATAAAACTTTACAAAATATATAACAGCTTACAGCTAATTATATTCAAAAGGATTATGGACCCTGTTATAGGGCACCGCAAATGAAAGAGGGGAGGCTTCTCTTTTTTATAGGTATTTAGGTATCTATTTCTATTTAATTATAATTATCCTTATAGATTATAAATATTGATATATATTGTTATCTGTTTTATTATCATTTAAATATTCATTAATATTATAATAGCATTTATTTAATAATAAGTTTTTTAATTGTTTTGTGAATATCTTATCATTTTTTTCATTAATTATTTCTTTTGGTAGATTATTATAGATTTTTATAGCCATAACATAGGGACTAGTGGCATGTAAGTTCAAGTTTGAGGTAGGAAGTAATAATTTATTTGTATTTCGCAATGTGTATCTAGTGGGGTTTTCTTCTCGGGTATTAAAAAAGTGTTTATTATTCCTAACAAATTTGCAAATTTCTTGAATATATATTGATGGTAGTGTGAGAATTTTATGTGTTTTAAAGTAAGGTCGGCAACTATCAGTTTGTTTAATGTTCACTAGGATTCGGATTAACTTTTTCTGAGCTGTAAATAAAGAAGGAGAATCGCTACTGTTTCCCCATAAAATAACACCATAGGAAAGCCACGCATATGCATAAGCATAGTACACTGTTAGAGCAGTAGGTATTAAGATCAGTGGTTTTTTTAATTTCTTTTAAGGCATATGAAAAGCGTGATAGTTTTTTAGACAAGTTTTGAATGTGATGCTTCCAATTAACATGAGTGTCGATATTTATTCCTAATAAGTTAAAGTTGTTTACTACTTCTATATTTGCACTGTTATACGAGAAGTTGATTACTAACGATTGTTTCTGGTGTGGGAAAAATGTCATTAATTTTGTTTTAGAAAAATTTAATTGTAGGTTGTGGTCAGTCATCCAACTTGTCATTTTATTAAAAATTGCTGTTAATTTTTCATTTAAATTATTATTATCTTCAATAGTCATTAATAAAGAAATGTCGTCTGCAAAAAGTATACAAGTTTCATTAAATATTTTTGGAAGATCGTTAATATATATCAAAAAAAGAAGACAACCAATAACACTAGGTACCTTGTGGTATAGAGGCATTTACTATTTTAGAATTAGATCGGACTAGTTTAATTTCACGTGTATTTTTATTAAAGTGTTCAAGTTCTACAATTTGTAATCTATTTTTTAAATATTCAACGAAATAAGGTTCATATCTATGCAAACGCAGTAAAATAATAGATCCCGAAAAGTGACAATAAAATTGTTAAACTTTATTTTTTTTATTTAAATTATCCTATTGTTGCATATTGCATCTAGCGAGCCGAGCAACACATGTCCAAACCAGTCCAAACAGCATTTTATTTATTTTTCATAGATTTTTAATTTTTGGCACGAAACGACCAGACACTCAACAAGTCAAGAGTCAAATGTCATGTCATGTTTTCATTCGTTCACTGACTGAGCCCGTCCTCGTTCACCGTTCTCTTCCTTCTTTTGCTTTGCAGTCAATTTGTCTCTGTCGTGTACGCTGTTCGTGTCGTACAGCGTCTCGCTTGCTCATCGTGGTTCATTCGCTGCCAGTAGCTTTCCCCAGGCAGGCTAACGACAAAATTCATAGTTTTCATCAATATCTCATTGGGACGGTTTATCAAATAGAAATAAATAAAACTTTTAAGTTTTCAAATCATGATAACTTTCACCTTACGTTCGAATATGAGGAGAGGTTAACCAGTTCAGTTTTCTACCAAAATCAAGTGTCAAAATCAAAACTCGAAAATTGCTATTGTTTTGGCAGACTTTCCTGTGATTTTCTGTTGTTTTTTATAACATTTCTGATAAAAATAAGTGAATACGAGATTTTCGCGAGTTATACAATTTGGAACGTTGGTGTAATTGTCATATGTTCTGCGAAAACAAGTGACTGTTGAAACTGTTTTAGTTTCGATGTTTTTTGTTTAAAATAATAGTGATTTCGTAACGGTACTTTAGTTTTTATAGCTGACTTCGTATAGAGTCAGTCGGTGTGGCTCGACCAGTCGGATTTACTTGGAAACTATTGCACAAACAGTGAAGACTGCAAGGTATGTATGTCCAAAAGTTTACTACCTTATTAAAATATTGTAAGCCCTTTACGACATTTAATAGGCTTGTACAGATAAGCTAATCTAATCATGTAAGGCTGTTCACAATCTCAGTAAATAAAAGATCAATCATGTTATTGTAACAATCAGGCAATGATAAGATAACAAACGCTACCCATAAGTGTGAACTTGACCTAAACACTACAGAAAGTAGTATTATCTATTAGAATACGTATTAACAAATTATAGGAACACTAACAATTAGTGGTATTCCTAAGTGAGCTTTTTTGGATGTTCCGAATTTTGTCCCTCTTCACAGAAAATATTATTTTCTCAATACCTACCTTAAGAATGTCCTTTATCTAAAATACATTAGTATAATTCTATTATGACTTTAGGAATAGTTAATAAAAGTAATTTAACACAAAAAAAAAACTTTACTTAACTTTAACAATAGAAATGATGTCAGAATTAAATTATAGTAGTGACAAAAAACAGGCAACATCACATTACTTGTCTAAAGTTTATTTTTATGACCTTGGTTATCAGTGACCATTTTGTCTTGTGGGAATTCCATCGCAATTAATCTTTTTTATTGGTAATTCTCTTTGTTATCTTTGGTGAGTATAAACTTTATAGTACTCTAGTAATATGTACATATAGATACATATTGCTGTCCTATTGTATTACGAATGTTGATTGAATATTTGAATGGTGTGTCAAATCATGGTAATAGTTAATTTAATAAAAACTATTGAGAAAATAAAATAGGTAGCTAAAATCAATTTTCAAATATAAACCCATTTATTATTCAATTTCCACATCTCTGATTAAAAGTTTCTCATAATATAAGTTTAGGTGTTTCAATGACTTAAGGTAGGTGTTTTAATATTATAATTTAATAGCATTTTAAATATCCATAAAAAATTTTATGGTCTGTAAAACTGAAACATAGGTAGATTTTCCAAAGTAGGATTATTATTATCATAAAATCAAATTAAATGGATACTGTAATAATAAATAAATATGGTCTTTAAAATTCTTATTAGACGATGGTAGTTTATTTAGATAGTTATCAACCACAGAAGCAGTGAGTTATCAATGTAAAATGAAACCGTCAGCCCATTGCCATATCATATGGGTGTTGGTATCAGGTTTCTGTTTACTATATTTGTTAGCAACAACTAACCTCCTGAAAGCATTCAGTTAAAAAAATATGCTCAATATTTAAAAAACAGTTCAAATTATAATTTCTTATGTAAATACCTAAAGGTTGTATTTAAATTACCTGAAACCACAAATAATCAAATTCTATTCGTTTTTGCTTTTAACTTAAAATGTAAACTGTTGTATTCTTTGTTTAGTGTAAAATAAAATAATTTTAAATAAAAATTACAGCAGAGAATAGAGAAGAGTGGCACAGACTCCACGGACAAGAGCAACACTCTTAAAATTTATGATGATGATATATTTATATATGCAAGTGTTGACATGTAAAAGAACTATTTTTTGTGAAAGATAATTTTAAAAAGACAGGCGATTGTAATGTAATTTATTACCTAAACATTTCATTCGAATATTACAATTATCTAGAACAATGGAATAAAATAACTAGCTATTTAACTACTAAAATAAACATTTAGGAAGTGTGTTTGTGTTACGGATGTAGGCGCGTGTAGGCAGCTTGATAAATAAGTAATTTTGTACATGGTCTGTCATGTTTGCCAGGATAATAACAAACTTAATTGTTTGTATATAAGTAGATACCTTTTGTACTCACTTACCGAATTACATTTTCAAATAACTACCTAAATGTAGTTCATGGTACATGATTGTTGCTATTTCGCTTAGCAACTGATAAAATGATTTTTTATAACTCCCGCCAATTCCAACTTACTGTAGTGATATTCTCAACGAATCTAAAAATGATTGAAATTAACACTCAGGAAGCAATGCATTCTCTCCCTGTAGATAAAGAAGTGGCCGCTTCCTGCTCACACGCGAAACCATTTGTTGATGTTACTCGACGCCGAACGATTAATCGTGCCGTAACATATAACAACTCAAATTGCAGTGCCGATGACCGGGTAATGTGGTAAGGTCGGCTATGTGAAAGTACCATTGTGAACGACAATTTGCGACATTAATGCAACTGTACACTGCAGACGGTCCTTTTCAAAACGTATTTGTTGTCGGTCGGGTTTCAATTGAGGTTTGAGTCGGATTCTGTGGGGCTTACTTTTTTTTTATCTTATTCAAAGTTTTCAATTGGAATTGCGATTGTCAATTCAATTTTACCAAAACAATTGCTAGATACAAATACTATGTGCTTACAAGCTACTAAGCTAAGATAATTCTATTTCTTGATTAATTGGTTATCAATCACAAATCAGCGGCAACCTTCCACTAGGTATACTAATATAGTTTCATTCATGTAGATAACGTACTAATTTTTCTCCGAACCATTGCTGCAACAATCGTACGTTTCTTTCTTTGCGTACAATTTCGCAAGCGTGAGACCATTTAATTTACAACACAGACTCAAATCAAACGTTACTCGTAACTGTGCCAAAATCGTTCTATAGGTAGTTAACTATAGGTATCATACGTCTTTGCAGAATTACAAGAGTATTCTGTCTTTGCTTGCGAGCACGTTCTCTAGCCCTTTTATAAAAGATTTCAACTTCAGATACGCTGCTACTCAAGTCCCTGACACTGTTTCCATCTACGTGACATCTAGACCGTTTCTAATCTTCTTACCCTAGCTATACAATACATATAGCAAATTTTCAAGAGTATTTTCTCAGAAGGTAATTATTTTCAGTAATCCGAAACGTTGACTTCACGATAAGGTTTAACGACGTGAAATTTCATTTTCTTTGTTTTATCGTTAAGGTATATATAAAATATTAAGTGTTCAATCTATAAAAGCTAATCTAGAGCCCAACAAAAATAAGCTTATCTTTTGCCTAAAGTGAAGGTATCATTTTCTTTTATTTGCGTATAAAACCATTGTTTCTACCTTCTTGGTACTTCTACTCGGGCTGAATTATTTTTAATGAAAGCCACTACGGAGATGTGTAAATTGTTGAAACTTGAACAGAAATCAAATGAAACATTTAACCTACCTAACTACATACGTATTATCACAACATCTGCTTGTTAGAACTTTGTACACTTGACTCGTTGCTAAGATATCAATAAAGGAAAATGAAAGTAGGAGTAATTAACTCCATTATAACGAGAGCAATAAAATATTTTACTAGCGTTTAATTTATCGATAACAACTATAACAGCCGGCACCAAGCCATAACACCTTGGATTTTTAATTACATTTCAAATCGCTTTGATATCAACGTGTAAAGTTAATTTACTTACAAATTGATACAAGATTGCCGCAATTTTTAAATATAGAATTTTTGGTTATTTTTGCTATGATCCTGCCGTTTTTTACTTTAATCTTAAAGTAACATGACACATCAAAGTATCTGAAAAAATAACAAAGTATTTTACCCTAATTGGTCAGCTAATTACTAGCTGCAGTAGTATCAGTAGCTGCCTGGCACACAGTAGATGAATGTAGGTCATCCGTAATGACAAGTGTATGGTAATTATCAGCAAATGGAAACTCATCTCTGAGAGTATTAATTTCATTCGTACTTATCTCCCAAGAAGCTACTTATTTGATGAATATAATGATATTCTAGAGTAGGTAAATATGGAAATCGTGGTTGTACTCGTATTTGCGTTTTAGCGAGGCTTTGAATATCTGACTTTGATTGTCAAGTATTGTTCTAAATATAGTTAGGTAGGTATTGTTTTAAATCAATATCGGAAAACAAGACTCTACCCTCAAAAAGTTAGTTACGTACATTATTTGTTAGTTGAATAACTTTATCGCAAATATTTTTTAAATACGACAATAAAATCAGTAGCCAAACATACTCGTACAATTTGTAGGAATTACGTAAGTACCTATCGATCTAACTTTATGGGAAGAAGCCATGGTTTCTGTTTCAGTTTTCTTTCAGACGTTTTTAAACGATGCCTAAAGCGAACCTCTACCACATAATTTTATTATGCTGTTTACACATTCTTAATTACTTACAACTTAAAAGTGTGTTCTCAACATCCCAGTAGGAAATGCATTATGGATGCTGTTAACCGTAATCCTTTCCGCATAAATTAAAATTACTCCCATAAGAAGATTCCTAAACGTAGTTATTATTTCATAATTCTTTATCTACATAAGCTAGGTTTTCATCAGAGAAACATTCTCAAGCGTTTTTGCAAAAGACAATATCATCTCGTCTATTTATCTATTGACGCGTGTCGTGTCGTGTCTCACGCAATGCGACGACGTTGTGTTCACACGTAACAATTATGTCCACGATACATCCCGCGTGAGTAGTTGCTAGGGAAAAAATATCACGATAAATTCGCATTATGGAAAGTGAAAACTCGCTAGGTACCTAATGGAATGTTTTTAAAGCGCCATCTAGCGGGTGGTGGAGAAAACTAAAAGCTTACGCTGGGAGTTAAAAGGGTAGTTTTGTGTGAAACAGGGTTGTAGACAGCCGATGTGGGGTAAAGTTTTGTATCCGTTACTTGCTGACAGGTGGCGCTAGGCGAGTTTTCGTTTTCAGAATTTCCGAAGTTCTACTTTGCTGTTGTCTACTTTACTTGGTCCTTCCAGAAAATATGATTACCAAAATATTAATAATAATATACTTGAGATTGTTTATATGTGACGTCAAATGGACGCATTTTTACAAAATCACTAATATCAAAACGTGGAGCCTATTTATTTACTTAAATTGTCATTAAATGGGACAAAACTATAATCTATGCTATATCTATTATCTAGTGTATGGTGCGATATATCTATGCACTATAAAAATATATGAAAACAAAATTGAATAAATCTTAATCAATCAGCCGATTACAAGAAAAAAGTAATGTCGATGCAATTAAATCTATTGAAGCGAAACGAGTAGAATCCCCAAGAGAGCAATCGGTTGATTGTCTGTCTTATAAACAATAATAATGTTAGCTAGACCGGTCTATGTAACGCTCTTTCTTTAAGAATTATTTTATGGCTATCTAAAATAAGAAGTATTTTATCTTTAACGGACCACATTTATATAGTTTTTGGTGTCAGAAAACTCGTCAAAAATCCATTTCTTGGGCGGCCTAGTGTTTGTCGCACGAAGCAAAAAATTACTTCTCGGTTCATTCGCAAAATGTCGTGTTTTTACTTGAAAGCGTGAAGCCAGAATTTCAGCATTATACGCAAAATTAAATGTTCCTAATCTAAAAATAGTGGGCCAAACTCTTAACTGTTTAACAGCGTTCCCATGTCGTAATGTCTAATGAGAACTGCTCACCACACTCTGAAAACTCGGCGAGATCACACAAACTAGTTTTATCCTAGTTTAAACAGATCCTCTCTAGTTTTGGACGATTTTCTAACACTTTTCCAACTATCTCCCAGATTTTGTTGTTAGTTAATTGTTTTGATCACGCTCCGAAATCTATTATCAATAATATGATGACGTCACTTTTTTTTCCTGAAATGTTTGACAGTTATTATATCATTTACTTGTAAATTAAGTTACCATTGATACGTGAATACTTCCTTAAATTTGATTTTTAATTTCGTTGCAACTCAAATGAAATACAAAACACTCCATAACTTAGCTTTAGGTATGAAAACACTATGAAGTTTTTTAAACTCGATTAATTTCACTTAACATAAGAGGCAATGTAGTGTGGAAATTATGATAAAATGTTGATAAGTGCCTACCTTTCAGGTAGAGAGGTTAATAAAATACAAAACTTGTTTCAAATCTCGTCATGCTTATTCAAACACTTGCTTGAACTTTACCTACAAAGTACTGTTTAAATTATTACCAAGTTTGCCAAGTATTCAAGTTGAGAGACCGACATAGGTGAGAAATAATTCCATCTTATAGTAAGCAGTCGAGGTTCATATTTTTAAAAGCTACCTATTTTCTAAATAACTTTTGCAAAATAGAATGGAAAAATTGTCTCTTCTTTCTATCCTTGAATTTGAATGAAATTCATTCACACCTTGAACATTGTGTGAAAGTAGCGCAGCAAAATAAAATAGTTTACTGATTTTATCTAGTGCGTCATATAAAAACTTTATGTGGAGCTCAAAGATGATTTATTTGTGTAAAATATGTTTATGAAGTATGAAAATTAGAACATAAACAACGACTACTACATAAACAAATACCGTACTAATAAATGCTTTACCAAGTTTAGTGCCGTATTTCTTTGTTGCGTTTTTTCGCAAAAAAGACTGGATAATATAATATAATAAACAAGGTATTGTTAGCCATAATATTTCGACATAAGTTTACTACCATAAACTACAAGAAGGTACTTAATTTTAGTTTTATCTACCTACCTACTTACTCCTCACATAGTCTGTACTTTATCTACCTCTAAATAGCCCCTATAATTTCTTATTAAGGAAGTTAAGCATGCCTGAGTTGCAGGTCGCAGCGTAGAGCACTGTCACTGGCGCGCACTTGCTAAATTAATTTATATTTTTACTAAAAAGATATACTTGCTCTTGATTCATCTTAAAACTTTAAATAAGGAAAAATAGGTTTCGTTTTCATGGCAACCTTGGTCAAACTTGCGTATAGTGTTCGAAAATGCTTTGCATTAGTTGATTGAAATACCTTTACTCGAATTATATAAAAATTAAAAATAAGACATTTATCGTAGCGTACTATGTGACATTTATTGAGGGGAGAAAGAAAATAAATAAAAGAAATTATTGTGTGCATATAGCGGCCTATTTGGGTTTACGTATAAGAGATGGGTAGGTATATTAATTTCTATATTTTATTACCGCTCGTAATATCCGGGGGCCAGGCGTATGTCTCTTCAAACATAATAAAATGCCCCAACAGCCATCTCTCGGCTGATTTCAGTTTAAGGAGCCGTAACTTTTACGACCACAATGTTTATGGAACTGGTGACCATCGCTTCGCTATACTACTTTAAATTTTGCCGTAAGTAGGTAGCTTATTTTTGATATGCTGCATTTGTGGCTTTTTGAGTGAAAGTCTTTAGCGAAGATATTTGGCTATAGGTTACTGCACCTACTCTTTAATCTTGTTCATCTTAGCTTCTTGAGTAATATTTGTACCAGGAAAATACTAGATATTGCAAAGTTACGTAATTTATATAAATAGTACCTACATTCGCAATTACACAGTTGCAAATCTTATTTACTTGATCGTTTTTGCTATAAAATTTGAATCTTTTGCGTGTTTTATCAGAGTTCCCATATTGTAAACGCCGGTTTTGATAACAGCAGCAGTAATATGAATCGCTATTTTAATTTTTATTGCCAATTCCAGTCAAGTGTTGTTGATCGAGATTGCAACTTGCTATCAAAATATTAACGACATTGTATTGTAGTCTTCATTTCTTGAGGTATTCACATTATTCTTACGCTCGAGTTTGAGAATCGAATTGTAGATAAGTAAAACCGATATATCATTTTTAACGTCTTGTAAATAAGAAAAACCTTAAGAAAATAGCCTACGTATAAATCAGCTGTAAACTAGTTTTACAGTCGATTGTGCATAATGTTTGTTCGAGCTAAGTCCGCGGCCGTGACAAAACATGTTGCTGATCAGATTACATCTTGTCTGAGGATATGGGCTAGCTGAACGTTTGGATTTCCATTACCTACTACCTATACCATTAAGTTAAATAAGGTTCTTTTAAGGAGTATACTTATAAGTAGGTATAAAAGGTAAAAAAACAATAAACGTAGAAATGCGTTGTAATGTGCTAAGATTTTTTATGCCCATGTATTTCTATGGATTTTCATAGTAACTAAAAGATAAGAACAAACTTTACATTTTCCTAATTATTACCTACACGTCAAATCAGCAACGCTTAACGTACGATTATGTAACTAGATTGACGAAGTACTAATTATTGATAAGTAGGTGAATTAATCTCCGACTAAGAACGACAATAGGGATGATGACTACATTCAATAATTCAAAAAATAATTAGTCCGTCTTTTAGGCTATTAAAAACTATTTGAAACACATTTTTTACCTGATCAAATACATAAATAAATACAAAGATACAGAGCATCAAAGTTACGGAGTGGGGGGTTTTTACGTCACCATTGAGTAAAAATCGTACTCAAACGTGACGTCACGAGCAACTTTAACCCAGTGTAACATTGTCATTTTTGGTTTAAGAGAAAAAAGAAAAAATACGTGTCGATTATTTTAAAATAATCTATGTGACATACTAAAAAAATTTTTTTTGTCATCATGCCTATTATAATACTGATGAATCCACTATTAGCTTACCTAATTACAAGTGATGACGGGGACTGAGTGAGGAAATCCAATATTTATCGGTTCCGGCTGCAAACGCATTAATTACGGGACGAGTAGGTACCAGCGCTCTCGGCTCCCGGCTGATCATTCCACGGAAATAGCGACGGCGAAACTTTTAATGGCTAATTAGTTAGGCGAAGCACGGTTAACTTGCTAAATACAATTCTTATCTACTTACGTTCTAGCTAATTGTAATAATTTATGGGTGCCATCGAAAATTATGTTGCTTATGTAACATAGTAGTAATTCGTGGTACAAAGCGGGCTGAAAAGGAGATAGATATTCGTGGTCGTAATTTTACTCTTGGATCTGTTTTACAAAAACCGACCTAATTACTTATTTTACCTATACTTTCTTATTATTCCTAGCGTCGCTAATAAGTAAATAAAACTTATAATCATCTATCTAGAAAAAAGCGATCATCAAATTATTCTGCAAAAATATATATATATTTTGGTAAGTTGAGCACTTTAATATTTAACGAATGCCGACCGCAATGAGTGGTTGCTGACTGCTGGATAAACTCGTAATTCAATTTTAGAACTTTAGTAATCCGCAACAAAGTCAGCAACACGAATTATATCTTTCAACTCCTATGAGTAATCATATCGTTAATTGAGTTACGACAAGTCAATTCTACGGCAGGTAAAGTATATAGGTGTGTCTTTATAGTAACTTCACGAAAAACAAATCTAGTTAAATTTTATCATAATACGGAACCGCTTTATCATTTTGAATAAAACCCATAAGTATTATTTTTCCCATTTCCGAGTCATTTCTTTCTTTTTTCAAAGCGCAGGATGGCAATGGCTCTCGACCGTTCTGCCGCTTGATTTGCGAATGGGCTGTGAAGAGCTCGCGGGCCCGTACCCGCTCCACATCGCCATTTATTCGCCCGTAACCACTCTCATTTATTTACGATCGACATACGAGAGCCACGTAGGTAGACCGCACTTGATGTACTGCGGATGCTTTTTACCTTTTAATTGAATTAAATCCTGATTACATTCAAACGCAAGGGTCTGCGAGTGTTTATTATAATAAACGGCTCCGGAACAACTGTTTCTTGCTCGTGCTAATTCTATTTAAGTTTCAGCTTAAGTTCTACTTAATCATACTAAGAGGGTGTTTGCGTTACAATGACCTTTTTGCAGCCTGATTTATGTTCGTAGCATACACACATAGGTACTTACATTTCTAAACAAAGGATTTAATTATTACAATTGTCGATAAAACCTAACAAATTAACGTAGTTATGTTATTGCCATTCCATAGGTACCTAGGTTTCAATACCTTTTGTTATAAGTTGTATTGTGTAAGTTCATAGAAGTAAACAGTGATTGACTTACTATTACAATAGTAAAACGGCAGTTGACGGCGGAATTGTAGGTAGGTACCTACTTCGTTTATTAGTAAGATTAAACGAATTTGACTTGATTCGACTGGAATGTTTATCAGCATATTCGTTCACATATCTTACGTACGCTCTATGTTATTCATATGCTATTAGTCGTTGTGTGAACACATTTTCAAAACTTATGATGTACGATCACTTAAAGCGAAGTAACATTCAAATATACGAAAAGAAACTTGAACTAGCGATATCTTTTAAATTATTAAGATATACAAACTCATTGCACTTACCATTCCTACACAAATAACCTAATATATGGTGATGTTATTCTACCAGTAATTTCTCGACATTTCTCTTTTCTATCTACAGTTACAAAAGTTGTCAATACTTCGAAGAGTCATAGAAAATAGCAAGTTACAAAGTTTTGAGTTGCATCTGTCATTTGAGTTTGTTACGGGTAAATTGAAGTGTTAACTTTAGTTATTAAAACTTTATTTGCTAGTTAGATACCAAGTTGGTTCCACTCAAGCATGATTTATTTTTATTAATTTTTGGGTTGCAATGCAATTAATAGTTACTAAAAATCTTTAAAATAAAACTGGATTCTTTACATCAATTTCTAGCTTTTATGCTTATATCACATGCTTTTAAAAGTAAACATGTCGCAGTCTTGCACCGAAAGCATTTCCCGGAAATAGTAAGTAGTTTTGACAAAGACACTGAAATCTTTTTAGCGGTAAACTGCGATTCGTTGTCTAAACCGTGTGGCGGCGGCGCATCAGCCCCAGGCAAATATACGATACGACAAGTCGATCTAGACTTATGTGGAAACTAGCTAGAGGGGCTGAGCGTAAGCCAGCAAGAGAATGACCCTCGAATACATAGCTAAGATACTTTGATGGAATGCATTTTGCTATATAGATTTTGTAATTTAAAAAATCCTTTTCTAAATGTAACTACTTCTTTTATTCGTGATTGAACTGTCTACCTACAGTGAAATACTCTAAAAACTGCTTTACTCTTATTATAAAACTCCGTATTAACGTTTGAACTAGATACTTAATAATATTTGAAGCATTTCCAGTAACTTCTGATCTAAAGTGTACACATGCCTTTATTGGCTAAAAGACGATACAGCCAATTTTCTGTTCCAGTGCCCCAAAGATAGTGGACAATGGACTATTCCGAATTTAGGCCAAAGAAAACAATGGCTGCGAACCGTTGTGTCTTGCATGATGCGGTAAACTTAAAAACAATTGCTGATCGAATCGTCCCATTCATTTGTTTTTAAGCTTTTACCCTCTTGAACTTTATAAAAAATTATACATAGAGGTCCGTACAACCGTTTTAAATGCCATTTATTATAGTTTTGCTATATTTACACCGACAACTTGGCACTTATTACCGTAGACATCAAAGTCAGTTGAGGTACTCATTATTGTCGTTTCATAGGATTTGTAGATAATTTACTATGTCAGTATAAATAAAGACCAGCTATCAATAAGCCAATGACTATACTACAACTCTTTATAGTTATGACCGTTTCTGTGAAACTGAAAATAACTGGGTAGTATTATTTACGTTTGCTTATCAAAAGATTATGCAAATGGCTTTTTAAATACTTGATTGCTCACAGTTAACGGCTGTATGAAACAACCATCGATCATAAAAAAGAACAAAAATGTTTTAACGATCAATAAATGAATTTGTATTTAATTCTGCTAAAGTTGACAAGTTGTAATTACGAACCATATGCGCCTCCCCGAAAAAGTACTCAGACTTTAAAAAAAGAGTGAATGTTCTCCAAAATAACGTGGCAACCGCCAACTCCACTAAATAATATATTTAACGGTTTCCCGCGGCAGTCGAAGTGGCAATTTGTTTGCTTCCTATCTTAGTTTCCGTTGGAGCAAACATTTCCGTGTCGACGCTGAAAGGAAGTCCTACTTAACCCACCGCTGTAAGTACCTTGTTCAAATCTGTTCGAACTTTATCTTCTATTTTTATATCTCTTAAAACTCAATCTTTAAGTTAAATGGATTTTAGCAGACGATCGTCGTTTGTTACATTGTTACTTTGGTTAGAGACAAATCTGATTCCTTTAAACTACAACCGGAGTCCACTGAAATGTTTAACTTCATATCTGTTACGAAGAAGTTATGGCTCTACAAATAGTTTTAACCTTAAACTAGTGTCTTACAAGTTCAAGCGTACGGTAAATAATAAGCGTGGCACTAGGTAATAAACGTATTTCCACGAAAAGTTGTAATAATAGATATTTAAATAATAATAATAATAATAATAATAACTTTTATTGAAAATCCGAATAACAATATCACTTTTATGGGCAGAGGTCCCCAAACTAGGCACTAATTTATTGTTTAGTCTGCGACCACGTTAGTGTACCTACTTGTAATAGTACTTACTACATCTTCCACTGTAACATTTCAGTACGGATGACTTTATTCTGTAAATAGCTTTGCAGTTTGGAACTTTGAATACAACACCTCATATTCTCAAATTACAGCGTAACTTCCATTACATTCTATTCTAGTTTGCAGTATCTATTCCCGTCGCCCTTTCTCTGTGACCTTTCCCGCATGTTAGCAAACTCCGCAACTTGTGTAATCCGATTGTAGACGATATTTTGATTTAGGCGCCGTCGTCTCCGTTTAGATAGCTTAATTGACACGTGAAGAAGCTGCTTTGTTTTCCTTCGTTGAATTATAGATTGAAGGAGTATGGTTTTATAAGGTAAATATGGAATTAAAAGGTTTTGCAATTTTGATCGACATCTCTCCTATTACAAAAGTGATTGAGTTTTAGTTCTAATCTGTAAAAAAATGTCCGCTAGTTTTTTGTAGGAGTATACTTATACTTTTCTGACGTTTAACGAGCTTTGAATTGATTCTTATTTTTTACCACAATTCTCTCATGGTGGGAATCCATTAGAAAAGGCGATAAAAAACTTACAACTGCTTACATAACCACGTAGCCGTTTCTATTTTCACTGAGGACTAATTATACCATCATTCAGTTTTTGTCTTTTAATAGTACTTAGGTATATCTTTTATTCATGCGATAGAACTTTGGGAGGACGGGCCCATGACCGGACCCATCCTTGATCCATCATTTTACGTCAATATCCTATTATAACGGCTTCATCCTTGGACTAAAATATACAAAAATCGGCTTAAAATACTTTCCCAAAAATACTGTTATAAAAGTTTTGCAGCACTTAGTTTAGAATTCACTTCCTCAGTACTATGAGATGTGCTAAATAGATTAGCGAGGCTCCATCGCGTTATCATTGTCTAGCTAATATTTGTAACTTCATATTCACACTCAAACAGTTCATTGACATTAGATTTTGAAAGAGCAAAATTGAGACTACGTACGTACGTGCAACGATAAGTTTTAAATCATTGTTGATAGTAAAAGTAAACCCATTCTTAATATGATAAAAACATTTACAAAACCATTTAAGTGTTGTCGCTTTACGAAGAAGTTGAACTTTCGTTTACGCCATTCCGTCTTATATGGAAAGTCTAGATTTTATGTAGTCGCTGGACAACATACTGGTATCACTTTCCAAGTTTCTATGTTTATGTGTAAAAATAATTTACTTTCCCTACAAACATATAGAGGTAGGTCAATTCTATGTTCATATCTACTTAACTAGCTTTCTACCCTTGACATCCACTAATCTAATTTTGACGGTTGGTATTTCTGAAATTGAAAACACATTTGTAAAGTATTTCTACGCGAGTCAAACGCGAGTGAAAACCGATTTAGGTATGTAAATAGAAAAACAAAGCTGAGAAGGAGGTAGCTCATCTTATGCCATAATTTGCCTGTTAATCTCTCCAAGCCACATAAATTCTTTGCCATGTAGTGTCTACGGTGCACCCATAGCTTCTGTAAGGCCAAGGCATTCACTAAGGAGCGGAATTTCTCAACTATGCATACAGGAAATTCTGATATTGCCGTACCAAAGCCAAACGAGTAAAGAAGCACAACTTTTGACGGGAATTATAAAATTCTATTAATTTTATAATGCACCACATGTTGTTGTAAATTGAGCTACTTTTGGCTTTGTCGGTTAATAATGCGGAGTTATGAACTACGCGGTACGTACTATAATTACTTATTCTATAAATATTCCTATTTACAACATATTTTTAGTGATTAGATTAACATTGTTTTGACACATGATACCGTACCTACCTACAACATGTCTACTGTCACATAAACATACGCAACCACCATTGTACATTTATTTTGTTTTCAATTTTCCTTGAAATAAATTGACTTATGAAGCGAAGAAAAAGTAATTGAACCATTATTTATCAATTACCTGAAAAACCTTGGTACTTAATAATATTGTGGCAAAGACGTATCGGTCTCATAAATTCTGATGGAGAATATTTACGCAATTTATCAAGCTCTGCGGCATAATTTCAATTAATGATCGTGCTATGGATGGTTAGAATGTCTTTTATAAGGCTGTTTTGAAAAGAATGCCTTTCTGCCTGAAAGTGACAATAAAGTGGTGTCATTTTCTTATACTGAAGGCTTACACTGAAAGAAATCTTCATTCTATTTATAATGTTCTATTTCGAACAGCTTTCTTGTAAATAAATTAAATAAGTATGAGTACTGAAGACGACCACTTAACTATGAATTTTGTATTTGTTTCAGATTATTGAATTGAAACAATATGAAGAACTCCATAACAACAATGCTGAACTTGACATAAGTAAGTGTATTATACCCGTAATCGTATAATGAATGCTAGTAAGCAGTAGTTAAAATGACGTAATGTCACATACAAATTGTTAATTCACACTGAGTAGGCCTACAGCAGTGGTATACGGTACCTAATCAATAATTTGCATTTACTAATTGGTTTCCAAACTTTTTAATACAACTACATGCGTTAATTAGTGCTATATATTCAACTCAAATGCAACGCAATGTAACTTTATGTAAAATTAAGTAAGACAAATGCTAATAATGGTATGTTATCAACTTTAAACAGGCGCGAGTAGTTTATTATATACTTATTTCTTATCGTAAGTAAAACTAAGTTTTACTCGCTTGAAATGCATTTTTAAATATCATTATTAACTTTTTTCTTTTTAAAATTGTGGCATTTTATAGTGGTTTTAAGATAAGTAAGTTTTAATGATTCATTGTATTGGGTACCTATATGAATGAATATGATCGATCAACCATTGGTAGGCCTCCATTACAACACAATACTTTTATGGGTCGATATAAAACTTTCGTTTAAGAGTTAAGAGTAAAACCCGACTACTTACTTATGTAGAGAAGTAAAAATAAAGACACTCCGTGATACCTGAGTATTATTCGATTTGGGCTGACTGGCATATTCAGAGCAGTCCTTAAGAGCTGCGGCGGCGGTGCAGGTGGACCCGATCAATAACTTCCCCGCGATACTAAACATAAATTATGTATGAACCGTTTAGATAATATTTCTTCTACTCTTCTGCCCATCATTAGTTTACTACAGGCTCTGCTAATCGAAGGTATTGGTATATTACATCGCAGTTATGATAATACATCACCAACCGCCGCCGCTAGTTGTAAAAAGATAACTCTGCATTAAAACCTTTAGCTGACATTTCCTTGTCGAAAAAAATGGTCTTTTACCTTTAATGACCTTTTCTGGAGCTAGCTGATAATCAGGTATCGTAAATAAACAGTGTTTTGTTTTGTCATTATCTAATTTATTTACATTTGGCTTCAATTTTAGTTTATGTTCATGTCTCATCAATAAATATATTCCAAAATCAAGATTATGTACTAATTGCCCGAATAAACATACTCAACCTTCGTCTCCTTACCTCCTTCACAAGGCCAATTTGAGAAGCCCTCAAGGACCTTAAACAAACTCTTGCCTTATATAAGTTAGTAATACAATAAGTTCTCTCGGGTCTAAATAGAGATATTTGAGAGCACTTTCATTCGCAACGAAACTAAATAGTACTCATAAGGTTTCTAACCTCCGTGCCCGGTAGAGCTGGGACACGTTATTTGCATGATAATAGTCATAATAAATACAGTAATAGTTGTTACTTTATTAAATTAAATAGAAGACTGATATAGTTCTTCTTAATTACGTAACTTGTGTTCACGTTCATTTGTGTGTATAGTAACGGAATTCATTTTAGACTACTTATTTTTAAGTTAGTTAGTTTAACTAACTAATTTTAGAATAAAGTGTTCTAACCAAATCTTTTCTTTCTGTTGAGTTTTTACCTATTTATGAAGTTAGATACCCACTAATTTTAGATTGTAAATTCTTAAATCCGTAAAAGGACCTGTCAAATTAAGCAACTTATAAGTTACAAAGTCTAAAAGTAAAATAAATAGATCTTCCACAGCTTATACATATCTGTACTAGTTTTTACAAAGACGGTGACATCGAAACCCTAGCACTAGTAAATATTATGTAAGCCAGGCTCAGGCTGCTCCGAATGCGACTGCCGTCCAAGTTGGCTCGTTAAAACGGTTATTTTTCACGATTCCTCACTCGTTAACATTCCACTATTTACCAACACATATTGCTTAATGTAAACAAAATGAAAGTCGAACGAACTTTACATTAAATCGTAGCTAAATACATTACGTATACTACCAGATAGGAGCGTTATAAGTTGCATTCTTTTGTTTTTTCTATATACTTACCTATGTAATTGTAGGATTGATGTATGCTTCTCAATAAAGGGATAATTTAGTAATAAGGGATTTTGCACAGACTTAGGTATTTACTCAGAGATAACTAGTAGTAAAAACTAGACAATTATATTACACCCACCTATCTATAAAGTATACTTTTAGTGATGTTTTATAGGACCCTATACAGGGTTGGGGTTCTCCCGTACGATTTTTATCCTCTACCACTCCATGAAAGTAATCTAAACATATATCCAATTCGCATCGTAAATATTACTATTTGCTCACTACATGCAGGTGAAGGTATACAGTCTGTCTGTCCACAAACATCAGTAGAGTGCGCAGTCTGCTATACAATATACTGTACGGAAATATACCATTGTTTTTCTACCCTATTTATTGGTCTTTGTATAACCATTGTAAAAGGGTAACGGTTAAAGTGGTAATTGTTGATTTGACTGATTTTATCACTTTAGTGCAGCAAACTTTAAACGGGGTTTTATTATAAATATATGAAATTGTAAAAGCTTATGATATAATTGAAATTCTACTGTTTATGATAGTCATAAATAGAGATCTAACGTTCCAACTGCATTAACCTATGATTATATAAAAGTTACTATCTAGATCTAGATAATACTAGTTCTATAACCGGTTTTAATCTGCGTTGTTGTGCGGAGGCTCATCGATGCAGAAAATTCTTGTTTTCCGGATGAAAATAATATAATGACTTAGATTTCTTGAGATTAGATTTTTATTTTAATATCTAGAAAAGTCAACAAATACTCATACCTAACTACGTAATGACATTAAACACCCTCAAACAGCCGCGGTCGTACATAGTATACGTACCTTTCAACTTCAATAAGTATTCTTTCATACCTAAGTGAATCATAAAATTAGAGTTTATTATACCTACAACGATTAGATAAAATTAATTTTCTTTTAAGTTTTTTAGCTTTTAAAATAAAGATAAAAGCGTCTAAGTAAACAAGCGGAAGTGAAGGTGCAAAGACAAGGGAGGCCGTGATCCCACTCGAACTCACTCCACTTCAGCCGAGTACCGTCTTCGGGAACAATGAAGATTGTGACGTCATCCACTACGATGACGTCACGGCGGCGCTGTAACTCCTTAGATGTCATTCAAATGGTTTGTGCTTCAGCTACGCGAAGTAAGAGTATCGGTTCGTCGTACCTAGGTACTTCATTTTTATGTTGAGAGATATTATGGACCAGAAACAAAACAATCCTGCGTTAAATGTAAGTAACTTTAATAATAAAACAAACAAAATGATATAATATCCACAAAACTATTCAGAGCTAAAAACGTGCTCAAACAAAACGAACGTCGAACGTTAAACAATAAGATTGAAGTCAAGGGTGTCCTCGGAGTCACAAACGTAAGAATTGCACAAGTCACTATTGTCGGAACTAACCGGTGTTTGTGGTAATTCTGCTGTCGACAATGTTTGTCCTGTCACACGATGACGTTGCACATTCTAAAGTCCTCCTCTTTCAAGTAGGTACTTGCAATTGTAAGGTTAGTTCATGGAATGCTAAGTTTGCGGTATTTTCTTCTTATCAAACTGTTTGATGTGAATTACTTATACATGCACACATAAATTTATTTACAAGTGGGTATATCAATCACTCAAATAATTACAATCATTTCAACATTAACCAACATAATGTGTAGGTGGTAATGTCTATTTTTGATTGACAAATTACTATCGGCTTATTTATTCGCAGAATGTGTGAGGTTATCTACGATTTCGTAGAAATTTTGTGATCGATTATTAACGTTTCAACCCTTTCTTTGGAAAAGACTGATGTCAATAGTAGGCTACATGTTTATATGTAAAAATAGTATAATAGGGGAAAAGCTGTGGTTACCTGTGGCGAACACGATGGCAAACCGCAGGATCGGTTTGAATTGAAAAAATCCATTGCAATGTCCAGTAGGTAAGGGGGAAACTGTTAATTAGTCACGCATTCTAAAACAATATTTTTTCAGGACATTATCTTAATGCAAACCTAAATCATACACTTCTTACTTAACTTGGGGTTTTTGCCGTACGGAAACCTGCGTAAATTTTGTTAACTTAACTTTTCTTTTAAGCGCAGTGAGTACGCCACACCTGGGTTACAATTTTAGTCTTTAATACAAAACAACAACGTTGCCGAATCACTGTGAAACAGCCGAACCATAGAAACTTTTCCATTTAGTACTCGATTACTATAAATAGGTATCAAAGATTAGTATTCAAAAGGGCGATCCATTGCCAGATTTATTCGCATCGAGTTCTATTCCCGCGACGGCGCCGGTGATCGAACATTGAGGACGTAACCTTTACACGAGAAATGAAATGACTTACCTCTGGACTTTATCTGTTAAATGTCACACCACAATGTCGTATGTACATCATTGACGCGCAGTCTCTCTAATTTCATGCTTGTCCAATGAGACCCACACCTACGTGCGAGACACGATGGTAATGTTTAACGTCAAATGGCATTTCTGTTCCCCTCCTTGGTCACAAGTAAATAAAAATCATCTCAGTTACGAACTACACCCATAGATATCTGACATAGTTTCCAAAGAAAATATAAATACTTCCAGTACAACTCTACAAGTTCCGTCCTCATTGCCACCGACCCACTGCCATTAATAAAATTCAACTTGTACTCGTTTGTATTCAAAGTATCTATTCAAAAGTGGTCCGTTTAAGGCCGCGACGATTAATGGTCGGTGGAAGAATTTACGTAAGTAGCAGCGCTAATTAGTCTACGTCACTTTGTTTCAGCGTGTTTCAGTTTTTTTAACTCCTTTTGTGTATATGAACTTGTATTGTATCCTAATGATGTAAAAAAAAATTGGATAGTGCTTCAAAAATTTTAAACGTTTCACCTACCCTACCTGTGTGAATGGATGTCACGATTTGTCTTTTTTTTTTACTTTTAAGCTCAGCATACACGTACTACTGACACCTAGAAATACAAGCTAAAATTCAGAATAAAAAGTTATTGCAAAATCGTGAATATCTAACCTTTCAAAGCGAAAATCTGGCACGAATGTCTTAGTTCTTTTATTTATTAAGCCACTCTTCCTATTTATCTTGAAATTTTATAGAATAATGTGGCTTTACCAAGAGTTAAGTAGAGCTACCCTACAACCCCTGACTGTATAAGTACAAAGACCTCCCCCTTAAACAACAAGACGTGCGTAAACCCAACTCTTTTATTATCGGAAAACTTGCTAATGCCAGTTTAAGTGGAGTTAGTGCACTGCATATTTTTATACTAGAGATCCCTCCCTTGGTAACTTTTTTAACTCCTAGCGTATAATACTTTACGTTGGTTAAGCAGCTTCAGTAATATTACAAACTTCCTCTGTATTAGGGTTATAAATATTTCCAAATTAGGTGCGTTGCATTACTTATGTTTTTTTTACTTTGGTATTAAGCTCCCAAATTAAAACATGACTTGTTTAAAAGATAAAATAACAGTAATTAATTATCATTTAATTACACTGCAGATGCGAAGCTGGGCGGCGTTTGATTGAAACTACAGATTTTGTCATAAGAGAAGTATGTATAATATAAACTATATGTTGTAGTTTAAAAATGTTAATCATTAGATACATTTTATGTGAAATTAATAGCATATTCATTTATCCTTTTCCTGGGAACTTTTAAATTATAAAATACTTTTTTGAATTTCATGTTAAAAATGCTCCAATCATGTGCCTTTTGATTGATGAATGATACCACAGCAGATTAAAGGTTGCAATCGCATAAATACGGGGGCAGTTTTCTTTACAAAATCACTCATCCATATTATATCCATATTACAAAATAGTCAAACAGATCGAGCTTAATATTAAAATTTTCATCTTATTTGATTTAATTCCAATATCGGGTGATATCCAGCTTATTCGGAAGTATTTCAACTTTTAATATTTCATGCGATTCTTTGCATTTAGTACTTGTGTGTATGTACGTATAGAGGTTCACGTAATAAAACGATTAACTTCACAAATATGACTTTTATTGTGACTACTAATAAATCCAGTTACAAATAAATTGCATTGAATACATATTACATGTAAATATTTAATTCTATTGAACATATTAGGCCAATTACAAAACCGGTGCTTTTCAATTCCATAATAATTGAACGAACGTTTCCTTTTTGATATGTGATAGCATTTTATCAAATTGTACTGACACAAAAAATTACACGTGCTCTATTGCAACATTAAATATAAAGAAAATCCATTTTACACGTTCGCATTTTTGTAAAAAGTAAATAAGATTATGTAGTAAAAACAATACTTTTAACAAAAAGTTCATGGTAATCAATAATTCGTTACATTTTTAACGATTATTATGTAAAGTACTTCCATCATTATTCATTTGGTAAATTGAACAATATCGCGTTAGCAACTTCTTTACCCTACTATATTATCAATTCCCTAAGTTACTTTCTTTATTTGGTTTTTCAGGCATTTTTTAATTCTTACACTAATCATAAGATCCATGAATTTTTACTCATCTATGTCAAATTAAGCTCCAATCAGGAATTCGCAAACGAATGCTTGTATAGTTAAGTATAGAAATGGAATGTAGAATAGAAATAGTGCTAGTACAAACAAACAATTTCCAAACAACATTTACAAAACATTAAAAAATTATTTTAACATATTTTTTTATAAATTGTTCAACTGACTGACTCAAAGGAAATTGTGACAATTCTTGAAAATCGTTTAAATAGATCAATTAATTTCATTTGTTTTTGAACGAACAGGTTTTTGTATAGTTAAATAATGTAACCTAAATATGAAATAAGTAGGTTTAAATTAACCAATTCTCAAATAAATCAATGTCTACTTAAAAGTTATTTTAGAACAACATATATTAAAATACTGTGTAGCACGGCAAGGATACAAAGTTGTGTTTCACAAACAAACCAACAAATTCAAAGTGATGTAATGTTCTCAAAGATAAGTAGCAACATATCGTAAATGCCTCGCTAGTGTAAGCGCAGCGCGCAGCTGGGTACAAAACATACGAGAATGTTATAGGTGTTTAGGTGCCTACTTTTTTATTCATAGCTACACCACGTTATTTTTTGGGTTGAGCAGAAAACAATCATAAGTTTACATTAACGTCATTTCTTACCTCCGAGATCGTAAGTATTTTCAACGTCATTTCAAATAACATAAACTTGTAAATTGCATCCAAGTTAAAACCGCAACTGCTCGTTTTCATAATTACACCAGCGAGGGACTTAATTTCACAAAAGAAAGAACATTATTTCATTGACAGTTACAATCCGAAACAAGGAAAAGTACAAGAACAGGAACCCAATGAATTTCAAGATGAAAGCTTTGGTTTAGTTTTGTTTTCTTAAACACGCTCCATCATCGCTGGACCAAGGCACAACTCTACCAAGGCCTCCCTTTATATTATTACACATTAACTTATCGACATAACATTTTTCAACTTGAATTTAGGTTTTATTGCTTACCATCCGATCGTTTTTTATGAAATTGAGATCTTATCCTTCGCGAGACAGGGATCGGATGCGCCGTTGAATTTAACATCAAAACTTCTTACGACATTATGTATAGTTAGGTAGTCAGATCACGCACCACAACACCGAGTAAGGTGCATAGATGTAGACATCCCCGACACTTATGATTGATGACTCAGTCAAAGGGGATGAGGGATAAACCCCGCGATAACTTCAGACCACAAAAACTTGAAGAAACCTGTCCAAAGTCAGAGAAAAATGGACAAAAGTAGAATCCAGACTCGAGCTGAGAAGGATAAAAATTAATAAATGTTAGAAGCTAAGGCCTTCAAGTCATCTCGTAGCTTTGGTGAGTTGCCGAGAGATAACTATTTTTAGAGACGAGACTTATTGCCGACCGTAAAAATAATATGCTTCGTACGTTACTTTAACCTATTTACCAGATTGCGGAGTAGCAATTTCAACGTCGTTTATTACATTATTTGAAAAACTGATGAGACTGGCCCCAATTGTCAAGCACCAACGCGTGGAGTTTACGCTACTTAGGCCAAAACATTTACCTACAAAGTATACACATATTGTGAAAAAGCCTGCGTCCAGCATTGGGTAAAGATGACGGAGCTACAGTAAGGCATATTATAATTTGGTGTCTTTGAGTAGAACTGCGGCTTCGTAGGAAGGCAGGTCGTTATTAGGCTTCAGGACGGTGCATCGCGGGCAAGGCTCTGTAATCACCTCCTAGAAAAAAAGAAGAAAATATTTTATTATTAGAATCCGTTGCACTTTGATAGAAGATGCCAAGGCATACCGTCGCGTTTGATGTAATCCACACTAAGTCTCGTATTTTAAATATTTACATTGAAGTTCTTTAATTCTCACCTGCAGTATACAATTTTTAGGCAATGCAGGGTTGTCAACAACAGTGTCGTAGGCTGGTGGTGGTCCGGTTATCTCATCTTGAATCTGTCAACAATAAAATCTTATTACTTTAGGTTACCAGCCCTATAATGTCAGACAAAATTCAAAACACATGACAAGCGGCAAGTCAGACAATCGTATTTCAAGCTTGGGTCATATAAAATGATTTTCTATAAAGTAAATTACTACACGGTAATAGAATAGAAATTTGTAACAACAGTGACCACACTGTTTCGATTATCCTTCATTGTTTTAGGCTAACATGTTACGCGGTTAAAGGGTACTATTTTCATAATTAAATTAATTTCAAGTAAAGCCAGAGGCAATCCTAAAATAAGCCCCAGTTTGTTGTTCTTATCGCACTAATTGCTATCCTAGAATACCGCATTAATAAATAATATTATAAACCTATTTCCTACGAACCATTCTTTGGAATTGATAATACTATCTTTGAAGTAATTTTTATTAATAAATAATGAAGCTTGCTTTTCTGACTCTTGATAAAACAATTTTTGGACTTTATTTTGTATTTAGAGTGTGTACAGAGTTTGCATTTAGACATGTTTAGTTTTTTGTCGGGCGCCAAAATAATTGAGTGGCACCCAACGCGTATGTTCAAGTCAAAACATATTTATTTGTCTAGACATGTTCTCATTTGTTTTGTTTCTTTTCAGATGATCAATTGAAGAAACACATCTTCAACCCAATTTAATTAATTGATGTAATGAATGGTAAGTAGATAGGTATAATAAAAAAAAATGAAATCATGTTACAGTTTATCCTATCTTTTTAACATATAATTTTAGAATTATTGTAATTTGTTGTGAAAGTAGACATCCGTTGTAAATAAATGTAGGTTTATTAATGAATACAATGTGACATGTCATAAAATCATGATGGATCTTTATTTAACCATGGAGATTCATCATTTAACTGTAATAAAGTATATAAGTAAACTATATAAAGTATTAGTGTAACACTTTGTCGTTGTCGGAAATAGGCAGGACACGGTACGTATCATAATTCTATAATTTTATACATAATGCTTGCACTTGCCACGGGGCCTCGGCAAATAAAAATAGCAGAATTTCTATCAAATTGAAAAAGAACGTATTTAGTTTCATAGGGTAGATTTTTATATTTTTGGCAACCAGTACTAAAATGAAGAAATTTGTGGAAAATAAAACCAAATTTAGTTTCCAAAAATGCATAAATACTATTGCAAAAGGAAAAGCTAAAAGTGGTATGTGATTTGATGGATTGTGACGTCAACATTAATTCTAGCCGCGATCGGATAACCGATTACGACCGTTGTTTTGTGTGCGCGGATCGAGTTCCGTGAAAAATCTATTTACATTATATTGCCTCTTTCCTCAATTTGTTGTTCGCTCCGCTCAAATCTCGATCTGTGTAGGTTTGCCAGTTCTCAGGAGATACACTTACGTAATAAGAGCAACCACCTAACTGTGAGAAAATCTAATCTATAACCTGTCTCCAAAACATAGGCATGTAGTGTATCAACAAAGATTGTTACCATAATTTTTTTATTAATAACAAACACCTACTAGCATAATACGTTTTGGTAACATGATACATTTAATCTAGTTATAAACAAACAAACAATGACACTATTCTTTATCTGATGACTAGTTTCAGTTGAACGATGAAAGATGTAACATCGATTGTCTTTCGCCTTTATAAGATTACTGAATATAATCTTTAGGTCATAATTTTAGTAGCTGTGATATGTATCGGTCAAGGTGCAGTGACAAGTGCTTCTGTGAAAAGTGCTAAAGAACTCTTAATTGTGAAGCGGATACTAAATCATTCCTTTGTTTTTTTTTTTTCAAACAAATCCTAACTGAGTTGAAAAATTATTGTTAAGTTTTTGTCCTAGATATTTTGGATTTGATACGGATTTTGACTCAGGACATATTCAGTTAGGCCACGTAGTAGTGTAGTGTTGGAACTTTGTGTTAACACGACACTGCAAAACTTCTATAGCTACGTAGAAGCAGTTGAATTTCCTGTTTCCTGAAACGAATGGTGAGTACTTTTCCTATTTCAGTAATCTTGATTTTCCAATTAAATAGTTTTAGGACAAACAATTATACTACTAGACCATATGATTAGAGCGCCTTCGCGAACCAGAAACCAATTATCGTAAATGCGATTTTTATTTTCGATTGGACGAACGCTCGTTAGCGGAAGAACGCCGGAGGAAACGGTGCAAACCAGCTTAAACCAGTATTAAGCTCTCTAGAGGCACCTACGTACCTATTGATTGACGAAAGCACAAAACATTGGACAGCTTCGTTAGCTTGAAAATTCGAAAATATTGCGAAAGTACACTACCACGTAAAACATATCGTAGACCAGTTTTAAGTCCTGTACCTAACTAAGACTTATAAGTTCCTGTATCTGTATTTATTTAATCAAATTAATTAAATGTACTTAGTCAAGTTTATAAAAGAAAAAAATCTACTTATACTTTCATGTAGGTAAGTACCTATTAGAGTCAACCAACCAATTTCTGAGATATTTCCGAAAGAATACCGAACACAAATCAAGTTCTATCGCAAAATAGAAATGGAGCTAATTGAATAAACGCGAATAGGTTATAAATGAATCAATTGGAATTCAGCGCACATTAAAAGGCACAAGTTAAAACGCTTACTGTGTCTAGCCGTGCGCGGAGTTCAACCGAGGGCCGTTTATTTGCACGGGACAGCGACGGACTTAGATTAGGTATCGCTAAATAGTATTATTTTAAGATTATAGAAGTACGAGTAACTTTAAGATTTTATACTATTTTTAAAAACATTACTTTCCTATTCTGGCAAGACATGAAAGTAATAATATCATCCATGCAATTTTTTAGCAAAAGAAGTAAAGATTCCCTCTGAATAATCCTCATATGAAAGTGTTAGCTTTACGTAAAATAATTCGACAAATTCACCACAACGATTTCGGTCGGAACTCAAAGGCGCATCTACCTAATAAGGTTGCAACAAACACGAATAGAGACACGACAGCTACTAATGTCACTAATGCGTGCTGCAACGCTTTTGTTTCCAGTTTCCACCCCTTATTTGCACAGTTATGTCTGCAGCCTGCGAAATGAAGGCAAAAATGGCTGTTCTAATAGTTGGATTGTGTAAGAGCCCTAAAGAGTCCTTATTCCGTTCCTGAATACTGAAATAGTTGACAGTTTAATGGGCGGGGTTAAGCGGGTGCGATTTAGCTCGTTGCGTTCCGGATACCCTCTAAGGGCTAATTCGTCCCGACGATACCGTATGCTAGGATACGAACAATTTACGACGGCCACACAAATCCTAAAAGAGGTTTACTGTGAAAGTCATTAAATTAACAAATTTAACGATGCACTAGAACGATTGGTGTTAAAAATAGCCACACGAGACGTTTCTGTTGTTACGAATACGCGTGTCGGCCATTTTGGAATTTATGGTCGCATTTTAGAAATATTTAGGTCAATGTTAATGATCTTACACGTATCAAAGTAGTTCATCTACTTCAGTTGGCAAACATATCAAATAACCCTTTTTTGTTCACCTCTAGGATAACATATATCTACACCAAAATATGTGAAAAGTGTAATAGAAAAAAAGCTAACTAGAAACCCTGTAAAGTTTTACAAACTGTAAATCTCGTTCCCATCCGACATTATCAGCACGTGGAGTAAAACACAATAAAAGCTATTTCTATTCTAAAATATCTTCTTGCACTTGAGCAATTTCTAATAATTAAGTTTCTTGATAAAGTCTCGGAAGCATTGTTGCGTTAAATAGGGAAATCCCAAGGCACGAGGCACGAAGCATCTAACAATTAATCGTTGGATGCCAGGAATAGAGAATCGTGGGGTAAACGCTGTAAGTCGCCGTAAGCCACTCGAGCAGATGCCGCCGTCTTCAGGTGAGTGCTTGCCATCGGCGGTACTTCAACAATACTTGTTACCACATACATTCTAGATTTGCACAAGGCTCTAGAACACATACAACTACTAACCATTATTGCTTTTACAGATCTAAAGATGAAAACTGTAAAAGTACTTCAATAACATTTTGCTAAATGTTTAATAAATAAATGCGACAACGAAAATCAGATATCCATTGTGAACACTATTACAACTCTCACGTTACGTTAGTGTTTTGTTATTTTGGTCATCACACCATATCTACGAATCATTGTGACATGCAATCAGATATGCCATCTGATAGGTATGGACGTAACTCTCCTAAACAAAAAGGGATATAAATAAACCGTTACCTACTTCAAAAATTCTTCGTAGCCCCTCGAAGCACCCTCAAAACCCACTTCTAAACAAAATCAATCTTCCGAAACTCAGGTACAAAATTTAGAACAACCAATCAAGCTTGCAAATAGGGTAAGCTTGCCCAAAATTGCACCTTGCTTCATAAATCCTTCAAAGCAAAGCTGCTGGTCTCCTCTGGAAGTTGTCCACAGTTTAGACACGTTTTGATCAAGTTACGAGCGGACTGCGGCTACCACCGGCTTGAATTAAACCAGCTTAAGCATGTTCCAAACAGTTTGACGGTATTTTAAAGCCGTAGGCTCGGGACTTGCTTCAATTGAGCCACTGCATTGTTGGTGTTGGTTTGTTATCTTGTTTAACTTGGTGTTACACAATTTGAGTTTTGCATCGCGTAACGAGAGCTAAAAAAGTTATGCCTGTAGGTTCTGCAATAAACGAATTATTTAATTTAGTAAAGAACGGACTCCAATCGGTATAATCTCGTTAACATGTGAAATGAAATGAAATGTTTATTTAATCTTGTAGGACGAGTTTGACATCACATAAGACGGGTCATTTTTTAAAGTTAATGCTAGATTCGCAAGAGTGCAGTTTTCCCCAGAGAAGAATCTAGCAAGAAACTCTGTTGGGTTGCACTTTTCAAATTTGGTATTCTAAGACAAAAACACTTAGATACAAACATTAAAATTAACATTTCAATAATTATGCTACATAGAGACAGCTTGACAGAAGAGCAGGTCAATCCCATGGATTTGAGTCATCTAGATAATCGTTGATTTTATAATAACCTTTTTTACTAAGTTTTTGTTTAACAATAATCTTGAATTTATTGGGGGTTAGTTCACGTATGCTAGCAGGGATATCAGCACGTTAATGTGTGACAATAAAGTCTCAACACAAAAACTGTTATGAAAATCAAATTTAAACAATGTTTACGGCAATTTAAATAAGTAGACTCCAAAAGCATGCTTTCAGTACTTATGGTGCCCAATTTAACCCCTCAAACACCGGTGCGGTCAATAAGAGCAAACTTCCATTAGAGTTTTATGCCGTGTTGTCGTCGGTGAGTCACGTACTCGCAATCGAAAGATTTCCCCAGCTAACACTAATTCGCGCTCATCGCCGCGCCCCTAGAGAACAGGGCTACCAATGCTTTGTTTAATATTTCGTAGGCTCATAACTTGTTACATTTGATTAGGTTGCTTCGGAAAGTTACTTACCTAAGATTTTAGAGGTAAGTAAAATGTAATACATAGTACGGAGATAAACATTATAAATAATATATTAATGAAAACCCCTCGTACCTACTCGTAGATACTTTCTTGAATGTAATCCTGCTTCTATTAACCCCACTGAAAATAATCTTACGTTGTTTACACTCGTATTATGTATAAACATAACCGGCTTTATTATCCTTTTGTAATCTGATATTAATCTTAGAGGTAACCCTTTAAAAATCAGAGTTCCGTATAAAAATCGCATTACCGGTAATTGGCTCACCACAAACAGGATTAGTGTACCGATTAGCGCGCGATTTCCACCTAATCCGATTTATAATAACATTAAAACGCATTCGTTAGTGAAATGTAAATTTTAATTGTGATCAGAGACTAATGCGTATTCAGATCGAAAACATGAAAGTACCTATGAGTATTTATTTTATGTTATATCTTTTAATTTGATTTAAAATTATTGCAATCTCGACTGCAATATTTCTGTAAAGCTGATGACAATAGCTACCTGTTTTCCCAATTTCAGAGTAGCACGATTAATATCACTGTAATCAGAATAATAAATGAAACAAATACCTTCGTCAAGTATTAAAGATAATTACGTTAGGAACGAACGAATTATTAATTAAGGGGGAGTTCACGACACGTTACGTGCTGGGTCGACGTAAGCAAATAAATTGCGTCACGTACCATTTCCGTGGTTTATTTGACGCACCGGGCGACGGCGGCGGTACGATCCGGTACTACTCACGCACGTCCGGATAAAACATCCAGGGCTGCTATTTAACCATTTAAGGGGTTAACGAACTAAGCCAGTATGACCTTTGTTTAGGAAAGGGTATGATGAAACAGTGAAAACAAGTGAAACTTTGCATGGGAAATTAAATATGCGTGTTCAATACTCTGTCTTTTAGTTTCAAAATACTGTTAAAAAAGTAATATTATTAAAATTAGTAATCGATTTAGACACGGAGATTTTGTGCAACAAAAAGTTTAAACATTTTATTTGGCGCAGTAGGTATTGTAGGTACGTGTTATTTTGGTTTAACATTTTGGCCAGTGTCTATATACGTAATAAATTCTGGTTAGGAACAATTTTCGTAGTTGAACAAAATGCCATTGAAAACATAAAACAGTTTCTAAATTATGTAACTTCAGGCAGTAACTCACCAACTTTAACGATTGGATCAATTGAATAAAAGTAAATTGATTGGTTCTCTGTTTTAATTAAAAATATCAAATCAACGATGTACCTACATTCTTCGTTATACGGGTGCTAGTTATAATTTTAAGCGAAATAATGCAGTTTTGAACAGTTGTTCAAACTATCTCTGTGTCTATGTTTTTGTAAAGGTCGAGAGGTCTGTTAATATTTTGGTCAGAGTGAAGCGTTTCATGTGTTTGAACGAACACACTTCATTTATTACCAAACTCCACTAATTCTAGTCTTACAAAATGAATTTAGTAAAACTCGAAAATTAAATACATTTAATAAATTGTCTTCCATTGTCCTCTTTTCCCACTTGTAATCTATCTATTCAAATATTTAGATGAAGAGGGTCTAAATATAATTCGCCGCAACGAAAGCAAATCCGCGTGACACCAGTTTAATTCAGAATTAATCTCGACGCGTAAGGGAATCGAGTTTTCTCAACTTGATAAACACGGTAAATAGAATTATCACTGTTTTAAAGGTCAAGAACATGCTCCAAATTCTAAAAGAAAGAAAAAGAACTAGGAAGGAAATTTCCTCCACTTATCGACTATTTCACGTTGGCGGTTGTCGTATTTTTCTGTCAACCTTTCCAGGACAGCCGCTACGAATTGAAAATGTATCCTAAGTGCATGTACGTACGGCAACATCGACAAAAGCTTTGTAGAGTTTAATAAATATTATCGTTATTGAGTAATCTAACAGATAATAGAATAAATAATATATGAATGTATGTGGTGACTACAACTCAATAAACAACTTTAGAATAACTCTTCAAAAGTGTCATAATGTAACTGTTAACATCTTATATCTCTTCTTTTTTCATCTTATATACTTCAAAAAACACTTAACAGATCTGGGCGGTCGCCTTCGCCTTACATTATTGTCTTCCAATTATAGGCTAGCAATTGGCAGGCAAAGCGTCACACCGCGAGCGTCCGGCGCGGGATTGTTGTTCCGAAGCCACATCCGGACAACCCCCCACCCCGCAATCCCCCTTCTCGAAAGTGCAAGGTTCCTGTTTTCGTGTCACATTGTTAATACACTTAATGTGTTTGTGTTTGTTTTCTTGTCTAGGAGCGTTAATGTACACACGCGTAAAAAATAACAAGAAGTAGGTACAGTGGAAGACTTATTAAAGTTTTGGACAAGATTTCGCTCTCTATTTATATAGAAAATCATAATTTATGTAGGACGAAAATTCATTATCAAAGTATGCACGATTTTTTTATGTATAAATATTTATTCAATTATTAAAGCTGCCAACTAATAGTTTCAATTAACTTTTATGATTAAAATCTATAGAAAATTTAATAACGATAAGAACCATTAAATGACTTTAAATATCGAAAGGCAATCGATGTAACGCCCTTTATAGCCCATCACGACTCAATACAAAAGGCTTACTCGAAGTTGCTACATAGTTTTTCAAATAGTAAACTGTCAACATTTGAAACTATTTTTATAGAGGGTCGGAGTTAAGACAGCATATCGAGTGGATAGTAAGCCACTATTTATAAACCCCATCTCAGAGATCCGTCTTAATGCTTTTCCAGAAACGAGCATCTTGGTGACTTTCAGAAATAAGCTAATCTTGGTGTTAGAGACATCATCGTTAGGTTTGACTTTTCTGAGACTGTTTTAAACCAAACAAAGCAAATCAAAAACTGCCATAATTCTACGCTTACTACTGTAGTTATTGTTTACTATTCGAGTCAGAGTAAGGCTACAGGTAGTTTAATACCGGTTGCATGCGGGCGTTGTAATTATACGACTATGAGAATAGAACACCTAAATGGATTGCGTGAGCAATGCTTACATCTGCATGTACTAGATAGTACCCTCTACTGCTTTGTCTTAAGAAAATTGATAAATCTATCGTACTCGGGACGTCAGTCGGTGTTACAATTTTTTATAGTACTTAAATGGAAAGCAGAAGACAAGTCTATCGTAAATTGGAAAATTAGTGCATTTTTGTGGAAGATAGTTTATTTGGTTTCGAATTCATTAAATCATAGATCATTGCTCAGAAGATATTCAGGTGAAATACTTAGGCCTTTCTTTAATGAACTCAGTTGGAAATCAAACCCATGATCCCCCGTGACAAAGAATTCTATGTTAATCGACAGGCCTACGATAAATATGTATGAGTGGCGATGACAGACTAATTGCATTCAGTTTGGTCTCATAATCTGACATCAGCAAAATTAATTCGAACTTTAATCTAAAACTGCCCACATTATTACAGTATACAATACAGCAACATACCGATCGGCCACAATAGGCATGTCGAAAGATTTTGAAATCCTATTCCAAAATGCAGATACACATTTACTGTTTACAACAAAAACTTTATTTCGGTATTTAACTAATGTTTTAAGAAGATTAAAGCCATTTTTATAATTATTTTTAAATACTGCGTGAAAACAGCTCTCCGTGTCATGGCGTCGCGTGTGACGTCACACTTTTGTAAACGTCAAATGTGTTCCCGCCCGGCTAGACAACAAAGTAAACAAACGTTTCGTATTTCTTGTGATAAAAATGAATTCTAAAGTTTATAAGTGGTGTGCAGTACCTCTGTGCAAAAATACATCAATAAAGACACCCAACAAGGTGTTTGTTCATGTCCCATACATAAAAAAAAAGAGATAAATGGTTACAGCTTGCACGGCGAAACCCGAACGAAGTAAAATTAAATTCGTCACTTTATTAATAACATTAGCAAATCGATCCTGGGCAAATTGGAACTGTTTGCCCTGATAAACCCTGGTTCCATTATAATAAATTTGTAGTTATTTACAAAAATAAACAAAAAGTCAATCCTAGCGTACAATCAGTCAAAACAACACAGTGATGTTTACATGAGTATGACGTCATGCGCTGTGATTGGCGTTTCAGTCAAAATGGCCGATTGCAGTATTTTACTCTTTTATTTTAAAGAAAATCTTGTTAATCTCAATTTTTTAAATAAAACTAAAATAGTTTTTTGAATCCTTTAAATGTGTATTTTCCCCTGAAATCATTAAATCTTCGATTATTTCATAGTGTCGTCACGCCTATTCTAAATAGAGATCACTGAGTGGAATCACACACACCACAATACATGGCCCGTCACTTCACATTGTTGGCTCAATCTTGCATCGCCCACTTCGGCTATTCCAATGCCAATGCATCGATATTATTGACGTTACAAGGCAATCTTCTATTCTGCGTCTAGACTTGTGTAGTTGTGTATGAGGTAAACAATGCATAGATTGATCTGTTTCCACTCCGGGCCCATTGCGTTTTAATGATTCAACTATGTAGATAATGTATTTTAATAGGAACTGTAGGTAATTATTGTTTTACTGATTATTATTACTGTCTAGCAAATAAACGTGCCGGTTTAATAAAAAGTTTCTTCGTATTTTATATGAAAATTCAAAAAGTTTTTTTTAATAGTTTATTTACATTTGACTAAAGTATGTAGGTGCCATTTTGTTCCATAACTTTTTGCCATCTTGTTGGTAGTGACATGATCCCATTGCTGTAAAAATTTTGAGGATTCTGATCGAAAAACTGCGACAAGTGGTTTTGGCAGTCCTCTCGTGATGTTAACCTGACACTGCCTAAGGAATTCTGCAGAGACCGAAACAGATGAAAATCTGAAGGTGCAAGGTCAGGACTATACGGCGGATGCATTAATACCTCCCAGCCAAACTCTCGTAATTTTTGCTGAGTGGCTAAAGATATGTGAGGTCTAGCGTTGTCATGGTGAAAAACCACACCCCTTCTGTTGATCAATTCTGGCCGCTTTCTCTCAATTTTTTGCTTCAATCTCATCAATTGTTCGCAATACAGTTCTGAATCGATGGTCCTGCCTGGCGGTAACAGCTCATAATGAATGATGCCCTTCCAATCCCACCATACACACAGCATTACCTTGTTGCGAGTTAACCCGGGTTTTGCCACAGTCTGTGAAGCTTGACCGGCCTTTGACCACGATCTTTTTCGCACTTTCTTGTCGTATGTGATCCACTTTTCATCACCAGTTATCAGCTTTTTCAAAAATGGTTCGGTTTCATTACGTCGTAATAAAGAATCACAAATGAGTACACGGTTCATTAGGTTTCTTTCAGTGAGCTCATGAGGCACCCAAATATCGAGCTTTTTAGTGTACCCAGCTTTATTCAAATGAGTCAAAACCGTTTTGTGGTCAATTGCCAGTTCTTCAGCTACATCGTAACTACTAATATGCCGATCTTGCTCCACTTTTTCAAAAATGGCATCAATTTTGTCCGTAACAGGGCGACCAGAGCGAGATGCATCTTTGATATCAAAATTTCCGGCTTGAAAACGCTTAAACCAAACTTGCGCTACTCTCACAGATACTGCATTAGGTCCATAAACATCACAAATTTTTTTCGCGGTTTGAGTTGCATTTTTACCTTTTTTATAGTAAAATTTTAAAATGTATCGAATTTCTTCTTTAGATTCACTCATTTTAACAACAACAATAACAAATGAAAATCACACAAATTCCTAATTTGAATTTGGAAGTGCCTTCTTTAAAATTAAAACTTTTTAATAATACCAAAACCAGCCAGATACAAATGGTATAGCCAAAGAGATTTTAATACAAGTTCATACATACTATATGCGAAAAGACTTTTTCCCCAACCTATTATTTAAGCCCGTGACTCTATTTATGTCGGAGTCATAAAAACCTTCAAATACAGAAAACCACTTTAAAACTCGAATCAAAGTTTTAAAAACCGTTGCAGTTTAAAGTATACAATTTCCCGGAACCTTTTCACCTATTGCGATGTGCTCTTTTCAAATTGAAATTATGTCTCGCGCAGACAGACCCGCTTCAATTAAAAGCAAACAAACTGTATAGCGACAGGAAAATAAACTTAAGCAGAAAGTTCATTAAAATTTCATTCAAATAGAAGGAACTGAATATTTTTATGACTTCCATAAATTCTTATCAAAATTCACGATGTTTTGTACAAAATAATAAACATTTTCACGCCTTGCTACACATTGGCTACGATCGTAGTCTGCGTAGCAGATGGCTACGGTTTCGCTACGAAGTACTCTACGTACGTTCGTTTCGTCTGTAAAATCAGTTACCAATTCAATACCCAAAGTAAAAATGGAACCCTAGAAAATAATAAGATACGTTCATAATAAACCGTTTTTTAATATCCCCTAATTGATTTCCCCATGTTTCCACCAAACCCATGTCTAATCTGGCACCATTCAAATACTATCTGTTTTGGTCCATTAGACTATTTTGGTTCAAAGAGCGACTTACGCCCGTTATTAATAACCTATCCTGATCCGTTTTTTACCAAATCGAGATTGAAAAAACAAAACACAATTGTGTTCTTGACATGTTTTTGGTACACAAGTGACAATTGTGTTTTGTTTTTTCAATCTCGATTTGGTAAAAACGGATCAGGATAGGTTATTAATAACGGGCGTTAGTTTTTGCCTTTATCAATCCCTATTACTTAGTCAGGCTGAAAAACAGACGCCCTACTAGATTACTTCTCTTAACTACTCGATTTTGTCAATTTAACCACCTAAACTCAACTTCTAAGTTTTTGAAATAATCCGACTTAGATAAGTCTTCGATGTCTAATACCCCGAATTTGTTCTTTTTGCAATACATGTTATACCATTCTGGATTCGGAATAGCACAAGGCAGTTTTTAAAAACATTTGTTCATTAAGTTCAGAGTAAATTTTTTTCGTGGCAGCTGCTCAAAGTCGAGCTATTGTTTTTGGGAGAGAATTAAAATTAACTTTGACAGTTAATTTGTCGATGTTCCACTTTAATCATCAACGAATTGTTTTCGCCATATCATAAGTAACTATCGAAGAAGCCGTTAACGTACTTTTCTTTTTAATTAATTGAATATTAATCGCTCTCTGATACAAAAACCATCAAAAAGTGGTTCTTTTTTCAAAAATCACTAAAACGGGTCTAACTCGATACTCATAAGACTTTTCTATGGGCATGTTAGGCTTACTTGATGCACCTTAAGTCCATCTACCTCCAGTGTCAGTTTGCAGGCCTATTTTTGGGACAGCCTGTATGTGTAGTGTAAAGTATCCACATTTTACAATTTCGCCGTCGCATACCTTCCGTACGATATTCATTCGCTATGACTGATTCTTACCTGATTAAGCCTGCAGTCTCCGCTAACAGTGTAGACACCCCCGCACTCCTCCTCGGGCTTATCCCCCTCCGGTGATCTCTTCCAGCATGCAGCACAAACAGCCACTAGCACCCCGCATAATGTTGCACTGTACAAAAATAAATTCTTATAATAATCGCATCGTTCGATTCTTTCTTTATTTGTTTAATCTTAGTAGCTTATAAGGAATGATAAACAACATAATTTACATCATTCAAAGTGAGTCAAAAACCTCGTCTAAATAACCACCCAGTGCAAAATTTTACACAGCTTTACTAGCGTATTTTAAACTTTAAACATCTCCTCTCGAGCATAGAACGTTAAACATCAAGAATATGCATTAAAATCATAAACGAAGGATATTAACATCTGCATAATTATGCGTCTGCAATCTCTGCTCCATCTAGTCTAGATATTATATTACTTTCTGCGATGTGCAACGCAATTAGTATAAAGCTTGAATTATATTCACTTAGGTATGTTTTGTTTAAATCTTTGTTGTTTCTAATTGTCGTTTATAAGTGCTTTTAATTTTTAGTTTAAATACGAGTACTATTAAAAAAAATATTTCGAATTTGTTTATTAAACTTAATCGAAACACTTAAACAAAACAACCCTAAAATGGAGTTTCTAAAGTAAAGAAACCACGCAGCTACGTTCCAAATATGTAACGTAGGTACACGAACGACGTCACACCTATAAATATTTAAGGAGAGCAGCTATCTTAAGGGTTTATTAGTCGCACCGTTACCTCGCCCGTGACCGAGATAACGCGGTATCGGTCTCCTTGCACGACACTCTAACTCATAACACGGTAGCTGGCTATATGTCCCAGTATACAATTAGTGGGACTAGCGGTTTTCCCAATTATAACTCATTTCATAAAAAAGTGTGTTCAGCGAGTTGATGTAAAATGTATCTATCTGTATCAACTGAGTATGAGAATATCTTGCTTTGCTGTCTGTTGCGTATTTAGCGCATGTGTCTCGTGTGCTTTAATTTATTTATTTGTTTACTCACTTAAAAGATACTGATCTTTTAAACTAACCTTTACAATAATTATTATTCGCTTATCTTATCAAAACCAAGAATTATTTTCCCGTGACATTTAAAAAATTTCCCACTCTTAACCAAATGCAAATTCATCTGCTTTATATCGTAAGTTATAAATACTTTACTCGATTAGCACAGTGCTAGGTAAAGCACGTTAATTAACAGCAAGCTATCAGCGTATCTGTAGTATCGGTGTTTGTCTACTCGAGGTTATCGCCGGCCATTACGTGTAACTAGCTGCGATATAGATTATTCGCTGTGATTGAAACTTGTACTATTATTAATATCACGCCATATTCTTATTGGTGGAAAATAAAAATTCATTTAATCCTGTAGGTTTGGTTTGACATTGACGGGTGATTTTTTAAATTTATTTACGTAATAAAAAAACGCTCAGTTAAACCTACAGCTGACACTTTCGTAGTCTTTCAGAAGAAGATGAAATGACTTATTATTATATCCCCAACTCTTATGTCCTAATAGGACCTTTTTACTGTCTATAAAGATTCCACTGAAAAGCAAAGATATCTCTCAAAATACTTGGAAAGTTCCTAGTTGGAAAAATGTAATGCCATAACCATCTTTAGGCAAGTGGATAATCAGTTGAAAATACGCTGCGGCGCGTCCTCATTGCTTTTCTTGCTTCCAGCGTCCTTCGTGAAAAATTAGAATCGTACGAATATACAGCTAATGTATCATCAAATGTTAATTACTCGTGTCGACGGACACCGTCAATGAGATCGCAGCAAACGATACCATCCGAACCGGGAACTATCATTAGTTACGCATCAAACACTAGATCGACCGATGTCCTTTGACTCACAACTCCGCTTCTAACTTCATTTTATACACGTGTAATTTTATATTACGTAGTAAAAAAAGACTATTTCATCGAACTACATTTTTCTTGGCTGTGACATCAATAGCAAATCGCATTTGAAGGTACGTGGAAGCATCCATTATAAAAGTAAATCAGTAGGTAGTTACTCTTTGTATTTTAAAATCTATTTCTATCTTCTCATGCTCCAAGTAGCACTAAATTTAGTATTCTATAAATAATACTTCAAGTAGTATTTCAGTAGGTTTCATATTAGAAGTTTAATTAATGTTATATGTCGACCGAACCGCAACGTGACTCGCAACTCGCTCCACACTTTATAACCTGTCCCAGAACCTACATCTAAGTATTTCAAGTCATTTACCTGTGCATTTAACGAAAGTATTCCCCGTTTTAATGTCTCAAAGAAATGTCACGGAAGTATTCGCCACTCTCCAGTCCCCAGTTGGAAACATTTTTGAAAAATTCCGAGAAAAGTTTCCTCGTATTCCTTTTTCTTTTATACCTAATGGCTGTTTTAGTCTCGAATGAGTAAAACTGAGACGAGAAGGTGCTTGTTCGAGACGGCAGAACTTTAAAAATAGTTAGACTTAAATAGATTTCATTGAAAACGGAACTAATATTTTAGCGCTAGTCTTAGATATTATTCCTAGAAAAGTAAATCGAAATCAAGCTGAAATAACCACTTTATTCAAAACCTTCCAAAAATATAATCATCTGCGCACACAGTTTCGTGAGATTCGCTTTTATTTCCCAATCCGGATATACCTTAGCTATCCAATAATTTGAGTTCTTTGCGCTTTAAACCGGGCGAGCTGAATATACAACCTTTAAATACACATTGTTTGGAATTCTGTATTCCTTCGCGCTTTACGGGTGCAAAATTGCAGCTTAAGTTTTTATAGATGGCCATTTCGTGCACGAATCTGGATCTTTCAACGTTATTTCTGTCAACTATTGTGAACATTGTTGATCCTTTGCATAAAATTATGCAAAACTATGCAAAAAAAATTCTTTTCCCCTGTTTATTAGTGATAACCTTTCGTTTTATAAATGTTCTTATTAATATTTGCATAATTTATTGGTTTATTTGTTTACGTAACATTTAGTCACATATGTAGTATATTCAAGTTAGTGGAATACATGAGGGACCTGGGACACCAACAAGGTAACATTTCAAGTGTCAAATTAGGAAGAGCTACCTTGCACCAAGGCGGCCAAGTTCTTGAGACAATTTACATTAATTGTATTCAAAATTAGAATACGAGTAGTTGTGACTCGTAAAATTATAAATAAGAAGTAAAGGCTTGCATAATTTAAATTAATGCTCTACAAAACAATTGAAGATCAAATATGATTTTCGTCAGGTGTGAGAAGAAACACAACCAAAACTTATAAACTTAAACAACCAGTTGAACCAGTGATGTAATATAATTGTTTAACGTTAAATTGAGCAATGTTAGTAATATTTTGATCTTATAAAACGTTTCAAATCACTGTTATTGTTTAATTTTGCTGCGTTGTATCACGATGTGACGTACCACAAATGAAATGTAGGCGTCAACGTAGGCAAGAAGGTAATGTAATTCTATTTTATTCCTTCACTTATGTCCTTTTCAATTCGCGTCACAAGTCACTGATGGTATTTAAAGGTTGTACATAAGTCAATTAGCCGTTAAATGTTAGAAGCTCAAAATAGTAGGTAACCATGATCATTTCATTATCTCTTTAGAGGAAAGTAGTGTTTTCGTGGACATATAAGGTCCTGTAGTTAGAACTGTTACATTATGGTGCAGAAAGAAGTCATAAAGAAATATATTTAAAGAATGAAATTAGATACTTACATCGTAATTTTTAGTGCATGAGTTAACGTACTTGTTCGTTAAGTATTTAAAAAATCTATCAAGTTTTAATGCCTAATATCACTGTGAATGGAATACGATTTTCTTTCTTTATAGACTTATCACACTCAACAAAAGCTGTTGAAAACTAAGTTTTTATCTTCGTCTTTGAAATTATCCAATCCCATTCCGTTTAGCAATAAATCTAAAGAAGATTATATCCCTTGGAGAATTCATTGGTCTATAAAAAGATAATGGGTGTGACCAGTGCTTGGGACTGCACTTCGTCGAGGCACTTGGTAATACGTCTGGATATTGTTGGCTGATGTTTCAGATTGTTTACCGTTTCCTCTCTACATTATCAAATTAATTTGTTATTTTGATCATACTTCAGAGACTGCGTTTGGTACGTTGAATTTATTTCATGTGAAAGTGTGGGTTAATAGTCGTAGTGGAATTTGATGAAGTTTTCAGTTACGAATTGGAAATAAATCTTTATGAGCGCTCTTCAAAACTCTAAAATTTCGTACTCGTACATATTTTACGAACTACAAAAGTACCACTTTATAGGTATTTTTCATTAGAACCGCAAATATCAATTTGTTCAGTCAACCTGCAAAGTCCTAAAAGCATATGACAGCACTACCCGCAGTAAAAATGTTACGATGTGCCCGTCGAATCACTATTGAAGTGACGATGAGTGATCATACGGACGTTAACTTTTATAGTATAGCACTCGCAGCGGATTTCATAAGTGTAAACTTGGAGTAGAGCTAGTCTTAAGACCTAAACTTTTGCCTTTTACAATTAGCTTAATGTTTTTCTCGATGTTTCTTGTTTCGGTTGCTACTCCTATAGATGCTTTGTGAAATTTATACCAGAATGACGTTATGAAATATATCGATTCTGTGTTTGCTATGAAATGTGAAATTCGGTAATGCGAATATAAAACTGCCTTAAATAAAAAACTTTGTGAAAGCCGCCTAACCTGACGAATAAGACATTCACGCTGTACTGTGGGACCTCTGTTTGAAAGAGGTCTGTCTGCGTGTGGTTGTAGTGGGGGCGCGCGTGCGAGGCAGCTGCCACCGCCGCCAGCCGGTGCGAGCCGCCCATGGCCCAGCCGAGCGGGCTGCGCTGCGCACCGACCGCGCCGAGCCCTCCAGCCGCCACCCACCAGCGCCGCACAGCCACAACCGCACGGAGCGGCGCCGCTGTCGCGACTGCCGTCTTCTTCAAAACTTTTTCTCTCTATTTACTCTTTTTTTTTCCACTTTACACCACTTCAACTCATTCACGATTTAATCAACTCGCCCTGTCACCGGCCAGGCACATCTGAAACAAGCGCATTGCAATTTGTAGCCGTGCACAGGCGAAGCTATTCGTTACGTAATTATGCATTCAGTAACTTAACTCCAATTTAGAGTGGTTATATTTAGCTTAATTGAATTTAGGGCCGCATTTCGCGGCAAATTGTGCGTGTTTCGGGTAGAGGCGCGTGTTGTAACTGTAAAGTTAGGCTCGACAGTCGTGGCGCATTTGAAAGAACAACAATAACTAATTAAATGGACTCGTAACAAATTCAGCGCCCGACGAAGTTGGAATTCCAAGTTTGCTAATGTTTTCGCCATTTTCGTTTTATTAATCAACCAACATTAATTATTTATATTTTATTTAAATACAAGTTGGTCACAAGTTTGAATACAAGACTGCGAAAGAGGGTCGATGATAACATTCACCTCTGTCAAATTAAAAGAATCATAGCAGTCGAGAGTTGCTTATATGTATAAGAACACGACAGAGAAACTTCCAATAAAAATGCAATAACTTGTGCATGTGCATTGTGAAATGCAAGCATTCCAGTTCTAATACAAAATGTACAATCCAATTAAATTAAATAAGCAATTCAGTATAAATAATGCAGTTAATTTTGTGTAGGTAAGTCCGAAGTGTCTGATGAATGTAACACAGGTGCGGCGCTCCCTAAATTCACTGCACATGCAATCATTCATATTTAATTCTAGCCGCAGTGTGGTCCATTACTTTATGTAAGCAGACAGCGCTTCATTTTCTACATATTCAATTACTGTGAGGTAAGAATTGTTAATAAAGTTATTTCGTTTTTGTATGACTTAATTTTGGTAACATAAATATTCGCTCCTGCTTTCTTAAAAATGTGTAATATTTTTCGATTTACTTTAAAACGAACATTTAAGTAATATTTCTTAAAAAACGAACTAGGTGCTTTTTTTAATAACATAATAAGATCATCAATTTCATAATGGTGGATGTTTTAAATGTTTATTTTTAAATAAAAGCTAAAACAAATCCAGTACTTATCATTCCTAGTTTCAACAAAATAACTACTACAATACTAGTCCGAATATTTTCCAGTCTTATCACTAAAATTTTCAGAAAATTGTCAAAACTCCATCAAAGTACGTCAAATAACTATATAATAGCAACACAATAACAACAAACCTTTTACAACAATTGCACTAGGTCGATCACTTTACGATACGCACGCGAGGAAAGTGTAACTTTGAAGGCGAGCCAACGCGACTTCCCTCTTCGAACCGCGACTGCCGAGTGAAACTGAAACAAGGAATACCACCCACCAACCCTTCGTAACCAATGTGTTGGCCCAACGAATCCCAACGATCCTTGTAAAGCAGAAGCGTTTTCATGCTGCAATTCATATAGTTTGAATTATACGCGAATGTTCCTAACGTAATGATGTGACATTGTGTTTTGCATTTAGGAAGTAAGATTTGACTTTTGCAATTATTAAAATTTTAATACATACTCTATTACAGAATATTTATAATTGGCGCCCAATTGGGACTCACACAGATTAATTTATTTGACCACATTAAACCGAATACTGAATGCCTCCAAACGGAATATCATTTATTTTAGCAAAGCCTTCGTCAGTCTGTTAAGCTACCAATGATGATTGGTTTTCGATTGGATGGTAGGTTTCAGAATTAAGTTGCTATTAATACTACTTTATTACATCGCTCTTTTACATATTCATTAAAGGTCAGGTTTATATGTACATTAAAGCTTTTACCGTATTAAAGCAGATTTAAAAGTATGTAAGTAGCTCGTTTACTTAGTGAATATCCCAACACTAAAAGTAGGCGGCGTCCTTAATTTTCGCTACATAGATTTTAGCCACTCCCTCGACCGACGTCACTCGAAAACATTCCTAGCGTATTCTTAGCTCTTCTATTCCGAACCTTGGGGTTGTTGGACTTGTTGGCGCCCAGTGTGGTCCAAATTGGCGCCTAGCATGGGCTGCAGTCTCATGGTCGTACCCGTCTCGTCAGTCACGCCGCCAAGGTAACACAAAACTTTATTGCTTTATTGTAGAGCGTCACGCAATATTCTCCTTTCGTACAAAGATAATGCTAGTTCAAGGATACGTGAAAATTCTTGTTTGGGAACTTTCTACTCCTTCCCTTGTAATTTCTGATCGAATATCTTTCTCAATATGCATTATGTTTAACTTGGAATAGAAGTTTATTGATTTCTACGTCGTCGTTGGTTATTTTGAAATAGATGAGGCTATATTGATCGTGGTTCTTTATTGGTAATTACCTACTGCATAAAACGTGATGCAATATGAGTAAACAGCTAGGTATTTTATTTAAACGACTTCAAAAAAAAGGAGGAGTTTCTCAATTCGACCGTATATTTTTTTTTTTTTTTATGTATGTCCACGCAAAACTTTGTCGTTTATGAACCGATTTTGATGATTCTTTTTTTGTTGGTTTTTTGTTGTTTTACTTGGCACCGTCTTCAAAAATTTTAAAGACATAATTTTTTAATTGTTTATGTTTCTTTTAATCACTTATAAACTCGAAATTTTCTGTACAAATTAATTTATTTCATACTTTTTAGTTTCCGTTTTGAAGTTGTTTCTTTTTTGGCAAAAATTTTTTATTTTAGAAAATATCATTTTAAAAAATCGAAACTAATGTTTGATGTGCGTTTTAATTAAAGCAAAGTTAGAATTAGAGATTTAAGTTGATTAACCTATTAAAATCAGGGCAAACTGAAAGCACGTCAACTGCAACCTTGCTGAATAAGGGTGCGGTTACTTAGGTCATTGGGGGTCGATTCTACCCATCCCATACTTACTATAGCTCCTATATGGGATATCGCGTAACCGCTGCTAAAAGGGGAAAATGACATATTGTGCACAAAGCGTGACGCACCGCGCGACCTTTGTGAGGATTTTAATTACGGACCAACTATAATAATCCCATATAGTGATCTAATATGTCGATGTAATATGACACGAGGTATTTTCTAACCACTAATGTAATCAACTTGATACAATTTATTATTGGAACATGACGCAAATAAGTCAACTTAACGTAAAATTGCATATTGGATTTTTTTCGATTACTTAATATTATATGATAATAACCTCAATCCAATACAGTACATCCATATCTCCAACTTTCTCGACTTAGCTCGATATATAACAACGATATTATCGATCACACTTCAATAATACAATAAGATAATTTGAAGTGCCTCGATAATTATGGTTTTAATTAAATGGATTATCACTAGTTGAGTCTATTGTTAACTTTCGTAAAAGTATACGCAGTGTTCTCATTTTAAGGACTCAACAACTCTGCTGCCTTAAAACTATTTAACAATTTTAACTTTCGCAAAAAATATAATAAAAACAGCGTCCATTGTCAGTACGAGTACGTTGTTTGTTACACAAAAACACTCAAAACTTTCCAAACACGATTTCACCGCAATCAACAATCCCGTTTGTTATCCTGCCCATTTTGATAGGTCACTCTTTATTCAGCTATTGTGTTGAAAATGCGTCTCAACCTTCCAACTTCCGAACCTTCCTATTTTTGCCTCTTTGTCCGAGCTAAAGTCATATGTCCGCAGATAGTTTCCATCGCTCATGTCCGACGCGAAACCCTTGTAATGTTATGTGCTTACAAACATTATACTGCCACATTATGAAGGACACGTGATAAGGGATGCAGAGGAAAACACGCGATTGGTTTATCAACCTGGACTTTCAATATTGCAGGGGTTTTAGAGGAAACATAATAGTAAAGCATTTTTGATAACAAGAACAGATAGACTCAGTTATTGCTGGTTGCACATGGCGATAGACGCAAACGACAAAATACATTTGTTTTTTTATGTAGCAAAAAAAATTCTTAACACGAAACGCGTCAATTTTACAAGTAAGCACAAACTATAAGACAGAGTTCTCCCAAAAAAAACTTTTAAATAGATGGATCTAAATATGTAGAAACAATCTACTTTTTACGATAGCATTAACTAAAAACTCTAATTTAACAGCAGCCCTTTGTTTTATCAACAAACAGAGGAAGTTAGCATGAGTCACAGAAAGCTAAAGCCAGCCCCTCGCCTCGCCTTAATTTCGCGTTCCTGAAGGTCTGAACGCGGGACACAAACTAGGTACTGAATATGCACATATCCGTACGTTACGGAAAGCTTAATAATATATTTAGCTACTAGATCTCAACGCGACACAGCAGAGAGACGTTCACCTATCTAAATATAGGTATTCTATTCCTATGCGAACTACATAACCGAAATAAAGCAATTGGTATTTGATAGATAGAAAGACAACACGCTGATATTCTATTGATTGTTAGAAAAGTGGAAGTGTGTCAATGAACTGTGATGAATAAACCAGCGGTGGACTGATTGACCATTGGATAGTCGATATCTGTTACATTGGTACAATATTATGAAGCTAATCGCCTAGGAACTTTTTTCTGTTTGCTAATGGTGATTTATTTGTTTAAAGCTCAAAACGAAATCTCTCGTATGTCAGTATAAAGTTGATTACCTAATCGCGCATTCTTTATGGGTATTAAAAATTGTGTATGTAGTCATTAGACTGGTAGGTTGGTGCACGTATTTACGTTTAAATTTATTTAAAAATAATATACATATTTACGACAAACGTCATTCCTATACATTCATTTGTACCTACTTGTTCCAAATATAGATTATCTTGTGAATCATTTCATTTTTGTCTTCGCATCGATGGAAATAGATTATAATGGAGATGTGTTTATTTATAAACAGTATCCCACAATAACTTTCTATTTATATGATAGAAATCTAAATATTTACATTGCTGTTTAGATGTTACTCAACAATCTATTTATTTTTTTAACTTCAGAAAAGCAAAAATGTTTTCATTACAGTTTTATTACTGGAGCAAATAATCTAAATAAAAATATAGATATTGTAACAGTTCTTTCGTTTTTGTCGTCATATCTTGGAAAAAATCACTCATAGGCTACAATATTGAAAAGTATGTTAAGTTAACATTAATAATATGTTTGGCAGTGCCAAACATCCGCGTTATTTAAATCGTTAATACACTTTCCATAATTCAGCAGAAGTAGATACTAAATACACTACGTGGTGTACACCAGCTTTGCTGCCTATTGAACTCTTGTATTATTTATTCATCCACATCGATCCATGTCTTCGCCTATTACCGTCAGAATTGGGTTAACCAGTAGGTGCTGTCATAGATGCTTCAATACAAATAAAGTCAACGGATAACTATCGACTTAGGTATATTATTAATATTAACTTAACATACTTTTCAATATTGTAGCCTATGAGTGATTTTTTCCAAGATATGACGACAAAAACGAAGTAAGAACGCAGAAGATATATAATTTGAAAGAACTAGATGTTATGTAGAATAAAGGCTTTATAATATTACACACGAGTACTCGCTCGATTGTTGCTAACATTTTGTAGAAACGCCCATTCGTTAGCAAAATGTTAAATATATCTAAAGTACTGCTATTTAATTAAAAACATATTTCCGCAATTTCCTATCGTCCCAAAATTTTACGTATTTACTTACGCCGCGGAATAGTTTCCAATAAAGGAGTTCGCTGTCGCGACCAAGTCGACATGCTGTTTGATTATTTTATAAAGACAGGTGACGTCGGTGCCCAAGGAATCTCCAGGGAACAGCCACCTGCCGGCAGATCTACCCGCGTCAAACTCTATGCAACTGAGCTGCCATTTTTATCGATTCACATAAAACAACGCATCTATTATTCAAATAACCCGTTTTCATATCCAAAACATAATAGTATTTACTCCTTGAACATAAAAGTCATATAGGTATTTATCTACAAAAATAAGTAACTACTTATTTACTACTTCAGAAAACATAGAGTGGTTTCAAACAGATTAAATAGACATGTTGACGTGGGTTTGGTTACATACTCGTACGACTATTATTATTTTTTTATCTTGTTTCTAACGTGTTTTCCTTCTATTCCAGGTAGAAGATTAACGCAATGAAGATGTGGGGAGACACGCTGAGTCGCGGCGTGTCGGGGCACTTCGCTCGTGTGGGGCGCCTGCGTCGGGCGTTGGTACTCCTGGCTGCCGCCGCTTGCACCGCCGCTGCTGTGCTGTACTGGCGACAGCAGAACGACCAAGGCTCGCAGCATCGGCCCTTACATAGTTCTTTTGGGTGAGGACATAACATTTTATTAACTACTCTTTCTATTTCGGCCCCTGCACTTGAATTACTTGCTGCTCTATGTGAAAGCTCTTGAGCACGCTAATGTTGTTAAAACAAAGATCATAACTAAATAACTTGTAAATTCTCTATGTTACAGGAATTTCGAACCTCAATGGTCATGGGTTTGCCGCAACGAACGCTGCGAACGATTACTTGCCTCGGAGACCACCAACGTGCAGTCGTTGGCGACCTGCAACATGCTATGTTCATCCACGCAACTGTGGCCGCAGCCCACAGGATTAGTCACCCTGGCAGTGGAAGCCGTTCCCGTCCACACCAGCGACTTTAATCTCAAAATAACATCGTCACCCGGCATCGAAGTCACGAAACATCTCGAGGGAGCATTCAAATTAATGATAGAAGATTTACAAGCCTTAGAAAGTCATCGCAATGCCAAGCGAGGCGACCCAAGCCGAACGCGCGAAGTAACCGTCAACGTTGTCGTCAACGGCAGCGCAGATCCTCGAGTATTGCTAACTACTGATGAAAGCTACAAATTAAAAATACGATCCGAGATCAGTGCGTTAATAGTTGACATTTCTGCGCAGTCATTCCCAGGAGCACGTCACGGCTTCGAAACTCTCTCGCAACTCGTGTGGTTCGATCCATACCTCGGAACTCTTATGGCCCTAGAGAGAGCTTCCATACAAGATGCTCCGAAGTTTAAATACAGAGGACTACTTTTAGATACAGCTAGAAACTACTTTCCAGTACATGAAATATTACGCACAATAGACGCGATGGCTGCATGCAAACTAAACACTTTTCATTGGCACGCGAGTGATTCCCAGTCGTTCCCTATAAAACTTAGTAGCGCTCCCCAATTAGCAGAATACGGATCATATGGGAGAGGTTCCGTTTATACCACCGAAGACATCAAAACAATAGTACGCAGGGCTAGGCTACGTGGAATTCGGGTATTGATAGAAATAGACGTTCCGGCACACGTAGGCCGTGCGTGGTCTTTCGGCCCGAGTGCAGGTCTCGGTCAATTAGCGCATTGTGTCGAATTAGAACCCTGGAGCGTTTATTGCGGAGAACCTCCGTGTGGACAATTAAATCCAAAAAATCCCAACGTGTACGAACTTCTTCAAAAAATCTACGCGGAGATATTAGAATTAACCGGAGTGGACGATATATTCCATCTCGGGGGAGACGAAGTATCGGAAAGATGCTGGGCGCAGCACTTTAACGATAGCGATCCCATGGAACTTTGGTTGGAATTCACTCGCCGCGCCATGCAAGCCCTAGAGGGCGCCAACGGTGGAAAACTTCCCGAGTTGACTCTGCTGTGGTCGTCTCGACTGACGAGGACGCCGTACCTGGAACGTCTCGACAATAAGAAGTTGACCATACACGTCTGGGGATCCTCGAGATGGCCCGAATCACGCGCAGTGCTAGACGCCGGATTCCAAACGGTAATGTCACACGTGGACGCGTGGTACCTGGACTGCGGCTTCGGCTCGTGGAGAGACAGCTCGGACGGACACTGCAGCCCGTACAGATCGTGGCAACAGGTGTACGAGCATCGTCCGTGGACGGACGAGTCCCCGCCTATGGTGAGCGTGGGCACGCCGAGCGCGCGGCCGTGGCGGGTGGCGGGCGGCGAGGTGTGCCAGTGGACGGAGCAGCTGGGGCCGGGCGGGCTGGACGCGCGCGTGTGGCCGCGCGCCGCGGCGCTGGCCGAGCGGCTGTGGTCCGACCGCGCCGACGGCGCCGTGCCCGACGTGTACCTGCGCCTCGACACGCAGCGCTCGCGGCTCGTGGCCCGCGGCATCCGCGCGCAGCCGCTGTGGCCGCGCTGGTGCACGCACAACCCGCACGCTTGCCTCTAGACGCCTCGCGGCCTTCCCGACGAGGGTTCGATCTCTGTAAGTACTGGAGAGTGCTGGATGCTGAATGGCCTATAGATACGTTTTCGTGCGACCGTTTTGGAACGGTTGCCGTCTGAAAATAATAGACGTCCCTTCGGGTCGAATAAAATGATAACATCGACACTTCGCCGTTTGTAATCGTAAACGATCCTCTATATCATTCGTAGGTATGTATTCGAATATGAGTAGATAGATAAAATAGAGTTTATACGGGCAGCGTTTTGTTATAGAACTTTGTTTGATAAATGTGTATGTATGCTTAATGCCAGCCGATGGAGTAAAAATATTTAACGATATACTTGGTCACAAAACTTATATTTAGGCTAAGAAATTCTGAAAACGTGTTTGACCTATAATATAATTTTACAGTGAGATAAAGTAGTCATAGTCACAAGAATGTCACACGCGATTACCCTCAATTATGGTTTGTGAAGTTACATAATAAATACCTACTAAACTTGTACATAATTTAGATAGATAGTGAATGCGTATTAAACGTGTACAAATGATAAGTTATACGGAATTAAATGTATTGACTGTGACACAATTGTCGTGGACAAGTGATTCATATTGTATATGTGTTGACTAAATGCGTAGACCGAACATAATAATAGCTAGCTGTGTTATTTACTTTCAGACAAGCTTTCTTACAAACGAGCTAATCTGTGCGACATATCCTTTAATAAAGTGCCAAAATAACAAACTACCTACATGCTTTCAGAAAATAAGCAAAATGTTAACAAGACTGCTTATGAGCATATTAATACAAAGCCTTTAAATAAATATTTATACCTGTAAGGCATTTGCGTTAAAACGTTTAGGTATGCTTAACAAACCTGATACAGTTTCTTTATAAAAGCTTAATTTATTTCAAAAACCTTAGATTGGCCCTTATTGACTTAATAAATTGTATTACGGATTTCGAATTTAGATAAGTTTAATTGAATCGTTTTTGGTTATCTCATAAGAAAATCTCAAAATTTCGTTAAAACGAATTGACGTTTGATGAAATAAGAAAATGTGTTGTAGCTATGCCCCGATCTAGGACAACTTGCAATAACGAATATCTCGAGAATCTCTGAAATTAAAGTATTTTTTTAAATCACAATTATTATTTTGAGACTGGTATTATGTTATCTCTGTTATATGAATATATTTTTATTAACAACATTTAGATACTTTATTTTTTACTTTTATAAAAGAGCTGTTTAAATCATTTTAATTTTTATACTTAATTGTGTTACGAATAGTTATATTATAATTGTAACATTTGAGATTATTTATTTATATCTAGATAGTAATTTAGCTAAATTGTTTCCCTTATCGTGTAAGTTTAATATTTAATTTAAAATATATGAGTCGGAAGTAGATAACTTATATTTATTTCAATATAACTTCAAGTTCTAGCTAAATGAATATATTAAGTTACCATAGAATAAATGCACCATTTCCTAAATATAGTGATTAGGGCGGATGTGATGGTGGATTGGATACGAAATGCTTACAAAAATGAAAAATATGTGAATTTCAACTCAAATATTTTAAGGATATATTCATTATTACACATGATGGCTTTTCACTCGACATTTTAAGAATATTATTTGATCTAAGTATAATTATATAATTTATTTGTGATGTGATACACTTTGATTATTTTTAGTAAAAAAATTTGTCTATTCGACTGCATATAAATGACAATCATAGATCACCTTATACAATTCTCGATATACTTCGAAATCTCTTTATTTGTTAGTAAGAAAAGCAACTGTGTTAATAATGAACGGAGTATAGGTGTAATGTAACGCGATGATTCTCAAGGAGTAACTAGTGATTGTAACGTGACAGGCACAATTTTGTACATTTGTATGTAATGTTTGGTGCTACTGTGGTTTCCGTGGTGTACTTCTATGAAAATAAAATACTTGAAACTGATATTTTGACTGTAATTATTTACCTAATAATTCATTGTAAATATAATCTGCTAATAGGAAAAAAAAGTTATGTTTTTTGATGGTAAGTTAGGTGCTCGTAGGTAATTCGATACTTACCTACAATATGCAATTCACACTTCTCATATGAAGATATTGAATAAGTATTTAATTATCATAGCTACATATATCGGATGTTTTTTTTTAATAAAACTTAAAAACCACAACATTCACACCCATATTTTGGTACTTGGTACATCTGATCTCAAGGTTTTGTAAATATCAGAATGATGTTTTTTATACTGATTATTAATCTTGATGTCATAAGACATATGTTTGTGTTACAAGTTGGTTAACATTAACAGTACGATATTAGTGGTTTACAAATAGTTTACAGAGATTAGTTTGAAGTGTTTTGAACCGAAGAAGCATTACGAAGGTTTTTTTATCAGCTGCAATGCAAAGACCCAAACACCGAATATTGACAGACAATAATAAACTGTCAAATAGTGTAAACCAGACACTTCGTCATTAAAACCAGAAGTAAACAAATAATATTTTTGTGCAAAGGTGTTTGTTTTCTTAAAAATTGTATTTATCATCGTCTATTTAGAACCGAGATGAAGTTAATCTTACAAGTGCTGGGTCGCCCCGCAATGTCCGTCTTAGCCAAGATCCCTCGAATGCGACGCACCGTTCTTCTCTTATCTGTTCTTGGCTTCGGAGTCTTCATAGTATACTCTATTCAGCAACAAGAACAAGGGAGTAAGAGACCGTTGTATATGTAAGTACTTTTAATATTTATTCTTCGAACAAGTCTACGTGTTCAGCAGCTGCGCAATCGGTCTTTGTAGTCTATCTTGATTTTGTGTTAGATATTACTTAAGAGCGTTTTCATCTAAATATTCCTGATAGAGTACCTAGCTAGATAGCTTATTTAGCTGGCCTGCCTGCCTTTGGTCGATTTTTGTGATTTAGAAATGTTGTGATGTGCCATTATCTAAGACTACACTTCAAGAACAATAGTTTGAAATAATGATGTTTTATTTGCAGAATGTTCCGCCCTCAATGGACATGGGTTTGTATCAAAGGTCGATGTGTCCGTATGGCAGCGTCTGAGCAAGAGACTCTGCAATGCCTTTCCACGTGCAACATGCTATGTGCTTCAACGCAACTTTGGCCGCAACCCACCGGTATTATACGACTAGCTAATGACGCAATTCCTATCCGAGCCGACAACCTCACTCTCAAAATATTAACATCTCCTAATCAAGACATTTCCCAACATCTTATTGATGCTTTCATTCTTTTCAAAACTTATATTCAGATGTTAGAGTGCCGAAAGAAAAACAATTCGCCGGAACTTAAACAAGATTCCCGTTATTACACCGTTATTGTTCAAGTCGTGGTGGATGGCAGTAGAGATCCTCGGATGCGTCTGGATACTGATGAAAGTTATACACTATCGTTACAGCCTTCAGGAGACAAAGTTATAGTAAACATATCTGCACACTCATTTTGCGGCGCTCGACACGGATTCGAAACACTCTCACAGCTTATTTGGTTGGATGATTACGTGGCTTCTTTATTAATGATAGAAGCAGCTACTGTTGAAGATTCGCCAAAATTTAAATATCGAGGGTTACTTTTGGATACAGCGAGAAATTTCATTCCAGTGAACGATATTATACGCACTTTAGACGCAATGGCTGCATCTAAACTTAATACTTTTCACTGGCATGTCACCGATGCACAATCGTTTCCACTAAAACTGAGTTGTGCACCTCTCTTGGCTGAATATGGCAGTTATAGTCGGAAAGCTGTGTACACTTTCCAAGATATTAAAACCATAGTTCATCGAGCAAGACTACGTGGAATCCGGGTCCTTATAGAAGTGGATGTACCTGCGCGCGTTGGAAAAGCCTGGTCCTGGGGTCCTGAGTCAGGGTTCGATCATTTATCTCAATGCGTAGCAGCTGAGCCCTGGAATGAGTTCTGTAATGAGCCTCCATGCGGGCAACTCAATCCTAGAAACCCTCACGTTTACGAGCTTCTTAAACACATTTACGCAGAGATCATACAATTAACAGGCACAGATGACGTTTTTCATATCGGTGGTAGCAATATTTCTTACAACTGCTGGAGGCAACACTGGAAAGATACTGATCCCGAAGAACTTTGGCTAGTTTTCACAGAAAAAGCGCTACAATCGCTGAAGCACGCGAATGAAGGGAACTTTCCAGAAATGATTATACTTTGGTCCTCACCTCTCACGCAGGGCCTTTCTCGGGAGAATCTACATCGTCTCGACAAAAGTCTTAGTATACAAATTTGGGATCCATCTAACAGGGCTAAATCATTAACTACTTTGCGCACTGGTGTTCGCACAATAATATCGAATCAAGACGCTTGGTTCTTAAATTGTTACGTAGGAAGTTCGTGGGTGGACACAACAGATAGCAGATGCAGGTTAAACTCATGGCATCAGATGTACATGCACCAGCCATGGGTTGAGAATAAGTTGTGGGTGATTGAAGGGGGTGAAGTTTGCCAATGGACGGATCAAGTGGGGCCGGGGGGGCTTGATGCGAGTATCTGGCCTCGTGCAGCTGCGGTAGCGGAAAGGCTGTGGTCGGATATGATAGCCAAGCCTAAGGAAGATGTCAGTTTACGTTTAGAAACCCAACGATCGCGTCTTATAGCGCGTGGCGTTCACGCACAGCCTCTATGGCCGCGATGGTGCTCACAAAATCCTCTTATGTGTGAGTTCAAATAGACTATAGACTGGTCTTAGGTACACAATAAAAACCAATTGTGAAAAACAATTTATTTTCTTAGATAGCCAAATTTAAACCTGGATTATTTTGAACTTAGTAGGTAGATATTTTTCTATACTTAAGGTATTTATTGTTATGATAAAATGTATACCTAAATACAATTTTAAAACAATTACCTATAAATTATTTTAAAATAGATTAAACAATTTAGAAATGTATAAAACATTGCTACTATCAACGGAAATCTGAAATTATTTTCAAAGTTTCTTCCACGTTTCTCTAGACTCCGCCTTTATTTTCAAAAATAAACCTACCTTATTGGAGTTGATAGTTTTACATTAGTCTTTGATCTGTGGCTTTGGATATCTATGGTCATATCTTGTCATCTTCATTATTAGGTATAATTATATGATCTTCCGCAAAGAGTATAGTAAGTACTAGGGAAATCTTCCGCCAGGAATTAAGTGTTCTGTGATATTAAATTAAGATCATTCAAATCGAGGTTTAGATCTTTGCACTTCCTTTTCAAGCGCTTTTAAAACAAACATTGCCATTGGCGAGTTAAAAATGCTGTCTTTGAAGCAATCCTGTAATAATGCACAGACTAACGACTCTAAAAACAATATCAGGAACAAAAAGTACTTACTGATAATGATCACCTGTGTCTTATTGTTAATCCTTCTGACCGATCATTTCCTGATCGAACGCGAACGAAAAAAAGGGAAACCGTTACCGTTAAGGCACAGGTCAGTAGCGAACCACGTCATAATTCAGCCTATCTCTTGGAATTGTCTCATTTTTATCATCATTACATCACGTAAGGCCTTCCTTATTCAAAGATTCGAAGACGTTATCTGTGACCGAATTAAAAATGTAGAGATATCTATTTAAGTGATGAGTGCAGTTATTAGTTTTGATTAAACAAAAATATTTTTATTTTAATTTGCAGTGAACATGACTTTGAGAAACCGCAGTGGACCTGGCTATGCAACGATGGTAGATGTAAGCAATATCACGTAAACAAGACAAAGGTCCGACAGTCTTTAGCAACTTGCAACATGCTATGCTCATGCCCACAATTGTGGCCGGAACCGACAGGTTACGTAAATCTAAGCACAAATGCCATTCCTGTAAACATCCAAGATTTCAAGCTCAAAATATTTGCATCCTCTAATACAAATGTAACTTTATATCTTAACGAAGCTTTTATGTTATTCAAACAAGACTTACAATTTATGGATAAACAAATCCGAAGATATCAAGAATACGAACCAAAGTTGGAGGATATAATTGTCCAAATAAGCGTGAAAGGTAGTGAAGATCCTCGATTACTAGTCACAACCAATGAAAGCTATATACTGTCAATACAATCTGTACAAAAATCGATACAACAGAAAACAGTAATAAACATATCAGCATATTCATTTTGTGGTGCTCGACACGCCCTTGAAACACTTTCACAGCTCATTTGGTTCGATGCCTTTAAAAACTCTCTATTGATGATAAAAGCCGGTACCGTTGAAGATGCTCCAATATTCAAATATCGAGGCTTACTTTTAGATACAGCAAGACACTTCTTTCCAGTCAAAGATATCATACGCACTATTGACGCGATGGCAGCGACGAAACTTAACACCTTCCATTGGCACGCCACAGATTCACAATCGTTTCCATTGCAATTGAATAGCTTACCGCAGATGGCAAAATACGGTGCTTATGACGAAAGATCGATGTATACCACTGAAGATGTAAAAACTATAGTTCATCGAGCGAGACTCCGTGGAATCCGGGTCCTTATAGAAATTGATACTCCAGCACACGTCGGTAGAGCCTGGTCATGGGGACATGAACAAGGCCTTGGCCAATTAGCGACCTGCTTAGATATAGAACTCTGGAAAAATTCGTGCAAAGAACCTCCTTGTGGACAACTGAACCCTTTAAACCCAAACGTTTATGAAATTTTAACGAAAATATACGAAGAAATAATACAGTTGACAGGCGTTAACGATGTATTCCATCTCGGCGGTGATGAAGTTGAGGGAAATTGTTGGAGATCCCCTTCTTTTGCCGATCCTATGGAGTTATGGCTTGAATTTACCAATAGAGCGGTTATTGCTTTGAAACGTGCCAATGGGGATATAATGCCAGAACTAACGCTCATCTGGTCTTCACAGCTCACGTTATTACCCTTTCGTAACTGTCTTCATCAAAACCTTAGTTTTCAGATTTGGAATATTGACATCCATTTATTGAATAATACTGATTATGTATTGAATTCAGGCCGTCGTAGTGTAATGTCGCAAGTTAACGCATGGTACTTGGACTGTGGTTCCACCTCGTGGCTGAGAGGTGACGATAAAAGTTTTTCTTTCAACTCATGGCAGCAAATGTATAACTACCGGCCGTGGACATCGACCAATTACTGGAATATTGAAGGAGGAGAAGCATGTCAATGGACAGAGGAGTTGGACCCCGGCGGTTTAGATGCGAGTGTATGGCCTCGCGCTGCTGCAGTGGCGGAGCGACTGTGGTCTGACCGCGCGGATGGTTTCACACCAGACGTGTTCTTGAGGCTAGACACGCATGTATCCAGATTATTAGAACGAGGTATAGAAGCACGCCCGCTGTGGCCGCGTTGGTGCACACAAAACCCTTACGCTTGTTTAAATAAATAGGTACCTATAACAATAATAGCCCCGCAACTCTTAAAAAATATATTCGTCGGCGTCTGTCGGGTACAATAAGAATGTTATATTTAAATAAAATTGGAGTTATTGAATTTATTGCAAATAAATTGATAAGATTTTATGGCGCGACAACAGTGGACGACTTAAATCAAACAATTTATACGGTCATTCGTAACATAGCGATACAATCACATCACATATATTTTTAGCACGCCAACCTAGAAAATAGTATAATACATATATGTAAACACAAATCTGATGTAAACATTGCCACCTAGGTTGGAAAGATGAAAATTCTCACACTTTTAGAACCTACAATGTCTTAGGACTATTGTAACAAGTCTGTGTTATAATTATGTCTCGGTTACGGATAGCAAACCTACGACGAGTTATGATTTGGCTGACAATCGGGACCTGCATTACCACAGCATTGCTCTTATGGTATCAATGTCGTGACAAAAACACGAATCGTGTCAAACGTACAGAAGCTGAGTAAGTACCTTTTCTATGATCAATCGTGTCAAACGTACAGAAGCTGAGTAAGTACCTTACTATTTACTAAATTATAATAAAACTTAAATAAAGACTACTTAATTCCCTAATTTATTATTTCACTTCATTTGCGTGTTAGTATATCACAAAGAAACAGATTTAAGATGACACTTTTATGTACTGACACAGATCACACTCTCAGTGGACGTGGAAATGCTATGAAGGTCGTTGCGAGCGAGACCTGGCGACTGAGTACATGTTCCGGCAATCTCTGTTTACTTGCAACATGATCTGCGCCTCCACGCAGCTCTGGCCACAACCCACGGGTTTCATTTCTTTAGCCTCTGAAGTCATTCATGTCCAAGTTAACTCCTTTATCGTCAAAGTGTTATCATCACCTAGTAACGATGTGTCCCAATATATCTTCGATACTTTCGCGTTGTTCAAAAACGACCTCCGACGGCTTGACAATCGCACCATAGATACTCGAAAAAATTTAAGAGGTGGACACGAAGTATTCATCGAATTTAATGTTGGAGGTAGTAAAGATCCTCGCTTACTTCTAAGTACTGATGAAAGCTACAAGCTGACTATAGAGCCCACGCCCGTAATAGCGTATCAGTCGATCCGAACAATAGTAAATATTACGGCGAATTCATTCTGCGGGGCCCGACACGGATTAGAAACACTTTTGCAGCTTATTTGGTGGGATCCCTACGCTGAAGCTCTGCTCATGATAAAATTTGCAAAGATTGAAGATGCACCAAAATTTAAGTACCGGGGCTTACTTTTAGATACCGCAAGGAACTTCATTCCAGTGGACGATTTAATACGCACTATAGACGCGATGGCAGCCGCGAAGCTTAACACCTTCCATTGGCACGCTACAGATTCCCAATCGTTTCCTCTAAAATTGAATAATGCGCCACAACTCGCTGAACATGGATCTTATAGCCAGAAGGATATTTACACTGCACAAGACATCAAAGCTATAGTACGCCATGCAAGACTACGTGGAATAAGAGTATTGATAGAGGTAGACACACCAGGCCATGTCGGCAGAGCCTGGTCTTGGGGAGTCAATGCTGGAGTAGGCCAGTTGGCGTTTTGCGTAGAAGCTCAACCCTGGAGAAAGTATTGCACAGAGCCACCTTGTGGACAACTTAATCTTCAAAACCAACATGTTTATAAACTTCTTGCGCTGATTTACGCAGAAATAATAGAGTTAACTGGTGTTGACGATGTGTTCCACATCGGGGGAAATGAAATTTCGAAAACCTGTTGGACGGAAAATTTGAATGACACCGACCCAATGAAACTTTGGCTGGAATTCACTCTAAACGCTTTGAAATCATTAGAACGCGCTAACGACGGCAAAATCCCAGAATTAACATTGATGTGGTCTTCTTCTCTCACACGGGAACCTTTCTTTGGATTTCTTAAGAACCAATCTCAAAGCAAATTGAGCATACAAGTAACAGATCCCATAGATACAGATGTATCTGCGGTCTCAAAGTTGGGGTTTCGTTCGGTTTTGTCAAATAACGACGCGTGGAACTTGGGTTGCGGATTAGGTACATGGAGGAAGCACTCGGGCGAGCATTGCAGATATAACTCTTGGCAGCAAATATACGCGCATCAACCTTGGTTGTCAGATGTGTACATAGGACAGATTGAGGGAGGCGAGGTGTGCCAGTGGACAGATCAAGTGGATCCTGGAGGGTTGGATACAAGTATTTGGCCGCGAGCTCTGGCATTAGCGGAGCGGCTATGGTCGGACCCGTCCGCGGACGCGTCAGGAGACGTATATCTACGTATGGATACGCAACGGATGCGTCTGGTAAAGCGTGGCGTGCGAGCTCAACCCTTGTGGCCGATCTGGTGCTCACACAACCCCTATAACTGTTTAAATCTAGGTGAAATCGTTGAAGAAGTAAACTTGAACTAATTGCGAAGTGTTGTCAGCTATCTAAGTAGATAACAGTAAGTTAAAAACTGTTATTTATCCATTTTATTGTACGAAAAACTTAAAGTAATGTGTAATTATATTTATTAGTTATGGCTCAAAAAATATACACATTATTTTTTTATTCATTAAAGTCATACCTATTACACCTCGCGAAACTAGTATTTACTACATCGCCTCGACAGCTTCGATACTTTATCAACATGAATAAATATGATAAGATATGGAGTTATCCTGCGATAAACCAAGAAAACCCCAAAAAAATGATCAACATTGTATAAGTTTACTTGTGGAAGAACCACTAAACGTCTTTATATTTTGTTTGTTAAAAAATATACGTTAATGATAATTAACTACGGTATGAGATAGAAGAAAGTGTCTGAAATGTAACGTAAAGTTTGGGAAGCCTGAAAATGTAAGTAAATATTTAATTATTTGCAAAAAGATAGGTATTAAAATCTCAATAATTTATTTTGCAAGATTGCTATATCCAAATATTTTAAGCTTGAATACCTCCGTAACACCCCATTGACAGATTTAAGCAGTGGATGATAGTGGCTATAGTTTCACTTCACGACACGAGTTTACCGTGTTTACTTTTAGAACAAAGCTAAGTGACCTAGAAGCTGGAACGTCGGACGCCTTTGCGATGTCTGTCTTTTGAAATAGACACTTTGCCCTTTAGCACCTTGATATTTGTTAACTAAAACGTATTTCACACGCCTTTTTACGCTTTTTTTAATGCACTAACTGGTCAAAAAGTCAAAAAAGATAAAGGGAGGTTAATTTGAATGCAAAGAAAAAGGAAAAATGTTAGTGATCAGACTGAAGACTTTACTTTTGATTTCATACTTAATATTTTCCGCACCAGGTCAAACATAGAATACCACGAGCTAAGAACAGAAGAGGCAGTGAGTGACAGTCGACGACCATCCATAGAATACATCCCACAAAATAGATTTCTACGAGCACTATTATGTTTCGGGTTTGTCTTCACTGCAACTATCACATTTATCTATATGAGGCCTCCTATGTATCCAGATAGCTACGAAAATGAAGCGCGCAGATTTATTTCGGGGTAAGATAAAAAAAGACCATAAGTTTATAGGTAAATTATCTTCTTGTTTACAGTAAATAATAGGTCTTTACCTATGGAATTGCCGTTTTACAGTACTGGCCATTTAAATTTAAAATATTTTTTGTTTAGCTAAGAATTCTAATTTCAAATTAATTTCATTTTAAATTCTTTTTCCAAAAACAGTCATTTGTTTATTGGTTAGTGTTACATTTTCATTGCATTTCAATCATTTTCGTCAACATGGATACGTTAAAAATTCGAGTAATTATGGAATATGAGTTCCGTCGTGGCAGCAACGCGGCACAAGCGGCTCGCAACATCAACGACGTGTACGGAGCTAACACTACAAACCAACGAACCACTAGTTATTGGTTTGCTCGCTTCCGTTCTGGAAATTTCGACCTGAAAAATGAACCCCGCGGTCGTCCGAAGACTTTGGTCGATGCAGACGAATTGAAGGCGATCGTGGAAGCTGATGATACTCAATCTACGGCTGAATTAGCAGCAGCTTTCGACGTTAGCATCAAAACAATATTGGTCCATTTGCGTCAAATTAGCAAGGTAAAAAAGCTTGACAAATGGGTGCCCCACGAACTCAATGATCGCCAGCGCCAAGTACGCGTCGAGACGTGCCGTGCATTGCTCAACAGACACACAAATGAAGGAATTTTGAACCGCATTGTCACCTGGGATGAAAAATGGATTCTGTTTGATAACCGTAAGCGCTCAGCAAGTTGGTTGGATCCTGGTTCAACACCTAAACAATGCCCTAAACGAAAACTTACCCCTAAAAAGGTGATGGTTACTGTTTGGTGGTCTAGCACCGGTGTGATTCATCACAGCTTCTTACCAAATGGGGAGAGTATTACTGCAGATGTGTACTGTGAAGAATTGAACACAATGATGGAGAAGCTGGCACGTCTCCGACCAGCATTGGTCAATCACTCGTCTCCGCTGCTCCTGCACGACAACGCGCGACCTCATACCGCACAAATGACGGTCTCCAAGTTGCAAGAACTGGGGTTGGAAGCTCTCCCTCATCCACCGTACTCACCGGACCTTGCCCCTACAGACTACTACTTTTTCCAGAATTTTGATAACTTCTTGACTGGAAAAAAATTCAATAACCAAGAGGCAGTTCAAAACGCCTTTGAAGAATTTGTTGCCTCTCGTCCAGCTGATTTCTTTAAGAAGGGCATTAATAAACTGCCACTGCGTTGGCAAAGATGCATTGATTGTATGGGTAATTACTTCACATAATACAAATAAAAATTACATGAAAAAAATCCTTTGAATTTTTTCATAGAAAACGGCAATTTCATAGGTAAAGACCTAATATCTGTCAATTGTTTTTAAAGCCGCCAACAAAAACAAAGCATTGCCTGATTGTTAAATAAAACAAAAATTCTTTTTTCAGAGATCATAATGGGAGTACAGGTAGTAACGAATTTGTAAGTAAGTACTTAGTAATGATAGAATAGAATACTTTTCTTCAACGGGTGTTAACAGTAACACGAGGTCCCTGAAGTACACGAGTAACAACTGTTGTTCTTATTTTCAGGATCACCTCCATGGACATGGGTTTGCGAAGAAGACCGATGCAAACGTATTCAAGCAAACGAAAACTCGAATCTCCAATCGTTAAAAACTTGCAACATGTTATGTACTGCCTCTCCTCTATGGCCAATGCCTACTGGTCAACTGGCTTTAAGTAAAAATATAGTACCAGTCGAATTTGATTCGTTTACGCTCAAAATCTTAACATCCCCTTCGAAAGAAGTTACGGAATACTTGAAAGAAGCGTTTGACCTTTTCCAAAATGATACTCAATTAGTTTTAAACAATGGACAGTATAATAATGAAGAAACAGGTCGAGAAGTTGAAGTTAGAGTATCTGTTAATAGCGACGAAGACCCCAAATTGAAATTGAGTACAAACGAAAGCTATAAGCTTGTTGTTAAAGCAGAAGGGGTTACAATACACGCGAATATTACAGCGGAATCATTTTGTGGTGCGCGTCACGGCTTCGAAACTCTTTCGCAATTGATTTGGTTCGACACAACAACAAAATCTCTAGTCACATATGAAGAAGCATTAATCGAAGATGCTCCAAAATTTCATTACCGTGGTCTACTCCTCGATACAGCCAGAAATTACTTCCCAATTGAAGACATATTTCGAACTATCGATGCTATGGCCGCTAGTAAATTAAACACCTTTCATTGGCACGCGACAGATTCGCAGTCATTTCCTCTACAACTTAAAAGTGTACCGCAGTTAGGGATTTTAGGGGGATATAGCAGTAAGGAGTTATATACTATAGAGGATGTGAAGAAAATTGTTCATCGAGCAAGAGTGCGTGGTATTAGAGTGCTTATAGAAATCGATGCTCCCGCTCATGTGGGTTATGCGTGGAGTTGGGGTCCTTCCGCCGGTCTCGGGGACTTAGCACACTGTATTGACAAAGATCCTTGGAATGGTATGTGTGGAGAACCCCCATGTGGACAGCTCAACCCTCAAAACGATCACATCTACGAACTACTAGAAAAGATTTACGCCGAAGTATTAGAACTGACTGGAATAGACGACGTCTTTCATTTTGGTGGAGACGAAGTAAATAATAATTGTTGGTACAGCGTGTTTAAAAACAATATTGATGTCATGGATCTTAGATTAACTTTTAGAAAAAAGGCCAGCGAATCCCTTAGAAAAGCTAACAAAGGAAAACTTCCAGAACTGTCCATTTTATGGTCTTCGAAATTGACGAAACCGCCTTTTTTGAAGTTTGTTGCAAACTATACTATTCAACTATGGAATGGATCGCCGAATCCCGAAATGAAGGTAATTCCGGATAATGGTTTTCGAACTATCATGTCCCATGTAGACGCTTGGTACCTAGATTGTGGGTTAGGTAGTTGGATGGACGAAACTGACGGTCCTTGTCAACCTTACCGCCAGTGGACTATAGTTTATAATCACAGGCCTTGGGCTGACCATCCAAAGTGGAACGTAGAAGGGGGAGAAGCTTGTCTATGGTCAGAATTAGCTGGCCCTAGCAGTCTAGATTCTAGACTTTGGCCACGAACGGCAGCGCTTGGGGAACGGTTATGGTCAGATCCTTTAGATAAAACAAATGATGTTTATGTAAGAATGGATATGCAGAGACAACGGTATGTGGAGAGGGGTGTAGATGCCGAACCTATTTGGTCGCGATGGTGCACTCAAAATCCTTACGAGTGTCTTTAGTTGTCAATTTTTTATGTCTGAATTTACTTTGAGATTTAATAAGGTAAAGTAATCATAATTATATTTTTTATTTTTTTATACAAATTGTAAATAACTTTAAATAATGCATGACATAATTTAAACCATGTGTTAAGTGACAAAATACATTAATAATTTTTATTTAACTTCACAATTGTATTACAAAGTCAACAATACCTCAAAGTATAATAACCAGTTACTTCTTTCTGAACATGTTACTCAATCTTCTGCGAGGGGTTCCCTGTGGACAACAAAAATATTTGCTCAAAAAATGTGAACAGACAATCTTTACAAATAGGTTACTATTGCGGAAGAGTTATTATCTAGTTTTCACTCGTTCTTTGTCTAAACAGGAAATAATAATAGTCGACTAGGAATCTGAGGTAAGTACTTATAGGTACACCCCAAAAAGCGGCGGTAATGATTGAATACCTACACGCGACAGTTATTTACGAAACCTAAAAATTGTCTCAACAAATGTTATAAAATAGAAATTTGTATACTCACATCAACATCAGTCCTGTTGGAGCGGAAGAGCGCTCGGAGCCGGGAGGGTGTGCTAGTCTTTCGCGACGCCGACGGCTCCGTCTCGACGCGCATCGACTCACGGAGTTCCGCGTCCTAACACACATACAACATTATTTCTTTCACATTGGAACTTGTACGGCCTTCTCGTACCTTTACAAGGCCTTGTAAGCTCCAATAACAAGGATATAACCAAATATCGTGAAACGGTAAATTCCACGATCTTTCGACGTATTTTAACTGTCCTAATAATATAGTGTTCTCTATCTACCCCGATGGGAGAAAGGCGTGACAGATATGAATGTATGTATGTAATAAAATGAGATATACTAACAGTGGCAGAAAGTCGTCCAGCCTGCTTACTGGGAGTGGGCGGTCCAGGCTTCTTGTACGCGCAGATCCCCACCTCCTTGCGCGGAAACCGCGGGCCCGGCGCCGGCGCAACTTCCTGACACTAAAATAACAATCACTATATCAAATAACTTAAATCCAGAATCCATTGATGTGAATTGATGTGATATAAGCCTCATCTCCCGTTACGATTCGCACAGGGGATTCAAGTCTCGAAGAGTAACTACCGCGAAGTATCTCTCATACATTACAGTATCTCGTATTTTAATGGGAGAAGGGGCTAATGGTTCACGTCGATTAATTAACACTGCTAAGCTGTAGCATTTACAACGTCCTAATTTTATTATAATCTACATAGAGAGTATGCGAGCTGATGTTATGAATAACAGACACCTAATAGTGCAAACTATACCTTAATATCTTCCTCATTGAGCGCGTGCGTGAACTGCGTCTCCGCGGGGTACGAGCTCTTGAGATGCGGCGGACAGAGCGAGTTCCGCCATCTCAACTCGGACAGTCTCTGGCCGGTGTCGCGGCGCGGAGTAGACAGCTCCTTCAGCCAGCGGTTGTCGAACACCTCGCCCTCTTCGTCAGACATGTGGAGTCCGCGCCCTTCTGAAATAGAACCATAAAAACACATAAACGACACACATTAACAGCTCTAACAACATACAAACCTACGAATACTTCAAGGCGAGACTCGCAAGACTCCCTGTTGGGTTAACTACTAACTACAGTAAATGGCTGGCATAAGGTATACCTTTTGTACTCTGTAAGCCATTTACAGAAAGTAAAGGTTAAAAGATATAATATTATACGGATTATTAACTATAAGCTAACCCAGAGTACCTCAGGCTACACGACGTTATTTGTCTTTGGTTACGTTAACCTCATAATACCCATCCTATTCAAGTCTATTATTGAGTAAATACCTCGTTTTTCACGTGGCGCTGGAGGCGGTATCTGTAGAGAGCGGAGCGAGTGTGACTCCAACGGGCGAGACATCGGTTCCTCGTGGTTGGTGGCCAGCCCGGACTAAAACCAAACAATATTCGATAATGAGAAGTAAGAATTAAAACTAATCTTAAGTTATTATGAAAATCTACGATTGGCCCTGTAGCATCTCAAAAAACGCCTGACAAAAACATACGAACAATCAACATAAACTAATAATCAGCGAGTTACTTACAGAGTGTATATGCTGCAACGACATAAGCGAACCAGACTTCTGTTTCTTCCTTAACCACTCGGCCTCGTCCTTCTTCATGAGGAATTTCTCTGACACACTCCATAGCTCCGTGGTCAGAGACCGGATGTGTTCCTCATACGCGCGACTCGACTCCGCCAGCTTATCCCGCGTCTTTTGAAGCTCCCGCTCCAACGTCGCTACTTCTTCTCGCTGCTTATCTTTAAACACTTGGATCTGCTCTTGGTAAAGTTGTTTCTGAAATATTTACGCAAGTATAAGTAACAGTAACCGAAAGAGTGAAAAGAAGCAAAACTCATGCAAACGCTCCATGCAAAGAAAAAGAAAGGCAAATTACCTTTAGATAAGCAAGTGGCTACACTACAACTAATCACTCCAGTTTCAAGGAAACACTATAAGAGTTACTACAGCTAATAAAAATAAATAAAACAAAAGCATCCACTAAAACATACTTTATTGCAAAGAACTGACTTTACAAGTCATACCATGTAACAATATAAATAAATGCAAATAAATTAGGAAGCCACACCGCTTAATCCTGGTCCATTTTTAAATAAAACCACCACACAATTTGATAGGATATTATCAAAAACAGTATGGGTGCAATACTGACCATTTTAGCCTTCATTCGGTTGAGTTTGTCCTCGTACTCGGCTCGTACTTCCATTACAGTCACAGCCTGCGCGTCTTTGGCGCCTTCTCCCTTTTGTGCTCTTACCACTTCCTCAAGAAGCTTCTGGAAGCAGTTTTCTAGTTCTTCGAGTTGGACTTCAAGACTAGTGTTTTGGAAACTGCACGGCGCAAGAGAGGATCGCTCGACGTCGCTCATGAACGCCTGCTTGATCTTCTCCGCCGACACGGTGCGGCCGATGCAGCGCTCCACCCACCGCTCCAAGTTCATCGCACACTCTGCCAGGTCCTGCATCGCGGCTGCATACCCTCGCTCCAGTCTACACATCATCGTATCCGTTATTTGACCGTCCAACGCTAAAATCTCGCGCCTTACAGTCCTCTGAACAGAAACGACTTTACTCAACTTCTGAGTATACAAATCCTTGATCGAGCCGAAGGTTTTGAAACTAACTGACATTTCGGTCAAAAACTTCTTCAGGTTAATAATTTCAGACTCGTTGATACGGTTCACTTCGCTCAGGCGATCTCTCTCCTTTTGTAAAAGAATCTGTTTTTCAGTACAGCGCTTCAAATGTCTATCGGTTGTCTCTAAGAAGTTCTCCAAGTCTTCCATCGTGATGGAACCCGAATTTAAGTTACGCTTGAGTTCGCTGTCTGTGTTGTTAGCGGAATTACCGAAGTTCGTCAATTCCTTCAATATAGTATTCGACTTAATTTCAGCGATCCTCTTTAGTATTATCGCCTGGTATTTGGCAGAGACTTTAATGATTTGAGTAGCCCTGTTTTCCGTGGCGCTCATTTTCATAACCTGCTTTTTGAGTTCTGCAATTTCTTCGTTTTTTTGTTGGACGATTTTCTTCAATTGTATGGAGAGTTGTTCGGTGTTCTCTTTAGATAGTTCGAGTTCCTTGGTCACATCTAACAATCTGTTTTCGGAGTCGGCCATTAACGATTTCATGTAGGTGATGTCGCTTTGTAGAGTGGTGATGGTGCGGTTCTTGTCGTGAATGATCTTTTCTAAGTCAGTGATGGTTTTGAGACTCTCCAGTGATGAGTGTGTGAGGTCAGAAGTTGGTGTGCTAACCTGATGACGGTCGCGGAGTTCCTTCTCGATCAAGCTCGAATATTTGTGCACCTTATCGTGGCTCGCTGAGGATACTGCAAATAAAACTCAAGATATGTAAAAGAATTAAAAAAAACATTTCTAATTCACTAAGATAATTGCTGATTGAACAAGGAACAAAAAATAGTTCCTAATGGAAAATGTACTATAAATATCGTCCATCTATAATAATCCGCAATCAAAAGTAGACTACCTACTTAGATGTTACGAGATACAATTAGTAGGTATTTATAAAGTTAAAGAAGTGGAATACTCACGTAGCTCCCGCTGTCCAACCGCCTTCAGCATCTCATCGTTCTCTTTCTTCATAGCATCCAGTACCTCTGCCTCACTCTTAACCTCCTCCAATTTCTGCCGCAACTCATACACAGTGCCCGCTTTAGACTCCAACTCTTTCTGATACTTCTCTCTCTTCGCTTGCTCGTTCATCAATTCCCTATTCAAGGTGCTGATAACTTCATCCTTGTCTCTAGCTATTTTCGCTATCATCGCATCTTTACTCATGATTTGTTCTTTCAAGTTCTCGATATCTTGGAGGTACTTCTTCTCTCCTACTAGCTGCTCTCTTAGTGAAGCTATTTCCTTGCTGTGTTCTAGAAGTTGCTTTTCAGCCTTGGTCTGGTACTCTTGAAGAAGAGAGCAACGATTGTCCGCATTCAATCTGTCACTAGCGTAGTCTTCCCGAATTTTCCGATTTTGTTCCAACTCGTGTTTGATAAGCTGCTCTAAATTGGTGATTACTGTAAAAAGAATTTGGAAATCGAAATAAAATTTCTTAACATTAATCCAGATAATAATTTTAAAAAGTAGTACTTACCTATTTTATTTTCTTCAATGATTGCATGCAAACGCTCATTGTCAACCTTCAGATTAGCAACTTCCTCTTTCATTCTCATTTCGTGGAACTCGCTTTCAGCCCGAACTTCGTCAAGTCTTGAAATGTAATGGTTCTTCTCTTTCACCAAATTTATAATTTCATCAGTAAGCACTTTGACTTTCTCCTGAATATCTAACCTAGACTGCAATTTTTCTTGAAGTGTGGATTTGAATTTGTCGTTCTTTTCAGTATCGTCACTCAGAACTTTAGTTAGTTTGTCAATACGATTCAGTAGATCCGATTCTAATGACTCTTTCTTGATTCTCAATTCGGTATCTCTTTCTTCCATCGATATTAATTCTGAAAAAATATTACGATTTTGATACAAAAGTATTTAACATAAAAGTAAAAAAAAAACAATATTATTCATTGGCTTACCATCTTTCAGCGATTGAATCGTTGACGTAAGTTCTTTGTTTCGAATCTCCAAAGTTTCAATAGCAGACACTTTAGCACTAATTTCTTCTTTCAAAGAATCTATTTTCTTTTGGAACTTCTCCTTTTCACACTCCGCTTCCTTTTCAAACTGTTCCTTCTCTTTCTTCAACACTGTATATTGGACTTCAACGAGTTCAGTACTTGACGCTTTCGATGTTAGTTCTTCCTTTAGCAAAGCTATTTCTTTGATCAAATACTCTTTCTTCGATTCTACATCTTTTGTTAACACTTCCTTTTCCTTCCTTAGTTCTGCTAGTTCTTTGAAGACGGTTTCAAATGCTGTTCGTTTCTCTTGCAGAAGCTCTTCCGTTTTGCGTCGTGTGCTTTTTACCTCTGTTTGCAATGTTGCTTTTTCTACCTGAAGTGTTTCGATAGTCTTCTCATGGTCAGCTATCACTTTGTTGAGACTAAGTTTCTGGTCTTCCATTATAGATTCAGTTACTGTTACCATGTTTTTGAGGACTTGACGTTCGGATTCGAAATCGGTAATCAGCTTATCTTGGTTGATTTTTTGGGATTTCACTTCTTCTTCTAGAGCTTTAATAACTGTAAGGTTAAAGTCAACGTCATCATTCATACTATTATTTGGTAAAATATTTCTTTTAAAAACATACAACTAAATATTCTTACCTTTATTATTATCATCCAACAACAATTGCAGCTTATCCTTTTCTTTCCTTATAGTTTCTAAATCAACAGTCTTCTCCTTCAAATACCCAGTCAATTTTGTGATCATAACATTCAAATTATCTATCTGACATTCATAAGTTTTCTTCAGTTTGTCAGTCAAATTTTCATTATCAACCAATTTTTCCTTGAGAGAATGCACTTTGACTTCCAACTGAACTTTTACATCATTCAACTCATGGCTCATTGTTTTGTTTTCATTTTGCAATGTTTGAATGTCTTGAACTTTAGAATTTAGTGTTGTATTGTATGCTTCTGTTTGCTTTGACAATTCTAAAAGAGAGACAAGAATTAATCAGAGATATGGTAAATTTCTGAATTTACCATAATATGGTAAATTTCTGAATTTACCATAATATGGTAAATTCTTAAGTTTTATACCATAAGCTATAAAGCTTAAGAATTATATAAATATAGCTTATGGTATAATGCTTAAGAATTTACCATATGACTGAAAGCTTGAACCATAATGATCAGTAGAACTCAAACCTAAATACTTACCAATCTGGTTGTCATAAACTACCTGCTGTAAACGTTTCACTTCAGTCTGGAGGTCTAACACCTGCATGTCCTTTTCCTTTATCATCTCCTTCATCTCGTTCACAGCAGAACTCTCATGTTCTAGAACCTTCTCCAAATTCTTTCGCAAAACCAACTCATTGGTCAAAGCATTAGCAATGTTGATCACCAAATCGCACTTATCACTCAAAGGCACGTCATCATTCTCAAGATTAATTAGCTTCTCCAAAACTTCATTGCTTATCTCCTCTTTCTTTATATACTGTACAAGTTTATTTAAGCCAATATTTAAAACGGTAGTTACGTTCTGATTTACATCTTCATGTCCTGAAATGAAGATTTATACACCGTGTAATAGAATTTGGAAAAAAACTATTAAAATATAATTGCTAGCTACGGAAGAAAGCTTAAAAACATACTTTTGTATTCAGATTTGATTTGCTTCAGCTCTGTTATTGCTGTGGTTAGCAGTTCTTCTTTCTCATTCATTTCTGAAACATATTTTTCTTGGAGTTCTTGAAGTGACACTGAGACAGCATTCTTTTCACTCTCATGAACGTCGCGGGCTGCTTTTTCTTCATTTAAATTACATACCAATTGATCTTTCGCTATTTGGAGAGCTTCTTTATCGTTCATAAGTATTTCTTGGATAGCACTGATTTCGATTACTTTATTCTGGAGGGTGTTATTATCTTCAAGCAGCTTCGTCTTTTCACCGCACATTTGTTCTTTTAGAGATTTTTCTTCATTAATGATTTCAGTAAGTTTATTGACTTCCAGTTGCAAGCTTTCCTTGGTGAGATTCTCTTCGTCCAATTCCTGTCTGAACTTGTTTAATTTATCTTCATATTTCTTCTTCTCTAGAAGTAGAGCATCCCTTTCTCGTTCTAAATCGTCCTTTACTTTCAATTCTTCATTGAGCCGCTGATCTAAATCTGCATTTGCTGCTTGTAAATCATCTTTTTCCTCTTGCAGCAGCTTAATAGCTAACTTTTCTTCATTTATTTGCTCCATAAGACGTTCTTTCTCTTCTGCAAGAGTTTGTTTTTCAGATTGTTCTGTTACTAATTCTTTTTCCTTTTCTTCTTTTTCTTCTATTAAAGTTTTCTTTTCTTGCTCTATTTCTTGCTTTACTTTTTCCAACTCTTGCATTAGAACAGTCTCCTTATTTAAAAGTTCATTCTTTTCAGCTTGCAACTGATTGTTAACCAGCTCTTTTTGGTTTAGTTCTTCAGTGAGTCCCTGGTTTTGTTTCAATAGGACTTCAGTCTGTTTTTCTAGAGATTCCTTCTCAGCTTTATTGTTTGTTAATTCTACATTAATTTGTTCAATCTCGTGTTCAAGAGTTTTAACTTGTGTATCGTATTGAGCGGCTTCAGCGACAATCTGTTTCTTTAGATCTTGTTCCGTGTTTTCTGCTGCTAGTGTACTTTGCTCAAGAGTGCTCTTCAATTCTGTAATGGTATCTTGCAATTTAGCTAGTTGAGTATCTTTTGCTTCTAGTTCCTGACGCATTTCAATTTTGGTCTTTTCCCACATGAGCGTGCCGTTTTCGTAATCTTTACGTATAGACTCTAGTTGCATAGTAACGACTTTGAGATGTTCTTCTAAACGTTCAATCATTGCGTCCTTCTCTTTGATGAAAATTTCATGATTGCTATTATCTTCTTCAATGGTAAACTGTAGCTGCTCATTTTCTCTTTGTAATGCGCTTATAGCTTGTGATTTACTGGACATTTCATTTTTCAATTCTTGTTCCAACTCATCATTGAACGAATTCAACTCTTCAACCTTCTTCGACCATTCTTTAATTTCTTGATTCTTTTGGTATGTAACCATTTTTAAGTTTTCAGTTTCATGTGATAATTTAGATTCTAAGATTTTCAGTTCTGTTAAAAAGAAAACAAAAAAAAATAAATAATTCAGAAAAAAAATTATAACAGCAAACAAAACGAATTTCTATGCTTACCTTCAGTTTTTTCATCAGCTTGCGCCTGCAGGTTATCAATTTCATTTTTCAAAGCGTTTATTTCATCAGACTTTAATGCTATATCACCATTTTGTTGAGTTATGACTACGGTTAGATCCTTTAATATTTGACATTGGTTTTGATACTCTTTTTCGATTTTATCTCTGTATAATGCATCTTCTTCTAATTTATTAAGTAAGGCCACTTTTTCCTTCTCAGCTATTGCCAATGCCTCCCTTTGTTTATCTGCAGCGCTATTTAAATTTTCAATTTCCATTTTTAGTGTTTGTATTTGTAGTTCCTTCTCATCTATAACAGATTTTGATTTACAGCTTATTTCTTTAACCGTTTTTTCGGTTTCATTGAGTTTGGCCATCAAAGATGAAGTTTGCGTGTCGAAGTCTTTCTCGAGTTCTGCGTATTTTACGGTTTGAACTTCAATTCTACTTCCCAAGTTTTTGAGATCTGTAAAAAATTACAGATTAATGCTATGCCTCTACACATAAAAATATATTCTTCTTTTTGAACCTGAAAACTTACCTTCCAAATTCTGTTCATTGGTTTTGCATAGTTCATCATACGCCTGCTGCAATTTGATCAATTCTTCGCATTTTGAAGCAACATCCTGACTCAACTTTTCTTTCTCACTATTCATTATCTCCATCTCTTTCTGTAGAGTCTCTTTCTCTTGCACTTCTTTCAATAGTTTCTCGTAGGTCGAACTCAGCCCCTCTTCCTTCTTCCGAAGTTCTTCTTCAAACCTTGTAGTGTCACTGACGAGTCTCCCTTCCAAAATAGTCATCTCGCTGCTCTTAGCTGAAATCTCTTCCGTCAATCTCGTCAATTCTTCATTCAACCTTTCATTCTCAGATTTGAGGTTTTTGTACAAATGCTTCTCTTCCTTCAAGTACAGGTCTAGAGCGTAAATTATTCGATCTTTCTCCTGGATTTCGGATTTAAAGTTCGCTAGTTCTTTATTTAATTTAACGATATCTTCAGAGAGCAAAGTTTTAGCTTGATGCAAGTCTTGTAACTCTGATTCTAGACGCGTTTTATATTGGATCTCATCGTGCAGACGTATTTGCAACGTATTTATAGACAAATTCCTCTCTTCTAGAGTGCGCATGAATTTATCTTTTTCCTCACTGAAGATATTTGTGATGTTTTCGATTTCTTTCCGAATTCCCTCAACGTCGCTGTCTCGCTGTTGCATCTCAGCTAGTAGTGAGTTCTTAGTATCCTCCAAAACTGCGCAGCTTTCGGCTAATTCTATATTAGCTGCTTTAAGGTCATCAATTTCTTTATTGAGTTCAGCAAAAACAGACACGTTTTGTACTAAACGTTTTTGCATCTCTTTAGATTCTTCTATCTTCAGACGTAAATTACGCTCTAACCCGTCCTTCTCTTCATGTAATTTCGAAATATAATTATTGTACTTATTCGTGATTTCGGAGTTGTTATCTTTTTCCTTCTTCAACTCAGCATTCAATTGCTCCATTTCCTCCCCCTTTTCAAATATTTTGTTTTGCAGTTCAACCAATTCGTTATTTCTGTTTAATACTTTTTCATTTAATTTCATTAGCTGGTTGCTAAAATCTTCGTTCATTTTTTGTTTTAAGTTCTTTTCTGTATCAATGTCTGTTTTGAGGTTAGCGATCACAGTTTCTAGCTTTGTTGTTTCATCTGAAAGACTTTGTAGTAGAGAGAGTTTTTCTTCCTGTAAAGTTTGTATTTCCTGCATCTTTTGTTCGATGGTAGCTCTCGAAGTGTCGCTGTTATCTTTGAGTTTTTGTTCCAGTTCATTAATATCATTGTTAAGCCTGCTTATTTCGTCATTATAGCGTTCCCTTAAATTGTTTTTCTCAACGATTTCCTCGTCGATACGATGTTTTAGATCAGATACTTCGTTATCTTTTTTGGCGACGACACCTTCGAGAGTTTGCCTTTCGTTTTCAGCTCTTTGAGACAAGTCATGAAGTTGTTCCTAAAATCATCAATTTGTTTACTAAAATATTCACCTACTCCATTGCATACAAAAATAATACGTAATATATGAATTTTACCTGCAAAGTGTCAATTTGTTGTTTAAGAACAACAATCTTAGCTCTTTCCTCGCTTAGCTGCACTTCTATCACATTAGCACAGGCCTCACTACATACAGCTAAACAAAAAAAAGAAAATTATGAAAAATAACGGCTAAGCTTAAGAGAGCTGAACACACAAAAAAAAGAAGTTGGAAGCTACTACAGCGCTGATGCAATAACTAATAGACCACTCAGAAATCAAAATAAACATAACTACAAAAGTATCATGAAATAACAATATACAACTCCTTTATATAGCAATATACTTACAAACATTATGCATAGAGATACTGGCGTCAGGATCATCACACTCCAGCTGGCTGGCGTCCAGCCCGTTGTTCTTATTATGCTGTCGAAGTTCTGCAACCAACTCCTGCAGAGAATTGACCCGACGCCGCTCCGCTGTCAGTTCCTCTGTCAGCTGCGCGGCGCGGGAGCTTTCCTCTTGAGTCATTGTCAGCCATTTGTCGCGCTCTTGCTTTAGTACGTCCACCTAGACGTGCAACACGGGGATGACATTATGCTAGACCGGGCCCACGAACGCTCCATAGAAATTTTATGACTATAAACACACTTGTTACCGTTGCGTATGAAAAGTGTGCTTCAAGCCATATTATAATGGAGCAGATTTGATAATGCATTGAATATGTTGGGTATGCGGTCTGTTTCTAGCTTTACCTACATCCAACCAGAGGGGCAAGACTTGTCTATAGAGCTAAATGGTGAATAGCCACTGATTCTGATTAGGTACTTAAGTCATCTGGCGTCACTTATAAAAGTACCTACATACTATTTTCATCTGAATCATAAAAAAGTCGAGGTATTATGTTTTGAGAAGAGCCATATTACACTGCGTCAAACCTGTATTAACAAAGTTTGAATATGTTGCCATACCTTAGCTTTATAAGCATCCCTTTCTTGCTGTAAGTCTTCCAGCTGTTCCTGAGTGGCCACAAGCCGCTCCTCCAAGTCGTTAAGCTGCCGCGTCAACCTCGCAGAGTCCGCAGCTTCCGCCTCCGCTTTCCTTTCCTCGGCTTCTTGACCGCAACATAACGATATCTTGCCTTTTAGCTCCACTATCTCTTGCTTGTATTGCTCTTTGTCTTTTACTGAAATAGAAAAATACAGAGTAATAGCGGTTACGCACTGGTACATCCGATTCTTATCAGATCTGAGATTTTTAGTATGGATCCGAGATAGATCCGAGAGCTAAGTTGTAAATCAGTTGGTAACCAATAAATAAATAAACTATTTCTATAATAAATATGTCGTGCGTAACCGCTCTAAGGGAGTTTGGAATTGGAATAGTACTGATGATGAATAGGAATGGCGTAAAAGGTTTTGTTACGAGCATCGTGCCGATTGCTACTCATCATTTAAGAGTTACGCTTTTGTCTGTGTAACGTAATCGTATCACCAAAACATAGGCGAACTAAATAGAATCTTCAATGTATCCCTTCGTTTTCTGCAGTACTAGTACTCACAGAGCTTCTCCATCTTGGCGTTGGTCCTGGTGAGCTCGTCCTGTAGATAGGCGCGGTCGAACCGCTCGGCATCGAGCGCTGCTTGAAGCCGCCGCACGTCGCCGTGTAAAGTCCGCAGCGCCGGCGGCGTCGCCGTCACCGCACCCTCGCCGACCGTCGCTATGTCGCCGCATGCTTCTGCAAATTTGTATTTAGGAGTCGAGTCAAGCTTTGGCTTAGTTATGTCATAATGCTAGCTTTGATTGTTTCTGTTACTACTTTTAGGACATGGCTTAAGTTTTTGTCCCTATCGCCATTAGATTCAAAAAAATCGCCAGAATTTTCAGTTCTGAATCAACGCCTGTGAAGTAGGTACCTAAGGTGTCTCATTTCGCCACATATATTGTAAACAGGGAATCTCACTGTATAGAAATTATGTTCACAAGACATGCTTAATAGTCATATCCATTTACATAAGTATTTCTTGTGATTTTAAAAATTGTAATAACTACCCATAGACGAAATTGGCGTATCATGACGACTACTAACAATTTGCACATATAATGTCAATACCACCTATTCAAAACAAAACTAAATACTAGAACAAAAACAACCCAGTTATCGCTTTGCTACATAAAAATCTGACCCAGAAAACAAATATAAAACTGATAGGAGTAGCTGATAATAATTAAGTATAAATAAACAAAACTATGTATCCATAACTATGTAATATTTAACCAAAACATTTTTACTTTTAAGTTTTAACTGATGGTAAGCAAATTTTATTATTTGAATGAGTCATTCAATGCCATATAATTTACCCTTATTTACAAGTTGCACCTGCCTCTAATTGAATAACCATCTGCCATAGGGCTATTGCCAAAGGGGTGAAATACATTTACTGTTTTGTTATAAAACAGTCAATGTCTTTAGTTTGTGAGCAGTAATGTATGTTTAAGTTGGTTTTAAAATAGATTCTTTGACCTTTTTGTTTACATGGTCGAATGGAATGACCTTTGATTGTCTATATATATAAAAATGAAACCCGTTTTCCGTTGTCACGACATAACATGAAAACGGCTTGACCGATTTGGCTGTTTTTTTTTTAAATGTTCATTGAAGTCCAAGGATGGTTTTTACGGTGAGAAAAATTCGAATAATTGCCGGGAAAGCCCTAAAACAGACCTTTTCTTTTTCCCATACAAATGTTTTCTTACTAAAATGTAGAGTCAATTTGAACTTTATTCCTACACAATAAAGTTCATTCTAAGGCGGGACAAAGTTCGCCGGGACAGCTAGTAATTAATAGACCTGAAGTCTTGAACTATAGTTCAAACTAAAAGAGGAAAGAAGAGTTCAAGAAAATTTAACTTTTAAGTAATCTTCTCTTTCAGTTCTACATATAACCATCAGCACACAAGGTAGAATTTACTGTAATCTATTTAAATGAAAAAAAATGATCTATTGATATTTCCTGGAAATAATTTAAAAACAGATGTGAATTGTAAAAACAACTTTGCTGAAAACTTAATAGTTTAAAAATGATACCTGTAATTGCAGCCTCAACTTCATCAACAGTGACACTGGTGCATTCCAGCAAACACTTGCTGAACTTCATGATGGTCTCCTGGTCCTCAGGACTCAGCCGGCTGCACATCGCCCGCTTCAAGTCCACATCCTTTGAGTTTACACACACAAACAACAAAAGCAACGACGCCACAAAGTATACCTCCTCTTCATTTGACGGCTCAACACTTCCATTTGTAAATTTAAATTCCGGATATTTCTCTACAATAAAGTCTTCTACAGTTTGAGCGGCGAATTTCGAAGATATGGACTCATCTAAATTTAGATTTTTATGTAAATGGGTTATTATAGTGAGAAGGGTGTCTATGTTGATGCATTCTTCAGTTTTTGTGTCGTTGAAGTAGCAGTTTATCTGAAATTGGCGAAAATTTACTTTTAAAACTAGGTAGAGAACATTCCAAATTCATTGGGCACATGTGTCCCTGATGAGATAGTTCAAAATGAGGCTGTGCTCCAATAAAGTGTGAAGGTGATACCTACCTATTCATAATTTTAACTAATTTATTTAGTGATGTTAAGTATATTATTGGTGGACATAGAATTGTGCTGTTTTCCTTTTGTATCAACGTAAATAACACAGGATATATTCGCGTACATAAACCAGACATTTTTGTTTTTGAATTGACAGTTAGGCATTCAGCTGTTACAAGATTTTCGTAACATGGAAAAAGCATAATTTGTATTGAAATTAAATCTTTTATTTTCTTGTCTTGCCAACTATTAATTATACATCGGAGCATACGAAGCGAATACATTGAAGTTCCATTTAAAATTTTGACTTTTATCAAAAAGAAAGAACATTTTTGACTTACCCAATTCGAAAGTATGAATTTCCATTTATCTAGCATGTTCCTAATATTATTTCTGCCACTAACGCGATCACAAACCCCTCTCTTATTGTTTTAATGGAAAAGGACTCATGAGTACTGAAAACAAACAATTTTCGTAAAATGAAGATGTTGTGGCCGTTGCAGTTTGAATTCTTAATTTTTTTAACAATTTTATAACGTCTGCCGCAGCTGTCAAACTACTTTGTTACCATGGTAACTGTTACATTTTCAATGCTACCAACATTACAAACACTAATGAAGCTACACACTTTCTATACTTGGCCAAACGGGCATATAAAACGCGTTTTAACCGTCTCCTTTTTTTTTTTGAAGTCGGTTAAAAATAGAGATAGGTACTTGATGGAGTATAATTACCTCGGATAATTACAGAAGAATAGAATAATAAACCAAAGAAATAATAAACAATTTCCAAATTTTAACCAACGTGTCTTGTAAATGTTTTCTAACATTTTTATTCCATAAACAAGTCCCTTTGAAGGGAAGGTCCACATTCACTTTTGTCTTCCTGAAAAAAAAAACATTTTGATGTTGACATTTTTTGTTTTGACCTTTGACAGATTTTTTTTTTGGCGGGAATCGCTTAAAAAGAAAGGCGCGTTTTTTCAATTTTAAAATTTTTAATTTCTTTAAAATCCATTTAAGGTAGGCATTTCAAGTCTTGTTAGTGGAGAATGGGGGCTCGGCGCAGGAAAAAGCGCAAGCCCTCGGATCCTGATGAAGAGGACTCGGACGACGTGGTGGATCCGTCGGTGTCCAGCGACGAGTCTGCAGTTGAGGATACGGCTACCAAGTATCAAACTTTTTTATTAAAAGATTATAGCAGAAAGTATCCGGACAATTGCCAAAGGTCTGAATTTATAGTCTTTTTGACCCATAAAGATCAGGATAAGCCATTTACGGATGTGGACCGAATGGCTATATCCCAAGCGATTCGGCGTCGCTGCGTGACTGGCGTTCTTCATCTGCGGCCATTCAACCGCTATAAGGTGGGGATTACGTTTGATTTGGCTAATAATGCGAACGTATTTTTACAAAATAAAAAGTTCCTTGATGAGCTCTTTTTGAGGGCGTCGATACCGGCTGCCGATACTGAAGTGACCGGTGTTGTGTCCTCTGTACCGGTTAATATGTCGAACAAAAAGATTTTCTCCATGATTTGCAGCGCCAAAAATGTGATTCAAGTAAGACGCTTCATGCGCAAAGTATATTCAGATAATGGTTCTTTTTGTTTTCAACCTACCCAAACTGTTGCCATCACCTTTGCCTCAACCCAGTTGCCTGAATATATTTATTTGGACTCCTGGCGACATGAAGTTAAAAAATACGTTCCTCCCGTGAAGCAATGCCTCAAATGCATGCGGTTTGGGCATATAGCAAAGTACTGCAAAAATAATGAGGTCTGCTCGATCTGCTCCGGAAATCACAGTTACAAAGTTTGTGTCATCCCTAAAGTCGACGCGAAATGTTCCAATTGTGGAGGTAATCACATTGCCATTTCCAACGTCTGTCCTTTAAAAAAGCAAAAGATCGAAGAGTCCAAAATTAAATCTCGATCTGTTCAATATTCCGATTTATTTGACTCTACTCAATTCCCCCAACTAGCAGCCAAAAACATTGATGTGCATTTATCTAATTTGATGAAATCAGATCGTTTTGTAAAACTTTTAACTGAAGTCGTCACTAAAGCCATAACAAAAAATAAAAGCAATACACCTATAAACACCAGCTCTATTAGGGAAATTTTACAAGAAACACTTAAAATAAATAAATAAGAAATTATATTCAACTTGTTAATAATGGATAATTTAAATATCTTACAATGGAACGCTCAAAGTTTAAGAGGTAATAAGTTTAGCCTTGTAAATTGTTTATACAATTACAATATTCATATAGCTATCATTTCTGAAACTTGGCTAAAACCTAATATTAGTTTTAATATTAGGGGATACCAAGTAGAAAGAAATTATAGTGGTAATAACCATAATGGTGTAGCAATTTTGATAAAAAACAACATTCCTTATACTAAAATTAATACAATTTCTGATGATTCTTTGCAAAATATTTGTCTTAGAGTCAAAGTCCATAACAAGGAAATAAGTATTGTGAGTTTTTATAGTCCCACTAATTCCACTCCTGCTTTTGATAAACAAAAACTTGATTCACTTGTCAAATCAATTCCTGGCCCTATGATCTTTGCTGGGGATTTTAATGCTCATCACGTCTCTTGGGGGTGCGTTGACACGCAGCCACGGGGTAGGGATGTTTTGGATGTAATAGATGATAATAATTTAGTTTTGTTAAATGATGGTCAGGTAACTACTGTTGGCTCTTTAACTTGGCGTCCTAATGCTCTTGATTTATCTATAGTTTCCCCTTCTTTAGCGCCCAGTTGTGATTGGTCTGTACATGACGATCCTCTAGGCAGCTATCACCTTCCTGTAATGATTAAAGTTCAGTTAAGTAATAATGGAGGCGGTGAGCCTATGTGTGGTGCGAGTTGTGCTGGGAGATGTAATCTTTTACCCTCTTTTCCTAATTATAAAAGTGTAGATTGGATACAGTTTAAAGCTCATTTAGATATTTTGTTGTCTGATTTTAATTTGGTCTCATTATCTGCTATAGATGCATATTCATTATTTTGTAAATTAATAAATCTTGCTATAGAAAATTCAATTCCTACCACTCAAATTGTTAGATCCAATAGTCCCTCCACATTCGTCGATCAGTCTTTAACTCGTCGTCGTTGTTCTAATTTACCTTGGTGGAACAGTAAATGTACTGAAGCAGTTCAGAAATCCAAAGAAGCTTACTTAAATTTCAAATATGATCCTTGCGAGGAAACATATTTGGAATTTAAGAGGCTTCAAGCTTTTAAAAAATTGGTTCTGAGAACAGAAAGGTATAATAGTAGGGCTGCTCTTTGTAGCACTTTCAGTCGTCTCACTCCTTTGTCGCTTATTTGGAAACATATCCGTAAATTTAATAGAACATATGTTATGCGTAGGTCTGAAAAAGTTGATTAGATTCCAAATTTTTTAAAGAAATACTTATAATAGCTACTAATATACTTACAATAGCTCTGACTTGAATCCCAACACAACTTTTATCACAGATCCATTTACTATGCAGGAACTTAAATCTGCTATTTGTTCCAGAAAGGATACTGCTTTTGGTCTTGATGGTATTTGTTATAAAGTTCTGAAAGAAATGAGTATCGGTGGATTAGACATTTCTTAAAATAATGAATGCCCTCTGGTTAAACAATGACATTCCTGACTCATGGAGGACTGATTTGCTGGTACCTATTTTAAAACCAAACAAGCCGGAAGCAGATCCTAGTTCTTACAGACCTATTGCACTTACTTCTTGTATGGGAAAAATTTTTGAGCAACTTTTAAAGCAAAGGTTAGAATTTTTTATTGAAAAAAAATAATATATTACCTTCAAATCAGTTTGGTTTCCGTAGAGGTTTTTCAGCGCGTGAAAGTATTTGTCAGTTGCAGTTGGATATACAAAATTCTATAGTTAATAATAATTATTTCTTGTCAGTTTTCTTTGACATATCTGGTGCCTTCAATAGTGTAAATATTTCTGTACTTTGTAGTGAGTTAGGTTTTATTGGGCTACCAATGAAACTCATCTGCTGGGTCGAAAAGTTTTTATCTGAAAGGAAAGTATTTGTTAAGTATAACAATCATTTATTTGGTCCCAGATTTTCATCAATGGGTGTATGTCAAGGTGGAATTCTGTCACCATTGTTATTTATTTTGTATATTCGTCGTTTAAATTTAATTTTAGGCTCCCAGGTTAAAAACTTGCAATTTGCAGATGACCTAGTTGTTTATGCATCAGGAACTGACTTGACAAGAACTACTCAATCTATTAATGATGCATTAGCAAGTTTAGGTCAATATTTTACATATCTTAATTTAGAAGTTAATCCTTCAAAGTCCAAGGTTGTTGTATTTGGGAAAAGACTTTTCACTCCTACAATATATTATAATCATTCGTTAGTTCCTGCGTCGTCTGATGTACAATTTTTAGGTGTAAATTTTACTCCTAATCTTTCATGGAAGCAATATGTGGATAGGATCATAACTAGAAGCAATAAAGCATTTAACATCTTAAAGTCTTTGGCAGCAACTTATTGGGGTGCTGATCCAAAGATTTTATTAATGTTGTATAAATCTTTAGTTAGAAGTCATTTTGAATATGGTTTTTTGTGTTTTGCTTCTGAGGAAAAATATGTGGAACTTTTGGGTAAAATTCAGAATAAATGCTTGAGATTGATTACAGGAGCATTCAGAACAACTCCTATTAATGTGATGGAGGTAGAGTGTAGGCTGCCCCCTATTTCAATCCGTTTTACATACCTCAAAGAAAGATTTCTTCTCAAATTGTATAATGTTGATGCTAATCCTTTGTATATTAACCTTTCTAATTCTTCAGCTTTAGTTGCACGAAAACTTTATGTTCTTCATGATTTTTATCCATTTACATCTTTTCTCAGTAATCTTGATATGTACAAAAGTAATTCTGGTTTGCCTTGTTATCAAGCCTCTTTTCTCAGCAAATTTCCTGAAATCAACATCATAATTAATCATGATTTGTCATCCAAAGAACAAGTTTATGAGAAATTGGCACAATTTAGTAATCATAAAATTATTTACACAGATGGGTCTAAGAAGCAGTCTAATGTCTCTTTTGCTATTTATGATGGTAGATCAAATCTTGGTTTAGGGTATGTACAAAATCAATGAGCATGCGAGCATCTTCACTGCCGAAGCTGTGGCGATGCTGGCAGCTTTGAAACATATTCAAAATAACCATCAAGGTTGGTGTAGATGGCTAGTAGTCAGTGACAGCATGAGTGTGCTAAAAAACTTAAGGAATCACAAATTGCATGCTGGCACTAACTACATGGTTTATGAGATTAAGAACATATGGTCTGATTTGTTTGTAAATAATAACATTGTAGTTGATTTTTTGTGGGTTCCTTCCCATGTTGGTGTAGTAGGTAATGAGAGGGTTGATTTCTTGGCCAGATCCATAACCAATTGTAATTTTGCTCAGGTTCATAATATTGCTCTGCCTCCTTCTGATATTATTCCGCTTTTAAAAAATAGAATGTGTGAAAAGTGGCAAAGTCACTGGCATCATGTAACTCAAATTGAAAATAAAGGTCTTTGGTATGCTCACCTCGATGTTCCAATTAATTCACTTCCTTGGTTTTGTAGGAATAAACATTTTGTAAATAGAAAATATTATTCAGTTATATGTCGTTTGCGTTTTGGACATTGTAGATTGAATTATCACCTTCATCGTATGCGTATTGTGATCCTTTTTGTGAATATTGTCAAGCCCGTGAAGAGCAAACTTTGTCGCATATATTTTTTGATTGCTCGTTTTTCGGCATTCAGCGCCTTCTGCTGATAGACGAGCTTATATCTGTGTATGATTCTTCCAGCACAGTCCCGCGTGCTATTCAGGATTTGCTCAAGAATTGTAGCACTTATAAACATCTGTACAGGTTTATTTTAACTACTGTAAATGAAGTTTAATTAATTCTTTGTAATCTTGTAAATATCTATGTATGTAATATAGTACTGCACATAATTCGTTAAATTTAAATATTTTTTTTGTCCAATTTGTTTTGTTTACGAATTTTGATTGACAATTTGACAGTGACAGATCAGATCACTTGTTTGGTCTGTCTCAATTTATTGAATGGATTTAAGAAAACGAATTTTACCATTGGTATAAATCACTTGATAAACATGGATTTACGATTTATTATTTTATTAAGACATATTTTTCTGGATTTTACTAAACAATTACTTACTAAAGACGTATATTATTGGCCTTTACTAAAGAATTATTCACTGAAGACGATTATTATTGGACTTTACTCAAGAAGGATATTACTAATGACGATTATATTTTCTGAAATTGACAAAGAAAAAAAATCACCTATGACGGATTTTATTGAATTTTACTGTTGAAGACTGCTCTACTGAAGAGATATTTCATGGATTATACATCAAACCAAATATTATTATACTTAAGACTAGGCTGCATGGTCTCTGATCTTCGCCTGTCCTGAATGGACAAATTAAAAAAAAAAAAAATTGACCTTTGACATTTGACTGATTTGACATTTCCAATATTAGGTACTCTACTCTTTGTTTCCAATTCGATATTAAAATCATCGAGGAAAGAAAGAATTTCTGATTTTGATTCTTCGCCGGCATTTACTTGCCGGCAACTCAATTTCCCACCATTTGTCGTTTAATTCGTCGTAAAGACATAGAATGTCGTTTGATGATCCAACGTGCGGCCATAGAAGTAGAACCCGATATTCCTAACGATAACGATACTTGGAGGTGCTTCGATTTTTTGATTTACTGTCCTGTACCTCAGATAGCGATTGGTACTATTATTTTAATTCCAATTTTAGTATCTATCTTTTCTGATGACCCAGTAGGGGATATAATAAGGATTTTCATACTATCTCCGTATTAAGCTCAAAAGTATCATGTCCGTAAAACAAGCTGCAGGCCTAGTGGTATTCAGAAATTATAATCAAGTTGTTCAATTCCTTCTATTACAAACTTCATATGGGGAGAATCACTGGACACCGCCAAAAGGTAAAGTAGTTATTATACTATAGTAGATTAATACCTTTCAACAAATCACTAATTAAATTAGTTCTAAGTATATGTTACTGACTTTTAATTATTACAGGTCATGTGGACCCGGGTGAATCCGACTGGGTAACAGCATTAAGAGAAACTAAAGAAGAAGCGGGCTTATCAGAAAATGATTTGGAAGTAAGCAAAACAACTCCAATGTCTTCAAAATAAAATAATCAAATGAAACTCAAAGCGCTGAATAAGTAAATTATATTTCTTTTACAGATTTACAAAGACATTTGTAAAACACTAAATTACAATGTAAATGGTAAACCGAAAGCAGTGGTTTATTGGTTGGCAAAACTGAAGAATCCCGAACATCCGATTACTCTCTCCAATGAACATCAAGATTTGAAGTGGCTACCATTAGTACCTGCTCAAGAAATAAGCGGTTTTGAGGACATGAAGAAACTACTTGCAGAATTTAATGAAAAAGCCCAGTCTTTGATAGCTAAAGATTAGCTTTATTGCTTTATCAATTACCTACCTACCTATTATGTATATGAATGGATCATATTATTTTTGTATGTCACCCTAAATGATTTGTTAAGTTTAATTTGTCTAATAAATGTTAGATTAGTATGTACATATATGCTTAATTTTGTTTTATTTTACCTACAATCATCCTTATTTCGATATTTTGCAGTTTTTTTAAGGCTTTAACTCAAAAAAATTAAATAAATGATGAGGAGCAGCATCACATTAACTATTAATATTTATAACATTTTCGGATAATTAATAGATTTTTTACCAAATTCAGATCAGTAGTTTAAAATTCAACAATGCTTTCGTTTTATGAATCCAATCAATAAGTGTACAAAATTAAAAAATATATATATTAACATCACGAAAAATCGTGTGGGTGTGAACCGAGTGAGCCAGCAAAATTTTGGCCTAGAAATATGCCTAACTTTTAGTAAAAGTTCTAAAACAATTGTAAAACTAAATATTTTAATTTGTAAAAAAAAAGATAGAACAAAAGATATGGCATTAAACATCGGCTCACTCAGTTGATCAAGCTACCTATGAAAATTAGAGAAAGTATTAATTATTCATATAATATTTATATACCAGGATTTAGTAAAACTTTTGCTAAGTAAATCCTGAAAATTTCAGATCGCCTGGTAAAGTAATAAACTTTTTACAAATGATTTCTTCCGCTCACTCCGTCGAAACGTTTTTTCAACCCCTATTTCTGACGAAAATACTGAAAATTGAAACTGCTATGTAATTGTAAAAGTAAGCTAAGATAATATGAGAATTTGTAAAACAAAACAAACCACTAACGCGGCAGGTTTTTGTATAATCATTGGTTTCATCAGTTCACTCCGTTGAAACGTTTTTCGTAAGTTAAAAATGTCAATATCTTAAGATTTCTAGCACTATAGAAACTAAAAACTGTCTTAACTTTTAGTAAAAACTTTTTACTAAATATCCAATCCACCATACTAATGTTTTATATTCCATGTCTGGTTTAAAAGATATTCAATTGTGTATATTCTGCATACAAACTTCAGTTTAGGGTGACCATGCTGTTGACATTTCATAGTGCTGGGACTCTGGAATGAATTCAAAGTAATTATAATTTATTTTTTAAGTATATTTTAATTGCTTTAATTGTAATATTTTAATTGCTTTAATTGACGCGAGTCAAGGCTTGGTCTTTTATATTTTCAAACCTCATTTTGTCACGACATGCAAGCTAGGCCTGCTGGTAATGTTTGAGTCTACGCTTCTAGACTTCGCGGAACGCTAGTTATTAGGCTACTGAATAAGTACTTTTTACATTGTTTGTCAATTTAAATCTATATCATGCTCGGTATTATAGTTTAATAAAGAATTACCTAGTTCAATAAAGAAGGCTGATTAAGTAAACAAACTTGTTTTCTTAAAAAATGTCCTCAATTTTTATAAAACAGTGTGGTCACCCTTAACTGAAGTTTGTATGCAGAATATACACAATTGAATATCTTTTAAACCAGACATGGAATATAAAACATTAGTATGGTGGATATTTAGTAAAAAGTTTTTACTAAAATTTAAGACAGTTTTTAGTTTCTATAGTGCTAGAAATCTTAAGATATTGACATTTTTAACTTACGAAAAACGTTTCAACGGAGTGAGCCGATGAAACCAATGATTATACAAAAACCTGCCGCGTTAGTGGTTTGTTTTGTGTTTTACAAATTCTCATATTATCTTAGCTTACTTTTACAATTACATAGCATTTTCAATTTTCAGTATTTTCGTCAGAAATAGGGGTTGAAAAAACGTTTCGGCGGAGTGAGCCGAAGAAATCATTTGTAAAAACTTTATTACGTTACCAGGCGATCTGAAATTTTCAGGATTTACTTAGCAAAAGTTTTACTAAATCCTGGTATATAAATATTATATGAATAATTAATACATTCTCTAATTTTCATAGGTAGCTTGATCAACTGAGTGAGCCGATGTTTAATGCCATATCTTTTGTTCTATCTTTTTTTTTACAAATTAAAATATTTAGTTTTACAATTGTTTTAGAACTTTTACTAAAAGTTAGGCATATTTCTAGGCAAAAATTTTGCTGGCTCACTCGGTTCACACGCACACCGAAAAATCGCCACCTTAGAATCGCCACTTAAATATTATCCAAAAACGTGTAGTTTAAAAAAGCCAGTTCACATTTTTTATTAAGGCAACACTTAACGTTACTATCTGTCAAATTAATCATTCACTCTCTCATTTAATCATTCATTCATCGCCGAATACAAAACGCGGGTGATCTTTGTTTTTATTTAATTAATTATTGGTATTACTCGGAATGTAAAGTTAAAAATGAATAAACCAGATGAAATTGACAAAGGTGCAGCACCGGGTAACACAAATGTGGTGATTGGGATGATAACCCCGCCGAGTAGCAAAATAAAAAACCGCGGGAGAAAAAGAAAACGGTAAGATTTATGGTTTACGTGACTTTATTGTTGTTAAAACTTTACGGTGACGATATTCCAAACAATACTCGCTAAATATTCTTCATGCAGACTGTTTTACATTGTAGACATGAAAGTGGGAGTAGTACAGATCAAGAAGATGTACTGCCAGAGAATCTACTGGAAGTGGAGAAGAATCTTCAAGCTTCCGCTATGAAGAACAATCTAGACGACGCTAGCGTTAAAAAGATTTTAAAGGTGAGTGGCTTGGCCTCGCTTTTTAAAGATTTATTCCTTCTTTGGGCAAGTTTGGGAGAGAAAATTAAAAATATTTAAATATTTATACATATAGTTTATCTTTGAATAACTACAACGGTTAGTAGGTATTTTAGATCTATATTCAGGTCAGAGATGGGTATTTGAGAGCTTTAAAATCTGGTTTTAGTAATTACTTTTCTTTTTGACCTTCAGACAAGCATTGATTGTTTAATAATGAACAATAATTTAAGAATAAAGTTATAATAAATCTTGAATTATTCTTGTAGAAAGTTGTAACAAATGACCATGTCTTGGCACTGGTGAAGCTAAGGGAGGAAGAGGAGGATTCCAGCGCTGAGGAGAGGAACTTACAACCCAAACTTACTAGGGCTAAAGCCAAGTAAGTTTATTTGATTTCAGCTTATACTTTATTAATTATTTTCTTACTTATAAGAAAAATAATTGACTTCCATAAGAATATGTGTATAAATACTTACTTACAGCTTTTAGAACACTTTTAAGTAAATTTAATTCCCCAGAGAATTAAAAGGAATCTCCCCAAAATCAGCACCATGGAACATAGAGCTGACTCCAATAAAGCATATCCCGGTGAAGACCAGACCTGAGGTGAAGGCTCTCATCGCCCAGGAGTTGCCGGAAGATGAAGACGATGATGAGTATGAACCTACTCATGATGATGTTCCTGTGAGTTTTTTTGTCTTGTTTTTCTCTAATGGTTTTAGTTTTAGATATTATTGGCTAGGATAGAGTGTAAAAGAAATACTAAGGTAGGTTACCAGGTATAGGTCTTGTTTTACAACCATGTAAATAGCCTTTCTGAAGTGGAAGAAATTTCCATTGGCAATATCAAACTGCCTAGGTTTCCATTAGATTTAGGCCCATAGTCCACGTAACATAACCGCACGTCAAACGCACGTTTTCGTCAATTGACGATGAAATGGTTGCAAGACGAATACTTTTATCTTACATAGAAACAGTCAAATATGTGCCCACGAAACGGCAACGTCTCGTTAGCACCGTAAACGCGCGTATGACGTGCATATTGGACCTTACGGTTTAGCTCCTTCAGCCAAGTTCGTATAAATTCCAGTTAAAAAACATATTACAATCCTGATTTCATAAGTAGTAATAAAAACATATATTCTCCATCAGAGTGACGATGATCAGACCCTGGAATCGTGCAGTGACCTTGACTCACAGCCACGTACTCCTGCTACTCCAAAGAGCGTTACTGACAGTCCAAGAGTGGTTAATGATGGACCTTTTAAAATACCACAGGTATGTATTTACATTTTTCAACTTACTGTTCTTGGTGATGTATGTCAATCAAATGGAATTAGGGTATTCCAATATGAAGCTATTTTGCACACCTAATATTGTCAGCTCTGAAAAATTCTGACAAAATAAGCAAGACTTGTATACATGTAGATCACATCATCATTGAAGACAAAAGGACCACCAATACACGTCCTACACACCATCTTATCTATCAGGTCTTAACATCCCCACTACAGGGGCATGAGCCTATCCTCATACGAGAGTGATTAGGCTGTAATCTACCACACTGAACCCATATGGATATGTGGTTTTCTTAACATTTGAATCTTACCTCCTTTTTTTAAAAAAAATTTTTACGTGGCGAAATCCATTATGGATACCCTTCGTCTCGGAGAAAGACGAAGGGTTATGCCGGACTCCCACCGGCTAAAACCCCACGTTATTCCGACTAGCCGCTTATAGACGGGAGCGCGGGAAAACTTTCGCATACTTCTGCGAACTGAATCCTATCTCCTAAAAAAAAAATTTCGTTAAATACAATTTGTAAAATTGCAGGCAAAAACCCCAGTCCGCAGAAAACTAAACATCGAAGAAGCAGAAGCTACAATAGCATTACGAACTCGCTCCAAGTTATCCCTTTCCGCTACACCCATAGAACATATAGAGAGCTCATTCGTACCCCCTGATGAATTACCTACTCCAGCGGTTGATGAGGTGTGGAACCAGTTCTTGGAGGAGTTGATGATCCCTGAAGTGTCCAGGAATGAAGAAGATGATGAAGCGGATCCAGAGTATAATGTTGCTGCTGATCCTGATGCACGTATGTATATTAGGAACGAATTTACATACATACAAATCACGCACGCGATTGAGACTAGACAGAATACTCGCAATATAAAGCGGAAAAGAAAACATACATCAAAAATATCTTTTAAGGACCTGTAGCGGCAAAAGACGCCAAGACAAGGGTCACTTTTTCGAGCATTCAGTCTAGTTCTTATAACTTACGAACTACAATCAGTAGAAAAGCGACAAAAAGTTTCAAGGCGCGTACCTATTCTGTTTAACAGGGCTAGCATATTTCTCATTCGTCAATTTCTCGTATATTGCCGTCTTTATCCAAAGGCTACCATTAATAAGGACAGAGTAATGCAAAAATACGGGACTTATGATAGCTCTGCACGCATTTTTTTTTTTCTATAACAGCCTCAACAAATTTTTATGGCAATTGAACACCAAAAAGTTTTCATAGCACATTTCACAAAAACCTTATGTTACTTCCTCAGATGACGAAGACGAAGAAATCCTAGAAGGCGGTCTAATAAAGATCTCTAAGAAGGAGCTGAGTGATCTCGTGACGGAGCTGTTCAGCATCATGCCAGAAGCCACTACAGAGGTTGAATTAGCTGAGAGTCTTGCTACTAATGTGCTGTCGGATTCTAATGTTCATGAGGTAATTGGATTCATGTTTTTTTATGTATTTAGAGCAGTGTTATAACAGTGCTTTTTCCGCACTGACAGGCGGCTTGCTACGCGCTTAGAGCCTAGCGAGTCACCTAGTAAGTAGCTAACTAAAACTAACGTTTTAGAATGTACGCGACGAGCCGCACTGCACGCTTGGCGCCTAGATATAAACACAAGTATCCATATTGTAACTATTTTTTGCACGTACGTGGGCTCAGTCTGTTTCTAGCTTATTTCTGGTGCCTTCTAGATTCTTAAACTGTCTCCTCAAGTAGTAAAATACTATCTATACTTTTCCATAACCTCTTTCAGATATCAAGCCGTTGGGAAGGCAAACAGGAACCAATATCAGATGAAGAACAAACAAATGCAGAATTAGATAAAATATCCCAACAAAGAAGAGACAGCAAGATTAGGTTCTCAATAGGGAAGAGCGAGCCAGAGGATCCGGATTATCTTGATAATTCAGTTGCTAGTCAAAGTGGAGGAGTTATTGGGCCTGTTAAGTAAGTTATTTTAATATTTGTATATTGTCTCTGTCTAACGCACAGATGTAAAAAGTAATAGAGAGAGATTAAAATATTTCCAGATATTACGAGTATGTACTGCTGGGTACTATGCTATATTGTGACATAATGGGACCTAGACTTAGCGGACATTATCTTATTCTATCTAGCCGTCATGTCCCACTGCTGGCAAAGGCCTCTCTCCTCTATCTCTACGATTCTCTATCCTGAGTTGCCACCGAGACATCCATGAAGGTGTCCTCATCCCGCCACCTATTTCGTGGACTGCCGCTAGATCTTTTGGCGTAACTCTGCTCCAAAACTGAATTTTAACTTTATTTTTGTTCTTTTATTTCACAGTACGACAGTAAACCTAACTGTAGAAGAGCGTGACGTGACAGTGCAGCCCGTTGTAAGCAAACAACAGCAGCCGCCGCTAATACTACGCTCTCTCACCGCTGACAAAGACGCTGAGAGTACACTACAAGTCTGCATCGATGACTCTGTTACGGTAAGGCTACTTATCTTCAAAATTACACAGTCTCGCACGCTTGAATGAATTGACGATTGCAAGACGAATGCTTGCATCTTGCGTGGAAACAATAAAATCTGTGTCCACGAAGAAGCTGACGCGACGTTGCCATTAATCTACGAGTATCATTACGTCATTGATTTTTTTTTATTTTGAGTTGCCCTCATCTGCGATAACTGCTCAATCGCAAAAATGTTACATGCTTACTGGTACTCACTCAGTAGCCTTCTTTTTTTACGAAAACAACTGCATTTCATTTTCTCTTATAAATAAGCTTATTAATCTGTCGTTATGTCAAATTTCAAGATTCAAGATGTCTATATCGCCATTTTGAAAATTGAAAGTATTCAAAATGGCCGTCATGATTCTATTCTTTTCTTTTTAATTTTATTTCTAATAGTATGGTCATTATTATAAGGCTGTTTTTATATTGTTAAGGTATTGCCAGCTCAACTGTTCATTCTGCAACAGCAACTAAGACAGCATATTCAACTAGCCGCCTCAAACTTCTTACAACTTTATGTGAATCCTGTGCATTGGAGTATGGCACCTAAATATAAAGAGTATTTGGTAAGTTAACTATTATATTGTCAACTACATAAAAGTTGCACCGAAGGAAGTGTGTTTTGATCGTAGTAACTGGAGGGTTGTTATATTCATTGTGATCAAGAATATTATGACTTTGTGATTTGAGTTTAGTAGATCTTATTAGATCTCCTTCAACGATCTCCTTTTTTTTTATTGTTTATCGCTTAGTGCGTTTATTATCTTAAATTAATCTGTCACATCCCAGAAAAAAAGAACAATAGAAAATCTATTGTGTCTGGGTTTAAAATGGGTCAGTGGGATATGAGAGGTTAAGGCGACTGAAAGTATTTATTCTGGGGGCTTTTTGCGTTGTATAAATTATACAGGAATGATACAGCAAGTCTATTACAGAACATAAGATTTTGCCCCCTCCTGTCTGTTTTACATAAGCAGTATTTATTTTTATGTATGTATGTTGTACTTTGTATGTTAAGACCCAACTAGACAAGATGACGGCAGACAATCCTCGCAGCGTGGTGAACGTATGCAACCTGAAGCCGGCGGTGGAGCTGGTCAGGAGTTGGGAGAACAGCGTCTCCGAAGACACGCCCGAGAATAAGGAGATGGTGGAGTGAGTAGTTATTAAATACTAGAGGCCGCCGAGTACCCGCGACTTGTTAAGTATTTAAGTCTTATCTTGGAAAACAATAATGATATCTTTAATTAATTTAGCCTATGTGTTATTCAGATGTATAAGCTACAGTATTACCAAATTTCATCAATCTGTTCAGTAGTTTTTAAAAAGTAACAAACATCTTCACATCCATCCACAAAAATTGACTTGATGATTATCATAATAGTAGGATTAAGGCATTGTTCAAGGAGATACAATACGCATCGTGCGAACAACCGTACTTGGTTGGTTTGTGTTTGAATAATAAGGCCTTATGGTGCTCCCACACTGCAACTATTAGTTTAAAAAAAATATTTACATTTTGTAACAAAAGTTTTACCAAAAGTTTGTTAAAAAATGTTTACAAACATTTTATAACATGCACTGTGGGAGCACCATCACGACAAAAGAATGCACATTCTAGTGACGCAATTGACTTTATTTATTTGTATTACAGATTCATTCAAAAGGAAACCGAACGTGGGTAAGTTGAAAACTGTTACTTATTATAATAATTAATTATCATAAAGATTTTTTAAATCGATCTCATTGTTCTTACCATAGAGTCTTTTTCAAACCAATCTCCTTGGTCCCCAGCCGCAAACGCTACCGCCAGAACTCGTTGTACGTGGGTCGTTTCCCGCCGATGCTGCAGCAAGTGATGAGCAACAGCTCGGTGTTCTTATACCCGTACTTGTTACCCGCAATGCCGTATAGAGCTGACCCTCGGGGGAAATTCTCGTATCGGCATTCAGAGGACGAGTGAGTACATTGATTTATTGGCCGAGTTCATATTCTACCTATATAGTTTCAGCAAGTTCGTACTACGGAGAATCTATTCGAAAACTGAAAAAAGCGACACCATGAAAAGAAATATGTAGGACAATGAAAAAGAAATTATATCGCATATTAATAAAACGATTGGTTGGAAAGGGGATCCAGAAATACAAATTTAAAAGATTACAACTGTCCCTAAGAAATATTGGTCGATAAATCGAAACAAATTTTGATTTCTTACACACAATGCTTTGTTAGGGCTTGTACACAAAATTACGATGCAATGCACAAAGCATCGCATCGTAATTTTGTGCACAAGCCCTTATGAAGATGAAATATTTTTTAGACTCATCTGCCATAATGAAAGTTTTTTCTTCCCCCAAGCTACCAAAGTATCCAGATAACCATCAGAATGAATCTTAGTAATGTCAAATAAACCAACCGCGCATATAATCAAGTAACCATTTACTTACAGATTAATAGCCCTCGGCTTAGATCAATTCTGGCAATACATAGAAGATAACCCGGACCTGTTCAAACGTTCTAAAACAGCAATACAGCGGTCTCGGTGGGGTCTCGTCGCTACTTGCAACCTTATTTGCAAGTACATGTTCCCGTGGATACTGCCTAAAGGGCTGCAGAGTCATATACAGCGGGTTAAGAAGATAAGTGGGAATCCTATTGCTGTGAGTATGGTTTTTAAAGATAATTTTATAGTCAAATAGTTATTTATCATCATAATACTTCTTCTTTAAAAATTTTGTAAAGCCTGCAGTTTTCGCGTACACTTCTCCGTTTAACCCCAAGGTTGCCTGGAAGATATTGCTACCTGGCAATAAGGCCGTGTGTTGCTACTTTTATATCTGTATTATATTGTTTATCATTATTTATGTGTATGGACGTGAACCATACGTCCATACGTACGGTTCAAATTAACATTCTATTAAATCTATAGTTAAACCCACACCTTTCTATGTCAAACAAACAACGAGATGGCACGAGTTATAATGGTTAAATTAATTAGCCAATTCTGCAATTGGTTTGAATAAAGAGGCTAAGTTTACGTAAATAGTTTATATACAGTCGCTTGTTCTTCTATAAATTTAGTATTTTATAAGTCCACTAGAATATTAAAACCCTTCCAGAAATTCTTCTCTAACCGCGAGATAAAGCCAGTGGAACACAAGTTGCTGCCGTACAACCCGGCGTTAACATTGTACGAGCAGCCAGTGCATGAGATGCCGAGAATCTGGGTGCAGTACCTCGCTAAGACCAGCAAACGGTTTCGGGTGAGTTGCAATTAAATTATCTACATAAAGCCAGTGGAACCCCGCGCTGACGCCGTACTACCTAATTAGTAGTATTCAAACATTCAGGGTCGACAATATTAGAAATAAAATACGTGTTCTTTTGTAGAATATCGAATAAGAATAATTTATTTGCAAAATGTACATACTTACTCTTGTTAGAGAAATAATGAAATCTACAAGTGCTGACGTGAGGCGAAACTAATTAGAATCACTTTCATAGGAGCCGGTTCCAATTGACGCATGGTAGGGATGAAGTACGCAACTAGCGGATGTTTCATTGAGTTCGCTTGTGCAGCTACAACTTAAAGTTACACCTAAAATCCAAAAACTCACCTGCTTCAAAAATAGAATTAAAACTAAATTTTAAATTTCAGGATTACTTTTACCGCCGCACTGACTCAGGTCGGGTACCAGAAGGCGCCATTCCTATATCAGTCACCGATTCAGCTAACTTAACCGAGCCAACCAAATCTCCTTTACCATCAGATTTCACACAAACAATATTATGTAAACGAATTAATTCCAGCAAAGTAACCAAAGATATATTAGACCCCGACGTAATTAAAGATACCACAGACATTGAAAATCAAAACATGATACCAGCAGTTCAATTATTAGCTTTAAATCAAGAGACAGAGAAACCAAAACCGAACTTAAGTTCCATGATGAAATTGTCATCCGGGATTCTTACTATAGGACCGATAATGTCAACGAAAACTGAAACAGTTGACGATCAGATTGATCTATCAACTGACAGAAGTAAAGACCTCGTATCGGAAATACAATCGTCAGATATGTACAAAGTGGTACAAACTAGTTTAGGGGCATATTTGGTGCCTTTGAAAGAACAAACTACGACGGTCAATAGTATAGTACAACCGATATCGAGCGCCGCTGAAACAGTTGAAAGTAATCTACCTGAAGGTTCTAGAAATTCTAACATTCAAGATAATTCACAAGCGAAAAACCATTGCCAATGTTGCGCGCTAATCAAAAAAATATGCAAAGAACGCCAAACGTTTATAACTGAGTATTTCAAACCGAAAAGCAATATCGAAAAACCTTGTGACTGTAATAGAAAATATCCTAGAATATCGAAAAGGTTAAGACTGTTAGTAAACAATTATAAGAATAAATCTTGGTGTGAACGGCAGAAGTTACAATCTATGATGATAGCGTTAAGAGAGGATAGACTGGGACGGAGATATGAGAGGGAAATGGATAAGACTGAGACAGAAGATGAGGAGTATAGTTTAGAAGATATAGGTACGTATATTGGTTTCAATAGATATAATTTTTTAACTTATACAAAAGTCGATACAAACACACCTAGTTGTGAAATCACGATAACTTCATTTCAGTACCACACAACGATCAATAAATCCTCTTAGCACTAATTAAAAAAACTAACATATTCCTTTCATTTTAGAGTTCGTAACCGCCTACCAAATGAAACTAACAATTAGAGCAACGTTAATAAAGGATGTGTACGTGAAAAGAGCTGTGAACAGACTATTTACAAGATTCAACCCGGACGATGGCAACCCTATGTGGTTGGCTGGAAGACTTTGGCATTTCTTTGATACGGACTTAGTTGATTTGTATAAGGAGTTCATGGGTTTCCTAACTGCGGACCAAGCTGACAGACTTGGGAGATTCAATGATTATTTCATTGTGAACTGTATGGGGGATTTGGTAAAGAGAGTTGAGGTAAGTTGGCTTCATTTTGTAACGTATGAATTTTGGACATACATATCTGTCGGGCCTCTTTCCCATAGGCAGAGACCACTTCCCTCCACTTGCTACGAAGAAGCAAGGCCAAGACAGGAGTACCCTAAACCGACGTGAATGTATGACGCTGTTGGCAGCAGATCTTGGGGCTGGTTTATATAAATGAAAGTCTTCAAGTATTGGCACGAAGGAACTGGATTTTATTGCACTTAATTTTTGCACACCAATAGTTACAAAGCACACGTATTTGTAGCAGAGCGGGAATTTTGAGAAGCGTGAAAAAAGTGTTGCTACATAAATAAAATATAAAATTGCTTTTTACTTTTTTGTTGGTGTTGCCAACAGACGCGACTGACGAAAGTGGATGAAGCGAAAGAAGTGTGGATCGTAACGAGTGGAAGGAAGTGGTCTCTGCCTACCCTGTATGTATGAATATTGTGGTAATACTAATTATATACGTGAGTTTTTACCGGACAACCGACCGTCAAAAAACAGCTGCCATATATTTTTTTCCGGATGGATGTCCGGTGCGTGTACACACGTCCACTATAAATCATACACCACCGCGTAACGGACAATGGTCCGTTGTCCGGTGAAAAAACGGACGTCTAGAAGCGTTCTTAACTAGAGTGACAGAGACAGAATGATAATAGAAGTATGTTACATATAAACGCAATTCTTTTCAGAATCTGACTGTTCTAAAGAGTAGGTATATGTAGGAAAATTATGATCAAGTTAACTATTAAAACTGATATATTTAAATACTTATATTTATTTCAGCATGTTTATAATCGTATCTTTTACAGATGGAAGTCCAAAACAAAGAAGATAAAGAAGCAATCCTCTCGCATCTAGCGAATATGTTCTCAGATAGAGTGTCAACGCCATGCGATACTTGTATAGCCCTGTTGTCTCATATGACAGACAAACCGAAGCTAGCAAAATATGTCTTCTCGCTCTTTCCTCACATAGCTGGATTGAATAACAGAGACAGGTATATTTCTTTCAATTTCGTATCGAAATACATGTTATAAAGGGAAAGAAGCAAAAAAAATTTTTAGACCTTTGATAACTGGTCCTACTCAAAAGGTTGTCTGGAAGAGATCAATTTTAATGATAAGGCCGCCTTTGCAATGTCGCCAATACAATCTTATAGTTCCAAGTATTACCTGTATCTAATAAAGTATTTCTATCTATCTATAACTGAACATGTTGAATTGATAAGCAAAAAGAAGCTTTACTGCATTTCAACTGAAGCCACTTTATTACAAAATAAAATGTAACATAAATCATTATTTCCATGCAGAATCACTGAAAATTACGCCGACAACGAAAGGCTACAGAGTAACGAAGAGACTGATGAATTAGCAGTAGGTAATGCGATGCCACAGACTAGTATAATGGAGGAAGATCTAGATATAGGTACAGAGGACACAGGGGAAGGCCTTTTGACTATTTGTGAAGAAACTCCTATGGATTATGAAGCTGATCATTCTTCAAGGTAAGGGGTCAATAAAGACTGTAATTTAAAAACGAATAATAAGATGTTTAATTAAAAAAAAAAACTTTTGTTTCCAGTGACAAAGAGAATGAATACAGACACGAAACGCAGCAAATGAAAATTACGACTGAAGCGCCTTATCATTTCAAAACGGTATGTGGTTTTTACGGTTTTGAATTACACCTTATAAGCTTGTACTGAAGGTCAATAATATCTTGTAGAAAAAAACTAATCAAAAGATAGAAAAAAGAGTCAAAGAAAAGAAACTGCCGTGTCATTTCAGAGAGACGAACAAATAACGATCGAGATGTGGCATCACAATGCGATCGTCATTTGTTTGTACGCAATTTTTCAACAACAAAATCTTGTATAACTATTACAGATAGTGTCTACAACGGAGAACGAAGTGGACACACCAGATCTTACGATAACCAAGACTGAAATCCAAGATCTCTCGGGTTCTCCGAAACAAATGTCCGAAGACGAAAATGTCAAGATGGAAGTTACTGAAAACACTGATGCTACGGAAACACCCGAATGGAAAAGAGACGAAGATAAACTAATACTAGAAATACTACTCCAACATGTTACCCGGTTAGAAACAAAAGATGTGACAATTCTAGATATTTTAGAAGAGAAAAACGTCTATCAAACGATATCTAGCAGCTTACCTCAGAAGTCGTTGAACGATGTGAAAGACAGAGTTATTTATTTATTAGAAATTCTTGTTCTCAGTGAATATTGAAATCAGTGTCGTTTTTTAACATTGAATGTTATTTGAAATATCACATAAATTATGTTGATTTGATTGCTGCATTACTGCAGATGACATTTTAATTAAGTTATAATAAAATAAGACTTGTTTTAATTATGTAATAGAACAAATAAATTATTATTTTGTCCAATTTAGTTGTTTTGTTAATCTTTATATTCGATGCGAAAATTCATGATTAAAAATACCAATCAGGCTTAATACTATAGTCGAATACTTTCAGTCAGTGTTCAGTTAAGTTAATACACAGAGTTATTATTTAATAAAGTACCAAGATGAAAAGCTTGTAAGCCCGGCCAAAAAAAACAAATATAAAGGGCAATGCATAGTTTTTTTGGCGGGAATCGCTTAAAAAGAAAGGCGCGTTTTTTCAATTTTAAAATTTTTAATTTCTTTAAAATCCATTTAAGGTAGGCATTTCAAGTCTTGTTAGTGGAGAATGGGGGCTCGGCGCAGGAAAAAGCGCAAGCCCTCGGATCCTGATGAAGAGGACTCGGACGACGTGGTGGATCCGTCGGTGTCCAGCGACGAGTCTGCAGTTGAGGATACGGCTACCAAGTATCAAACTTTTTTATTAAAAGATTATAGCCGAAAGTATCCGGACAACTGCAAAAAGTCTGAATTTATAGTCTTTTTGACCCATAAAGATCAGGATAAGCCATTTACGGATGTGGACCGAATGGCTATATCCCAAGCGATTCGGCGTCATTGCGTGACTGGCGTTCTTCATCTGCGGCCATTCAACCGCTATAAGGTGGGGATTACGTTTGATTTGGATGCGAACGTATTTTTACAAAATAAAAAGTTCCTTGATGAGCTCTTTTTGAGGGCGTCGATACCGGCTGCCGATACTGAAGTGACCGGTGTTGTGTCCTCTGTACCGGTTAATATGTCGAACAAAAAGATTTTCTCCATGATTTGCAGCGCCAAAAATGTGATTCAAGTAAGACGCTTCATGCGCAAAGTATATTCAGATAATGGTTCTTTTTGTTTCCAACCTACCCAAACTGTTGCCATCACCTTTGCCTCAACCCAGTTGCCTGAATATATTTATTTGGACTCCTGGCGACATGAAGTTAAAAAATACGTTCCTCCCGTGAAGCAATGCCTCAAATGCATGCGGTTTGGGTGGGCATATAGCAAAGTACTGCAAAAATAATGAGGTCTGCTCGATCTGCTCCGGAAATCACAGTTACAAAGTTTGTGTCATCCCTAAAGTCGACGCGAAATGTTCCAATTGTGGAGGTAATCACATTGCCATTTCCAACGTCTGTCCTTTAAAAAAGCAAAAGATCGAAGAGTCCAAAATTAAATCTCGATCTGTTCAATATTCCGATTTATTTGACTCTACTCAATTCCCCCAACTAGCAGCCAAAAACATTGATGTGCATTTATCTAATTTGATGAAATCAGATCGTTTTGTAAAACTTTTAACTGAAGTCGTCACTAAAGCCATAACAAAAAATAAAAGCAATACACCTATAAACACCAGCTCTATTAGGGAAATTTTACAAGAAACACTTAAAATAAATAAATAAGAAATTATATTCAACTTGTTAATAATGGATAATTTAAATATCTTACAATGGAACGCTCAAAGTTTAAGAGGTAATAAGTTTAGCCTTGTAAATTGTTTATACAATTACAATATTCATATAGCTATCATTTCTGAAACTTGGCTAAAACCTAATATTAGTTTTAATATTAGGGGATACCAAGTAGAAAGAAATGATAGTGGTAATAACCATAATGGTGTAGCAATTTTGATAAAAAACAACATTCCATATACTAAAATTAATACAATTTCTGATGATTCTTTGCAAAATATTTGTCTTAGAGTCAAAGTCCATAACAAGGAAATAAGTATTGTGAGTTTTTATAGTCCCACTAATTCCACTCCTGCTTTTGATAAACAAAAACTTGATTCACTTGTCAAATCAATTCCTGGCCCTATGATCTTTGCTGGGGATTTTAATGCTCATCACGTCTCTTGGGGGTGCGTTGACACGCAGCCACGGGGTAGGGATGTTTTGGATGTAATAGATGATAATAATTTAGTTTTGTTAAATGATGGTCAGGTAACTACTGTTGGCTCTTTAACTTGGCGTCCTAATGCTCTTGATTTATCTATAGTTCCCCTTCTTTAGCGCCCAGTTGTGATTGGTCTGTACATGACGATCCTCTAGGCAGCTATCACCTTCCTGTAATGATTAAAGTTCAGTTAAGTAATAATGGAGGCGGTGAGCCTATGTGTGGTGCGAGTTGTGCTGGGAGATGTAATCTTTTACCCTCTTTTCCTAATTATAAAAGTGTAGATTGGATACAGTTTAAAGCTCATTTAGATATTTTGTTGTCTGATTTTAATTTGGTCTCATTATCTGCTATAGATGCATATTCATTATTTTGTAAATTAATAAATCTTGCTATAGAAAAGTCAATTCCTACTACTCAAATTTTATCTGTTAGATTCAATAGTCCCTCCACATTCGTCGATCAGTCTTTAACTCGTCGTCGTTGTTCTAATTTACCTTGGTGGAACAGTAAATGTACTGAAGCAGTTCAGAAATCCAAAGAAGCTTACTTAAATTTCAAATATGATCCTTGCGAGGAAACATATTTGGAATTTAAGAGGCTTCAAGCTTTTAAAAAATTGGTTCTGAGAACAGAAAGGTATAATAGTTGGGCTGCTCTTTGTAGCACTTTCAGTCGTCTCACTCCTTTGTCGCTTATTTGGAAACATATCCGTAAATTTAATAGAACATATGTTATGCGTAGGTCTGAAAAAGTTGATTGGATTCCTAATTTTTTAAAGAAATACACCCCCGATTTTGTCCCTAACAATTATAAATATACTTACAATAGCTCTGACTTGAATCCCAACACAACTTTTATCACAGATCCATTTACTATGCAGGAACTTAAATCTGCTATTTGTTTCAGAAAGGATACTGCTTTTGGTCTTGATGGTATTTGTTATAAAGTTCTGAAAGAAATGAGTATCAGTGGATTAGACATTTTTCTTAAAATAATGAATGCCCTCTGGTTAAACAATGACATTCCTGACTCATGGAGGACTGATTTACTGGTACCTATTTTAAAATCAGACAAGCCGGAAGCAGATCCTAGTTCTTACAGACCTATTGCACTTACTTCTTGTATGGGAAAAATTTTTGAGCAACTTTTAAAGCAAAGGTTAGAATTTTTTATTGAAAAAAATAATATATTACCTTCAAATCAGTTTGGTTTCCGTAGAGGTTTTTCAGCGCGTGAAAGTATTTGTCAGTTGCAGTTGGATATACAAAATTCTATAGTTAATAATAATTATTTCTTGTCAGTTTTCTTTGATATATCTGGCGCCTTCAATAGTGTAAATATTTCTGTACTTTGTAGTGAGTTAGGTTTTATTGGGCTACCAATGAAACTCATCTGCTGGGTCGAAAAGTTTTTATCTGAAAGGAAAGTATTTGTTAAGTATAACAATCATTTATTTGGTCCCAGATTTTCATCAAGGGGTATATGTCATGGTGGAATTCTGTCACCATTGTTATTTATTTTGTATATTCGTCGTTTAAATTTAATTTTAGGCTCCCAGGTTAAAAACTTGCAATTTGCAGATGACCTAGTTGTTTATGCATCAGGAACTGACTTGACAAGAACTACTCAATCTATTAATGATGCATTAGCAAGTTTAGGTCAATATTTTACATATCTTAATTTAGAAGTTAATCCTTCAAAGTCCAAGGTTGTTGTATTTGGGAAAAGACTTTTCACTCCTACAATATATTATAATCATTCGTTAGTTCCTGTGTCGCCTGATGTAAAATTTTTAGGTGTAAATTTTACTCCTAATCTTTCATGGAAGCAATATGTGGATAGGATCATAACTAGAAGCAATAAAGCATTTAACATCTTAAAGTCTTTGGCAGCAACTTATTGGGGTGCTGATCCAAAGATTTTATTAATGTTGTATAAATCTTTAGTTAGAAGTCATTTTGAATATGGTTTTTTGTGTTTTGCTTCTGAGAAAAAATATGTGGAACTTTTGGGTAAAATTCAGAATAAATGCTTGAGATTGATTACAGGAGCATTCAGAACAACTCCTATTAATGTGATGGAGGTAGAGTGTAGGCTGCCCCCTATTTCAATCCGTTTTACATACCTCAAAGAAAGATTTCTTCTCAAATTGTATAATGCTGATGCCAATCCTTTGTATATTAACCTTTCTAATTCTTCAGCTTTAGTTGCACGAAAACTTTATGTTCTTCATGATTTTTATCCATTTACATCTTTTCTCAGTAATCTTGATATGTACAAAAGTAATTCTGGTTTGCCTTGTTATCAAGGCTCTTTTCTCAGCAAATTTCCTGAAATCAACATCATAATTAATCATGATTTGTCATCCAAAGAACAAGTTTATGAGAAATTGGCACAATTTAGTAATTATAAAATTATTTACACAGATGGGTCTAAGAAGCAGTCTAATGTCTCTTTTGCTATTTATGATGGTAGATCAAATCTTGGTTTAGGGTACAAAATCAATGAGCATGCGAGCATCTTCACTGCCGAAGCTGTGGCGATGCTGGCAGCTTTGAAACATATTCAAAATAACCATCAAGGTTGGTGTAGATGGCTAGTAGTCAGTGACAGCATGAGTGTGCTAAAAAACTTAAGGAATCACAAATTGCATGCTGGCACTAACTACATGGTTTATGAGATTAAGAACATATGGTCTGATTTGTTTGTAACTAATAACATTGTAGTTGATTTTTTGTGGGTTCCTTCCCATGTTGGTGTAGTAGGTAATGAGAGGGTTGATTTCTTGGCCAGATCCATAACCAATTGTAATTTTGCTCAGGTTCATAATATTGCTCTGCCTCCTTCTGATATTATTCCGCTTTTAAAAAATAGAATGTGTGAAAAGTGGCAAAGTCACTGGCATCATGTAACTCAAATTGAAAATAAAGGTCTTTGGTATGCTCACCTCGATGTTCCAATTAATTCACTTCCTTGGTTTTGTAGGAATAAACATTTTGTAAATAGAAAATATTATTCAGTTATATGTCGTTTGCGTTTTGGACATTGTAGATTGAATTATCACCTTCATCGTATGCGTATTGTTTCTGATCCTTTTTGTGAATATTGTCAAGCCCGTGAAGAGCAAACTTTGTCGCATATATTTTTTGATTGCTCGTTTTTCGGCATTCAGCGCCTTCTGCTGATAGATGAGCTTATATCTGTGTATGATTCTTCCAGCAGTCCCGCGTGCTATTCAGGATTTGCTCAAGAATTGTAGCACTTATAAACATCTGTACAGGTTTATTTTAACTACTGTAAATGAAGTTTAATTCTTTGTAATCTTGTAAATATCTATGTATTGTATAATTTAATATTGCACATAATTCGTTAAATTTAAATATTTTGTCCAATTTGTTTACGAATTTTGATTGACAGTGACAGATCAGATCACTTGTTTGGTCTGTCTCAATTTATTGAATGGATTTAAGAAAACGGATTTTACCATTGGTATAAATCACTTGATAAACATGGATTTACGATTTATTATTTTATTAAGACATATTTTCCTGGATTTTACTAAAGAATTACTTACTAAAGACGTATATTATTGGCCTTTACTAAAGAATTATTCACTGAAGACGATTATTATTGGATTTTACTCAAGAAGTATATTACTAATGACGATTATTTCTGGAATTGACAAAGAAAAAAGTCACCTATGACGGATTTTGTTGAATTTTACTGATGAAGACTGCTCTACTGAAGAGATATTTCATGGATTATACATCAAACCAAATATACTGAAGACTAGGCTGCATGGTCTCTGATCTTTGCCTGTCCTGAATGGACGAATTAAAAAAAAAAAAAAAAGGGCAATGCATATTTCTGAACGGAACTTCGGTGCGTGACAGCAAACGTCAAAATTGTCTTGTCTTGTCTGACAAATTGAATTGAATTTTTACATTATTCGGGTGGTTGGTGTTTATTTATTTTAAATTATACTAAAATAAGTTTCATTCGAAATGGCTCGAAACAGTAAAGAAAAAGACGATGACAATATTGATCCAGCGTCTGTGGCGTCTAATGTAAAGAGCGTTTTTAAACAAGTAAGTTTTTCGCTCTCCCTTTTTTAAAACTCGATAAAATCGATACAAATATCTTCAATTCCTTTAATTTCAGGAAGTAATAAAGGAGTTGTTACATTGTGGCGTTCACTTAGTGTGGACGCTGCCTTGATGTTTTTTTAGTGTGGCAATGTTGGGCAACCACAAGGTTTTGTTTATGGGACATAGACTCTAGGTTTTCGTTTTGTCTTTGCCCGCTCTCGCTCTTTTGTTTTTTCTCTCTTTCGAATTAGATTAGTTGTGATAACCGTATCTTGATATTAAATAGAATTAACCAGCTGGTTAATTATAAAGCCAGGGGGTTTCATTTCCACCGAATCCGATCGATCTACAGAACGAGCGTGGAACTACAAATAGTTCTACAACATGGTTCGTTCCAAGACAATAAGACAAAGCTTGGCAATGATGCGTTGTCCTTAGTTGTCGAAGTCGCCAAATGTTTGGTGACCGAGACTTGCTTACGAGCTTCGAACCAGGCCCTTCGAGAGAGCTGCGACAAAGTTGACCTTGAACATGTGGAAAAATGTTTACCACAATTGGTAACGTATATTTTTATAATGAAATCTTGATTATTTTAGTTGGTTTATTGTATCATTGTTGTTATGAAGGGGGTAACTTTAGATTCACGTTCGTGGCTGCAGTATAAGAAAACGCTGATTGGCATTATTAGGCTGGATTTTAACCAATAAAGTTTATTTACTGTGTAGTTCATTTCTATCATAATTTTAGAGTCATCTCTTTTTAAGTTTCTTGGGTTTTTTAATACTTATGCTAAAATAATGAAAAAAAAAAGTGAGATAAGTGGCATTATCTAAGAATTAATGGCTGTTGCCTACTTTGATTATATAGGTTTATTGTGGTACCAATTTGAGGTAGTAATCAATTTTTTTTTTTTTTTTTCAGATGTTGGACTTCCCATAAGATATGTGGATGAGATTTCCTGGTTATTTCTCCTCTGAACTGTTTCTTTGGTGGAAATTTTACTTTGTTCCATTGAATAATGTTCTTTAATACATTAACTGACAGTTCGAATTCTTAAAATGCCATGTAAGTGAGGCTTTTAACATTCTCCTTTTCTATTTACTTATGTTCTGGTATTAATTTAAATTGTTGTTTTATCTTTTTGTAATATTATTAATAGTTTGCGGATGTCATTTTTCCTCAAACCAAGTTTCATGTAATGGAAGCTGTGAATTATGAGAAGCAATAATATTTGTGTTCAAAAGAATATATTCTTGCTATATAGTTCTTTGTTTCATTTATTTTTGGCAAATGAAATGTTAAGATAGCTATTAAGAAAATCTATTAAAAAAATATAATAATAAATAAATATGTATAAGGTTTAAAACCTTCTAAACATGCTACAGCAAATATAATACTGTAGGTAAATAATATTCACTGGCTTTATAATGAGAATAGTGGTACTTCTTAACTTGTACTTAGTTCTTCCATAAACTTTGGAGGGTAATCTAAATGCAAACATGAGAGTTTTGTGTGCAATACATAGACCATAGTGGAGTCGGTCTTACACCGCGCGCGATCAGTCGCAGCCTGTGCATGTCTAGACGCTGGTGCACACTACGCGACGCTCCCTCCGGCCGGTCCGACCAGATCCGCTCGGCAAACGCCGCCGTGCGAGGCCACAACCGGGAATCCAATTCACCTGAACTTAGCTGCGCTGACCAAGCCAATACTTCACCTCCCAATACGTAATCCATTGCTAAACCACTCCCCCTAGCCCATGGACGGTACTCGTACATCCTCTGCCAAGAATTATACGGCAAACCATTCGTACCATGCCACTCGCCCATTCCTGTGTTTAAACTCCAAGGGCTCGATTGAGACAGAATCGTCATTATACCAGAAATATACCGGTTTCCCGCATTGTCCCGCCTCCGAACCTGCAAACCTAAATTTCTCACGAATTTCTTAAGTTCTGTTTTCATACTGTCACTCCAAGGTGAATACCACATCAATGTTACATTCGGCAGTTTACCGTTGGCATTTTCAAGTCGGGTGAGCGCAGTTTCCAAAAATTGTATTAACATTTGTTTAGGATTCGAATAATAAAGCCGCCAGCAATCGGCCGAGACGTCGTCACCCCCCAAGTGAAACAAATCATCGACTTCGGTCAGATGTATGATTTCTGTATAAATCGCTTCCAGAATATTGTACACGTGAGAATTATGAGGATTTAGTTGCCCACAAGGAGGTTCGAAGCAGAATTTGCGCCATTTATTTATATTGTTGCATTGTATCAAATCGTTGAAGCCATAGTTGGGACCCCAAGACCAAGCGGCGCCCACATGACCCGGTGTGCTCACCTCTATTAAAACGCGGATACCTCGTAGTCTAGCTCGATGAACTATTTGACGAACGTCTTCAGTACCGTAAATAGCATTGCTTCCAAATGCACCGTATTGGGCTAATTGGGGCACAGTCGTCAACTCTAGCGGAAACGAATGCCAATCACTTATGCGCCAATGAAAAGTGTTTAGCTTGCAAGCGGCCATAGCATCGATAGTTCTAATTATATCACGAGGTTGAATGTAGTTTCGGGCTGTATCAAGGAGAAGCCCTCGGTAATTAAAACGTGGAGCATCTTTTATTTGTGCGGCTTCAAGCATGAGAAGGCTACCCATGTAAGGATCTAGCCACACCATTTGAAATATAGTTTCTAAAGCATGTCGGGCGCCGCAAAATGATTTGGCAGTGATCTTGATTGTAAGAGGACCGTCTTTACCAAACTTGGGATGCACCATCAAGGTGTAGCTTTCATCGGTATCTAGTCTCATACGTGGGTCTGCACTACCATTGATAGCAATAAATATAGCTACAGCCCGCCACTCTACGAAGCCAGTTGCTTCTTTCTCCAAATTGTGCAAGTCTTCTCGAAAGAGTTCAAATGCTTCTTGAAGAATTGATTCTATTTGAGGTGAAGGAGATAAAGCTACTTCTAGTTGAAAAAGTTCCGATCGTACTGGGACATATGTATTCGATATACTTATAGGTCCCGTAGGAAGCGGCCAGAACTGCACTCCAGAGCATATCATGGTACACGTTTCAAGGGATAGCAACTCATTTAGCGCGACAGAACGAGAAGGAATACATCGTTCATTTACACATTCCCATGTCCACAACGGGGTCCTAATAAATAAATAAATTGCATTATGAGTAAGTATCTAGCAGTTTATACAAGTTGTTCTTAAGAAAGGTTACTAAATCTGAAACTTACTTACATCGATTCTTCGCTACCTTTGACGATAATTTTCAGCGATAGTAAAAGTAAAGAAAAGAAAAATTCCAGACATGATTGATACTGCATTCCGAATTGGTTTGTTCTCAAACACAATTGCATTTATTGTATTAATAAAATATAGCATGAATTTAGGTTTATGAACTTTATTCGTTTGGTAAACATTGTTCATTGGCATGCATTGCATAATGGCATTTGGCATTCCTTCCTTTGACAGAACTTTATTGTTATTAGGTACAACAAACAAATAAAACTTATATAACGATGTAATTTGGATGTAATAAAACTTGTGAATAAAACCAAAAAACTAAATATCACCTAAATATTTAGTAGGTATCATTGCAAAAAATCAAGGAATAAAACTTGAAGTATTTATTATTTAAGCAGTTCAAAAATAAAGACTGTTATATGTCTTACCTATGTGCCTAGCTTAGATTTCGCTCAGCAGAGATTCTGTAGACTCAAAAAAGTTCAAACCTAATATGAATCCCGTCAAAGCGCCTAAATGTGACCGCTTGGCATTCTAAAAATTAAACATTGAAGTGCAAATTGGCAGAATACTTATGTGATCAAATCCTACATCTCATTAAAAACACACTGTCAATTATGACTTTGACATATGACAGGTAGCTAGATGTCGGTCGAGGCAGCAAAAAGTGAAGGCGGAATTACTGTATTTCGCTAAATTACTTTCATGTGCTTGTTCTACTCAAGATTATTTACCATCCAGAGCATGATGTCAACAACAGAAGGAGAGCTGGATTTAGAAGTGTGCCACGAACGGGAAGACGGGGAGGTGAGATAGTAATTTTGGCTCATAACTTTTTCTCTTCATTTTCTTCAATTTAATATCAATAAATATCTCTAAAATCCTTTTTATATCGCAATATTTAATATATCTTACCTATCATATTACTTAATTCATTTTCTAAGCATGCTACGTGTGCGAAATGGGTTACGAAAGTCATCAAACGTTTTACGACTTGACACAGGGCGTTTGTTCTATGCGCGAGTTATATTTTCCATTTTGTCGTTGCAGTTGGAGGATTCTGACGTGGAGGAGCCTTATATACCTTTGGAGCGACCCGAGGCGTTTAACCCACCGTCTTTGGTGCATATGCAAATCCAGGATGAGCAAAGTGATGAAGCATCACCAGAGGAATCTTCAGGGTCGGAGTCTGATGATGAACCACGACGTCGAGCTAAGAGGACCAAACTGAGGCCGCGCCGACCTCAACCACAATCTCAACCTGATAAAAAAGACAAGTATAATGTATGGTGTAAGACACTTCAGGTAATTACCTAAGTACCTACTTAATTAAATGCAAATTCATTTATATTAAAATCTTCATTTAACATGTATCATACACATACTTTATTTAAAGTACAAGAAACAAACATAGCATTTTGTTTTTACTGCTTTTTATCTAGGTTATTGATAACAAAAACACTGGCCCTTGTGTAAGCGTGACCATATATTTAAATGTTTCCATACTGTGACCAATAAAATTAAAGACCGAAATCTGAAATTAGATATGAAAATTACAGGAAATCAAATAGCAATAACCATAATAACTAATTTACGTATTCAAAAAGTTACATAAATTGCGTCAGCAAGGAAACATAAAATATGGTATTCATTATGCTCTTAAACTTAATTTATGATCTAGGTATCCTTATATCTAATTGTCTAATCTAATTTAATTGACTTCTTGATAATATTGTTGAGTTTGTTTCTTTTAATATGTAAAATAAGATGCAAGAAGGCAATATACTTGTGTCAGTTTTTTATAGTACAGCAGTAAGAAAAATACAATTATATTTATGTGTATCTAGATCTGCCTCTCTTTACATCCTATTAATATTATAAATGTCAATGTTTGTGCCGTTGGATGGATGGATGGTTGGATAGATGTTTGTAACTCTTTTATGCAAAAACCACTGGACAGATTTTGATGAAACTTTGTAATGTTGTTGCTTATACATCAGAATAACACGTAGACTAAGATATATTTTTTTCAAGATGTGACGACATATGCACACAAAGTCTTGGGCAGTCTCTAGTTGTACTGTAAAATACTCTTATTATACCTTAACTTCTTGCATCATATTTTGCTATATTTTTAACAACATCTTTACAAGTATCCAATATTCTTTGTAGGAAGACTTACTAACAGAAGATATGGTCAGCTGTGATGTTACCAAGAAAAGCTACAGATATGGCGTCGAATCTTATGATTATACAATTAAGTATAGATTAGATGATAATTACGTACCTAAGGAAATATTTACCAAGTCTCAGTCGCCACATGAGGACCGCACGTCGAATAAACGTAGCCATCAAGACCGGTCTAATGTTAAACTAAGATTGGGGAAACGAGTGAATAGTCATAGAGAGAAGAAAGAGAAACTCGTACCGAAGTTTTTACCAGATTTGTCAGTAACTTCGGAAGATCCTATAGGTAGTATCGCTGCTGATATTGCTGAAAAACTTACAGAGGAAAAACAAGATTTAATTGGTAAGTGTTTTGTGGTTTTAATGCATTAATTGGTTTCTTGTATCTGTATTTTATTACTAGATTATGTACCTACATAACATATAACTACATTAACACAGAAAAAACGTATTACTATGTTATATGCTTCATTAATGATGTACATTCCATTAGACAGTTGTTCTTTTTATAAAATCTGAAGCCACTCTTAGCAATAGTTTGATGAACAGCCTGAATATTATTTTGTCTATTCTATACCATTGCTTATCTGTTCCTAAACGACCTGCTTTATTTTCAGTAAGGATTGTTGAGGTAGTAGGAGCCAATAAAGCGATAGAATTGTACAAAGAGACACAAAGGCTGGAAGCTGATGGTGGCATGATGGTCATGGTAAGTACACTTTTGTTATATCTCTGAGTCTTTTTTCTGTTGATTTCTATAGAAAACAAAAATAACATTTAGGAGAAAATTAATGTATGATATCCAATGTTGATTGTTCTGCTGCAGATCCGTTTAATTCATTATTAATTACTGTGACATACAAATCCATTGTTCACTCACAATAATATGCATGCGTGCATGGTACACCTAACGCGAAATACAGCCAGGAGTCTTTGATTATTTATCTACCTATGGACCTTACATATTCTATGCGATGAAAGGATTAAAGTTTAAACTAGTTTTATGGGTATTTTTGATAGATTTATTACCCCTTATTTAGAATGGTACCCGCCGCCGCACCCCTGGAGGAATCTACTTCTTCCTTCTGAAAAGAGACAACGACATCTCCCACGAAATGGTTAGCAAGATCTTCATGGAGGATAGGAAAGAGACCGCGCGGAAGATCAAACGGTCACGCACGACTAGTCGCCAGCAGGTCGTGGAACAGTTGAAGCAGAGTCTTACTGGTGAGTTCGATGTTAAGTTCACGTACACTTCGAAGGTCATACTGCGAATTGCTAACTATTATTTACATATGTTTGATTGATACAAAACAAACGTATGTAAAAAATGATCGCTTGGTTCCCTCTTTCGCCCGACGGCGGTTTGATGGCTTTGCTAATTCTCTAAGACCTTTCTACGGACCCAGATTTTATTATCACTTTGTCCATACTGTGTTCGGCGACGGTGACTCCTGAACAGTTTGTATATGTAGGATCGTTGTAAGTGTGGGTCTGATAGGTCTGATAGGGTCTGATAGGGTCTGATATGGCTCGCAAAGCCGAACTTTGTTTTAAAGATACGATACGATGAAACGACGCATCGCAGTTGTGCATTATGACGGTCGTTACAGATTCGGAACTCCCCTCGCTGCTGTCGCGCGGCGAGGCGACGGCGGCGACGGAGCACGGCTCGAACCCGCCGCCGTCGCCCGCCACGGACGCGCGCGACGGCTCCTCCGACACCGACGCCGCCGACCCGCCGCGCGCGCCGCGCCGCTCGCCGCTGCCCGACCGGACGCACCAACCCGTCAACTACGACGACGACGATTTCCTCGAAGTCATGTGCAACGACGACATGGACCTCTTTTGAACTTTAACGCGGTGATTTTGACACCAGTTTTATAAGGACCCAATAAATGCTGCCGATTAATTTTAGGTTTAGGTTTCTAATTTTAGGGTGATGCATGAAGTGTGTTGGCTGGGGATTTGACGGTTTTATTTCGGTTAAAGTAAGCTAATAAATCCCGTACTTGTTATGTCGTCGTATCTAACGTTAGTGCCTGACACGAATTGCAGCTCCTTATAGTGGACGACCCACGGTGAACCAGGCTTCATTTATGATAGCTTTCCGGTGAATGTTGAGTATATTTTATTGTATGTATTTTTGAAGGCCAGGAATTCAGTAGAATAACATTACCGATAAGTTAGAAATGTCTGATTGTTCTGCATGTTTGATTGGTTGAATGAGGTATGTACTCGTAGGTGTTATTTTGGCCCTGGTGCTACATACGAGACTAAATTGTATGTCTCAACATTAGAAGTATAAAAACACATTGGTTACGTACATTATTTTTACAAAATATGTAATATTCAAAATCAAGATTGATATCTTGTAAAATCTGTGCAAATGAGTTTGCAAAATGTGTAAGTAAATATTGTTTACCTCTAAAATAATATTGCAGATTTAAGTTTATATCTACTTTGGACTAGGTGCAGTGATGAATATTTTGATTTGGATATGAAAAAGTTCCCAAATGAAATAAATTAGTTTACAATTAAGAGTCGGAATATCTACACTATTTAATATAACAAATTAATTGTAACAACCTTCCTTCACTCACTTATCAAATCAAAGATTGTTAATTTCAATTGGAAGTTCAAATAAGTCTATACTTTGTACCTGCTGAGTAAAATACTGCGAAAAGTTAACGGAAATACGTTACGTTACGTCTAAAGTCAACTGTAGTGTAAAGTTTTTACCCGTTATACTTTTCAAAAAGTTAATTAAGACCGAAATAGTAACTAACAAAAACCAAGTTAGTAACTTTGGAGCAGTAGGTATTTCGTAAAAAAAAACATCATTTTCAAATATTTTTTTAAGAACCGTTCGTCACCAATCAAAAAAAAATTAATTAGTCACTTTTCCACTTTTAATTCGATCTGTAAATTAAGTAAGTAGTACCTATTATTCAGATAAAACTATGTACTGAATACTGCTTATAAAAAAGTTGTAAATGGTTTAACGCAACTTAAGATAGATGTAAATTATAAAATACTTTGTATAATAAATTTTGTAAAAATATCTAAGTAAGTCGTTTTATTTTTATCGTATTTGTGCGACAATGACGCTTCTTCTAATAACATTTAAAAGCTGTAAAATGATTATACAGAAAGACACTCAATAAGAGTATTCCTTGCACTCAATAAATAAAATGTAGGATTTTCATATTTGTTTCTATTCAGCTCAAGCTTCGGTTTTTCTGTGGATAAATATTACAAAGAATTTTTTTTTTTCGATGTTTAAAAAATGGAACAGCAAATACAATTAGGAAACGGAAACAGGGTGAACTTCCGTATCCACGATGCTTTTTGAAGAAATGTGTTCAAAAACATCAAATGTTTACATACCTAATAAAGTTAAATAGTACTTTAACGAAAATAATTAAAATTTAAATAACCTTTAGACTTTAGTAACTTAGTGAATTATTCTATTTCTGTAATAAATTATCTTATTATCTCAATATCATTAACAATAAGAAAATTTGGAACATTTTTTAAAAAAAATTACGAATATAAAATTATGTTTTTACACAAACTCTGCTCGGATACGTTAAGTACAGTCCGCGACACAAACGTTTATAATTTTATACTACCAGTTTTCACTTATCTATAAATGGACACGTTCGAAAAATACTCTGATATCTCTGCGCTGATTACTTTTTTAGTATTTAACAATAGATATTAATACTGAAAATTTAGATTTATACAATGACAAAATAATGTATCCGAACAAAATATTATCGATAAATGCACAGCACAAGAAATTAGGAACCAGAAATGACGTACTCATTTTTTTTGTCTATTATAAAATTCGTGAATGGCATCTTTATCCTTAAAGTTAAAACCATTATTTAAGAAACATACCGAGTTAATTTTAGTTAAGATCATGATTAATTGAACATAAATAATAAAGTATTTTTTTATGTTTTACAAAAATTTAACTTTAAGGTAAAACTTAAAATATGAGGTAAGGATAGAAAAGCGTCCTATTCACGCTGATTAAAAATAATGTATTTTGTCTATTCCAATATGGCGGCTGAAGTGTAACAAGCGTCAAGCTATGGCGTTTTGTGAAAGATTTATCGTAAATAATATAAAATATTAATTAAATGTTAGTCCAGTTTTGTAACTTAAAATTAATATGAGCAGATATTACGATTACGGTAACGCGATATCATGGTGAGTAGACTTTGTTATGATCACCTGCCAACCATATTGGTTAATTTTTGTGTACGTTTTTCCGAAAAACACTGATTTATTTTATGGTTTATCGTTATATCCGTAAGGATTTACTACGAAATTAATAAAAAGTGTTGAAACTTGATGCATTGCCTTAGAATTTTTGAATTACCTGCCGGTGTTTTTCGGAGTCTCATAAACTTTCCGTTCTTCATCTGAACGTGGTTCGAGGCCTCATTGTTGGTGCAGGTTCATTTCTTATTTATAAAACCAGTGATTTCATCATACCCTGCCATCATTTAGTCAAGTATATCGATCAGTTTACATTCATTTCATTGAATACATTTCGTTTCAAAAGAATATCGATTTTTGAGGTCCTATGCATTATGAGGGAACAGATTCCCCTTTTACCTTTATACCAATGCGTTACTAATTCTTGAACATCTTTCTTTCAATTCGTATTTATGGTTTGTTGTTACCTATTTTAATAAAACCCCTTGTTATCATAGTTTTTTTTTATGGGGCTTGAATATCATATCTTGGCTTTAGAATTAGGTCATCATTAAAGCTAAAATATTCAGTACCTACAAATCTCACCTTGAATTCAACATTTTCCAACATCCCTGGAAATCATGAACTTTCTGAGATACTTTCTACCCCTCCTATATCAAGTGTTAAGTTATTTTTATTCTAGGTTTCTTTTAAAACCCTGATATCCATGTAAGTGGTCCTGTAGCCCTTATTGTTAAAAAAAGTAAGTTACTCCTAATGGTCACCAGTTAGAGGAACTTGCTTCTCGATGTAAACTTTTTTCTGGAAAATTTCATTGACAGGATATTTGTCTCGAATTTCTCTTACAATGTAGCTCCTGTCTCAATTTTACTTTGCCACTTATTGACAACAGTTAACATTGTTTCTCTCCCTAGCCAGTTTCTTCACAGCTGCAGTGGAATAATTTTTTATATTAAAAACCAAAGGGACCGCCAACTATTCAAAAATCATTATTTTTCGTTTGAGGAATTGTGTGGTTTGTTTATTTTTATTAGAGCTGTAAGACATGTTTTAACCATTGATGACTTAAAAGTTGATAATTATTCAATTGCAGATGTTTCTATGCCCCTTTCCCTTGTTACTAATTCCAGTTTTTGGTGTAAGAGAAATACGGAGACTCGTGATGCCGTTTCATTCTCATCGTCGAAGAAATTTTCCAGAAAACCAATTCCGCATTGTAGTCTGTTTATGATAGAGATTTCTGTCCGTTTTCGGACTTGCTGTATTTCAGTTGACATGAGATGGTCGCTCATCAACAATGGTTAAAACACGGTCTTCAGCGAGGGTAGGAAGCGCGGCGCAGAACGCTCCCGCCGAAAATGGGACCTCTTCTGAACTTAGAACGCGACTCAAACCCACTGAGAACGGACATCGCTCGCAAAAAACGTGCTACAGTAATAGGCAAGTTTCAGTTCCCTCCGCGTTGCCTCCAGCCGCCATGCGCCAACCATCGTCAGCCAGCATGCATCGCCCACGCCATGCAAATCTTATTTGTGTGTTGCTACTGCAGTTTGAAGAGTGAACTGGAATGTCACGTTAGGAAACGGAGCATGTTAGCTTACGGTGTTGGGTTTAAGTTTATAAGTCAGCAGATGCGATGTGAACTGCCTTTAAATGCAATATGAGTTACTCAAAAACCTGAACCTTGTTGTATTGGTTAGGGAGTTATACATACAATTATACATACTATAAAACAATACCCCTGTACCGTATAATTACGTGGTGTGGAGTGAAACTAGTCGCTCTATTATGTCAGTGCGGTTAAAAAACGCCTATATACCGATTCCTGCTAAACCTAGCGCGTGGTCTTTAAAGAATATTTTAAATTAAAAATTAAATTAAAAAATTCGATACAAAACGCGATCTTTCAAATACAAATCAAACACTACGACAGTCAACCTAAAATACTACAATTGGCCGCCAGGAACAGCCAAGCGCTGCAGTCGAGCGGCGTGCCGGGAAGCGGGTCACAGGGCAAGGACCCACTGGCCCCCGCGCTCCCCGGCTCCAGAAACATGTACCAACACCCCACTGTTAGCGGGTACAGCACTCAGGATTCCAGAGGACAGAATATGCCAGTTACGGTGAGTATGAAAGCTGGCGATTTCTTTCTCCTAGTATAAGTTAAATCTCAGGGAGGCAATACTGTGTATAGGGTGCGGCAAACATCTTGAGAAATTGACTGCGCTGCAACTTTCCTCCACCACGTCAATGCTCAACGAGTTTGCCGGGAATTAAAAAAAATATATATTCGTAACTTTACGAATGTAACATAGCAAGATATATTTGCTGTGTTGAATTTTATTGTTTTGCGTCTGATAGACGTAATATTACACGAGCTGACTCGGTATTTTATAGTGATATTCCATTCTCATTTCGTTAGTCTCATTGGAGGTACGGTTTTTGTTTTAATACCTAAATAGTTCGGATTGTCCTGATTTAGAGCGAAACACAGTGCTTAAGATATATTTAGTCTAATGATAAAATCTCCTTGCACTAATTCTCTCACCATTTTTTTTAACTAAGTATTAATTACGCAGGCGCGCCAGAACCCCATGTACGGGTCAGGCATGTACCACGGGTACGGCACGGCGGGGGGCGCCACGACGCTCGCGCCGATCCCCTCTCCCTCCCCTACAGCCACACTACCGCCCTTCCCCGTGCATCCAGACGTTAAGTTTAAGAAGTAAGTGCTGTTTATACTGTATAGATGTACTATTTGTTGTCTATGTAACTAGGTACTACTATAGAATAATGTAAGATAGCCGATAGCAAAGTTATTCATTAGCTGCCTGCATATTAATATTTCTGGACAGATGACAGTGTGTTATACTATATTTCTCATTCTTTCTGCAGCCTCATATTCTCATGGAATGGTTAACAGACACATATCAGTGTGAAAATCCAGACATCAAATTAATGTCTAAATAATAAAAAGGCACATGTCTCTATGGACTCCATAGTGACAAATGCCCTTTTAGTATTAAGACAATCAAATGAACGATTACCATTCTATCTCAGGGATTACCTTTATAAGCCATTCAACATGATTCACCTGTCTTATCGTCAACCAGATTACCATTCTACGACGTGCTGGCTGAGCTAATGAAGCCGTCGACGATGATGCCGATGCAGGCCGGCCGCATGCAGGAGGGCACGTACATCTTCCACCTCACGCCGCAGCAGGCCACAGAGATCGCGTCCGGGAAAGACATCGTCGGCACTAGCAATAAGCTTGATTATGTTATACAGGTAAAGCAACATTGTTTTTCTAGTCTCAAAAGAATAATTTAAAGATATTTCTGGCAGTGTGGGAAGGCTTCTAACAAGGTGGACCGATGATCTGGTGAAAGTCGCGGGAAGCCATTGGATGCGGGGAGCGCGGAACCTTTCGTTATGGAGATCCTGGGGCGGGCTTTTGTCCAGCAGTAGATCCATAAGCTGTAATCCATAAACAACAACATGTGTTTATTTTGTCCGGATTTTTCATTCTGTCTTAAGAAACTCTTAGCTGGTTTACTAAAGGCAGTTTGATTGAAATGCTTGTTTTGTCCACAGGCACAACTGAGATTCTGCTTACTAGAAACATCGTGTGAACAAGAAGACTACTTCCCACCTAGTGTTAATGTCAAAGTTAATAACAAAATGTGCCCTTTACCAGTGAGTATGATTTCATTCAACTTTGATTAATATGATTCAGGACATATCGGAAATGTTTTGTCATTTAGACTTTTTGTTTTAAACTTAAGTTTTAAATAAAACAACAAATAAATATCATCCAATTATGTCATTATGTGCACGCTAGTCCTTTAGCAACCAATGTGTCAAAAACTCAAGACTATAAAACCACTTACTTCATCCAGAACCCAATACCAACCAACAAACCAACACCGGAACCAAAGCGGCCACCTCGCCCGGTAAACATCTCGTCGTTGGTCAAACTATCACCAACTGTGGCCAACACGATCCATGTGACGTGGGCGGCGGACTTCACGCGGGCGTACGTCGTCAGCGTGTTCATGGTGAGGAAGCTCACCTCGGCCGAACTGCTGCAAAGGTTGAAGAATAAGGGCACTAAGAATCCGGATTATACTAGATCTTTGAGTGAGTATTGTTTACATGCGCATTCGTATAATACAAATATGACAAATGTGGGGTTTTGTATTTTTTGTTCTCTATTTTTAAAAACAATCAAGTTACTTATATTGGAAAACTAGAAAATGTAAATAACATCTTCCCAATAAACGTCTCGCATTTTTATAAACTAACAACTTTTTTAAATGCCCTGGCGATTTGAGATTTCTAAATGACAAATAAGCGATGCAAAGAATCACGTTGCGAAACGATAACTTCAAATATTTTCTGGTTGATAAAGCTCTTACACTTAAAAAATATCTGATGAATAAAAACTTCAATCTATCCAACAGTAAAAGAAAAACTATCAGAAGACTACGACAGCGAAATAGCGACAACTTCCCTTCGAGTGTCACTAATGTGTCCGTTGGGCAAGATGCGAATGTCGTGCCCTTGTCGGCCGGCCAACTGCCCGCATTTACAATGCTTCGACGCGTCGCTGTTCCTGCAGATGAATGAAAGGAAACCCACGTGGCTGTGTCCTGTATGTGACCGGCCTGCGCCTTATGATTCACTTGTTGTTGATGGGTAAGTTGGGATAAATATGGTTACATCTTTTACAACTTGTGACTTGCAACAAAGTTCTGTACCAAACATTTGTAGCCTATAGTTAGATTTCATGTGTAGTGTTATGTCACGGAGAGTTTGACCTGAAACAGATACTTGTATGTTTGTGCTTTTAAGGGTAGTCCAAATACTTTCCTTCAAGAGGTGGCTAATTTCCAATTTTAGACAGAATACAAAAAGTACACAGTCATTTGAAAGTCTATTGAGACTGCCGCATTCAAAACTCCTATCCCCCTACAGCTACTTCCAAGAGGTACTAACATCGGGCCGGCTGAGCGTGGAATGCAACGAGATCCAACTTCACGCGGACGGCAGCTGGAGTGCGCACGCGCCGCCGCCCCGCGCGCCCGCCATACCCGCCGCAGAGCCTGTCACACTCATTTCTGACGATTTAGGTAATGTTGCATAAACGGTTATTTTGATGTAAGATATTTTAGCTAAATTGAAAAACTAATCCAGCTTTTCAATCATAATCGGTATCAGAATCCTATTAATATTATAAAGTGCAGGTGGATGGATGTATAGATATTTGTGAGGGTGTTAGTTAATCTTTCATGCAATTAAAATCTGTTTAATAGTTTAAACAGAATTTAATGAAACTTGGCAATATTGTAGCTTATACATCAGAATAACACATATATATGCTATATAATTTTAAGATATCATGTTTTTTTTTACGATAGCACGAGAAATGCGTACGAAGTCGCTGACAACCTTTAGTAGTAAGTATGTATTTTCTACACAAACCCTATATCAAGCCAACTTTCCCCCAACAGAAGTAATCCCAGTAGATGGCAACAACACGGCGAAACGCGCGGCGGTAGGCGAGAGTCGTACAGCGAAGCCGGCCGCGGATGTACTGGTGGATCTAACGTCAGACTCCGAGGACGAACTGCCGTTGAAGAGGAAGGTGCCGCAGCCGAAATCCACGCCGCCGGTCGCCGAGTCCAGCATCAAGACCGATGATAGCTATGCTTCTTCTAATGGTATGTTAATTGGAGCGTTTTGTTGAATTATTTTAATTTGAAGTAAAATAAAGATAGTAATTAATATGACTATGAAACGAAATCTTAATAGTAAGGCCGCATTTGGGCTACTCAAAAGGAACTAATAAGAAACTAAAATTACTGACAAGTTTCTTGAGCCGCTATACATTTCCTTTCGTTCGCATGCGACCTTTTTTCACAAATAATTTATGCCGGCTGTACACACTCGTCGAGACACCCCGAGACAGGCCGAACGCGAGTATGAAAAGGACGCTCTCGTCTTAATCTCTCGTTAGTGGCTTGTTGGTTTTTTGGCCCGTGTCACAGAGATCCTCGACTCGGTCGAAGTTGCGCCTGAGTGTGTGTAGCTGGCATAAGACGTTTTGCAATGTAAGAGTCCGTATCATTCGTCTATACCCCTACAGAAGCAGTATCATCAAGCGGCTACCGCTCCCCGGCGGCGAGCGGCGCGGTGATCTCGTTGGACAGCCCCTCCCCGCCGCAGCCCGCCGCGTCCCCCGCACCACGCCCCGACGCAGCAACCAACGAGCGACCGCATCTCTCCATCACGCCCGTCGAGCGATGTTAGTATAAACACTGCTTTGTCTAATGTACTATACATTCCTACAAGAGGTCAAATCGGGGACTTGTTAAGGAAAGGCAGTAGTAGAAAATCAGGAGTACCGTAAACTGACGTGCATGTATAAGGCGACTGATGAATGTGGATGAGGCGAGGGAAGTGGCCTCTTCCTACACTGATGGGAAAGGGACGTGAGAGACTTGCAGCACTGCAGCGGTCGCTACAGCAGTATAATAGGTCTTCCAAACAATTCCATAGTGTCTAATAAAAAAAATATTGATAGTGAGCGGCTCATAAGAACACTAAACTCTTATTCTTTTAAACCCAATGTTTTTCTTAACTAATAACATACTGTAACGCAGGTACAAGCAACAACACAGAACATGACGAGAGTGAACCACAGCCCGCGCATTGGGCACCTTACGCTGATGCTGAGAGAGATAGTCATGATTACAGGAGGTAAACAAATAAATAACTTTATAAACTACAAAACGAATATCCCCAAATTGTATAGTACTTTCCTAACTTTATTATACCCATATGTGGAATGCAAGTCCAAAGAGAAAGTCCGTTACCTAGCTATTGATCATAAAACAACTAGTTTCAATTGAATAGAATAGAACAGAATTTGAGGACTCTTTGAAACTATGTTTATTATAGCTAACTTTCTAACTATGTGTGGTCATAATAATGGTTCTTTCTTACCAAATATTTCTTGTAGTTCCATACATATACGATACTAATCCTAAGGACACATATCAAGTTATTTAAAGATACACTGTCTAGCCCATTGAGTCTAAATTTAGTTTGTTTGTCCCCAGATACTGACTGCGAGAGAAGAGTGGTCGTCCGACGTACTCCAGCGGCCACTCTTCGGATGACGAAGACCGCTACCCTGAGGTGCCGATATTGCAGCCCTCGGAACTCTAAACACACCTTGTGGACTCGTGGCTGTTTAGAGCGGGAGCAAAACTTTATAGATGATAATTGAGAATAAAAGGATAGTTTGTCACTGTATTTTAGTCGAGAAATGTTAATGTAATTTTGCAATATATCAGCATTAAAAAATAAGTTCATTCTAAACGTATTTTGGTCAAAAGCAAGCGAGTCTTTGACCTAAATGAGTACCCCGACTGAATAGAGTGCAATCTAGCCTTTAGAAGCCAACAAACCTGATCTGGCAGCTGCCTTTTCTTTGATTAAGGTACAAAAGAAAAATCTAGATTCTAACATCTCATCATAGTCACAATTCTTGTAGAAACACACAATAGCTTACTACAAGAGTGGACGCAGCTCACTTACTTGATCAAAGAAAAGTAGATTAAGTTTTGAAATAATAAAACTATAAAGAAACGCTCCCGCTCTTAAACACATTCGCGACAAAAAAAAGGAGTCACCGCCTATGTAGACAAATTAATGGATTATAAGCAAGCATATCCCGCAAGAGATCACTTGAGTCTTGTGCATTATGCGCGCTCATACAAATAGAGTCTTAGGTCTAAGGTTCCTTTTATCAACTTGTGACGTGTAGTACACACTTAGTTAGAAATTATTTAACTTTGTCAATGGTCGTAGTTTGTGTCAAATATGTGAGACCATACATGGAAAATGGCAATTTGTTGCTCATGTAACTCACAGAGAGTGAGAGACTCAAAATGAGCACGCGATATTTGTTTCGTATATCGTTTATGCGATATATCGTAGGCAAGCGCACTAAATATGGGACAATGACTAAAAATACCATAGATAAATAGCTCAAAACAATCTAGAAAAGGTAGATTGGAAAATTTTAACCCTTTAGGTAGGCCTCTGATTTTGGAATCCAAACCTAGATATGTGCGCCCACCCTAAGAGGTCCATGAAAATATCTTCGTGTAAGTATGTGGTCTTCGTAGCTCATTGTAGTATAAATAAAAGAGGATTTATGGAACTGATGATTTATTGAAAGAGATGTTGACTGCATAGTTTTGTATTTTCGAGTATTTGCAGAGATATCCTCGAGTAGAAGTTTAATATGTCGCACACTAAATTGTAAGTCGACATTTGTTGTTTGTTTAGAAAAGAGTAATCATTGTTTAGTTATTCCATCAAGCCAAATATTGTAAATGGATCTTAGTATCACGATTTCGTCACCATTTGTACGATAAATTCATGATATCACATCCACAGTTGAAATGTTAACTTTAATGCTTTGTTAATTTAACTAAACAAAAGAACTTATTTTTTACAGGGCATTAAAGTTAATATGTCACACCTACTCACATTTTGTTAGCTTTGAATTCAAGCAATAAAATAGATCGAGAATGAATGTACATTAAAATTTATACTGAAATGTAGTTAAGCATTTTTCTTACAATAGTTGGATACTTTTTAATTTATTTATACTTAAGATAGGATAATTTAGTATTTGTGTTATAATGAGGTTAATGAACGCTTCTATGGTCGATCACACTTCCAACAAAATTTTATGTTGAGGTTTACGAATTAAAACTATGTAAGTAACAATAAATGTAAATACCATGAATATGTTTTTTTACTAAATACCTATACCTTGTCCGTGCTATATCCTTTCCTTTAAATTTAATATACCTCTACAATAATAAGCAGCTCTGATAGAAATAAGAAGCTGCAGGAGAGCATGGATCTCATTGTCGGTTGTGCAAGTAAAGGCAACGACCTCTAGCGTAACGCCTAATTATCGTGTAATTAATTAATTTAATGAATAGCTATATCGGTGCACCGCTGCCGGTCGCCACAAAGCTACAAGTCTTGTATTCAATGTTTGTGGTGGATCAATCCGCACCACTACTGGTGCCGACAGCCAAAGCTCCAAAACCATTTTGTACTCTACGCGCCCTTGTGTGTACCACCCGCTTTGCAAAGTTTATAGTCGACCCTTTCCCGCGTAACGCCTTGAGATAAGTCTGTCCCTCTCGCACTCCTAACACCGGGCCGGGGGACACGTAGCGTGGCTCGCTTCAACCGAGTTCCGCGGTCGGCCGCCGACTCAATGCGGCGGCATTGACGTGCTTCACGCTGACTGAACGCTACTTGTTTCTTGTGAAAATCACCAGTGTTATTTGTTTATACTTTCCTAAAGGATTCCTCTTTACGAAGGATTGGCTGCCAAGTGTGTACTGTACGTGTGATAGTGAAATACTGGATCTAGACGAGTGAAAACAAACCAAACGTGTACGTTTGTGCTGAATGGTGATTAAAAGTAATTTACTTTGCTTTTTACTGTGAAGGGTCGGTGCGTATCGATCGCTGAGAGACATTGGATTGTTTTGGTGCCGTCAAGGAAGCCGGTGAAAAGATAGGTAAGTGGTAGAAGTTGTAGATTGGAAGCACGGAGCTTTAGTTCGCTGGGTGCTGAGCCGTTCGTCGACCGGCGGCGGCGGGGGGCGGGGGCACGGCCAGCGCAGCGTTCTACAGTTCTACGTGCTGCGAACATCGGTCGGTACTGTGGTACTTAGTAGCTTCACAAAACATTACATTCTGAGTAATGCAAGCCCTTCCCTAATGGGATAATAGCACGCCGACCGCTTGAAATATTTATAAAGCGACCGAATCGCGGCGTGTCAACAAGAGGCTGTTTGCCTTCCCATTTAGACGCCAAGGAAGCCGATAAGTCGAGGTTTCGAGTGCCCGTATCGAGTAGGTGCCTACCCTATATTTGTTGTCCAGCAGTAGGTACCTACTTATCGAGGATCTGGTCAGATAGCTAAGCTAGCTATTCTTGTGTCATACGTGGTCATACATTTCATATGCCTGAAAGAGTAGGTAAGGTAGGTACCTACTTACCCACCAACCTACCTTATCAACTTACTTACTAAGTTATTGAGGAAGATATTATTTAAGGCTGGCTACATACTTATCTACAACAAAGACGGATAAAAAACTACTGTAACTTTCAGTATCCGCAATACGCAAGAAACACTCAGAAGTCCTACAGCCTGCACTGCAATAAAACTACTTTTTATTCTAAATCAAACAATCTTTAGCTTATGTCAACACCAGTCTTGTTGGTAGCGTCATTAAGTACCAGAATAACTTTAAACAACATACTCGAACATTGAATCCATAATAAAACGGAAAGCGTCGACTTACAAAGGATTTTAGAGCATTTCTCTTTTTTTTGACCACCAGTACGTTTTACAGTGTCCCACAACTTTGCCTAAAAAAATTTTAAATTTTAAGCACTTCAAGGAGGAAGCGGTCTATGTAAAATATTCTTTGTTCTTTTCTTAAAGTAAAACTACCAAGAGTTGTTTAAAATGATTGGTTTAAAAGAATATATTCAATAAAATTCTAAACGTCCAAATACCCAATGTATGAAAAACGACTTGTCCCATAACAAATTTTGTTACTTCAAACTTCTTTCTTGTAAAAAAGTCGTATGAAACATTACTTTTTTTTTAATATAACTTTTATCTTGTAGTATTAAGATTGATTTTTTTTACCGAATAAATAGTATTATCGGTTATTTGTGTTTCAAAATTTAATTTTAGTGATGTCCCAGAAAAATGTTCCAAAATAAAATTCTTTTGTTACCTATTTTATACACTTAAATTTAATTTTAAAACTACCAATTCTATTCCATTTACAAATGTCAACACTTTAGAATACTTCCTCAGTCACCACTTTGCATAGCTGCCATTCTATCAGTGTATTTGACGCAGTTAAAGTTCTGCTTGCTTGGCGATATAAAATAAGTTTCAGTTTTTGCTACTAATTTGCGAGGTTAATTCAATGTATTATTACTCTTTACTATTATTTTAAGCGAAATTAATATATTAACTAGAATATTTTCAAAAAAAATCTAGAATTAGTTTAAATTTAACCATATTAAATTATTAAAAACACTTGCGTACACGTGTTTCGTTACTTCCTTTTTCGTTACTTTTGTGTAGTAACGTATAAGGGGAATTTTGAGTAACAAAAAAGAAAAATTATAAAGGTCTATTTACATCAACTTAAAAACTAAAAACCTAAATGCTAATTTTTTAAGTTAAACTTTAAAAAAAAAACATAATGGCTATGTAAGGATTGTAAGGACTAATAAATAGTACAAAAAAGGAGCTAGATGATAAAAGCTGTAAAGAATTGTCAAAAAAATGAATCATACTAACCCTGTGTACTTACCAACTTTACATTTTCTTGAAATTTTAATGAGTATTAAAAAGTAATTACTGAAAACATATTTTGGTATTTCATCTATTTTTTTCAACCGCTACTTTTGGTCATTTTTTCTCTTTGTCATAATTTTGCCTTATTTTGAGTAAGTGGACATGCTGCTTTACATTTTTTATTTTGTTACCGTCAGTTTTTTTTTGTTACTGTCCCAATATTGTTTTTACACGTTTTTTAAATTTTTTGTCGAATTAATTAAAATAATCCAAATAAAAGTGATTAGAAATAAAAATATTTACGTGAAAATTTCCGACAAAATATGAAAGCATATTCAGTTTCTGCTAGTTTTTAATTAAAACTAAAGTTTGAATAAAATTTTACTAAAGTAACAAAATAAAATATATTCTCTTCGAATTAAAAAAGAAAACTTCATATTTACCTAAAATTTCTTATTTTCATAAAATATTAAGTCCATGCAGTTTATTAAAATATCATTAAAATACGGGATATATTTCAATCTATTATTATATTGTTAATTTAAAAAGTAACAAAAATGGAATCCATTTTGTACCCTCACTTAGAAATTCTCAAATTTTAACTGTAATACTTAAAGGAGTTTCTTAGACAAAAACAGATTATTTATAGTCTATTTCATTAAATTAAGTAATAAAATATTTACATTTAACAACTTTTAAATTTTTGACAAGTTTAGAAATTGGTGGTCAAAAAAAAGAGAAATGCTCTTTATTGAAGAGCGTTGAGGACCCTAAACTGATCTCGAAATCGTCAATAGCTCTCAGGATGAAAGTAGTCGACACCTCTTGTCAACTACAGAGAAACAAAATGTAAAACCTAATAGTTATACCTACCTACTTACCTAGGACAGTATTAAGTCTAGTGTTATAATTTTTACATCATACAGACAAAGTTATGGCCAAAAGCTGTTCATATTTCCAGGCTCTTAAGCCACAATGTGGTTTTAAAAAATAAGAGTACAAAAGCAATCGTAAAATGGCAGTCTCAAAATTAAGATAACGGTCGTTTTTTTGGCTAAAAGGGCGTCTAAACTTACTAACACTTCCGTTCAGATACTTTTAAACATAACAGCTAAGTTAGTCATTGTTACCTGCTAACTTCTACACCTGCATAAAAATATCGACGTGTATATTTGATGAGTAACAAAAATAAATACTAATAAAAATAAATAGGTATCTAGTATACGTTCAGAGGTAGATTAGGTATGTCCATAATATAGGATCGCGACGAATCATGCTGGTTAATATTGTGACTAAACGAGAAAAATGAACGAAGAATTTAAATAAAACAATGGAAAGGAAGGAAAGATCGTCACTGTTTGCGTTCGTTCAAAATGTAATACAACATAGGTAAATTGCGTTTGTTTTCTAATATAATTTCATTATGATCTTTTATAAAGAGAAAAATCATCTCATTCTACAAACAAATGAATAAAACTAAGGATAATAAAGAGAACCAGCTTAACAATTCAATAAATACCTACTAAAGGTAGTTTTGTTTTAGCTGAAGCAAAGCAGAACTAAGCAAGGCGGACCATGACCAAATAGATTCGCGTTAAAAAAATTGCCTATAGTTTCAAAACTTAAAGTAATATTTCTTTACCTAAGATAATAACGAAGTCCATATTTGAAACGAATATTAAGGAACTGTATGTCTGTAGTCAGACACGAGATAAGAACCAACAAGTTAATCCATCCATTGCAATTTATGTTAGTAGCTACTGTGCTTCCTCTGTCATCTGGCTGGCAAATTAATTCTGACTTCCTCGTTAGACGAATTGAGTTACGTCGAGATTGTTTTGTGTGGCTCTAGTCTCGTGGTGACGTTTAAATGGAACTAGAAATACAGAAGCGACGTCGAAATGCTATGCAGATTTGGAAAGCTTTCAATGAAGCGAGTGCAATAAGAAAAGTTGCACTTCGCGATTCAAAACATGAGCGAATGTTTAAAACATTGGAGCTCGTTAGTTGGTTCGGCTCAGTCACAAGCGCTCTCGGTGAGCAATTTGTGAGTTTGTGAGTTTTTTCGGCGCTGCTACATGGCGCGCAGCGGGTGCTCGAGGGGGGGTCCGCAAAACACTCGCTTTGTGCACGAACGCTATTCCCTTTCATGGAATCGGTTATTGTACACCGTACTTATTGCCGCGCATTGTAGCCTGTTCGACGGAATAGAATTGCAGTGCCCCACAGGCTTTTCAATCATACCTCCATTCTTTACGTGCTGTTCGATAGGCTTTAACGAGTTGTTTGTAATTCCGCTACCTTTGAATAAACGCAATTCTTGCCCCGCTTCTCCTAGACAAAGGCGATGTTAATCTTTTAACGGTCACTGACGACTTGATCGTGATATTGACACGATGTTTCATTAATTTAATCAATAGTTAGTCCATCATTATCTGGTCTCTCGTCAGTCCCACGAGCGTCCCGCTTCGCTTGATCAGCAGCACTCTATTAAAATCACACTTGATTAGATCTCAGCGTGGTTTAATTGTACAGCTCCGGTCGCGGTATGCACGCCTGGTACTCAACATACAAGCGCTCGCCGCCGAGAGCGCTCCACAAACGTTTTCTTTTTTCTCTCATCTCGACCGACTCCATTTTGTTTTTTTTTTCCTTTGTCCCTTTGTTCGAGTTTTCATATCCTTCTGTTTTCCGCGTGGATTAATTTTAATTTGGATTCCGAGACTTTTCAATTCTCGATTATGTTGTTTTTTAGTTTTGAAAGGGAAGTTAATCAAAATGGTTGATATAGGATTGTTATTGTTATTGGAGATTACACTGCATAGAGTTTTATCGGAGGGGTCGCAAGATCACGCCGCTGCCGCCGCCCACTGGCAATTTGCCTTCCGCCCGCGGCCGCCGCGCCAGAGTGCTCGCCTCAGACGTGTTCTCAAACTAAACGCTATGCAAATGTAATGGAGCTCCATTTGATCACAGCCCACGGCTAATTTCAAATTTTCAATGAGACGTTTGTGGCAGCAACTTTATTAGATGATTTATCGGTTAATAAAAGTGGGACTTCGTAACGGTACAGCATTGTAATATGCTAAGTGCTTATAAATAATGATAAATATTAAGGTACCAAGGTTGCGTGCTCTCTGAGGATTTCCGTAAACTTAATGTCTTGTTGCGACTATATCACTATGCTATCTACGCACGCATGAGTCAGAGAATCTTCGAATCTTGCATTTTTTGTTTCCAGCTGTCGAAACTACCTGCGACCGCCACAATGGATCTTCCCAGAACGCTCGTAATAGTCATACTATTACAGCGTAATTGTGGGTTTGCGTACTTTAATCAACCCCACATCGCTCCCACTGCGTTATTTCGAGTAGAACCGTTGACAATCAAAACGGGTCCGCTCATTGTAAATATTTATTCACGCTAAATTTGCTTTGTAAGCATTGAAAGGTTTTTGTCCGTGGAAGCGATTTGGCGTTTGAAAACAATTCGTGTTTGATGATCACGATTGTTTGGAGCGCATCGTAGTTTCGCGTGACAGCCATCAGTCGACAAATCTCGTTTGTGTTCACTTTGTGTTAAACCATTTATGCAACGTCTCTACTGGCATGTTTAACACTCAATTCACGTCTGTTTCCCAACCGGGTTATGTCTTTTCGCTCGGTGGAACCGGTATGAGGTGGAGTGCGGCACTCGCTACTCGCTTGCATGTGTGGAGTAGGTAGCCGGCTCGTAAATCACTGTACGCGGCGGTAATGCGTAGATAAGAGCTCTCTCATTTGTTTTCCCATTTCCCCAGAGAAATTTCTTAGCGACATTACTTCGTCGAGTGACGTAACGAGTAATTACCACAACTCCAAATCTTACAATTTCTTAAGCTCGACTCTGTCGCAAAAGGATTAATTTCCATCCATGTTATTACTGTTTACGCTACGGTGTGAAGAATTTCATGCAATAAATATACTGATTAATAAAGCGAAACGCTTTTTGAAAAAAATAAGAAACCCATCGAGCTGTGACTATAACTGATTTGTATTGAGATAAGATTTTATAGTAACAATTAAATAAATCCGTGCAATTACAAATGCAATCGAGTAAGCACAACCAACATTGCTTCGACACAGTCGCACGCCATCTCGCTTCATTCTGGCCAATTATAGTGTTCACGCGATTATACTGTCGCGATTCTCGGATAACCCCGCCATTTAAAAGAGACGCCTCTTTCATTACCATACCATGAATTGCCATGCCATTTCCATGTTGGAAAGGCTAATGGCCACGGGCGTGGATGAATTTAATCACCGATGATTCCTACAGTCGGCTAATTGCAATTGTCAACGGCTTGTGTAAAGAAAATTGGATCCGTCTGTGACCCCAATATTTTATCAACACGAGTTGATTGGAAACAACGTAAATTCTCAGTTTATTTGCTTTGGATTGGAAACACTTTAATGGTAATTCCAATGGAGTGAGCTCATCATTTTAGAATTTACATACATATTACTGCGACTTAGATCCCTTGTGGGAAATGTTAAGGCTTCAAAGTTATCGGTAATCCACTTATAGACACTTTGTACAGTAGTAGTTCACAATTTCCTAGTGATTTATTCTTCAAGCTTTGAGAGGTACTTCGTAAATACTTCTATAAACTAGTTTCCATCATGATTTTAGTTTGTCGAAGTTGGAATGCCCAAGGCTCGACTTGATCTCCGATACGCCCGCTTGACGCAGGTTACAAATTGCGTGTCATTTGAGTTTTTTTTTGCTGCTAACTGAGGGTAATATCTCAAGTTGAATGCTGATAGCAGAAGCGGTTATGAGAATGTATGAGTACGTACGTGCGTGAATAAGAATGTTCTAAAGTTGGGACGAAAACTAGAAAATACGTGAAATTGACATCACTGCCTTTCCCAGAATCGACAAACATGTGATTTCATTTTCCGATACTGTCAATATTATCTATTGCTGCGATATTTTTGGTGTAGAAAGAAATGTTCAAAGTGTTTTCTACTAAACAAAACCTATCATAAACAAAACTGTGCGTTTTGAGAGAATAATGGTTTATTTGACCTCGTTTTCTTTTTCTTAAAGTCAACATGCTTTAATTGAAAAGGTAATCCAACTTTGACGATTTAATTGCATCAATTTTAGTCGATGCTTTCATGGAATCGATGGACATCACCAATTTTGTGTCATCACGAGATGAAAAAGATACCTGTAGTGAAACTACATTTGGAAGTACCAGTATCGATATGGAATACTCGATAATCGAATCGGAAATAATCGAAATTAATCGAGTACAGCGATCGGCGGTACCAGGGTAACATGAGCACACGGAGCGCGACGAAGGTCGGCCGAGGAACCAGTTTGGCGGGACGCGACGCAAGGTGCCGCCGGCTAGGTTAAGTGCACTGTATTAGCATCATCGCCCGCCCTTTCATGTCTGCTTATCTCTCAGTCTCGCCGATTTAAATGAGCCTATTCAATTGTACTGCAAACTGCATACCCTGCGCCCCACGGCGATAGCTGACATTCGTTAGCTGTTTCTTCTTCGTAAACTTTTCTTTTAATATTCATGCACTATTTACTTTCATAGCTGTTATTTACCTTATTTCTCTGTAGGATATTTTCTCCGCAACGTTCGTATATCATGTTTATTATTAACGGCTGCTTTTGTAGGGTTTCGTACGTGTCTACGAATAAATATGTTACATTAAGTGTTTGAAAAAGTAAACGGTACTGTGAAAAGTTCGTTTTCATAACGAAATAGTTCAATTCTGACACTGGTTTCAATTAAATGTAGTTAATTTATGATATGAATGCTATATCGGGCCGATTTTACGAGTAATGTGACATTAGAGTTCTCATGTTCAAGCATATTGTTTAATAACCTAGTAATAGTGTTCCGTGTTGTAATACCACTAGTGTAGGTACACCTCTATTGTGTTGAATTCACTGACAGAACGACTTTTGATAATACCTATTGATTGAATCATTGTTATTGGATTACATAAACTAATCTCTTTATTTATAACTCGTTAAATCTAGTTTTTTTGCTATTGTTCCAAAAGATGTTTACCAGTCAGGCAAATTAAATTCCAAGTTTACTTACTTCTCAGCGGCGATTGTTTATTAGCTGTACATTGACAAGTTGTAAACCTGTTATCTAACATCGTTATCTTTAAAGCAACATTAAATCTAACTTCAATTAACTAAACTGGATCGTTAATTTACGGTTAACGGCTATTTGTTCTCAATCTAACATTATCGCTCGCGAAACTAGATCCAATCGTTTACGAAGCCGTACTCGATGTAATTACTAAACGAGGGATTTATGTCTTCGAAAATCAAATCCCGTAAACACCTGAAAATAATATCGGTGATCCTCTTTGTTTAATTTAGTAGGACAACCGACAAAATCTGGAAGGCACGGGTAGCTACGGTTTCCATAACAACACGCGCCTGGTGGTCCCTCCCGCCCCGCGCCGGTCCTCCCGCGTCCTCCCGCGCCCCCCGCGGTATCGATCCCGCTGCCCGCCTCCCTCGCCACTCCAAATCAAATTACAGGAGCACAAGCAAGCGATGTCGGCTGCATGCTCATACCAGCGCGCGTACTACCCTCCGCGACTCAATCAACTTTGTACGAGCGTAATAGTATTTTAATTCTATTGGCGCGCTTTTGGCTGCGGCCCCTATAATAGCTTGTTTGCAAATTAGAATAAACCTAACGCCATTGGCGTTCGATGGATCAAACAAACATTGCTGAACTTTAAAGTTTTTGATTAATGGAGTTTGCTCATGTGTTCGCATTATCTACTTAAGTCAAGTAACTAGGTATCTAAATAAAAATATGTACATAGGTATGTAGCATGTTTTAAATATTTACTTAACTTTACGCTGGCTAAATAGCTTTTTGCGAGCGATGTGAGAAAACGGAAGTTGCTTAAGGTGACCGTTTGACGCATTAAAAAGTCAAGAAAAAGATCAACAACCTTTAGAACAAAAAATCTATTTCAAACGCATGTACTTACTGACTGAGATTAGTTTGAGCGTTGAATTGGTTCTGCTTCAGCACACAATTGGCCACTCATCACCGCTCGTATTGCCTACAAATTAGAGCCGTTATTCATTCAACCGCGAAGAATGGCCGGCTGTTGTTGAAATAATTGTGATTGATTCGCGACATGGAATGTGTGACAGAACTAAAACAAACACAACTTGTGTAGGCACTTATCGCTCGATTTTATAGCGATCGGCAATAAAATCGATTATCGTATCGAATCGCTGCGGCGAGGGGACGACAGCCGCTCGGGGACATTTTAATGAGGGAATGCCGTGAGTGTACCGAACCGACGGGACATTTGTCTCCCTCCGAATAATGGAAAGCGTCGAAGGGATATTTATCAAAACTGCCAGACTTTCTCGTTGACTTATTTAATTTGATTTGAAACGTTTCATCAATACTTAAACGAGCTGCTATAAAATGTGCGAGCCGCGAAACGCTACACGTATTCGTAGTCAGCCACATGTTGCGGGAAAAGGAGCGGAACGTTTCATAATTTTATTGTAATATACGACGTCGCATATTGCCTCCTTTCAAAAAGTAAATTGCTCTCGGCGAGGCTGCGATCGGTATTTTTCGGGGCACGGTAAATTTGTCGTTAAATGATGTCTGCGTGTTGTGTTGCGTGATTGTGATGAGCGCGCTTTGGACGGCCGCCAACCGTGTTTCCGAGACTCCTCCATAAACATTCTCGAGAAACCTTTTTACTCGACTCGACGTTGATTCACTTGTGTCGTGTTTCTTTCTAAACATTTGTCAAACTAAACACGAATAATGAGCTACAGTTAATAAAATGGTATTTTTTACCGCAAAGCAGCGAGTAACATTTTAAATTGGTCATGCAGTATACTAAATCAGAATTGTAAATGATGTTGGATATCCGCCAATGTTACTTTGTTTCCAACAATCCGAGTGTTCATAACTACTTCCTAATCGAAATACGACTTTGCAGTTCTTGGATACGGGGTTAAGGCAGTGTTTGCTTTTAATTAATTAGTGTGTAATCTAGCATTGCCGTCGCACCACGTGTAGGTAAGTGTCGAGAATTTGAGATTAGTGGTGCGATATCGAGTGACCTCCGAGGGTCGAGAGGGGCTCGGTCGTCGTCGGAGCGGCCGACCGCAGCCATTAGCCGCACACTACCGATAGAGGCAATACCGCGCTAATAAACACCTACGAACACACCGCACGTACAAAGTCACTTCGTGCGGACACAAATTGCTTTTGTTCGGCGCGGACGTGCTGTGATAGAACCTGCCAGCTCTATGTATGACGCGTGATGGACTTACAATGGGTACCTTTCCTTGGATAATTACTTGAGCTTTTACCCTTTCTAATGACATTTAGAATTATGCAAACTGAGCTATTGAAGCCGACTGTACCGTTATAGAACCTGCTACAAGTAAACACCTATTGTGGAAGAGCGAAGATTGACAAATAGCGTCATAGTCATTATAATATAAGATCTTTTGTTAGTTGTCTATAGCTTTACCTAGTTTACGTTATAAAAGTGAAGTTATTTTACATCTGTCCAACGTGAAACTATGTATAATCGCGTAAGAGCGTTTCTTATCTTCAAAAGGCACGTGAAATAAATAAAATAAATCCCTGATCGTATTCAAATAGAGAATCGTCAAGGTTGAAAATCCGATATCAGACACCAGAGTATCTTATTCTGTTTTGTTTTATCTGAGGAGAAACATATTTTATTTTATCTGCGCGGCGCATCGCGTCGGTTGGAGGTCGGTACGAGGCGCGCATAAAACTAAAGAGGACGATTTGCCTTAATAATGTCGTTTGTAACGAGTTGTCGTGCGTGGCCGCGTGGGAGCACCTATTACCAATCTATAAAGCCGTGGCATTATGGTGGAATGTCGGCTTTTTACATTTAGATGCTATGATAATGATTAGACTTCAAATTCTGACAAGTTTTACAAATTACTCGACTTTTGTGACAGTTATTAGAAAGAGTTCTAGGTAGATGTTCTTTAGGAAAAATGTTCACAGGAAACAGTAAAACGAAAAACTTAATTTCAGTATCAAGCTTTTTTTGATAAAAATGGAAATGTTCCAGATATCAAATTCTGTACTGTTTTATTTGAAAAAAATATCCAGTAAAGGTTGAGAATGTCCTTCAAATAAAAATACTTATTCGTGTATGTACGAGTACATTTTTAGGCTACACGTGTCAAACATCTTTCTTTCGTAAAAGGAAAGGAGGCTTTTCGCCGTGGACGCTAATCTTTTAAATGGGGTTCGAGGTTACGTTACATGTAAAAACTAAGGAAAGTTGTTTTAAATACGTACATAAGTTCTAAGTTATATTAACACTTTTAAACCAAGTTTTTCTTCCAACGTTTTTACTATAAAAAGTATTTAAGCTGACACTCAATTGTTAAGTATTATAAGTAGATACGTACTCCTAGCATTTTCCTATAAAGTTATAAGTAGGTGTATATAAAACCCCGCCAATATTAATATTTTATACTTTATCTAGCCTTTATCATCACGTCTGGAAGCAATAACTATTACATTGCTGTTACTGAAGCACTACTTACTCGCATGTAATTTGCGAAATTTTTCCCATGCGTGTTTCAATCGAAGACTGACTACGTGCGCTCATAAAAATAAAGTGAATGGTCATAATATGAGGTAAATTGCCTGACTACTGCAGTAGGAATGTAGTTAATATAGCTTTTAGCCTTTTAGTTTTTAACGCTTAGTTAGGATTTGTAAATTAAGACTTTAAAAACCTACATACCTAAGTTGCTAATCTAAATACATTTATATTTAGTAGTATGTACTTAGTTAATGTAGTGTCATTATCATTAAAGTTAGTGTCGAGTAATGAGAAAAAAAAGATCCAATAACGATCATTTCACCATTTTCACATAAATCCATTTTATAAGTTATCTTTATGATGATATTTTATTAACGTTATGGTACTGTTATACTAAAATTATATAGATATTATAAAAGCAGAACAAAGAAACTAAACTACAACAAACAAAAAGATAAATATTAAGGCGAAGTTTAATAGAATCCGTGATTATTCAAGAGAGGGACCAGATCCTGAGGGAGTAGGGATAAAGGAGCTAACGCCTCGTATTTCATTTCGCGCAAAATGGATTCCAGGAAAAAAATATTTATGTTACAAAAGAAGATCAAAAGTATTCGCGACGGAATATCGAAGACAGATCTTATTCTATGTGGAGTATTCTATCGCTTTGAATTGATTTTAGCCTTTCAATTTGAAGGTATTTCCTATTACATTCTGTGCTTTAGTTTCAATTTCAATGAGATTTATTACGGGCTGGCAAACTTGCCGAGCTCAGATATTTATTAACTAGAATTAATTTTGACAAAATACTTATGTTTGCGGTCATGTTTTACCCAATAGTTAAGTTTAACAAGCGTTAATAATAATAGTGTAAGTAGTGTCTACAAAACACAAGTTAAGGATTTCCTTAACTTAAATTAAGTGGAAAATATTTTAGATATACTACCGCTAGTTGCAGAAACGAGCATTTAAGTTAACTGTTATTGGATAGACTTTAATATAGTTGCCTTCATAGTCAAGAAATAGAAAAAGACGTCATAATACGAAACACGTTAATAATAAACCAGAATATAAGAAACAATGTTCATTTTTATTCTTCATTAATTACAGTTTATCGACTTATTGGTCCATTAACGTTGTTTCAATAATTAAAATGTTTATTATAGTTCTATTTGCGGTTTATCGTGAGTGAGGTTAATATATAGGATAGGTACTTATTATTTCACAGTTGTTGTGTATTGCGGATATTGGTGCAGGATATATCGTAACATACCGCGCATACGTAATACATCATACAATGGAAAGCAATGTGTAGATGACATCCGTAGCTAAAACACTGCTTGCTTTGTTGCCTTCGATACAAAATAAAAGTTAACTCAGAAAGTTCCCAACCTAAATTAGTTCCATTTTGTTTGAGGTAAAACAAAGTCGTATTTTTTATAACCGTAAAGCGAAGTGAAAATTTTCTTAACACAAAAATGGAGCTTATTTAGTAGAGAACGCGGCAACGGCTGGTGAAAATATCACTGAAGTATAGAGGGGAGTGGGGCAACATTAACCCAGTGCAGGTGACATTTTTGTAATTATTTCCTCGCCCGCCGCCGCCGCCGGTGGTTTGCGAGCGACACACATTGCCTTCCGACACTACACTACAATGTGGGCACACCTAGATACCTATACTTACTAAACACTCTTTAAATACCCTACGTGCACTGTAAAATGAACCAGCCACATGTTTTTGTAGAAATAAGAAGCCAACAAATGCACAAAGACAAATACATAGTAACGTTCATTAGCGTCATGTTATCTAAGCCTTCGGAATGTACTTAATGGCTGTCGTTGGTAATAAAGATACACCTTTTTTATGCAAGATACATTAAGCTGTTTCTTTTTTGTAGACATGATTACTTGTTGCTCCTATAAAGACGGCAAGGTCTTGTATAAATAAATGCCGCGGTACTATTGCTGTATGTGTGTATGTACCTACATTGTCAACATGTGATTAATGAGTGTCACATTAGAATTCAGCTGGCATTTTTAAATGCATCGAAATGAAAAGTAAATCCCTCGCCACATTTCATGTGTTAAAATCCATAAGCGTTACCAAACCGTGACAGGAGCGTTGGTTTGCAAAGCCGGGAGCGTTCCGTTGGAGGGAAATAAATGTGTTGAAGTGTTCGGTTTGTGGGGACACCGGGGGATGCCGGGGGGCGGCTGCGGTGCGGGCGGGGGGCGGCGGGAGCGAGGGTCGCAAGCTGCTCGTATTGTCCAAATTGTTTGGGGCGTTAATAATTCCACTCGCGCCTCACTTCATCGCTAACTGTTATTTTTGTGTGCTCCGGAAATTTTTATTCGCAACGTGTGCTGATTTAGTTTAATTTAATAGGATATCGGGATACGAGTAGTTATTGGCATTTTGATTGGTTCCAATCCAGACTATCTGCTAGACCTTGTCAAGTTAAGTTACTGATGATGAAACATAAGTATTAGAATTTGAACAGTTTTCTAAGTCCAGTTGAATTTGCCTAGCATTAATGATAAAACAACTAAGTAATAAAGTTACAAGACAAGTCAAGTCAACCCTATAAAACTTAACATGTATATTAAGTTAAGTGCAAAACCATAAATTAAATCGAGACATAAATACGATGCTAATCAGAGTCGATGCTTTTGTTCATTGAATCGATTATCCCACGCGTTCCGATTGTTTCTCTGTTTATCGATTTCATCTTATCGAACGGATCTCCTCTCGTAAATACGAACGAGGTGTAAATTATCAAAGAAAAGATAATGTAAAGAGAATTATACCTTAACAGGGTCATTAAAAGCTAAAGTAAGCTGAAATGGCGGTCGTAAATAATCAAAACAAAGACATTAAACTCAAAGTTTCTGCGTCCAACCGAGAACAAAAGAATTGAGAAGTAAGAACAGCTACTTATTCCCGTAGCTTGACAGCGGAGGCAGATAGTAATAATCCGGGAAAAGCCGTACCCGATGCTATTTTACTCAAAAGGATTTCGTATTCCATATTTTCTCGTTTCGCTAAATAAAATGTTGTATTGAATTTCGTATCTAGCGTCTGTTGATGGAAGTTTGATGTTTAAAGTAAATCTGACTTTATAAACGTTTTTTTCTAAGCATACTTTGTACTTCGCTTCAACATTTTATATTCATAAACTTGTAGTTAGAAGGTAACTATAATAAATACATAAGTACATTAAGCACCTTCCTATAAATTATTCACTTCTTGATTTAATCACAATCACATATTTCCTTTTAATGTCTAATGAATGTAACATAATCGTGTATGGAGTAAAAATCTGGTCATATCTGTGCTGTTGAGGTACCAGGGTGTCAGCGATAACGCGAATTTGACACCACAACATCAATCACTTTAGAGCGAGTGGGCGATTGAGTGCGGTGTCGGTGTCGCGTTGCACTCGCGGTTATCGCCTACAAATTGCTGTCGCCCTGTGATTAACAACACGAACTGATGATGTCATGCGAAAGCCCACCCAAATTTTAAGATAAAGAGAAGCTTGTTTCTTCAATTTTTGTAACCTTTTGACTTCATTGTCATTATTTTCTAGCTTCTTCTCTTATCTCATATAACATGACTTTAGATTCAAGAAACTGTGAAACTCGTATAACATTATCCAATACTTTGTCTCACGAAATACCAACTTTAAACAAATACAAATATCGCCTGCGTGTGAGTATTTAATTGGTAATGATACAACTTCAATATGACAACGAAAGTTGTTATTTGAAAATCAAGTGACTACCATACGCGATACATAATAATTTGCAGTTTATGTATTCAAATACATAAACTTTATATTACTTGCTCGAAGGACAACTGTGTACCCTATAATTTGTGAGTAAGCAATAAATGAATATGAATTACGCAAATTGCATTAACCACGGCATGTCTCAATAAAGCATTATATAACAATCGTGACAAGCTTTAGTGAAAAGATCTATTTGAAAGTAAACATACGCCGATCATATCCGGTGTCTGTTACGCTTTGTTCCCATCCCATTCTCGGAAAGCCAGCTGCCTTTACGATCCTGTCGCTCTGGTAAAATGAGATAGATTACAATGTCAATACCAGCTAAGCCCTATCGATTGATGTCCTCCTGGTACTTAGTTTAGTTTATAAATTCCATAATAACGGTCTGACGGGGCTTTAATGAGTCAGCCTTTGTCTCTTTTTTTAACAATTTAGCATTTTTTCTTTGAAAGAACTTTTCGTTGAACTTGGTTCGTGAACAGGTATTATTTTCAGCTCCACTGAGCCTTTGAACTTATCTCTTATCCGTTTTTTGTTAAACTCATAAAACTTGCAAGAGTTAACAAGCTCATTTTTAATCAGCATTAAAACTTAACTACATGATATGCACTTATTTTTATTGAGTTAATTAAATGGCTCGTTTGAGATCAAAGTTGTAAGATTACAGGAGTTTTGATAGTTAACATTCTCAGCAGTTTGGCGAGCGACTTTTGAATAATACTCCAGTTTTTCTTATTCAACTCTTTTATAAGTCGACAAAGCCGCGCGCCGCCCGCGCTACACAAAGGAATAAAAGAAATATCATCCACAATCCGCATCGCATCGCTACTCTCGATATATTGGAAAATATTTCTTGCGTAGAGTATCTGAATACATAAACACTGATATCATAAAAAAATAGGTAAAAAAACTTTTTAAGTTAAACGGTTTTATGTTAAACATACATTGCTATGTTTAAGATAAATGTACTAAAAACCAAAAAAATAATAAAATAGATACAGTCGTGGGAATTATAAACATATGCATAGACTAGACTAAAATAAAACCGTGGGGCACGTCAATTGTCTACAAATTATCGATTTAATGTGCGATAGAAGAATCGTTTAATTCGTCGATAGGCAGTTGGCCCGCAGACGGTGAGGAAATTACTTACTATTTTCTTGCTCATGGAAATTCCAATAGTTATACACTCCATGTAAATAAAAGAGATGTTTCAACTAGTTTATCGTTGGACATTCACACTGCTGGCTGGCGAAGAATCGTTTCACTGCTCGTAGTTTGTCTTTAATCGACAAAACACATGATAAAAGTACTACTCGCTCAACACTATGAAACCCTAAAACTCGCTTATAATCGAGCTTGCTAGCTTGTTTCCACATTCTAGCCCTACTTATCACACGTCCATCGTTGTCGGTTGAACAACTGCCTAGTGTAACATTACAAAACAAACATTTTAATCAACGATTGTAGACAATTGACGTGCCCCACGGTTTTATTTTAGTCTAGTCTATGCATATGTTTATAATTCCCACGACTGTATCTATTTTATTATTTTTTTGGTTTTTAGTACATTTATCTTAAACATAGCAATGTATGTTTAACATAAAACCGTTTAACTTAAAAAGTTTTTTTACCTATTTTTATTTTCTAGTTTTTAGTTTTTATTTCGCATTCTGTTTAATTCATTTAGTGCTTCATTATTGCAAGGTTTCTTGCCCGTTAGTTTATTGCAGTCCAACTCCTCTATACGTAGTCCCTGCAAAGCTCTTACTCTACAAAGAGCCACGTAGGCTTGACCTTCTTCAAACAGTTTCGCACCTAAGTATACGACTGCGTGATCCACAGTGCTGCCCTGCATAAATCTTGACGTGGGTGGTGGATTCAGGCTGGATTAATCAGATACCTAAATTACAGATTCAATTTCTAAATTTAAATCTTATTATTATACGCCATTTAGTGGCTGCGCCCATCTTAAATATTCAGGTTGTATAGTGCACTGTATTCTTCTTGGCAAGCCCTTTTATTTGATACCCATATTGGTGGGATTGATAAAAAATTGTTATCAGCCATTTGGTAGCGGCGGCCATCTTAGATTTCAATTTTGCATAGTGAATTGTATTCTACTTGTTGAGACCTTTCATTTGATACCCATATTGATGGGATTGATAAAACCTAATTATCCGCCATTTTGTGGCGGCCGCCATCTTGGATTTTAATTTTATATAGTACATTGTATTCTACTGGTTGAGCACTTTCATTTGATACCCATATTGATGGGATTGATAAAACCTACGTTATCCGCCATTTTGTAGCGGCCGCCATCTTGGATTTCAATATTTTATAGTATATTGTATTCTGCTTGTTGAGCCCTTTCATTTGATACCCATATTGATGGGATTAATAAAACCTAAATTATCCGCCATTTTGTAGCGGCGGCCATCTTGAATTTATAATGATAATGAATAAACATAATTGTATTGTCACCAAAATCCAAAGTGTATACAAAATTTCAGATTAATCGGTTGACAGGAAGAGGGTGAAATTTGAATTACTAAATTTGACCCAAGAAAACAAACGGGGTGAGCTAAATAAAACCGTTTAAAAATGCACACTCTGTTTGACTGCTATCGAAAAATAAAATACATTGTTGCGTAGGTTGAATTTGACTCAAAGTGATGCTCTTTGTTGTTTCTCGGATACGGCTTTTAAAAATACATTTAGACAACACGAGATATACTCGTAAATGGCTCTTGTGTAAAACAAAGAAATTAATCACTTTCCCACGCGCATAACATGGTTTTGGCCTTAAGCAATTATCATAAAATTTGGTTATCTTAGCAATCCAAATCGGATTGGTTCGTATCTAATCTGTCATTTCCTAAAAGGTGGAACCTATTCATAATTTAGCGGGGCTCGTGATTAAATTTGTGCCTCCCCTTTGTCGCGTCGTCGCCTCCATTGCGATACAAAGCCAGTCTTAACCGGATATTTATTTTGTACGCCCACGAAGGCGTTTTTTCTTTTAACTCTCTTGAAATGGGCTTTTAAATTCTGCGCTCTGCGGGAAAATTGGCGGCAATAAAATCATTTGCGACTTTCAGTGTTTCTTTCTTCTAAACATAAATGTCTTCGAGTTACGTCTAATGAAAAGAAAACGAAGTTTAAATAAAAAGCGGATTAAATTATTATCCAGCGCGTTCGTGACTCTGCGGTAAAATACATTAACAGAATCCGGTAAAAGTAACGTAAGACGCGTAGCAATGATTTTGTCATTATTTATAGTCATTTGGTTACAATAATTTATTATACTCCTGCAAGCGTCTCACAACCGCTCATAAACCGCTTTGTAATTATCCGTTTGTTTAAAGAATGTATTACACAAATAAACTTTACGTTCGAACATAACTTTTTTATTAGCTCACATGTTTTCCTGTAGCCGAGAGCGAGGGTTTGTTTTCCAATGTTCATGAGTTCACGGCACGAAGATAGCTCGTAATTTTCTACTATTCGTGCGTATAAACGGGAGTTTCATACCGAGAACAAACTGAAAATCTTATTTTTTCACATTTCCATCGTCTAGTGTCTTCGCCATCAACGTTTATGTTCACACTGAATCACTTTGAATGAAGTCGACTTTATGAAAAAGCTGTAACGTTTATTTTATGACAAGACTTACAACCGTCTTTTGTCTCGATCATTCGCACAATATAGTTTGACGACTTTACACGAGAAGGCTCAATAACCAGGTATTTAGACAGTTTATTTACCTTTTAGTAAAAAGAATCTCTTTTGTGATTGGGTAATAAAATCTTCTAAGTCTTGTGGTGAATTCGCCTAAAGCTACGAATACCAAAATAATCTCGCGCGTAGGTATTCAAGTCTATATTCAAATTCATCGATATTATCACGAATAATTAATTTGAAGTGGTTCTTGACGCGAGGTAAAACGATTTATCAAATTAAAACCACGCTGTCTGCAAGTCATTTCTTCAGTAATTCGTTTTATAATAAAAATGATATCATCGAAGGCACGAGGCCGGACAATTTGTCAATTAGCGTCAGTTGCGCGATGATCCATTGCATCGCAGGAATAAATCCCCAATCAGGTTCGAACAATACTACGTTATCATTTACTTATCCCTTCATGCATAAATGTTTCTGTAATATTTTGGGAGCCATCTTTTTCATCGTATTATCCCTTTTCCTCTTACCAGTTTACACATCTAGTATCTCTTTCCAACTTGGCTTGTGGATGGATAGCTTCCAACGGAGTGCTTTAGTGGAAACAGAGGGAAATTTTACTTTGTGATTTTTAACGTTTATCCAGGAAAGTTCAATTCGAATTAATTTTTGGTTTATTGTTGTGGGTAAATGAACTTTGAGGGGTTGTTGAACTTTGCACATCGATATTTTACGAATCGGCAACTTATTAATACTTGCTTACCTAAGTGTTTTGTTACTTCATTATGAATGACAACTATGGCTCATTACAAGTAAATTTTACATTCTAGCACATTATAAAATTTGAAATCAAGTTTCTTTGGAATAAAATCCCACGCCCATGTTGTAAAAGCGTTAGTAACAAATACTTACATAAAGTTTTGATGATAAAGTCGCAATATAGAGAAACCGTTGAGTTTCAATGTAAACATAGTTGTTTGTGTGTGATTTTACACTTTACACTATCACTTAGTGGCCTGTGAAGTGGCTAGTTTTGAATTCTTCGTACTACGCCTTAAAGTTGGACGTTCGGTGCCCAGGGACTGAATACGTGAACTTTACAAGTGTGCTTCTTACTTCAACCTGTGTCGTTTCGTTCTAAGGGACCTTTAACATAAAATGCATCTTTAAAAAAGTCGAGAAACTTAAAAACGCACTCGCTTGATAAACCGTGTTCATTTGAGTTTACTGTTAGGTACCTTATTTGTAAAAAAAACTTCAAATGTTACGGTTTATAAAACTAAAAATGGTGTTCAAAATACATCATCCATGTATCGTCTTATTTACATTTTCACGCCAAAATCTTATCTAATCTGTGAGAATGCGATCATCAATCAATATTTAATACTATTTCACAGATAAGGCACTACTCCAATAAGTTTAAGTTCGCCTCGTATCTAATCGTAATCTCTATCTGCTAATAAACTGTTAGTACTCGGGCAATATCAAATAGCCTAAAAATATACCACGTTTGTTAGTTCTTACTTTCAAATTGATAAAACTTTTCTGTATTCCAAAACAGATCATCTTTATTTGTTTTGTCCAAGTTACTTGTTGTTCAATCCACGTAGTCGATTGAAATACAAATATTTTTAAATCGCACTCGCTGTTTGGCTGTATTTTAATTTCGTGTTGCGGCCACACCGCTAACAACTGGCGGTCGCCGGTCGCCGACTCGACTCGCCGACTCAGTATTCGAGAGGCGTGCTCTGTCGACGCTCGCGTGTTTCTCAACCTTTGCGTTTGCGTACAAAACTATACTTGTAACTATTATACTAGAATAACAGATATATCATTGTCCATAGGTGTGTACCGACCTGCATGCGAGTGGAGTGATGGTGCTTGGTGCCTGTACCTTCAGTGTTTAGTGTTCGCTAGTGTTCAAGTGCTGAATGGATTGTGTCCTTTGGATTGCCAGCGCCAGTCATCGGTAGATTCAGCTGGGAACGGTGAGGTTTTATGTTTACTTTTATACGTTACACTGCGTAGCTTCATGCTTGTAGTTAATATAAAACAATGCTTTGAACCACGCTATTGCAGCAACTCACGCATGGTCGTTATCTTTATATGGAATTAGCATCCTCAAGCAATAGTAAAACAATTAGAATAATTAGCCTGTTCCGTACTAGTACTATAAAGCGTACTTTACTTTAACACATTATGTACATGTATTTCCATTGATGTTGAGATAAGCCTTTATGTACACAGATAAACATGTAAGTAGTTAACTTTATTTGCTTTTACTTGACATATTTACATGATTAATAATCTTATTTACTCACATAACAATGTACCTTCGTTATCTAAAGTCATATTTATAGTGAGAACCATATTTAAGTTAGTTTTTTCCTTATCAATGAAGTATGTAGCTAACTAAAATGAATAATTCTTTATCTTTAATGTGGCACAGTCCGAGACGACGCTAATTTATCTATTGAATGATTAAATGCTGTAGTAACTTCTTGGTTTTAGAATAATTGGGAATGAAGCATGTTATTTTTATAACTTCTTTAGTTTTAACACGAAAGTAATGTAAGAACTTCATTTCATCTCTAGCACCATGACAATAGTAAAAGTATTGTTAAAATATTCAAATTCTGTTCAATACAAATCACACTAAGATTTTACCAACGCACGTCTCTGAAGTCTGCGCATAAATAAAACATGAGATAACTTGACCACATAAGAAGGGAGAGCCATAAATAGTAGATTTCGATATTATGGTATAAAGGGAAATGTAAATCGGTAATATTGGCGATCCTGACTATCAATACCGAAGGGAAAAGACACGTCTCCACCTTCACGTATCCCAAACACACATTAACGGAAATCCGACCAATAAAACGTTGGGGCCAATATAAAAAGAAGCTACTAAACACGTACTTATACAAAGAATTCCAGCCACGTCCCTTCAGGGGATAATAAATAAATTGTCAATAAACCAAAAACTTTTTTTTCTGTCTACTTGTCCCTTTTGTTTATTTTGAGGCGTCAAGAAGGGTCGAGGGAGCATTTATTATTAACACCGGGTTTTAAGCTTGACGTATTCGAATATTCCTTATTAAAAAACTGGCAATAAATAATTTAATTACTTTTTTAAATTCATTAAGGCATCGTTTAAGTCTTTGGTCAGATACGGTGGAATGTTATCGCCTCTTTTATTAAAATCTTTTTACTCGCGTTATCAGTTACCTTGATTGATTGTTAAACGTAAAACTGTGGTAAAACTAAGTTTATGAATACCTACACAATTATAACTTAAATTCTTCTTTGTAGATAGTTATCTAGTAGTAAAACTACTTTGATAACTATTCGTATTGTCAACAAATAAAACTTTTGTATTAATAATACACGACCACCTATCTAAACATTGATTTAAGTAGGTACTTTAAAGCTATAACTTTGGTTTGCTAATGATCATAATTATCGTAATAAATGCTTTGTTAAATTAACTGAATTCATTACAAATGCAAAGGTTTTAAAAAGGAAGTCTTTTTCGAGATATTTTATTACGTTTTTATAGTAATATAATAATTGAATAACAGGAATTTTCCGTGTGTAAAGTCTATTACTAAGATGACAGAGATAAATGAATAAAAGGCAGCATAAATCCTAAATTACCACCATATTAGTTTTAGTAACCATGGGAAATCCTAATAATAGTTATCTAGCTGGCTCTGAGTGCCTAATACCTGTCTAATGTAATATGCAAACCGTGCAAAATTGAAAACGCGTCGGTTCCATAATTGGTTGTATAATATATGAAGTCTTTGTCTCTTGGCAGATTATAATTTTAACTCTGATGGATTATGCTATTTTGTTAAAAAAAACAACTTGTGACGTGATGAGATTTAATGTGACATTAATTCCATTTAATAAACGTTAATTATCTTCAAATATGAAATTGTGATTCACAGTTTTGTTGAAAGAACTTTTGCGTACCTAATAAAAGCGAAACGTCATTTTTTATTAAAGTGTAGAGTTTTAATTTTCTTAATTTATTCTTATTGTGAAGCGACCTTCTCATGTTTTGGTGATTAATGCACAGCTGTTTGTATTTGAGGATAATGAATGAATAATTTATTGTAATTTCTAAAATCTCACTTTAGTTAGATTTAAGTTTGAACCTATTTTATCCTAGTCTTAGAATTTAAAGCTAAATTAAGTCTGGCGAGGCTAAGCTTAGGCAATCGCGCGAGTCTACTTAAACAGGCGGATTGAGTTTTATTTGTAGCTTGTTAAAGTGTAGTATTCATAAATTATACGATTATGGCCAATATGATAAGTTATTGTAGCTTGGACTAGTCTAATTAAGACATAAAGATATATAAGGGATAAGGAGTAATGATAGTATTTAAAAACAGGGTTCTCTGAAGTCCGAAGGTCGTTTAATCTGTGAATGAGTGGGTAAACTGACATGAAGGTAGACTGACTATCCCCTTTACCTATAAGATATTATAGATAATAGATATATGTACATTACTTATTAAGTATGATTAGGCCCTCTCTTTTACTGTTTGGTTTCAGCAGCTTTAAAGTAGCTGGTTGGTTGGTTACCTTAATATAAAAAATACGTCTCTAATCATTTCTTACCACCTTAACACAATAACTCTAGATAAAAAACTTAAAATGAGTGAATCACATTGTTTTATCTCTATCTACGCATAATCTCTTTAAGTAATGGTCTTATAAAGATGATAAGAACGAACACAAGGAATAAATAACGCAATAATACGTTCATTGTCAAGTTTTTATGATTGGTTATGATTTAATTATACCTACGGGCTTAGATAAGTATCTAACTTAACCAATTTAGTATTATGAAATTATAATCGTGTTGAATCACCTAATTAGACATCAGGGACTGTTTTTACAATATATTTTTTAGATAATACACAAGATTGGCGTATTATTAAAAAATAATACGGCGTTTCGCTCACGTGGTCTTTTTGAGCTACGGAAATATGTAGTAGGTAGACCAAAGGCCATGAGAAGCTATGGAGAACCTAAGGTTTTATCCATTTAACTATAAGTTAGGTCAGACACGTCCCGGATCTTGGTTTATAATCACAAGTATCCCTAGTTAATACTTGCTATAGCGTACCTACAGGTAAACCTTTTATGCAACATTTTGAATTTTAATAAAGGTTCGCTTTTGGTTTTAAAATAACTGCAACTACGGAATCTGCTAGTGTAATTAGTTACACACGTATTCGATTCAGCATGAATCGGCAAAGTTTGTTAATGGTCTAATCTAAATCATTGTTTTTACGTGGATGAAGATTTCAGTTTACTTAGCGACATTTTAGGCATAACCTCACTATTAAATAATTGACGCTACCTTTTAGACTAGAATTTCACCAAGTCTGGAAAATTGTTAATTTAATTCCATACCCTTACACATCAACAATCCACTACTTACTAACACAAACACAATAAGAAATCATTTTCTAATGGACAGGTTCGTTTCAATTGATTACAGAGTGTCGGTGTTCCATCAAAGATACCTACATCGGTAATCCGTGGGAAACATGCAATGTAACATGCACTTATGATCGTAATTCAATATTGAAGCGTTTCCTAGTAATTTATCAATCGTTTGGATAACACTATTAAATCACTCGCGTTAACTGCGCATGAACACTAACCTAAATTAATCCAATGCATATTTAATTGACACGTTATTATAAGTAATTTGGTTTATCTGTATTCTGTATTCTGTTTTGTATCTAGTTACTTTAGATCGCTTTCTGTTGAAATGAAATGATCATTTAATCCTGTAGGTTTTGACAACACTTAGGACGGGTCATTTTTTAAAGTTAATGCTAGATTCGCAAGAGTGCAGTTTTCCCCAGAGAACAAGTTTGTAACTAGTTTCTAAAACCATATCTACCGTTTCGGTTAATTGAAAGTTGGATAATTTAAAACTTTTGTAGGTTATTATAAATTTAATGTAACAACTTATACCTACTCGTATATCTTAAATTAAAAATCAATATGTAGCAGGTTCGTTCTTTATTTATTTTTTATCACGTAAGTATTAATGTACTCTAAATATCGGTTAATGGCCACTGATACAATGAAACCAATCACCTCGTACGTAGTAGGTACCTTCACATCGTTAATTTACAGAAAAAAATGCTACAACAAAAAAAGATGTAGCACAAAAAATATATGTACCAGGCTGACATAAGCTGTAGAGAAGTTTGAACAAACGGCCCTCGCGTTCTCGGCGTCTGGTTTGAGATAATCCGAGCGATATTGCCCGAGGTCCTTTCACGCTCAACTTGTTATTACCAACAAGATGAACGAATATCCATACAAATCAATTTACGCTCTCATACAACGAGGAAAGGTTGCCCACGCACGTTTTGTCTTCGTTTGTCTTATTATTCACACATTCGTCCTCTTCACTCCGTTTGAATCGCGTGAGACAGACAATAACGCGTTAATGTATGCTTAAACTGTTTAACGTGTGTGGGTTTGGTCTACTGATTAAACAAAAAACCTAATGCCTAATGTAATTATAATAATGAGGACGTTGGAACGTTCCTGTGCCGTTTAATTTGATATTAATTCTGACATAGACGGTCGAACGGTTTTGTTAATAGGTCTGTAATCGACAGAAGGGATCTGCGAAAGGCTTTTCGTTTTACAATTTTAATCACAAAATCTCAGCTCTCATGAGCGGCGGATAATCCTTTTTGTATTCGTATACTTGTATGTATACGCAACACAAAAGACAAAAAAAGTTTTCGCCAAAAAAGAAACAACTTCAAAACGGAAACTAAAAAGTATGAAATAAATTAACTTGTACAGCAAATTTCGAGTTTATAAGTGATTAAAAGTAACATAAACAAATACATAATTATGCCTTTAAAATTTTTGAAGACGGTGCCAAGTAAAACAATAACTAGATATAGGTAATATAGGTACTTATAATCAATCTTTTTCACATCTCAAGGAAACAGGTGGCATAATATTAAGAAACACATTAGTCGCGATGCAATTTTTTCGAGTGTTTCCCTCGATATCTCCAGGTTTCCACCATCAGGTCCTGGTTTCCTTACTATGGGACCACCCTTGGGATACCCCCTTTCTAACAAAAAAAGAATCATCAAAATCGGTTCATGGACGACGAAGTTGTGTGAAGAAACATAAGAAACAGACTAGTCGAAAATACAATTTTTTCGAGAGTTTCCCTCGATTTCTCCAGGATTCCATCATCAGATCCTGGTTTCCTTACCATGGGACCACCCTCGGGATACCCCCTTTCCAACAAAAAAAGAATCATCAAAATCGGTTCATAAACGACGAAGTTTTGCGTGGACATACATAAAAAAAACATATATATACGGTCGAATTGAGAAACTCCTCCTTTTTTTTGAAGTCGTTTAAAAAGGGTTCGAAAGAGTCCCTTACATTCGACGCTGCGAACGAATTACGTGGAACTTTATTGTAGTACAATGCTTTTTGCCTTAGGCTAGCAGTCGGGATGCTCTTTATAGCGTTCGTTGACTTGTGGATTTGTATACTCACAGTTTAGTCGATATTTTACATCGACGTATTAACAAAATGTGGCGTTATTGTTACTTATAAAAAATAAAGATTCAAATAAGGTAAGACAGGATCACAAAAAGCTAATTAAGGGTAGAAAGGGTATTCTAATAATAATAGCTCTTATAAAAATGCTAACTAACGATAACATTCTCAACGGGTTTTTGAAATACCATTCATGCTTTCGGAAATCCAACCTGATATAATGCGCAGATTAAAACGACTAAAAACGCGCTGTCATTTCAGCGTCGCTAACAAGCTTTTTACGAGAATGCTGCTTAAGTTCGCAATAAAACACTGCCTCTGGTTCAGAGAAAGCAATGGAGTACTTAATAAAACAAAAGGTATTTGAATCGTTCGTACTCGTATTACGAGGCCACCATTCATGCGATAATCTCGACTTGTCATTTATTCCGATCATTTCACTTTGATATTTACTGTTCACGTTTATTGTACTAGTTTAATAGTTTATTGCAGCTTTCGTGTTGTTTGTAAATACAATTTTCTTTGTGGGTGGTACGATTTACTTCGTAGTTAAGTGCTTTGTACGAACTCGTTGTTTGATATTGATTTAAGACGCGCTTTACCTATTTTAGCCTATTTGTATTATGTATCTATATGAAATAACGGAATTAAATACAAGTGTAGTACTAAACATAAACCTTGATTAGAATGCACTAACTTATCATTTAAATCATTAGTATTTCGTGTATGTACTAACCAACAAAAACAAGTGCATAGCATTTAGAAGGCAGAATGACTTAGCGCCAATTAGCACATCCTAAAGATTTTACCGGTTATAAAACAAAAAAACCGATGCAATATTACGTCCAATTTAACACTAGGTAATAATAACATTACCGTCAATGTATTAGCACTCACATTGGCCAAGCTTATTACCGTGCAGCCGGCCATAAGTGCAGCAATTTGCTTGAGAACTACAATTTTGTCTGAACTATACTTTGATAGTGTTACCACGATTTAAAACGTAATAGAGTTCGTGTAAAATGAGATGAGATAAAACTAATGTTAAGAATTTACGAAATGTTTATAAAAACACTGCTATGTTGTTGAAATACGAGTAGGTAGAGCTTAGTCAGATAGTCAGTCAAAGATTGTTGATAATATTGCTAAAAGTATTTAAAAATATCCATTATTTATGGTATTTAAGTATCATAACAATATTATACATATTTTGCCGATAAAACTAATATAGTATGCTAATGTGGATTATGAAATAATTACATTAATCAAAAAGTAATTAGTAGATACTAAATGCTTTATAATACGTCTATCTTCTGAAAAACAATCAATATTGTAATTTTTTCGAATACTTTCTCAAACTAACTATATCAATAAACATACCCAATAGGTACTCCGTATTACCCTAGTTTTTAAGTGTTACAAAATCTTTCATTTTTTCATCAAATCTTTAGCTTAAATTCTATTTTTATTTATCAGCGCAAAGAGGCTAAAGTGTTATTTCATCATGGTTGCGATTTCGACATTTGTTAAGTTATTGTTAAGTCTCACTGGCTGAGGAAAACAAATCTGACATTAACAAGATTATTTCATCAATGGCATCTAACAATATTAGCTGATATTACCGTTAATGTTATAAAGAAATAAGCTATTTCCTTAACGTTGAAGCACAAAGGAGCAGCATTCCTTAGCCACTAGAGTGTAAAGATAATAGCCGTGTTTATAAAGTGGACCTCCGATGTTGCGCCTCATCGCTGCATTGCTGTAGACGTGAGATAATCTGCCCATTATCCGACTTGGATCGCGGGTTAAACTCACTCTCCTGGACACGCCAACGAATTTTCTAGAAAGTAACGCGTTAGGATGGAAATTATCAAAAGTATTTTATTTCTAGTATAACCAAATATTGCGTTGAAATCCTCGCTTAAAATACAAATAAAAAAAAATAGATACATACTTATATTCTATGGTACAAATATGTTTTTCATAAATTAAAATACAAAACAACAAACATAAGTCAATAACAAAGTCCGCCTCTTCTATTCCTTCTAGAGTTCAATATAACCGAATATTCCGACTACCTGCGAATAATTTCTGCTTACCTATACCTAAATATTTAAATTCAGCGTTAACCACAAAAACTATTGTTTTTAAAACTTACCTGTTCTTCTCAAGGTAAATAAAAAAAATATATTTTTGTAAATAGCTTTTATTTCATTAATTAATTTTATTTTAACTACGTACTTCTTGTTTACTCCATGGAAAGATTTACAATAATAGGTAGTCGCACCCACAAATTAAATTTTGCTTAGGTACCTACCTAGGGAATCATGGAAGAAGAGAAGAGAGGCCTTTGCCTAGCAGTGGGACATCGATGGCTAGATAACATAAGATAAGGTACCTACCTATCTCTAACAACTTTTACGTTACTATTCGCTGTAAGTATTCCTATAACAATAATTTTTCCGTAATAATTGTATAACTGTGTATCTTTATTGTTATTTAAAACTTTGATAAACAAACACGTCACATAAAAACAGTGAGTTTATTGTAATGGCGATTTATCTGGTCGATGCGTTCATCGGATCGCGCATGATTTAATAACAAGCTTTACCTGATGAACTCAGATTTATAGCTCCACATTTTAGGAACAAAATACGACGATTTTGCTCGACTTTTGAGAGGAAACACGCTTTCATTTTATTTACAAACATTCGATTCTGAGCGCAATTGAAATGCCAAGAATGTGTAGAGTACGGTGTAAATACAGACAGATGCGTTTGGGACTTGTAAATTGTGTCATTTTGCATTCTTTGTCATAATTACCAGAAACAAGTTGGATACGAACATGAAATCAGCTTCAATCTTCAATCGACACGAAAAATACACAAGTAAAACAAAAGAACGTAGAATTTATACGAAAAAGTTTTGTGTTACGTAATTTTCTTTTCTTTTGGCTAGTAGAAAGACACTTTTGTAGAAATGATGCTCTAAATAAATAGTCTATTAACAAACATTACCGAGACATAAACCTTACCTTTTCTTAAAACACAAAGTAATCTTATTATAAAAGGTCTCCCTATTTATAACATTAGCGTCAACTTAATTTAAGCTTAAAATGATCCGTCTGAATACGAAGCGATGGTAAGCCTCTCGACAGATCCTGTAAGGGATTTTATAAAAATACGTCCAGATAATACCGAGTTTCAGATACTCCGTAGTTTTATTTAAAAGCCGGATTACACCAAGAATAACAGGAACTTTGTAGAAACTTGGCGGTTGTAAAGAAATGAGCCAACTTTGGAAACTTGTCTCATTTGCGCGCGTTTATTTCACTTTCTGGGTATTTCACTTTGTTTTTTTCTCAGAATTCTTACCAATTCTGCGTTTCCGAGGATGTTTTGCGAAAATTGCTGGCTTTTAAGTTTACCTCCTTTAAAAACAACGGTTATAAATACGTTATTGCGTCGGTATAATTAGATTTTACTTTTTTTATAGTCGTGATTTATCTTCTTAGCGTTATTCGGTATTTCTACCTAATTTAGGAATTATCAAAGTCTATAAATAATCGGATTATCTTTATATATTCTAGGTAAGTAAGACCCTACTTATCAAGACAAAAAATAAGTATATGTGATTAGGTTTAAAACGAAAATCCTTTTAAAACTCATTAAGCTATCATCAATCATATTGCAAAACCTAAAATTATTCATTTATGATATCTTATATTATGATGGCTATTTAATTACCAGATATGGGTAATCATTTTTGATCCTCGTAGGTATATTACACTAAGTATGTTGTTACATGATATGTGGCTTGAGACTACATTAATATCAGACACTTTATAACTATGTAGTCTTTATGCGTGTTGTAAAAATATAGGTTAACCAATATAATCGAGAGATTGCTAGACAAATTTAATAGACACGACAAAGTAAAAGCTTTTAAAAAACGCGTCAATTGTTTAAACAAACTTTCGAAATAAACGAAAGGTTTGGATAAGGATTTATGTAATATCACTGAATACTTACATTGGTAGGCCTCTATACGTCGTTTATTGATAATAGCCCTGCCCATCCCACTGTGCAATTAACTTCAATTTAAAAACGGTGTTTTAACTGCGCCTTTATTTTTAATTCACGTTCAAATGTCAACTGCAGAGGTTGCATGAATCACTAAGCAAGTTATTAAGTAATTAAAATGTGTTTTCTTCTCAAGGTTTATTTGCAATTACCGACAAATATATTAGCTTATTGTATGTCTCAGTTAGACTTTATTTCTGTTGTTTATTGCCAGTTTAATTTACAACGCAAATAAATTGTTTGTGCAGTTATTATGAGATAAGGTATCAATAGAGGTTAGTTATTTATTGACCTGTACATTTGACCGTTAAATATTTTCCCGATATACTTCTGGAATAGAGAATATCGTCTTACGCTGTACCAGGCAGTCATAAGCACGCGCGTCATAAAAAAGTTACGAGGAGTTATCAAAAGGGAGCATAAAAAGCCGGCGTCGTCGTCTGCGCTATAAACTGCCCGACTGCTCTTGGAATTGCACCAGGGCCCTGTTGCTCTGCCTTCCTGGTAACTCACTATTTAATGTTCAGATTGAGAAGTAATTACTTTTCGGAATACTTGCTTAGGTAACCTGAAATCGTAAAAAGAACATAGCCGGTATCAAAATCGTAGTTCTATAAATAGAGAGAGTAAAGAAACTGTCTTTAATTGAATCTAAATTACCGTCTTGCGTACCTAAGCCATTTGAGTTATTAATGTTACGATATAGTTGAAATCGAAAAGACATGTAACGAATGATGCCAACCTGGGATTTACAAATGGATACACGAGTGTGCAATCTCTGCATTCTCAACTCAATTTAAACCGAGATCCACTCGTTGGCAGCTAGTTACACTAAATGAACACCGCACTCTCTTGATGCCTGCTTGCAGCCCATCTATTAATTCCTATGCTTGTAAATTCAAGGTACATACTTGTAGCTTTGGCACTAAGTATATTGCCGTCTAGGTTTATGCCACGCTTTGTGAGAGTTACCCAGCTTATCTACCAAGTTTTACGACTATTTTACGATTATTGCCTCTTTGAATTGGTTATAACTTCGTAGGATATGAAATTTCTATATAAAGAATAATTTCAAATGGACATGTTCATTTAAAGTACATTATAGAGGCGCGTATTAATTTTTACGGCCACGGGGGTCGATGACGATCGTCCGAGGCGGGTGCGTCGTTATGGAGTTCGTTTATCTTCATTCGAGTCTTTAGAGCACGATGATAACAATTTATTATTGAGGGCTTCAAATCGGAATCGATTCCGTTAAAGAAATTGTATTGGGATATACTTCTTTCTTACGCAACACTTGATTTCCAGAGTTTTGAAACAGAAATCCATTAGGTTTATCGCGAATGTGCGTTCAGTTTAGTAATTTTATGTGAAATGGTACTAAAGATGGTGTTCTGTTGTTGCAGGTCTACAATGGTGTGTGCGGTGGCGGAGGGGCGGGCGGGCGCGGCTGAGCGGCGCGCATGGCGGCGCCAATGAGGGAAGGCGCGCCGGCCGGCGGACCTCGCCCCGCGCCACACGCGCACCCTGCCAACTTCGAGTACGATGACAACGAATGGGACATCGGCATCGGCGACCTCATCATAGACCTCGATGCCGACATAGAGAAGACGGACGAGGCGGGCGGCATGGCGGCGCGCGCCGAACCGGACGCGCAGCGCACCGCGCTCAAGATGAAGATCAAGCGCACCAAGCCCGGCACCAAGAGCTCCGAGGCGAAGCACGAGATCGTCAAGTCGAACGAAATGAACGGCGAGCCCAAGCCGCCGGCTAACGCGGCCGCCACGCCGCCCGCCGCCGCCAAGCGCGGCTCCGGCGGCCACCGCCGCGACAAGGCGCGCGAGCGGCACCACACGCACCCGCACCCGCCGCACGACCTCAACGGCGCGCCGCGCGTGCCGCCGCCGCCCAACGCGCCCGGCCCGCCCGCCGCCGCGCCGCCGCCGCTCGCGCCCGCGCCGCCCGCGCCCGCGCCGCGCGTCGAGCCCAAGCCGGCCGCGCCCGCCGCGCCCGCGCCGCCGCCGCCGCCGCCGGCGACGGTACCGCAACCGCACGCACCCGCGCCTCCCGCGCCACCTCCGAAGCCTGAACCCGACGACTCCCGACAAGAAAACCACATGGCACAGCCTCCAGCAAAAAAAATTAAAACGGAACCTAAGGTAAGTTTTTCTCCAATGTCTTGATATACATTTTGACATAATGAATATATGCACATCTAGTTTCATGTTCTTATCTTGTTGATAGACCTTGATTTAAACAGTAAGTAACGGTTTCCGGTTGATTTAAAACATATCGATCACCGAATCCGATAACGGTCGCGCTAATCGGCCGATTGCTCTTATCGTGAGCATGTATCCGATTGTTTCGGCGTATTTAATTGTCCGGGCTTAGGGCTGTTTGCGAGCTTGATTGAGTGCAAACGCTGGAGTAATCCGCGCCTGTCGCCCCCGCCCCGGTTCATTAAATTGCCGCCGCCCCCCGCCCGCGTCCGCCACCTTCCGCCGCCACCCTGATCACAATAGCTGCACTCCGCAAATTAATGCGATTGTGGTCTGTGGCAAATAAGTCTGTATCCTCGATGCAGCTGCTCCCCGGCGACTCTTGGATATCGTAATAACGCGACGCGACGTGGCTCTTTGAAAACGATGACAGTAGAGTCGTCAGTGAAAGTGCAAAGTTCGTACAAATTATTGTTATGTTTAACAGCGATAGGTGCGGTAGTGCTTCGTTCGTAACATGACACTAGTTGATAGACGGGCAATCGTGGTGAGCGCGCGAGTGCATGCATGTTCGCGTTACACAATCCGAGCGAATGCAAACATCCTCATCATTAATCAAAGTGACGTGATGCGCCGTGATTGCCAAACGTTTATGCACAGGCGAGGCTTATGAACTCATCACGTTTAACCACATCGAATTATGTTAGTACGCCATTACAACAAATGGAACAGCTGCTTGAGCAATATGAGATATTGTAACCACAACATTTTATGACACAAGTAAATTGCAGTACTGACGGTTGAAATTCGCGCAATATTCTAATAAGGAGGGGAGACTCCCTTTGCTTTCTTAGCAATAAGCTGGCACCGAGGGCGCAGAGCACTGACTACACATCACTGAAATTCCTTCCATTAATCACTGTCGTGGGCTCTAAAAATTTCTGAAGTGCTTGTGGAATCAATTTAACGTTCGCTCCCTAACTGGAAAAGTTTCCGTGATAATTAAAGGCGAGATCAATTTGAAGTCCTCCAGCTTTGGTTGTGACATCGTTGGAGTCTTTTGATTGGAGTGTAGACAAGGAGCTCTTTGTAATGGCACCGAGTCGGTACGTGACCGGCAGCCGGCGGCGCGCGGACGGCACAGCCTACCCTCGCATTATTTGCTATCTCACACTCTATCCATACAACCGAATCCATTGTCTGTTGTCCTGATAGGTACTCAACTGCCGCATAATACACTATTATTAAGAGTTTTACAGAAGGGTCGCCCCTCGTCAATAAAAGACTTCAATAAATACGTTATATCTGATCCCAACGACGAAACAATATGAAAGGGAGTGTTAGCTTTTGTAAAATTTCTTAATAGATTGATTCAATTAAGTACAAAGCTTTTATGACTTCACTTTAAAAGCAGGTTATTTAAATTGTTTTTTAAATGGCATCGACATCAATTTTAATGCCAATTATCTTACGTGTAATTAATTTTATCGCCCGCTATAAAAGTTCTCGGATGATGTCATGTTGTAAAGTAACAAAATTAAAGATAGCATAATTTTTACTAACCAAATCGAGCTTTTAAATATACAAGGCTATAAAAACTTGTCGTTTCTTCCGATAAACGAACCAGTACCACTTGATTGATGAAAGGTACGGGATTCTTAAACGTCGAGTGACGTATAGGCCCCTTTGTAATTAGGGTGATCGGTGATCAGTTAGCCGATCGAGCTAACTTGTTAAATTAATAAGATATCTATCAAAGCCGGGGATCACGATATTTAACATGTATGCGTCGTGGCGAATGAGGTTAATAGCGATCAGCGCTCGATTACACTGATCGCTCTGAATAAATTTACATGTTGATTGCCGGCTGATCGGTGTTCTCGACTACTCGACTACCCGACTACCTGATAACCTGCTACTCTACCACTGCCTGTGCTAACTGCTAATTAGCCTCGCCACGTATAATCTCTTCAATTCGCGACTTCTATCAATACGCTTTTATTCGTGTCAATTGAGAATCGTACTACCGCGAACGCAATAGAATTGCAATTAAAATGTATTGATTAAATGCTAATTAATGCAAATGGCTGATTGTAAACGCGTGGCTAAAGAGTTAATCTGATTCATCGCTAATTTGTCAGCAGCACGATATTGTGTCCCAAATAATGTTAGTCGTATCGATTAACACTGAAGCGTATCGAATGGAAATGTTATTACATAAAATAATGCCAACATGAGTGATAAATTCTGATGAATTTTTCGCTTCAACGACTTTATTTATACCCCGGAACGGATGTATCGCGTTACCTGCCCGCGGCGCATCATCATTCATTTCACAAAAACGTTATTGCCACAGCCAAAACGCGCTCCTTTCGGTCATGCCATGAATAAAAATTTAATATCGGATACGATAAAATAAATCGGCTCTCCGGAGGCAGGTAATGACTCCCCGCGCAGGGCTTTGGAACGAATCGCAATAATTACAACGAATGCTCCATGATAATGATTTTAGAGTCGATGAGACGTCGGCGATGTGACGACAGCATCGTGTACCAGCGGCAGAGTGACTCTGCATCGCGTTGCACGAACAAGTACGGATAATTTGGCTCGCTATTGTGGAAGAGAGTCCTTACTTAATGCTTAAATGGCGGAGTACACACAACTCACATTATTTTCACATCTTAGAATGAACAAAACATTTTACAAAATGAAACAGTTCTACGAGAAGATGCGGTGAGTAAATGAGTCGATTATTAATTGTGTAAGCAAGGTTGAGGAGTGCAGTAGCGTGAGATGGCATCTGCCTCCGCCCGCTCGCAGCGACTACTGTGTAATTATTATTGGCGTAATTAGGATGTGAGGCAAAGGCCCACGGCGCCGACAGCCAACTAACAAATGCCATTATTATTTCCGCTTCGCATTATACTCGCACCGGTTTGTTACGCTACCGTTTATTATGTCACGAACAATTGAAATGATAATAAATATTCAATTCTACAGCAAATTGATTCAACATTAATTGCCTCCCATCTGTAATATATCTTGCCTGACATTTATGTTTAACAGTTATCCAACGGTTTCGAAATATTACGTATTGGCTCGAAATGTTCGTTCTCTTGACATGACAGCTGTTAAATACAGTATCTTATTCAATATGGCATCAATTATCAGGAATCCCAAGTGCCGTCGCATACTTTACGTAGCACTCGAATAAATTCTCATACATCTTGTCATAAACCCATTTAAGTTTCACAGCGTTGTACTTCCGAGTGAGTCGGGTTGTGTCGAGTGGCGGGTGGTTGGCGGACTAGTTTGCCAACAAGTCGGAGTGTCGTCGCCAGGCAGTAATCCACAGCTGGCCTCGTACCTGGTTTCTTTGTTCGCGTGGAAAGTTTCGCGGGCGCAGCGCAGAACTGATTTGTCGCAGAGAACGCTGCATTCGTAATGCATAGCGAGTATCATTAAAAGTTACGATTGTTTGCTTGACATGTTGAACTAATGCACGTGACTGTTCTGTTACTAAAAAGTATTCATTTTAATTCAAAAATGTACCTTTTGTGCCGACTTTCCACCAAGTCTATTTCTGATTTAAATCGAGATCAGTAGATATCTATCTGTAAATTGTGAAATAACAACCGTTTAACTGCTACAGAAGAAAAGTTTCTGAACCGAAATGAACGCGATAAAAGACTAACACAAAATCATTGGAGCGTCGTGGAATCGGATCGGGCGACCGGTTCGTCGACTAATAAAACCTCCTCAAATACAATATAGGGGAGCCGAGGATCAAAAGCCGATTTTTTGTTACATTTTTTTTATAAGCCGCTATTTTGCCCTCTTTTGTGCCCGTGTTGTTTACTAATGGGTTCTGCTGGGTTCGACTTAAGATAATAACTTTGGTTTTTTCTCGCCCATGTGTCGTGAAGTCGGGTTTTTGCCGCCGGAAATGCGAGAATGCTGTTGGTCGGGATTAAAATATATTTGTTGATCTTTCAACTTAATCTGTGAACGGGAGAGTGCTCGCAGCTCGTCGTGTTTTTATTCAACAACCGAGCGATTACCGGCTTTTTTAATTCGTTCCCGTTGGAGATTGTTTTGTTAATTGATTTGCGTTTGTCAGACTCATAATCTGAGTTATGGAGTGGGGCGCCGCCGGCCGCCGGATGACGGGTGGTTATTTTTCACTCCCTACCGCAATATCTCGGGCTGCGGCAGCACTAATCGTTATCGCCAGTTAATCAATCACCCCGCTTTAATTCCCCAATATCCCGCGTCCCAACTAACAATTACATGCGAGGGCCCGTATCGCGGCCGGCCAGCGCCGTGCCAATAACATAAATTGTCACGGGCGGTCGGAAGTATCCCCTCTGCACTCCTCTCGGCTCCCTCCGGCTCCTCCGTCGAGATTGCTGTCGACTTCACAATCGATATTCAATCTCTTTGACGTTTTATACGCTCCCCACTTCCTTAAACTTTACCGTCGTCGTTTAGACTGTGAACGAGCACGAATTTGCCAATTATTGATCGATGTCTTCGCCTTTTTGTACCGTATTAAAAGCTGTTTGTTGATGATAAGATCGTCGGGCACAAGAGACGACCACGGACGAAGACCCGAGTTCATAAAACCGTTACCTACCTACTAGATATGATACGATACCACTCCGAGGTCGAGTCTTCTGATTACCTCTGATTTATTGGACTAAGATATAATTTATCATTTTCCACAAAATAAAAGAGCTGACCTCTTAGCCTTTCCTTCCCGATTTCGATCTATTGAGATATAGAACGGCTGGCGCAAATCGGCGATTACAACTGTTCAAAGTAGCTATCGTCCGGAGCTGAAGGGAAGGTAATTAGGAATCCGACCCACGTCGCTTATCCTCCGAAGTTATAATTGAAAGCTCTGTGGCCCAGAAGCCGAGCGCGTGTATCGCGTTATTAGGTGCGCATACGTAATTTGTTTGTTAAAGACGGTACGCAGTTATACCCGCTGTGAATAATTTAAATTCATCCCCTCGTTGGGCGGCGGCAGGGTGACGGCCCCCCGTATCGATTCCACCGGCGCGCTGTGTGCGTGTGTTCGTGGTTGAGCGCCACTTTCGGGTGTGCTCTGCTCGCCTGGTATTAGTGAGCTCGCAGGGATTCTCCGCTCGTTCGTCGGCACGCCGCAAAGCCCCGGCTATCAAGTTGACACGCTAGGCGGCTAGGCGCTAGGGTTACCGGCACCCGGCACCGTCCTGGCGCCATGCGCCACTCCGAGCCTTTTGCTTCGTTGCCGCGCATCTGATGTGCTATTTTACGACCAGAGACTGCTCGTAAACTTTCATTCATCACGATTCAGCGTATAAAACATATTTTAATAATTAAAATTTTTCTCTTCGTCGTCTATAAATTATTCATGACGCTTTTGTAATGCAAATTCTCTAATTTCAATAATTGTATTCAAAACATGTAAGCGTTGGCCGATGAATAAGTTTTTTTCGATGCGGTTAGAGTTCAACCCTATTCAAGTCATTACGAATGTAGAGGGTTGGTTCGCTATCTTCTGCACTATGCATTTTAAGGAAGTATTGAACTGACAAAAGCTAATAAAATCATAGTTGTCATTAAACACGATAAATCTTTATTCTTAAAAATAATTTGAAAAACACTTCATAGAAATAATGGGACATAAACGTACCGCGTGGGCGCGACGCGCATCAGCTACATAGAAATAAACACAGAAATACCTCGTACATTATTAAAACTCCGCATCGACACTGGGGAATCAAAGCGGGCTTTTATCTTTATACCCCGACGGATCCCACTAAATCTCTGAAGCTAATTCAGTGTGTTTACCTCGATAATATTTTGATGAGATGACACCCACGCAACCGCACTCGGCTATTTCGGAAACATCATTCGAATGAACAGCTGGCTTTTATAAAACTCGTCACTATATTTATACTTTAGGCAAACTAGAACTGTATTTATTTTTTCAAATTCAATTTAAAGATTCTTTCTTCGTGTTAGCATTGTTAAAATGTTTGTTGACGTGAATCATTAACCATGCCGAATTTTCGAATGATGTCATTTTTAAAATGTCAAATTCCCGAGCAATATTTCTAGTTTCTGTCTGTTGTAATCCGTTGAAAGATTCTCTAAAGCCCTGCTCAGTCAACGAATTGAGGTACAGCCAAAAATCCGCTATATTTTGTTGACAAGCAAACTGAGAGCCAATACTAAAATATCCGTTCAGATTTCACGTCGGCTAAGTCGGATGTTCAAAGTTTCCCTCTTACCTTGCATTTATCCCAATCTTGAAAAATGATTTCAATAGTATCGAAGAAGTAAAAGGGTATAAAATAACCATCTACTTTACTATGTATTGTATTGTAATAAATATCTCAATAAGAAGACAAAGGCCACGGATAACTTTTATTTATAGGTTTTTTATCTATTAACATTAATATAAAAAAAACCCAATTTATTTAAAGATTTACAGTAGAAAAACACGTAATATTCTTTTAATAAGTTTGCAGACATGAACTATTTAAACGGGATGTCACGCTCCATAGAATCCCGATGAAATACTTTATTCAAGCCGTGTATTGTGTAAAAGCGATGTAGTGTTTACCAATGGGATTCTCCATGTTTGGAGGCTATTATGGGATTCTGCATCAGTCAGCGACGTGGTTTAGCCATGTTTGCGTTGGCTCAACGTACATCCCGACCTCCAGCTGCCTTTCAAATCGTTAAATTACTCCGAAATAAATAAAATACATCAACAGTATGACACCGGTTTAAATAATTCAAAATTCCCAACAGATACCTTTTTAATTTTTCGTAAGTACACCCGATAGTACCTATCTCGTTTATTTTTATTAAAATAATGGTCCCAATTTGCAGTAAAGGCTCAGCCTCAGCCAAGAAAGAGGCAGAACATAAAAATGTTTAAAATAAAAGAATATTTTCACGATTACAACTCCGAGCGATAAGATAATAGTACGCAAATTTAACAACTTGGCAGACACGAAGACATCTAAAAGAAATCTCAAAAGAAATAAAAACTTAATGGCTTCTGAATTGTGGTAACCCTGGGCGCTAAACTGTTTAAATGTATATCATACCGTATACACTTACTATAGCACGAAATTACACTATATGCCTGTGTCGCCAGTGCAAAATATACCCAATTAATGTATTTATATCACGAAAGCAGTGCGAAATTCGTCGCTATCAGATGAATGTCCGAAATAACAGTGCGCTCGTCCGAGCAAATTGACTTAATTGCTTATTTATGTACACATCTGTCTGCTTTCGTTGGGCTGAAATATAATTATCTTGCCAGCAAAGATTTTTCCTGCAATAAATTTGAAAAATTTTCGTTGGCTACAAATTGGTACAGCCATGACTTACTGAGTTGTCGGATTCGTTCGTCTCAGCACTAAATTGCCCCTTTAATGTTGTATTCAAGATACGTGTACCGCCCATAAAAACTCCCGCTGGCCGTGTGTTCGCGGTCAGAGACCACCCTAGGCGTTTCACCACACTCTATAAGCTATAAAGTGTTAACTCAGTCTTACACAACATTACTTATTCACATTTTGAACCTAAGCAAAATAAATGTCGAGATTTAATCGCCATACTCATTAAAATTTGCAAAGCAAATGTAAACTTTAATCCGCTCACTGCAAAATAAAATGCAAGAACTGTATTAGTGCGCTGAGCAAAGAAAGCTGCAATTTCTACAATGTAAACTAAGCCGTTTCAACGAGAGCTCTACCTTTTCATTTTGTATGATCCGCGTCGGAACACCACACTTGAATCGCATTTATAATTCAGTAAGGCGCGCGAGCAATTTCTTTGTGTTGTTATAACGCGTATCTTTTCAAAGTGACATGACTTTATCGGATGGAAATTCTGCTATGAAATTGCTTTATCGACTTGTATTTTCTATATGAGTTATAGGCAATTTTCTATCTAACTTTACGAGGCTTCAGTAAAAATAGAGAGCTGTAGTTCTTAATCTAAGAATTAAACATGTACGAGTGTACAAAATGTTATTTTTTTCCCAACAAAAGGTAACTCAAGGAGTTTCTTTTAAACAAATGGTGACAAATACTAGGAGCACAGAAAGTAAAAGAGCGTAACGTTACGTTAAATCGATTTCGTTACAAATGGAGCGTGAAGAAACAGCATCGGTAATAACTTCCTAAACATTTCTTGTATCAATGACTTATTGGTGAACAAAAGAATAGGCATAATACCTACCTATCTAACGATGATAAAAATTGAGCTTACATTCACATCGAGAATTTAATTTTGGTGTGCAGGCAGAATGCGAAAGGCATCTGACGTTTTCCAAATAACATTCATAACAGTTGTGTTTTAAGCAGCGTTTCCTATACAAACTATCGACAAACTACCAGGGACACAGGAAACGAGACGAGCAGCCTTCGCAAATGAAGCGGAAGAAATGGCGGGGAATAATTTCCTTGGCCGCAGTCGGCGCGACATCGTTCGACGCCCGCTCAGCTGCCGAGGCGCTGAATAAAGTTTCGTACTGCGCTAATTGCCACCAGAGGCTCGAACGAACGCCGGGCACGTCTTTAATGAGACGGCTTCTTTAATGAAAATACCGAATGCATACTGAGCCGTCCCACGAAAGTTTTGTTCTCATTTACACGGAACGCCGTCAAAAGATATTAATACTAAACGTTTCCATCTGCCGGAGCGGCGGCATTACCCAAAATCACGAATCACTCCGCGGCGTTACTAATAAATCTTTTGTCGAGTCGTTTAAAAGATCCAAAGAAAGAAATGCTCTTTCTTTTTCCGTCAGCTTTTTCGACGTTATGAAGATAATGTATCTACATGTGTGCGCGTACTGCAAACATGAAGAAGTTAGTATATTCAACGCGCTTATAACACGCCTGATATAATTACGTAGATTGGCAGATAGATAATTGAAATCGCGTGAATAATCGGGCGAGACGCGGCAACTGCTCTCGGGCACGTCACATCGCGTGCACGGAGGATGATTAACGTACACCAGAGAAAAAATAAATAAAATATCGGAACATATGCTTCTCGGAAGGCCAGCGATCCGGCGAAACGACGCGGCGCGGCGCGGCGCGGTCACTGTAATTTGTTTGTGAAGGTAACACGGTATCAAATCACCTGCCTCCACTTTTGTACTTGGAGATCTAACCAAGTTATGTCTATGCGGTTTGCGTGACGCTTTTTATATCATGATTGATAGCTTTATTGAATAATAAAACGTACTGAACCCACCTACTGTTTCAAACAAATCAAATTAATCATTTATTTAATCGGTATCACATTTGATAAACCGAAATAAATTTATAAAAGTTGAATTTTAAATAAGTTTTGACGGAGCGCACTTATCTCAAGTGAAAACATGCTGTACACATAAAATTTTATTAAAACGACTGTGTTATTTGGGCTCTCTCTCGCATCGGACGAGGCTATCGAGTACAGCTGATGACACCAAAAAAGGAGTAAGGAGAAGCTCCCACGTCTTATTAAACAACTTTTTACCCACAGTTTGGACAACGTCGATTACATTAACATTACAAGTTATGTATTTTATTCAACACGTTGATTATTTTCTCTCCGAAGCCATTTTCGGTATAAAAACCGGTTGGGAGTTGTTAATTTTTAAATTGAACACTTAATTATGGCGGTCGGTGGGTCATTCGCGCCCGCGGCCATCCGATAAAAACTAATAGCAGGTGGTTATGTCCAGATAATTACACGCGGACAATTTACTTTAAATTGCTAAATAAAGCGGTAAGTGAAGTTGATTAAATGTGGACAGTACGCGCCTCTATCCGCGCTCTCGTGGTCTCACGCTCGTGTTTGTTCAATGCATTATTGATTTATTTCTTGCTTACTGTTATGTTTAATGCGGTCTCGTTATATGTTATGATTTTCCAATGCAAATACTTCGCATATTTTCGTTTCATTGCAATAATTTATGTTATTACCCTGTCTCAATATTTACGGTACTTTAATGATGGTGATAAACGAACCGTACTTGTGTAACTTGGCAGATCTACAAGTGAGTCATTATATTATACTCGTAAGTAGGCTACTTGCTACTTGTTTAAGATGTGATGTCTCACTATCCATTGTTAGATCTGTAATATTTTATAACGTGTCAACGTGCCGTAATTCGAGTCTAATAGCTTTCTGACAGTCGAATTATGTATTGATTGATGATGATGCGCTGATTGGCTACCTTCCTTACAAGTGTGTCATTGCTTTGAGTGGCACTCAAGGCCCGCTAATAAAGACCTACTCATGTCGTACTATTCACGAGCCATTGCGTCATGTTATTATCTATTATACGATATGAGTGTTTTACACACACGGAAAATATACTTTGGCTTGGTTAGCTTTGCAAAGTAAATGCAAGTCACGAAAGTTGGCAGTTGAAAACGATGTTCTTTTATCGCGGAAATGTCAGTTTTATTGAGTGGTTTTCACGTTGCGAAGTTAAATATAGTGTTAACTGTTAAAGAGGCAAATTAACCCGTAACTGTGAGGAATGAGGTTTAAATCCGACAAATAAACCTGATAGGTATTGTGTAGATGAAGTAACATCCTTAAATTACGGGACATGACGGCCCCCAGCCCAGGCATTTAAACAATGTAGGCGTCGGTCCGTGGCCGCCGTTGGCCGCCGCTATTATATCGTAAATCACGGGTGACGCGGCGTAATTGGCTCTCCGTCACTGCCGCCGATTGCCTCCTATTGATGCACCCCTGGTACCGCGACTCGACACTCTTAATACAGTTAGTATGACAATCATTGCTTCATCATAAAATAAACGTACAAACCGTCATAACTGTTTGCTAGTATCATAATACTGAATTTTATTTATAAAAACTTGGTTTCTAAAAGCGTGGGATCGTAAATCGTAATATAATAAAAGAGCCATTGAATATTCTTGTATCGAACGCGAATAAAATGTGAATCATTTTATTGTAGACAGTTTTATTTTTCTTCTATCGCATTTTATACATATTTTGTCTAAAGATATATCTTTCAAAACAGACTTTTACTAAGATTGACAACCGTGTGAGCAAACTTGTAAGTTGTAATAGATATTTTGCTCAAACTATTTTTATTTTTGGCACTATTCGGGGTTTCTATTAATATTTAGTTAATTTTAGTTAGCGAAATCAGCTGATAGAAATATTACATAAGGTTTGACAAATGACTGTGTTGAATGGGGTCTAATTAATGTTAGGTAATGTGCTTTTGTTAATGCGCTTTTGACAGCACATTAATTATTTGTTTAGGCATTACCCGTTCTCGCAGTAGGTGTTTAGGCTAACACTGTTGATTTGCTCATCAAACACGACAATTAGTCTAGTATTCTGTTTGATCTGCCAGATACCAATCAGTACTAAATTATGATCGTGGCTTTCATAATAAATAATCTGTGTAAGTATAGTTTACATAAACTCTGAATCAATATCGAAATAAAACAGTAAAACATACCAGGATCGCATAAAACAGGAACAGCAATAGCGCAAAGGTATTATAAGCGAACCGCAGTAAATGTAAATTCGAAATGACTTGAAGAGCGTATTGCAAGTATACGACAGGAACATCTTTGAGCGAGCATAAAACTGCATTTGCATCGCGTCCGGGCTGCATGCGGCGTGCGGAAAATAAAGTAGAAACTGGGAAAAGAAGATAGAAATAACGGCCAGGGACTGTTGGGAGCAACGCAGCGACAAATCGACTGCCCGTGCTTGTTTCTATGCTACGTGTCGTTTTGATTTCTCGTGAACATGATTTATTGACTTAAACCCTTAGTTTCAGAAACGGTTATTCAATTTTACGTTCCATTAACCTTTCTAAAGGTGACCAATTCGTTGTTTAATATCTGATTGATATTTTAACAGCCTTTTCTGTAACTGGATATTGTATTTATTGTAGATTAAACATTTCTGAACACTTTTATTTGAAATAAACGTTCGTATTATGACAAGACTACAATGTAGACTCAACAACAGCGAGGGATTATTCGAAATCCGAGTTAATCCGTTGTTCGATTCGTATCGAATTCATGAGATTGGTATTTGGTTTTCAATTTTAATACGATATTGTGTTTTCACTGTTTCGAATTGAGAAAGGAATATTTATTCCTGATAAATACTGACGATGACACTGATGCTACAGGTTTAAAACACAAAAGAATTGAAACATTCAAAATGTTATTAAAAGATTTCAAAAGAGGAGAATTTCACTGTAGAAAAGATTACAAGCCACAAAAGGTTTCTACAATATTTAAGTCTACGCTTTGTGCTTAGATGTAAACATTCAATTAGGTTTATATTTGCCTGCAGTTCATAAAAATATTTGAACAAAACAAAAACTAAACACTGTTTTGTTTGTTAATCCGTTTCGAGTCGAAACAAATGAATATATAAAGCGTATTCATTTAGTATTTTATGCATTAAAATATGGAAATAAAACTCTTCTTGTCTATTACTTAAAGTCTTAATTGAAACAATAAAGCTACTATAAATACAAATAGAGTGCTAGTTAAAAGCCTTTAATAAAACAACTTTTATAGAGAATAATGTCAGTGATTACATCGTGATAAAATTGAATTGATGGCTCTAGTTAGGTACCTCAATTACGACCAGGATGCTATAAATAAAATATAGTGGTCCATGCTTCGATATTTCAAAGTGATAACAAGTTAAATCTGATGAGAGTCGTGATATTTCAAAATATATATTGTTGAACATCTTCATAGGAATAGATAGAGGAAACTGGAAGTCGAGTCTTAGAAGCTGTGTTTGAACTTTATTTAGGCAAATACTTACATATTACAATACAAGTAAAGTTAACGTTTTCTTTATTGTAGGAATGACAGTAAAAATACGTACAATGGTTCTACGGTACGAGTAATTGAATACAAACATCGTAACACAATTTCTTAAAATTTTCTTTTCACAACACTAAAAGTCGAAAGAAAACAGATAAAGCTTTTACAACTATCGAATCGTCATTGACAATATTATCTTACATTGTTGTTAAAAGCATAGACAACAAACACTATTTACATTCAAAAGTAAACACTGTGGAAAGTCATTTTGAAATAGAAGATTTATTTGGCAGCCAATGTTTACTGTGACATTTGCGTGGACACTTTACGACTGGCATGACCTCTTCTATACTACTTTGTTTCCGACTACAGCTAAAATTACCTTTAGACACACATCCCGATGACAAATACATGTACGAAAGCAGCTTTGTTTTGTTTTTTAAATTAAGTATTTTGATGCGTAACTTTTTAATTATTTGACGAGCTGGACACTTTCTTGAGTACCTAGGCGGAAGAAGTACGAGACAGAAAGTCGTAGCGGATGTCGAGAGGCCTTTGCCAAGCGGTGGGCACAGGTGGCTAGATTAGATGCGTAACGCGGATACGCATAATTTAAAAATTTTATGACTTACGTCGCTTTACGCCTTGTCTTTCTTTTTATTTAAAAGTGTAAACCACAAAGTTTCGTGTTTCGCGTAAACAACATTAAGCATGAAAACATGTTGATTGGTAATTTATCTCACTGTGCAATAAACACCTTTACCTACATCTGTTGTACAAATTGGGTATTCCACGTAAAACAAGTCGAAAACATCTTGCCATTTATGTTCTACCTTTCTGACGCTTATAATAATAATAATGGTTTATTTATCTATATATATAAAAATGAAACCCGTTTTCCGTTGTCACGGCATCACGCCTGAACGGCGGGACCGATTTCGCTAATTCTTTTTTTAAAATGTTCATTGAAGTCCAAGGATGGTTCTTACGGTGAGAAAAATTCGAATAATTGCCGGGAAAGCCCTAAAACAGACCTTTTCTTTTTCCCATACAAATGTTTTCTTACTAAAATGTAGAATCAATTTGAACTTTATTCCTACACAATAAAGTTCATTCTAAGGCGGGACGAAGTTCGCCGGGACAGCTAGTATTTAATAAATGTCCACAGTCATACATAAGCAATCATCATAAATAAATGTTCTCGTGTTCTTTAAAAGTAGAATAAAAATATATAATGTATTGTCTGTGGCCAGTTTTTGTAGGTAAAAGCTGATATTGTACACATTGTATTTTAAAAACAATATATTTTTTTATAGTTTTTAAAATATCTTAAGATATTTAGTTTTTATTGTTAATTTATATCAACGCTGTATTTAATTATCCACTTATTTTGTTACAGGTAAGGAAATACCAGAAGCTGCTCAAAATTAATTAGGTATTTAATTTATCAAAAGTACATACTTAAACATCATTTTATAAATAATTATTGCTTAAGTTAACCTTTTAACCAAAACATTATTAAAATTACCGGATATTAAATATGCCTCTAAATACAGTTTTCATTTATGGTAAATCTGCAAAGCGTCTAATTAATTTTAACGTGACATTTACAACATTTAAAATCATAAAACGCTAAAACGGCCCTTGGGTTATTTACCGCATCATAAAATAACTTTGTTATAGTATAGATACTTAATATAAATTGCTAAGTTTATAAGAGGTTTTATTGAAAACTATTGAGGATTCGCCACTTTCTTTTTATAAGGCCTTTATACTTAATCGTTACAGTAATGGTATTTACACACCAAAGCCGCCGGCTTTTTTGATAGCTGCCATTCGTATGACGTAAAACCGCCGGCCTAGCCCGGCGGGCGGCATGCCGGCGGCTTTGGTGCGCAGACAGCGTAACATTTTTTACGTGAATTTTCTTTCTTTTAAGACCTCAGGCAAAGAAATACCTACTAGTAGTTTATACCTTGTTTTTTTTTCCTACAATAAAATAGATAGGTAACTTCTAAAAGTAAGAAAACATGTAGCAACTCATTTCCGCTTTGTAAGATACTTAGATCGGATAATGTCTCAGTCAGTCGGAAGGAAACAAAATGAACTGGTATCCCTGAATCCGACTTTATGAAGTAAGAATATAAAAGTTATTTACTTTACTTACGTACTATTTTATTCATATTAAAGAAAAACGCCGGTAGAACAAATTTTCTTGAAAAATGGACGGTCAAAAGCAAAATATTACTACACTTATATTTTTCTTTCGTGTAATAAAATTACATCTCGATGTTTGTGTATGATTATCATTTTAAGGACTTAAGTAACTATTTGAATATTAATACATTCGAAATTTATATTAGTTAAACGGTATTTTCCTTTAACAAAACAAGACAAAACAAATAACATTTAAGACCGTGTGAACATACGTTAAATTTTCCCGTTGTGTGTACCTAAGTAGTTAAATACCAACATTAGCATCGTATTACCACTCGTTTTAACATAATAAGCGGTTTTTGATGAGAAAAAAATATAACTTCACGTTTAAATTACTAGCTTCGCCAAAATTAGCTATCTTTTATAAGTATTACAAAGAGAAACCACAGTTGATGTTATGGTACTCATATGGCGGGGAGTCGACTGAGTAAACTTGCCTTTTGTGGAGCTTTAAAAGCAAATTAAGCACATGAAAGGCAAATCAATCTACGTATAAGGCATCGCCATTACGGATTCAGTCATTATCACGTGACGTGCTTATTTTATACAAACACTCTGTATTTAGTATGCAAGACGCTTTGCGATTTCTCACGAGGGAAAAATAGCGGCATGGTGGTAGTTCTGCGAATTTAAATATACAAAATACGTCTATTTTTTATACTAGCAGCGGTATCAACTTAATTTGTCTCTCTTATAGAACTGTTTATCTTTCCTGATACTGAAAATACCATTGATTACAAACAGTTATTTTAAAGTCAACCCTTACCAACTTCAATACAGTTTACCTCAATTACCTACATGAAAATCACACTAACAACATGTTCTCGTATTACCTTTTCGTTCGAGCAAATAGAAGTGTAAATAAATATGTCGAGGTCGGCGCGTAGTTTTGATTGATCGAGAAGTGGAGACAAGTTTGTCATGTCTACCTGATTTTAGTACTCCCGCTACAAACGTCCACCGCTCATGTGAAACACGATTACTCAATGTCAACGTCACATTACATTAATTAGCATTAATTGCCTTTGAAATTGATTTTTCACCCGTACCTACAAGGTCAGGTTCTTTGATAATTTGTGATAACTATATTTATTTATTCAATTCATTAGTGATAATTTTGATTTAAATTGATATTATGCCAGGGAAAGTCCGATTAACATATTCATATTGGTATTTAACTAGAGTAAAGTTATAAACAGCATAATAATATGAGTTTTGTGCTATGTTATCCGTAGATCACTGTTACCTAGGCGAATGTATGTACCTATTACTTGCTATTTAATTTTGGTAATACTTAAAAATACATGTTCAGATGTATTACATCCCTTTGTGTTTCTTTATGTTTAAAATCGTTCTTATAAAATATGCCTCGAAGGTACTATTCGGTAAATCTGTCAGAATACAAATAAAACAGTTTTAAATATTACATTTAAACAGATCTAAATGTCGGTATTAAGATAAGAACTTATTTTATTATCGCATTGTAATATAATGTTGCAATTCATTCGTTAAACACTATTGTTCGTCCGTTATTTAATACGTTTGTAGTGAACCGAGTAACTATAATTCATGATTGTGTTTAGATATTTCATTATATTATTCTAGATAAGACAAAAGTGTCTATATGTATAGCAAAAAAACATAAGACCCCACACATTTTCCAAAGAAGCCTGCTTTACTTGCATTTCTCAAATAGCCACATGATAATAACTACGGAACAATAAGCGCGTAAATAATCTCCTACTTCTATTCAAGTCGACAATAAGACTGAAACGAATCGCTGTTTATTGCAGCTATTTAAAATACACATTACAGCTAGCCCTAGTTGTTATCTCGAGTTATTGACTATTTAACCCACTTCGCACTAGCGTAATGGCTGACACACGGCATTTAAGGCCAATCGACTGACGCAGATTTGACAAATGACCATTATTTAGGTTCAAAGTACTTCCCTTTAGGCAATTATTGTACGCTTTTATCGTTTCAAAGAACTGTCTCGTTAATTGTATGGCAATCATATGTACAATACCGTTTAGTTTTTACTACTTGTTGTTTCAGATAAGTACCCACTTAAAATCGTTTGAATTCAACCTAAGTTTTTACAGCTAGTTTCAGGTGTCATATACCATATCTAATTTTAAAAATAACTTTGCATTTCTATTTCCGTCTTGTATTTTCCAAGAAACATAAATGTGAACACAAAATACACATTTATTATCACCTGACATATTATAGCAGTGAGTGTTAACTTGTGTAGATAACAAATTACTAGGCTAGCAGAAGGCACGACGATCACGACAAAATTGCAGCAATAACATAACGGTTTCAAATAACTATGGCTACCAGGCGATCATAGCCTACGAGCGGTCGCGAACACTTTACAAGGGAAATCAAATTGGCTGTACAACCTCGACTGCCGTTTTAGGAATAGATATTTGTAAACAGTCTTGAATCCAAGTGGTTTTTGTTACGTTAAGTTAGTTCTTATCTTCGAAAACACTCGACCGCCAAGTGTACCTGGCATTTAAGTATTTCTGTACACTTTTTTTGCTTGCCAGCTCTTTAGATTATTTTTAACCGTCACCAAGCTTGGCAAATATCTACGAACAATTTTCCTCTGAAATAGGATCTAATGGGTTATGTAAGACAAGGCAATATCGCTGTTGTTTCGCAAAATATAAGACAACATAACTCGGTGTTATTCCGGGAACTTTGTACCCGACACCACATTTGAATACTAAGCCAATTAGACTCCTAGATTTGTTTATTGTCCTAATTTAAATACGAATAGAAGCTTTGCAAGCCAACTAGACACGGTTATTACGACACTAGTGACTCTATGACATGAATAAGGAAATAATTTTATTAGTTCATAGAAAATATTAAAAATCTACTTCAGTAGTTAGAAGGCTGATTGATTCATTTCATAGCCGAGAGTGTCACGTCCCGAAATTCTCGAATGGCTTTATTGCTCTGGATTTTAGTATTGTCTCGCGGGATATAGCTCTCTACCGATACAGAGTGACGTTCCTCTCGACTTTTTTCCGATTTTATAGCGTCAATTCAAAATAGTTTTCTCGCATATGCTCGGTTTTTAGAACTTTATTCTAGCTAGACGTTATAACGTGACAGTTATTATTTGCAGGATTTATTTTTCTACAACAATATTTTTAGTAACCTATAGCTACACGTTTAATAAATTTTTAGAACTTCGCTCAACGCTTTCAGGTTTGTTTGTTTTCAGTTCATTCATTAAAATAAACAGTTTCATATTATGAATCAGCGATGCACAGTACAAAAGGCAATTACTTTATTCCATCTGATAAACAACTCATCTGTTAGTTAGTAGCAATCTTTAAAAGGATCTCCGACGTGGCGATGTTCTCAATTATTTATTTTATCTGTTCTTTTAGGTGGCTGTGTCAAGTATTTATAGTAAGCTTATTTGGATTAAATTGCAATTAACTATTAGTAGTATAGTAAGGAATAGTTAGTACCGAACCTAATAGTTTGACATAGTAACAGTATAGTTAATTAGGTATTGATAAGCACTTAGCTTAGGTAAGGTAGCAAAACGGAGTACTAGGATAACATGAGTTTCACTTTGATTAAGTCAATAACGCCATAATAGTAACTTCTCTTTTAAATGACGATAAAAAGACATGTCAACAAAAAATAATAGACATTTGGAGCCGGTAATAAAAAATATACGTACCTATACAAATAGTAGAAAATACATCGTTAAATCGGCGAGCGGTAATAAAATAGAACCTTCAGTTTTACGAGTACAGACGGGCACTAGAAATGAAATAATGAAACTGCATAAAATTTTATAACGGGTTTTCCAAGGCAACAAAGTTTTCATGCAGTCGTTCGAGTTTGCGGTTCACTTTTATTTCTAATCGACGCTTATAAGCGTTTATATATCTTACTATCTAAAAGCAATAAATCTATTAATATTCTTGCGATCTTGTCAAAATGAGGTTGGAACGGGTTAAGTTCAATTTAATTAAAAAATAAATAGCGTAGGTACTTACCGTCTGCATGCCATAGTTTGGGCATGTGTAATATGTATATCATCATGCATAAGTACTAATCACACAATACTAATAATTGGTTCGGTGCCACATAATGTATATTGTACACACAGCTATTTGTTCAGTTAGATCTCTCATGCGATTTCAAACTGTCATTATCGGATGTTCCCACGGGAGGCTATTAGATGTTTAGTGTCACGGTCGATGGAAGAGTTGCTATGTGTGACTGCGGCTTTATTTAAAAGAAAATTGTTTATTGCAAATTCTTTATACTCGCTAATGGATTGGAAGTGAATTTTTGTTCAAAGTTTGAAATGTAATATTTATTTTCAGTTACATTTTCGTTCCTTATGTGTATCTAATACTTATATATTTTCATCTAATCATTCAGTAGCAGGGTAATAGCGTTTACTCAGTTAGTGCCACGCTTGATTGAGAGTCTTAATGGCTGTTGTCCTAGTACATTGCGGCTATCAAGTTAACGTAATATATGCCGTATACATTAATGGATATTAATATGCATATACCTATAACTTAAAATGCAAATTAATATGAATGTATTAATGGTTTTTAATCCGCAATTCATTATAACGAGATAAAAACTATAGGAATAATTTTACGCCAATTGTTTTCGCAACTGATTATAAGCAAACCGACCCCTAATTTTCCGCTTAACGAGAAGAGAGCAGGAAAGCATTAACCACCATATAATCATCTAATTAAGTCTAGTTGAACACTGAATCGGACGGTTAGAAGGCCGCTTAACTGACCGGATCGGGGGGTATGCGGAGTGCCTAATTAGCCGGCACTTAGCATCCCGGCTGCGTGCCGCGCTCCCAGCCATTTCCTGTCGCCCTAATCATTATACGAACTTCATAACCTCCTTTCTACATTATGTACTATGCAGACAGTTGCTAAACTATTGCAAACTATCAGCTACTAGATTTAATGAAAAACGTTTAATGACATTTTTTGAAAATGGGGTCTGGACCTAGAAATTCTTCTTTCTTCTTATTTATAAAGCTTAATGTTTGTATTATTTTACTCATTCTGCTCGCGTCTTATTTATTATTTCTGAGAATTTTATTATAGCTACATATTTTATTCATCTGATACGTTTATAATGGCAGTTTATTTTCTTAAGTATTTTTATTTAATGTGCCATTTAGTTGACGCAAGGTGCGTGTTCGCAGTACTGTAAAACGACCAAAAACACCTTAACAAGTTTAAATATAAAGCTTTTACGAGTTTAATCGGTTTTACAATGCGTATTACAACGCAGAGTAAATTGCTATTAAAATTCTAATCATGGCGGGTGGTCCTATCCGCTTCGTTTTATCTAATTGTGACAATTATGAGACTACTGGACTAATTCCTTTGGCTTCATACTTGTTGTCATAGCAATTTGTGTCGTCAACGAAAATTGTGTTGTGCATAAGGTATTTTGCATGAACGTAAAGTTTATGATTTTGTCGAAACGTCGAAATCTGCTTCAATATTTGCAATTATATTACTGAATCAAAAAAATTCATGAACAATCAAGAAATATCCCTTCACGGAAAAATTGAAGTACCTATATCTGCATACCGCCGCATCTATCTGGCCGTTACAGTTTTGGCTTGAATAAAAAGTTTGGATTGTCTCCTCCAATATCCTAAATCTCCAGGAATAGGTGACTGTATGACTCATTAACAGCCATATAAAAAAAATGAATGCGCAATTGTAAAGTACCAAAACCAACGAATGCAAATAGAAATACAGTGAGAAGCAACTTTGTATTTTTTATTACCGCCCATTACTGTGTGGTGTGAGCGGAGATACATCTGAATTTAAATAATTTACCGGCTCTAGCGGATTTGTTTAAGTTGTATCTGTTATTTATTTAATAACTTTTTAACGGGATACGCAAATACTTCCTGTAAAGCGTAGATGTTGTTTTATCGCCAATAAAATAGTAGGTACGTATGCTATTTATTACTAACTTGATAGTAAATGTAATGTCTATAAATGAAAGAATATGCTATAAAATGGCGATAAAAAGGAAAATACATTGTCAATATCGACGGTAATTAAAAATACAACTACATGTTGATAACCTACTATTTTAATATTCAGCTAGATAAGTAAATTGTAAACCCGAAACATAAAAAACAACAAACACAAAGTTGGAAGTGTCGCGAGCGTTTATTCCCGTTCAAATGTAGAATATGCATACAGTAAATGTTTTACGGGCCATCTCCCTTGTAGTAAAACTACAATGTTCCGTACTGCAGCTATAATGCACCGTTTAAAATTTTAATACAGCAATTTGCGAGTTGCCGACCGCTCTGGCGTGTTTCACAAACCTTTGTGACGTAATTTCACTTTGCCAGCAAAATATTTATTTACTCTTTGAAGTCTATAATTTGTATTCGTTCTGCCGATGACAACATTACCGTTGAATTGAGTAATCCCTCCCTATTTCCGTTTATTTCATGTTTTAACTCAATCGTATTTACAAATCGGAACTCGTTAATGGAATGAAATACAGTTTAAATGAAAATGCAATGCTCCAATGTTTTATTCGTATTTAACACACAAAGCCTTTATTAATATCTCTCGGAAAGTAAATTACATTCATGTGAGTCCAATTTGTCTTTAATATCAGTTTTATACGATAGCCTGTTTGAAAACGCGTAGTAAATTTCTAATTTCCCACTGGGGTATTAGTAAGAGTATGTTTTAATTATTTTAATGAATGTGGCGTGGCTGCGGCGGTATGCTCGTACCGGCGGACATATGGCTCTAGCAAATGTGCCGTAATTACACGGCCCTACTTCCAGCTAATAAATAACTAGTGAGAAAACAAATCGGTCGTTCTATTTTAGGTACGTACGCGTGTTTTGAAACATTCGTCGTAATGGTGCGTGCTGAAAGCCGTTCACGATAAAAGATTGAATGCAAAAAGAATATTGAATTAATCAAATGAACTCTATGATAAATCGTCTTCTGAAAACCAATTCAAATTCGCATCGCACAAGTAATTTAAGTTTTAATTGAAAATGAAAACCTAAATTGAATATAAATAAGTACGCAAGTAAATAGGTACAATTTTCTAAAACTAAAATAATGAATCGTGAATACCTACTCCATCTTAGCTCCATATTTATTCAGCCCCGCTGCGTCCCTTGTGTTCACAACAAAGAAAGAACGTTGTTATTTTATTTCCATTCAAATCTGTATTCAAGCGAAGTTACAACTTTTATCTCTTTATAAATTGTATTAGTTAAATTTTCTTAACTTCGGCACTGTAACCGTTTCGTCGAATTGAACTTCTTTCGACGATTCTTTACGAAATTAATAAAGTTTTAATTGAATTCTGTTGGAAAGCAATTTCGGGAGATGTCAAATTTGAGGGTCTGTCTAACCTTTGATGGGTTAATGGAATATTCTGGCTCCTTTCGTTTTGTAATAAAACGGTCCGCCAATATTGTACCTAGTAGCTGGTTGCTTTCCAGTCACGTGTTCCTTTGTTCGTATGACGGGAATTCTCGCAGCTCTTGCGATCCGTCACGATAGCTATCTCAGACATCCCTAAGAGCATTTCTTACTAAATCAGACACGTCTCTTCTGTTCCAACAGCATTCTATTTCTCGTGGAGCTATTGAGTGAACTGTATTAGTTTTCTAGTACTTACTCGAGTTCTTGTCGATCGTGCAGAGGGATATATTTTCTTTGATCGTGAAATACTCAATACCTTTCGAGCCAAGTCAGTACGTGCTATTAGTCCCGCTCGGTTGATGCGAGTGTAAATCAGAGTTAACGCTTTCTTTACTCCACTCGATTTATGGCGGAAGGCACGACACCTCGATCGTGTATCTTCGTTAGCTTTATGCTCCCCTGGTACATTACTTCGGTATCTATTCGCCAAATTGGTTGGAAATGCTTTGATTTACTTTACTCGCGTCTCGCGTGCATGACTAAAGCCAATTCTCACAACTGAATCCGATTATGTATTCAACTGAAGTTTATCATAAAATTTATTATAGCATTTCGCTCGCCTCACCAAAGTATTTGCCATGTTTCATCGAAACAAATTCTTTACGCGAGAAAAAAGAAACACTTTGAATATGACAGAAATAAATGAGACGTCATGTAGTTGAAATAGTGGTACGATAGTGGGAGCAATCGATCACATGAACTCGCACGAATTGCAACATTTATAAAGATCTCGTCCTGGGCTTTCCCACTTTTATCCCGGCGAGATTTATATTCACCCGCGACACCTCTTGGCCCTTTGAAGTTGCTAGATGGAGGGAATAAATTCTAACCGCGCAGCGCCGCTGTTTTTAATTAAAACACCATAAAGTGTCTGAAGTTTATTCATTCAAATTTTTAGAATAACTTTCAAACTTTTGCTTGTAAAATATTATGAATAGCATGAGACTTTTTGTTTTGAATTTTATCATGTTTAATGAAAGATGGGACTGAAAAATATGAGTAGTATTTTTCATTGAAGTAGCGTAAAGGAAATAGCGATAAAAATGTTGAAATAAATGATGTCGAGCTGCGAGCGGCTAGTGTGATCTCTAGTTAATCCGGTAGACGCGTCAGTAAAGCGCTAACAATGTGATAAAGCTCCGGACACGTCGCACTCTCTCGCAATAACTATAAACTATCAACCGCAAACGTCTGCCATCTTGTACCCGGAGTCGATGAAATATCCTCCTCTCCCTCACACCCTCGGGGAGGCAGGGGGTGGTCCCCGCGAGCGACGCAGACGGGCGGATCATGGCGACATCGGCCACCAAATTGCCTGCAGATTCACAGCTTTTCCAAATGGCGTGATTGATGTGCACAAAATTTAAAATCAGAATGCAGCAGTTCACGGTAAAACGATCGCATTGTTTGTGTAATTAAATATTTGGCATATTTGTGGTATTAGTAACATACCTCTGGAATTCATCAAGACATGTTTACGCCGATTAAAACGAACATTGTTCAGAATTGTTGTAGCGGACATAATTTGCTTCACGTTTGCTGGCTCGTCTACACGGCCGCTTGTAGGCAAGCTGAATATCTACTCAGCCTCGTATTCTCCTGGTATTGGAGTTTAAATTATACGAATTAATCCAGGCGGGTAACTCTCTGTCCCGAGGGTTGAATGCGCTTACGGACTCTATCTCCAGTGTTATTTTTCTTACAATACCAACGCAACAAAATATTTTTTGCGTCGAGCTCTGTGTAATCCAGCTTACAAGCTTTTAAAATAAGCCTTTGATGTCGAACAATGTGTTGTTTACTCGTATTATTACAAACATGTGTCACATATGACGACGTGTTAGCATATGTACGTGTACAACACAACACTACAACTATTACGGATTCTCTGGGGTATTAAATGGTTTCGTTGTAGTTTGCATTCACTTGTATAAGTTAGCATTGGTGTTCACGGCTGCGGTCGCCACAAGGCAAAGCACTTTAGTGATTCAGCGCCGGAATTAGTATTGCGATCACAGAGCACTTTCTCAATGGCGCTATGTCGCATGAATTATTGATGCGAGATGCGAGCGAGACGCGTCCGCGTGTCTCCGCGCACACCATTTTATTGTTATAAATTATTCCTTTTCAACCAATTTTATCGTTGTTTCTAACGCGCAAATCTCCAGCAGTAATATCAGTTAGAGTCGCGTGGTCGTGACTTCAATACGGACTATATTTTATAGTCAAACAAATAGCACCTAGTTAATTCCTGACAATAATGTGTTAAATGTCTATCGAGAGAAATTAATCGTTTATTGCTTAAACTATTAACGTGGTTATTTACTACAATGCTGGCTCGGTTTTAATGATCTATTTATTTTATAGAATCTCACATCGGCAATAGAAACACCGTTTGCTATTCGTGAGCAATATTACGAGTTAATTGAAATCGTGCCAAGGCGAGTCGTAAAAATTACAATAAAACTCGACTTAGAAAGAAGATGGTAGTGCAGCGGTAATAAAAAATATTTGCGGTCCGTCTTTAATAAACCCGCAAAAAGATTAAATAAAATAGCCATCGCCGGATCATATTTTATATTTCTCAGGTTGTTTAAGTTTTATAACCGAATCTGAAACGACGTGCGTTTATTAAGATTTTAAAACATTTCAACCTTGGGAGGGTGGGCGTGTGGAGTGAAGCGGGCAGTTCTCAAACTGTTAATCAATTACACACGCCGTTGGTCGCGCTTTTTCCGTGCCGTAATGGATACCACAACACACGTATGAGCAGGGGCACGGAACTCACGCACGAATGCCTCCACAAGTACGAGGTCGGCTTGTACTCGTGTGTACCCGCCTAGCTGCTGCATAGTGTGTGCCGGCTTTAATGCGAGCCACGTTGTACGATGAGCACCGACAGCGAGGACTCTCGCGTGTGTGCGCTGCTATTTTTCGAGGTTTTCGAGGGCCCGCTTGCGTGCTCGCTGTCGTTTTTGCGCTCTTTGTTTCATTGTTTTGTAAAAAATGAACTTCAGCGTCGTTATTGTTGACTGGTCGCTCGACGCCGGTTAGTTCTGCTCCCCTATTTCTCATAATATCAATGGAGGTAATAGCATTATTAATGCGGTAATAGATGACAGTTTTTGCCTTGTTAGCGTTCTATTCTTTCGTTTTTGCCGGAAGGTTTCATAAAGAGCGGTGACTGTGGTTGAACGATGCAAGATCATTCTCTACGGTCAGTTGGGCACCGATTTTCAGGGCTTTCAAATGACAATAGGTTCGGATTCGTGTGTCAGCGTGGTGAGGACCGCATTTCCATAAAGACACAGGAGGTAACGTCCGCGGCCCAAATAAAGACGGAAAGTAATTTGCATATGCAAATACCGCGGCGTTCTCATGCAAATACCCACTCGGTATATTACAAACGGCTTAATGATACCTACAACCTCTTAAAGTCCTAGGGGATCATATCGCTATTTGTCTTCCGATCTTAACCACACCAATCTCGTAATGTATGTGAAATGTTTCTGTTTAAATTACAAGAAATTTCACATTTTCCTCGTGTAAAAAACCTTATTTCATTACAAAAAGGTCTTGAAAGATCATTTAAAAACTTACAAGACTTTACGAGATAAATGAACATTAATAAATGTATCCTTTTCTGCACGATCATAAATTCATTTTACAAAGAACATGTGTCATAAAGGTGTGTGTACGGGTAACAATATTTACAATGGTGGCATCATCCGCTATGTCGAGAGCTAATTTAACCGGTCGGATGTTTTACCGCGATACAAATGTCAATCATTCCGTTCCACGCAGTTTTTTACACGAGTTTCTTGCTTAGAGGATATTATCGTCACTTGTCTTGTAGGTGCCGGGAATATAACATGTACATGACGTTCCAGCGTGTAACGGAATGTCCTGTAGATTTATTGATGTCCTCCATGTTTTTCTTGGCATGAAGGTGTTAGTCATTTTCTAGGTAATTTTTCATGATTAAGTATTTATAAACAAGTAGAATTGTTTGCTATACCATACAGACCTGTAAATTAAATTATATGTTTTTCAAAACACTATTGAAACAAAAAACATAACTCTCCCATTCATAAAACTTTTATTTGAGTACGCACGGCACGAATACTGAATTGCACTATCCGAAATTTCTATTTTATTTTTTCCGCCATTGGCAAACTGAAATTCGTTCCCCGCAAAGGTAGTTATTTTTTACCATGCTTCGGGAAATTGGCAAATACAGTGAATATTGTATCAGTTTTATTTTAAACCTTTTTGCAGAGAGCTGCTGCTAAAGGCAACATTTATCGATGCCTTGATTTGGGAACGCCTTTAAAACAAACATTTTACTTCAGGAGTTGTCTGGGTGTCTGTCGAGGATGTAGACAATAAACACCGGCTGCCCTAAGCGATAGCATCGCGCACAAATAGCGCCATTAACCTCGACACAAGGCGACATGTTGGGAACCGCTGCAAGATACAAGCACCGATTTATCAACCTCTTCGTGTTTTTAAATCAGCTTCTTTGATATTAAAACCTCCTTTGACGCTCACTTATTCTTTTAGCTTTATTTTTAAACGTGGAAAAGGTTCATCGAAAAAGTTTATTTGCATTGAGAGTTTGAAGCGCATTTGAAAAAAGAATTTTATTCGACGAGCAGCTGAGTCTTGCAGCTTGAGTGTTTAGAAACAAAAGGGAATCTGAGTCACGGTCGTCTTTTTTGCTCTTACTGTGTTTTACTAATAGCTATCTCATTCACACGCGTGCTGTCTATTTGTCTTCTCTGTTGCTAGATAAATTAAATTGATAGTGGGAGCCGGTTCGTGACATAATATGTGGTAATTGATAAATAAACATTAGTTAGCGGGTACGGGAAGGGTGTTCCAATTTGAGCGCGATCACATCGTGGCATAGATTAATCTGTGAACTGAATTAGCATAGCGATCTGTTATTAGCGTCTAATCCCTAATCTAGCTCTAAGATAATTATGTTGCCCTGGTATTTTGATCGGTTTACTTAACATTTAATATTGCCTAACAAATTAATGACCTTTTAATAATAAATAATTAAGATTAATTGACTCAATTCTTTGAAATATAAAGGTATCGTAATTTTCTATGATATCTAACTAAAGTCCTACCTATCCAATTAATTTGGCCTCTAATAATTTCCAAGAAAAACATATTTTTATGAAAATCAGATTAATGTTCTCATTTCTCAATTCAGATAACAAGATTGTTGATCCAATCTTCACGTTTAAACAGCTTGCCAAGCCAACGAACATAATTCCGATAAAACTGATCCCTTCTAGTTCATCTCAATAATGTTGTCGTTGATAAATATGTAATATCGCAACCGCTGTCTGTCTGACTAGATAATTTAGTTTCAACTACAGGAGCGCAGATAACGGTAGTAAATAGAGACACGCCTTTGGCCAGGGTTGTCAGAGTAACATAGCTGAGCACGTTGCCGGTTGCCGGGACTCGAACGAGTTAATCTTTGTTCTTCCGGGTTCGTAACTTCGTAAACAAGATAAAGAAGTATCAGAAAGGAACTTCGCCCTCTAGCCGAAACAGAATGCTGCGGGGGAAACCGTATATTAGACGTATACACGCAGATATTTGTGTTAACAATGTGCAGCGTGCATCTAGGTATTTACTCTTCTGTACCGCCTTTATTCTTGTTGTAAGCTTCTAAATTGCCATTTTTATTTGCCTAGTTGTAGGGAGTCTCAAAATTCAACATTTTTCTCATTCAACATTCACGCTTAACAAAAATCTTTCCATACTGTTTAGGTAGTATAGTTTCTTATGAAACCACATTAAATTGTAAACAGCTTATCTCTGGCTAGCCCTCAACTACTGCAATACCGAGTTATTTCGGCGCTAATCGTTTCCAATTACGCCGGTAGATGGCTCTATTCTGTCGTTCCGATGCGATGGCCCCAGGCTCTGAAATATTAGCGGTGTGCCTTGCATTGTTGCTCCCTCGCTGCTTGCACGCTTTACGACCTCTAATACCCTGGTATTTGTCGATTTATCACCGGTTTTCAATTACTTTCCATGTTTTTGGTTTACGCAAACGGATAGTGGTTTTCGTTTTCTAGCTTTTATAAAGCTGAAGTTAATCTCTTTATCTTTGGTTTCACTTCTGTTTCAAATGAAGTCAATCAATTTGTTGTTGTTAATTGTTCCGTAGTAAACTTAACTATCTAGGTACTAACTTAAAGCATTAAAGACAAAATTATCAAACAGGATAAATATTAAAATAACTTTTACAACATTGGCTTCCGTTCTGGGAAAACCTATAGAAGTTATTGACATTTATGATCACGGCGAAGAAATATAGGAATAGTAAATACCTAACTCGTTTGAAGTCTTTTACAACAACAATTCGTAATGAAAATATCAAATTATAACAACCACATAATTAAACAATAATTTATATTTAAAGGTTTCTATTAGAGTCTACAATTTACGTAGAATTAGTATATTAATTTGAATATTAGTAAGATAATCTTGTTTAATGTAGCGTGTCGAATTGAATGTAATTTATGCGAGCACGCTAATGGATCAAAGGCAGTAGGTACAAGCCTGAATGTGATTATAGGCGGATTGGATAGGCTGTTTGCAGTGGCCAATATACAGGCAAACACGTTTACGGATTTACCGTCTGGCTTATTACGGATTTAAGGCAATTGTGCGGATAGATTTGAGGCCATAATTAAATGGTTTAAATACAAATTGAAAGGGTTTTGTAGTAGCGGGATAGAGGTGCTATTGAAAAGTTCATTTTGCAACGCTCTTACATAACTATTCGACGCCTTTCTGAAAAGAGGAAAATCCTCTATTCAGGTTACTAAAACGACGTTCAAAGCGTGCGATACCTACTTATAAAAACATAATAAATAGGAAAGTAGGTACTTACCTCTAAATATACTTCGACACGTTGTACAAACTTCAACCAGACTTTACTGTATCCATAACATAAAAACGTCGTTTTCTATGAGCTTCTGGTGCCAAGTTTATCAAGATTCTATCTTCGAAGCTGCGAAATAAGGTCCAATTTAAAGTTTAGTTAGCGAGTATTTCTCTCGTACGTTATGTTGACGTAAAGCACAATTTTGGTGTGAAGTTTCCAGTTTCAATTAGTTGTAAAAGGGCGTTTACAGTTCAATAAACTTTAGCACGAGAATTCTCTGAGTGTACGCATAACTTTAAGTTAAATCAAATGTGAACATGAGAGTAGATATCGCGAAGAATCCAATAAAATGATGTCCTCGATCAAACGAATTGATTTGTTTGTACCCCGATTGTTGAAAAGATGTTCCCTTTCAATATCGTATTATTTACGAATGATATATTTAAAGTTCTTGTCTCTATCTACAGTTATTTAGTTAGATATGTTAAATTATCCACTTTATTAAATAACATCCCAACCAAATACCGTTTAAATTCAAATATCCATATTTCCCAGGATAAAATAGGGTTAAAGTAGGTAAATAGATTACATAATTTTCAATCCCTTTGAACATTAATGAGTTTCAACCACAAAACGAACGAGCGGTTTCATTCTACACTGAAATCACCAATTGGAGCGGTTCAATTTATTTACCAAATATGAAATATATTTTAGTTCCGGAAATGTTCGTGTTCAATTTCGATGTTAATTAACTATGTAAGTACGGTGTTATTGTTTCGTTTGTTTCCGCATGCATTATCAATATTGTAATAATGGGGAATATATGATTAATAGCCCCAATGAAATAGGTTTCGAAAGTTTTATTGTGTTTCCCCTGAAATCATACACACTTACTCGTAAGTAATATAATTTGGTGCTGACAAAGCCACCCTCGTAAAATGAAGACAAGTCATCTGGTTTCTTTACGCGCGACTCTCATAATTTCATTTTCTCCGGGGAACAGAGCTCATTTCATAACCCATAATGCCGCACCGTACATACCACCTGTCCTTATCACACTCGAACGCTAGACCGAGATAGAGAAGGCAATAAAACTGTTTCCCACTCAAAATAAAACCGTATTCAGCACTCACAAAGAATGATTTCGGTTGAGCAATGTTGGAAGATGGCTTCCCTAACAAACAGTTTGAATAGGGCCAGACCAATATTCGAAGTTGTACGTTTCATCTATTTGGCTCTTCGAGTTATGAAATAGAGCTATTCAATAACCACTTTTGAGAACATTTAGTACCTACTGGGAGGGGAAAATTACTTTAGCGGAATAATCCAAAGTTTTAGGTACTTATAATATTCCTTTAAGTAGTCACATGAAGTAAAGGTACTTACTACAAAAAAGGAAGAATAGAGTGCCTACTTGAATTTAAGATGAGCTACCTGCAGCATCTAGTCTCAAACTGTGTAAAAATGTAAACTGCTACTAGTATTGAAGACAAAGAGACAGCTTTGTGTCTTTCCCGTGTCGTGTCTAGATTTCAATTTGGTACTTGGTACAGAAAGCTCTTGAAATATCAATTACCGCAAATAAATTAAATACCTAGAGAAACAGCCTTTCCACTTGGTTTTATGCGAGCGGGTAATGGCGGAGCAGAGGCAACAACAGCAAAGTTTGGTCTGCCAGTGTTGGCAGTTGGCAGCAACTTTAAACAAGTTTTCAGTTTCATTTATTAGCTGCGATGTCGACAGGGCCAATAAACTGGCGGTAGGGACGCCAGATCGGCTTTACACTGGATTGTCGTCGATTTTATTGTTAGACTCTAGAGATTCCGTTTCGCGGAAAAGATTTACGACGGTCCAACTATTTGTTTGTTTCTGAAATGCGTATTGAAAGTCTGCTAAATAAGTGGTTTGTTCTCCATACGTCTATCAAGTGTTGTCCAAACTACCCGAACGGCGAAACAAAAACAAAAAACGATTAATCAGTAGATATCAGTGGAATTATAAAGGAGCAAGGTTGATAACTATTTTTTTCACAAACACTTTTCCAGATAGCGAATAAGAAAGAAGAAGCAATTTAAATATTTTTAAAAAGCATTCCGTTTCCCCTTTAAACCTGCATTGTGAACCCTCGCAGACGATTTACGAGAAGAACTCACACTAATTTCGCTAACTGCACCCTTCCAATTTGAATGGTAATTTTTAACAATTCAACACAGACTTTCGAGTTTGAGTTGAGTTTGTAATGAGTTCGTAGACAGTAGGTATCTCATACCTATCGCAGGGGCGCTGACAGATTTGTAGCGCTATTAGAGCCGTAATAGGAAAATACAATCTTGAATAAACAGTTTATTCTTAAGATAAATAAAAATTTAAGTATTTTCTATTCTGATAACCCTCTTCATTCGTCTTCTCGTAACTTGCGTGTTTGAGAATTTCAGACGTCAATTTTGGCTATTCTTTTCTTAACCTTTTTCTAAAGCAAAAAGATAAGCATAAACTGTTATATTCTGAATCAGCACTTAGCTTTTATAAGGTTTTATTCAAAAGAAATAGTTGGAACGTGACTAGATGCGAAAGTTTTAATAAATCACTTTTAGTACCAACACTGCATGAATCGAATCGATATTATTATTGAGTCTGTGTGCTTTACTATATTAAAGTAAATATGTTTCTACTTAATTAATATCGTACGGTATTTCAGCGTTGCGTTGAACAAACATTAAATTAATAGATAATATTAATTAATTGCTTTAATTTAATATGCTATCGTTAAATACTAGTGTATTTGATAATTAAAATGGTTGTAATTTGTAACATTTTAATAGGCTTACTTAAAGTACAATTTTATGCTCATTTTAGGTAAACAATTTTAAATTAAACCGTTGTAATCTCAGCTGTGAGAAAGGACTATTAAATTTTGATTTAAGGTGCGAAATTAAAAATAAGGCGGGTGATGTTATATACTACACAAATTACGCTTTTATTCAAGTAAGCTTCTTTTTATTCACAAAGATATTTTTCTTGTTGGAGACGTATAAATACTAATATACTTTTTAAATTGTAAAGTCATTGACGTTAAAGGCAGGTGGGTACATTACCTACATACTTACATACATAATCTACTTCATCGATCAATCAACCGAGCAGTTTTATTTATGAAATTGACACTTTCAAGGACCAGGAATGTTATTCTTACATTCGTATTCTATCCTCTTGACGTATTATGTTAATTACCGCTTTTACTTACCCAAAAAACGTACATAAATATATCTCTTAATTCAATTACCAGTAATTTCGTAGTTTAGAAGCATGAATTACGTTTAATTGTAGTTTATTATTCCTTGCAGGTAAGTCGAGAGACGTGTAGCGGTTTGATGTTCATTACGACCGTCAGTTATAAAGGCAAAGGCAAGTGAATGTACGAGAAGCGTACTTAACAGGTAAGTATTCTAGAACAATGCTACTTTAAATATTATGGCAAAACGGCGATGTTTCAAACAGATTGGTCGCTATAATAAAAGGTTTATAGTCCTAAGATTACGGGTTTTAAGATCGTGCTATTAAGTCAGAGTATTGGAGAAATATTTTGTTGTTTTCTCATGTTCTGTACGAAACAAGCTAAAATACGATAGGTAATAAAATTATCACTCCGTATAAGACATAAAACGCTATGGTTTAGACACCATAAATTCAGTACTTGAGAATTGAATTTGCGATTACAGTGCTATATAAACTTGTTTGTTTATGTTGCCTTAATCTGTTTAACAGAATTTTAGCTGGCTAGTGAGTCTGGGTGTTATAACATGTCAATGGAATATACTCGTATGTAAAATGGCGTCTACCTAATGTGAAAATAATTTTAGCTCGCGGTTTCAGCGCAATTAGCTATGGTAATGATAATATCGGTTTATGGTAACTTGTTCAAGCGTTTCGTAATGAAATTGAATCAATGATATTGCTAGTTGGTTGATAGTTATTTAATTTTATAAGAATTAAAATTAAAACAAAAAGTAATATAAAACGAAAAGAAACTGTAGCTATTCGCTTTTCTTGAGAACAACAATTAAAACTATAATCTTCGTTTTATGGCCCGTTTATAACAAAATTACTTTTTTAAATAACCTCCTTTTATTTTTGCCGTACTATTATTAAAATCTCTCGTAGATTTGCATACAACGAACATTTAGCAGTTTGCATAATGAAATAACTTTAACCTTTGGATACTATTTAGTCTAAGTAGTCATTCAGAGTTTTGCATTGCTAACAAATCTTGGGTATCTTTCATTGGTGTATAATAAGCTAATGTATTATTTTCTTCATTTCTTGCTAAACTTCTTTGAGTCTGTTGAGTAAGCTTCTATATTGGAAACTTTCTAAAAATTTGTTTAGTGGTTTTTACTATCCTCACATTCTTCGACAAAAACTTTGACGTTTATTATACTCGTATTACTGATTTGTAAGAGAAAAGTTTCTTAAAAAAGTAAGTGGAGGAACTATGTTAACAAGAAAGTAAAGTTCAACCGAGTATATCCTATATGTAAACCTAGGTAGCTAAAGAACGTGCAGGGAGTAAAACTTTGATGTTCACCCTAAGCATTTCCTTATTCCTCCCCTCTTAATTATTTCGCCTCAGATCCCCTCTGCCGTGAAGTGAATTTTAAGAGGTTGTCGCAAAATGGACTTAATTACGACCAGAGCAACTTTTATTTGTAATAATTAATAAGCTTTCCGTCATGCAACTTTGTTTTATTGAAATTTTTTGATGTTTCCTTTCTTTTGATGTCAAATGTAATGAAAGATTTGAAACAAGATATTTATCTTTATAATCTTAATAAATTGGATCTAAATTTAAAAATGTTTCGTTTCCTTATTTATATTTCCTTGTTCAATTATTTGAAGTTTAACGAAGCAGACGTACGTTACGTACACATAAACATAAAAACTAGGTACTTACCTACTTAATCTAAAGTTAAGTGCATAGTTAAGCAAAAACACGCCGCGTTTAAGTAAAGTAATCTAGAGTTATAGCACAGTTTGACGGTTTCAAAGAGGTTATTCATCAAAAAAGATTGTAAAAAATGATTTAAAAAAGAAGTTAAAACCGCCAGCGAGGCAGCGATGCTTGAAGAGAGTTTTATTGAGGAAGTGCGCGGGTCGCTCGTTAACTGCGATCAGCTAATCCATTACGATTTTATATTGTCGTAAACGTTCCGTCGCGTCGCGTCGTCGACAGAGGACCTTAGTCTATTATTATTATTACACAACAATTCGGGATTAAATTCCAATGCGACGAACGAGGCCTTTGTTTGATGAGAATTACGCGAATTGCTTTTTGTAACGTCTAATTATGTATTTTGCGTGAGCTTCTTTGAAATTAATGTGGATTAAGACGAGAGATGTCTTTAATTAAGTCCCATTGTTGTTTCATTTACAAAGCAAACGAACGTGCATTTTATTGTGTTACAAAAGAACTAAAGCTCACAAGTCAGTTAGCAAAAGTACTTGGAGAGCATTAGCACCGGGAAGTATCGTAGGAAGTTTGCATGGGAATTAGCCGGTAACAACACGGGAGGGCGCGGTAATCCGGTTATCGGCTAGATACCTACCGGGTACCCGACCCGAGGAAACTACAACTATTGTCCGCCACTTCGCTATTCTCGCCTTCGCTTAATTGCTGCTCCTCTAAAGAGGGTATAAGCAAGATAAGCATCGACTTTTCGCTCTATTTGCGAAAGCATTGTCTCTTTAAAAGATAAAACAATGCTATGATCTGGAAATAAACGTCTAGTAAATTATAATTTGAAGCACACTTTCGCTCTGGTTAAAGCAATTTGTTTATCCCAGTAAGTGGCAGAACAAAGGAAAAACTCGGGAAACCTTGTTAGCTTTTTAAAGCATTCGTTGGCTGCTCATGTTTTATTCAGTAACGGTGGTTGGTATGTAGGTACATGCGTGTCGTAGTGTTGCGTGGTTGTCACTGCGAACGATATCCGCCAGACTAACCTACCAGGATAACATCACCGACATCGGACCGCTGCCGTTACCCTCCTCACAATTGACATTTCTCAAAGAGCCCAACCCTTTGTTACTCGGATGAAATGTGAATTTCAATGAAAACGAGGTTAAAATTGCCGAGCCCCGACACGGCCGTAAAAAAGAGATTTCATTACGAACCATTGTTGTGTTATGATTTTCACGTTCCATTTTCTTTTAAACGAATTGTTTGGCCACTTTTTCGCAAAGTTCCATTTTAATATTTGTATAACAAGTTTGCGAGAAGCTTTATGGAATACTTTGCGAGGGTAATTAAGTTTAAGAGCTGTTTTTGTGTTTCTGTTGCTTTTAGTCAATTAAAAAATAATTTGGAATAATAGCAGAGGCGAGACACGGCGGGGAAACGCGGCTGGAATAATTTGGAGCTAAGTAAGGCGCGGAGTTAGCATCTTGTTTCATTAGCGCGGTCGACTGTCTTGAGTAATATTTATATGACGGATCATGAATATTTACGTCGCGCGCCGGCTTAGTGCCTTTGTGGAGAGAATTTCTGAGCTTTTTAATAATGAAATTGTTGAGAAGTTGCGCGGTAATGATATTTAATTGGATAGTTTTATTGAGAGCACAATGGGTCGGTGTGTTGGTTGGCTTCCTTTATCTGTCCCGAAGGCGGTGGCGGGCGTCGATATTGGCGTCTCCTCGAGCGCTCGCCGGGGATAAATAACACGTCGGATTGTCCCAACGAGGGTTCACGACGACTGCCGACTGCCGGCTCAGATTACCAACTCACGTCTATTTTTTTTTGCTCCTTTAAGCTCATTTGAAAAGCGAAGGGAACATCGCTTTATTGGGCTATGAGAACATATTATTCACTGAATTCGGTAGATAATGTCATTCCAAATCGAGAGTACATTTTGAACTCCCATTTCTTGTAGGTAAAGTTCTAATTATTTATTTCACTTTAAACGAGATTTGCTCATTTCTTTTTCTCATTTTGTAAGTTGTCGTAGCAATTGTTAGAGTCTAGGCAAGTTGTTTATCTCGCCTATAAAACACCTTCTGCTAATAGAAAACAAATACTGAACTGAATTCCTGTTTTTCTACAAATTACGTCCGAGGTAAAAACAGGGATGAATTTAGATCAGGATAATTTTAAGTGGTACCTGGATTAGTACCTGATGATTGAAATATAGGTAAATCATAAGACTACATTTTACGAAGGGTTTACTTATAAAAACAATGTAAAAATGTATTTTACAAGAATCCCTTATCGAAAGCATTAAATCCTTGTCACTATCGATCGAAAGTAACCGAAGACCTTCAATCTGTCTTCTTCCGTGTTTTGCGAAACACTTTGTAGAATATTTTCTTCCTCGCAATTTCCTTAACATCGTTCCTGTTATAAATTCCTCTCTGGCTCCAGTGCCGGAGTTGCGAATAAAGAAGAAATACAGTCTCGAGATATAAATCAGATTATTCTCTCGCGCGCCGCTAAATTAAATGCCTCTGAACGAAAATTACGATGTTTTCGAAATGTTGCTTTGTGTGAAAATTTCGCACTCAACCTATTTGTACATTGCCTCTGATTTGTATTATACTATCAATATATTGTTCAGAACCAACGCTATGAATTGTAAATGTAGATTTTACAAGCTTACCTAAGCTATTTACGAGTACGTTTCACTTAACGCATTGCATTATTGAATAAATTGACGCTGCTAGCTAACTGACTCCTTATAAATCAGTAAAATACTTGTAAGATATTGCAGCCGTCATTATAAGCAATAACATGGAACTTAAGCGGCTTAAACGATCTGCAAAAACATGTTTATATATCTCGCAGATTATTAACCTCTGCATTTTGAGATCAAAATCGTCAATCGGTATTTTATGGCTTTATTTATATCTGTCATTGCGGTTTGACCCCTTGAAACCTGAATACCTACTTAATAAAAACGTAGATAAAGCTGCGTTAAAGAAATAAACACACAAAGACACTGTTGTTATTGAGAATATTCGAGATAAACTTATGATGAGATGAAAACTATAAATATCAAGTTTCAATCTCTCACTGATGAAGAAATTAATTAAAATAAAAACATGGCTGCACTATCTAAAAATCGATTAAGTTCACATGAGCGACTTCGTTAGATTAAATTTCAAATAAACTTAAATAAGTGGCTCAGTTTACATGATGTAGTGTGTTAAAATGCTAATTTTGGTTCGTGTTAAATGATTCTCGGCGGCGCGCGGCTATAATTTTAGATTAGTGATTTAACGGTCTCATTAGACACTTCCTTTTAGATAAAACGAGAAAAACTGCATTTTAAACAAATATTATATGAGATCTTTGTTTTATTCAAAGCTATTAGTTACATCTGTTGACAGTTTTGTCTTAATGTGGGTATCGTTTATATTTTATTGAAGTAAAATATGTTTGGTAATAAAAACTTTAATCAAGTTTGAAAAATGTCCGTCTTTATTACAATATAGTTCCGAGAAAGTACCAGGGTAACAGGATTGTAAGTCTTAATAAGATTACGCGGAGAAGTGTCAACAACTATACTATTGAATGACGTGCTGCTCGACCTCTCAACCGCTTCTGCGCACCTATTTCTTATTATTTCGATGAAAAGGAATTAACCAATACTTCCATCAATATTGTATAATGTCTATCATTTCGGTCCATAATTAAACGCACGCTTATAAAGAACACTGATAAAGATTCAATTAAATTTAATTACGTGCCAGTAAATGTTGTTTATCAAGTAATTTATTAAATAGACGTATTGCAGCTCTAATAAATATCTGTCAATAGCAAATCGTGTTACAGCTAGCATTAGAACTTTTAAAAATAATTTCATAACTTTTTAATTATTATTGTATGAATTTCGTTCAGTAACATTCCCCTTGCTCAAGGGGCGGACTGCTCAAAAGATGAGCCGTCGCGTCGTATAATTAAAAAATATTTTACCCGCCATTTTGTTTGTTCAACGATTCAAGTATTTATTTGTGAAAGGTTGGGGATATTTCACTTCTTAATATTCTATTCAAAGAATTTATGAATAATGTTTTTGTGTTTGGAAATTCTTTCATATTTTGATCGTTTATGAGTTTTGTGAAAGTAGCTGCTTATTACTGTTTATCTTTACAGTTTAATCTGAGCTGTAAAACATGAAAACGAGGTCTTGTTAAATAATGTAAGTATTGTCGTACAAATATCTGGCGTTTCACAGTGAAACAGCGTAGTATTTCCACTTGCATTGTCTAAAAGTAGTTGGCGAATTGCACGAGTTGGTTTTCTCTTTGGCTCCGTGCTTACTAAGCTCAAGGGGATTGTACTAAAGTATTTCCAGAATTATTACAATACTACCTACTGCGAAACACGTAAAGATATCTGTAAATTCTTTGTAGCGAAACATTTCTTTAGATTAGGGACTTAGTTTTGGAGATACTTATTTAAATTACCTCTTTATAGTACCTATAGTTTAAAGATATATACTTTATTTAATCATGAATTGAAACATTTCAATAAAACATTTTCCAATTTAGTTAACAATTAGGTAAGTATAAAGAATGCGATGATAAAATCATTTTGTTAAAAAATCGAAGTAAAAGAATTGCCACTCTTTAAAAAAGAACTTAGTAGGCACTTTTACCTTTAACAAAATAAAATCACCCAAGGCAAAATTAAAGAGATTTTTATTAAAGAAACTGCGCCACAAAGGAGAGATTTTGTTCTCATTATGCAAAATTTCAAAAGAATTCACGTCCATTCGTACATCCTTTTTCTGTTTATGTGTTCTTTTGTTACAGTTGTCGCCCCTTTTCATAATTAAAGTGAAACAAGTTGTTTGCGTCTCATGACTTGAAAGCTAATTAGAGGGGGCGTTTATTACACCCTCTCCAACGAAAGAAGCAATAAATTTAAAATACGGAGATTAAAACCTAATCTTTTTGCTCTTAATGGCGGTCACTGATTTTATAATTGCCTATTTTATAGTTCCATTTCACGATTCAGTAGAATGAGAGGTAGATAAAACTTAGCTAGACAAAGATTACACTCGAATGAACTGCCGAGTGTCTCTTTGTATTTGCAAAGTCTATAAAAACATGTCAATGATTCCACTGTCAATTGCGTCAATGCACCTTTAATTAATCGATAGCAATCAAAAAGTTATTGACAACCATTGTACCGTTATAAATATAGGCATTCGTGTTTAAAATCAAAGATCCATCTAGCTAGAATAATCGAGATGCTAGATTGATGCTGTATTAAAAACTAAATTGGATTTCGATTCAAAAGTTCTTGTGACGATAGCAATTCGCATTGCAAAAAATGCGTCGAATAAAAGTTTTTTGTTTATTCAATTGCTTTCAAAACCTATTCCATTTTTTCCTATCTTCATATTGAATGATAGAATTTGTTTTTTGTTGGGCTCGCTTGAAAAGTCACGTTTTTAATAAAAAAATATATTTCCTTTAAATATTTATTTATTTGATTCTTTATTTAAAAAATATGGACAGATAGCTTTAATTAATCTGTTCTTGATATGACGTCGTGGTTCAAATTATCGAGTGAGTCCCACACATAAAATTAAATACCTTCTCCTTATTGATAACTTTTGACCTCGCAACACAGTAAAGTTAATACTCTCGAAAACAATATAACTCTTTGTATCCGAGCAGAGTCAATATTGTCTCTTCTTGTAAGAAGAAACTTTCTTATACATTGTGTCCGTTATTTACAAAGTACACATGTTGTTTTCTTATTTCAAAGGTTCGTTTAATAAAATTTGTTTAACGAAATAAACCCCTACATTAAATTGATTTAACTGACTTTATTAGTATTCCAGTTTTCAACTCAGAATAGCTTGTACCAGTTTTATATCAGTAAAATTATGATTCCATTGCAGGCCGGCTATAAACCGACGGTAGATACAATCTCAGCGATTAACTTTATCAGATTTGGACGCCATTCAAAGCGTGAACTTTTTTATATTTTTTTCTTTTTAATTCAGTATCGTGTTCATTAAATATGAATGTTTTAATTTCCAGTTTACAACTGTGAGGAGTTGTGAAAAAGTGTTATGTTACTTTATTAATTAATGTATGTTTTTATATGTAAATAATACATTGATATTTGCTTTTGTTCTTTTGTCTTTTCTGTTATTATTATGCTTAAATAAAACTTTGAATAAGATAGTACCTACTTAAGCACGCCAATTGACTTGGTGATACTAAACATACTGCTTTCGGATTACCATGTTATATTAAAATATCCACAAACAAATACTTTCAACTATTCAACCTGTTTTAAACTAGAATTTAAACCTATAATCATAAGTTTAAAGGGAGAATCGTGATGAATATTGTAACAGTTTGCAGTAGGGATGAAATCGGGTAAGTTAATTAGGGGTTGTCACTATGAGTACGGTCTGACCTCCCTCGCACGGGTTGCGATTCTCCACCCTCAAATGTATATTATATTTATTTATATTATCAGATATATTGGGTATGATTTTAGAAGACAGGATTGAGCTGGCCAAAGCATTCAGCAGTTTAGTCTTTTGTTTGGGTGATTTCATGTATTCGTTCTATTTTCAAACTCACAAATGGCCGTCAGAGTTGCCTATCAATAATAGCATCGTGTAGTCTTCTTTTATTTTAGATTTTTACAAAAGTGTCAGTTACGTATAGGTCTAATAAGGGTTAATGAAGAGTTAATTCATAATTACCTTTTCTGCAACTGACTTTTAGTACGAATAAAATTATTTGTAGCCTTGCATTAAGTTTTAACTTTTTTGATGACCCAGGTAAATTCAATTGTAATTATTCCGTGCCTTAAGTAATTATCTCAAGTTATTAGTGTTAAAAACCATTTAAAACATAAAATGAGTGTAATTATAAAGTAGTTAGTAGCAAAAACGGACAATGATTATAAATTAAGAATATAAAATTACGAGGAAGTTTACGGGTAATTATTATAATTATTATTTATAGTGCTGAAATATATTATGGTTATATTAACTGCTAGTTCTAATTAAGGACATCTTTATTCAATTTAATTTATTTTTGTCTAAACTAACCTTTTCAGATCGTCTACCTACACTTCACTCCATGCTTCGGACTTTCCATTTACATAAACAGTAAAATCTAGTTTGAATTTGAACCAGTACAATAAATGTTATGATGAAACAAATGACGGTGTAATTCGGTCAATTTACTAGTCCGACGATGTCAACTGTCGGTAACGCACTTGTATTCCAAGTGCGTTACATAATCTTATATTGTACACGAATACATGTATAACAGATATGGTATTATCGACCAAAGCTATTGAGGCATTTGTGTTATTCCGTCTTCAAATCAATGGGTTTTAGGTTAGAATTTCGACGAAAAAGATAAGTCATTCAGTTCTTGTCAACAATTCCACTTAATTTAAAAAGTGATCAAGTACCGTCATTACAAATGTACACAAACAAAAAAACCACAACGATAATGATGTAAAGTTAGACAGTTGTAGGGCGGGAAACAGCTGGCCCAGTAATTGCTTCCATTACGGACCGCTTTCTTTCAATCCACTGGAAACTTCGTTTAAATGGTAATTTCCTTTGGGTCAAGGCACTTCCTTGGTTTATAAAAGTGCTACAAGCTGAGGATATTTAGTAAGATAATACGGTTAAGTGTCTTTGGATTGCCTTTGGATGATAAAGCAATATTTATGATAAAATTCTTAACTAAATAAAACTAATTTGAGAATATACAATTACTAATTTGTTAAACGCATAGGAAGTTATTTCCATGAATTAATGGTTTATTTAATACCGCAGTTGAAACTTTAGCGCTACCGAATTGGCGTGTGGATGATGCCAAAACCAAACCGACAAAATATTGGCGACGGAAGGCAATTCTCGTAGAAAAATGTTCAGAGATTTGTCGAGTCCCGTGTCGATAGGTTGTTACAAGTTCTGCGAAAGTGACATTAGTTCCTAGATCAGACGTAACGCGATAAGTTTTGTTTCTAAACCTATCAACTGTTGGCAAACTTTGATTTCCGATTCCCTTAAGCAATTCGGGTGCCTTATAGAATTTTTGATGCTAGTTTCATGAGACGTTTTTTTATCTTCGTGATATTTTTATTTTCCAAGAAAAATCATTGAGACTTTCTGTTCGTGCTTCTGTGTAACGGAAGGAACGAAATCCGTGTAATCTTAGCTTTATTAAACAAATCGTGACTAAGCCGCACCTAAACGTTAGTGTCTCTAGCAGTTGGTATAATCGACACTCGGGTAAAGTCGGAGGTGGTCGGAGATTGCCGGAGTTCCATCCTAATGTCGGACTAGTGTAGTACAACGTCGTCGTAACGTTGATGTGTTCTGTGCCATTAGCCCGCGCGAGCACTCTTTGTCGCCTCTTATTCCGCATAGCACGGAATTAATGTTGCGTCTCTTGTATAGTATACGTAGGGCAGGGACGGATCACGGAGAGAAAGAGGGTCGATGCTATAAAATCTAACATTCATGCGTTTTTTTCTTTTTTCCACACATTTCGTTTCTTGAAATCGCAATTCAGACTAGGAATACCATAATGGAGAGCCTGTCGCGTTGTAAATTGTACACTGATCCATTTATTTAATGCTGTAAATTACTCAGTAAATGACGTTTATTTTCGTCCACAAAAACCAGTTTCAATGGGTTCTTGAAAGCATAAATCGCTTGCATTTATCACTTACCCTTAGTTGTTGTAAGTGTTTTTTTCCGTGGGTATTAGCCGCCTGGGTCCACGACTGTACGTTTAACGTATAAACAAGATGGTGGGTGGCTCCGCCCCGCTATTTATTGCTGCTGGCACGTCCACATCCACCAGGCTGCCATAAACGCGAGCACTAAAACGTGCCATTTCCCTAAATTATTTTAATGATGTATACGCGACCGCTTTACTGGATTGTAATTCGGTTGCTCTTGGAAACCGTTTGTCTGCACTCCTGGCTGCCAAATGTGCTGTCACACTCGATTTCATGGTGTGATTTCGTTTGATGGCACAACGGCTAGCGAGGAAGTAATGAATACTTGGCAAAGGACCGGAGTCAATTGCGTGAACGGCTAAGATGTTATCCTTTGTTGACTCTGCTCAAAGTGAATGTAATTGCGCTCGGGGCTCGGTGTCGGTGACACTTGGAAAGACGAGACAATAGACAAGGCGAACAAAAAGGTGTATCATAGAAAGACTTGTAACATGACGCCCTTGTTATGTAACCAGCCATCGATACAATTCAGATTGACACGAACGTGTAACGTTTTGAAATTATAACATTTTTGGTGGATAATTTTACCAATCTGACATTGAAACGTTAATTTATTGATAAAGGCGGTGCGATGCACAAAATTCCAAATAATCAGTGAGTCAGGCATTGTCTCGAGTCATTAGGCATGTAGCGGCGCGTCGGAGCGTTCCTTTTGCGGCGAGTCGACGAGTCGTTGACTACAAATTAGTTAGCCGAGAGATGTTCTCAATCGAAACGGACATTACATTCCACCTCGCTTTGTTCCTGCCGGTTGAGAATTGATTTACGTGCTATTGTTTTCGCTCAAAGCTCGTGTCCCACTCGGTATTTATAGTAGAGCACTTCAAAAAGAGAATTCCATTGTACGCGACAAATATTCGCCAATATTGTCCTACATACAATATCACTTTTTCAATTTTTCCACGGTGAATATCGGTGTCGCTAAAAAAATTCACTGGCAATTTTGTGCGCTCGTAAAGTCTCTTTTTTATTATCAAATTATGCACTGCAAAACGATTCTGGCTTAGTGAATCATGTGTCTAAATGAATAAAGCTTAGATTGCCTCGTAGATATTGGGGATGTTACATATGGATGTGTACTGAAAGGCAAAGAAGGAATGCAAACTTTGAATCCATAAAGTTTTTTACAAGTCTCCCCTCTGCGAGAAGGCAGCTGGCTCTATTTAGAGTCAAGTATTGGGCCCGTCATATAAGTTCGTCTTCCCTCACAATAGCGACTCCGCCATAAAGGTTTAATAGCGATATAGCGTGTCGAAATATTAATACGTGGGGCTAAACAGTGCGTGTTATATAAACGGCGGTTTGACGTACGAGAGTTTGCTCGTATTTTGCTTTCGTAATTTGATATGCTTCAAATACAATAGCAGTCTAATTTCTAATGGTTACATTTCTAATAAAGTAAGTTCGATGACGTCTTTCTATGTTTGAACAATCGATGAATTTAAACAGCGGTCGTTATCGTTCAAAATATTGACAGTTTGGCCTGCTTGCCGCGCATGATTGGTCTTTTATCGTTGGCTTGATTCACTTCGAAAATTAAAATCGTTGCCAACTTCTCTGATGTAACAATTTATACGTAGGTAGGTACTTATAGTAGGTACATCATATGTATCTTCTTAGTAAATCCCTCGTTGAGGTCAATACTGGAAGCTTACACCCCACAGCCCATTGTCTCGGCACTGTGGGCGTAACGCACAGCATTTGTCATTCGGGTAACAATAAACCGTTTAATGATATTTATATCTGTGTGTGGGTGAGATAATCGATCTGCGGACGTGTTAAGACGAATATTATGACTTCATCACAAGATCGCGAGATTAGCCGCCAAATATTTGTTAACGCCAACATTGCCAGCCTAATTAATGCGCTCATTTATGCGTTACGTCATCCGGTATTTACGAGTACATAAAGTTTTTTGTTATTTCACACGTTCATCGGTAGCAATTTATTAAACGTTCAATTGATTTGTTCGCAATTTTAATAGCTAACTACGCTTTTTAATTGCCTATTTGTCTAGAAGGCAAATACCGTTCCAACTTCGAAACGACTGAGAAGAGCAATAGCAAAAATAGCAATTCACTAGAAATATTTGACCAATCGAACTCTATTCGACACTAACGCTCCGCGTAGTTACTGAAATGCGAAAACTTCGTGCAAATACCACAACTTGCGTCGTTCACATAAAATTTTGTTATTTTTCCGATAAGTATTAAGCGCAGTTGGTCGTCGACATTGGATTCCGAGTGCTTTCGTCCACAATTTGCGATACCATTAGGTGTGTGCGTGAGGGAGACGCTCCTATCGTCTCGCTTTCCCCTAGCGTTGAATACAAATGGCTCTATTTGACTAAGGCGTACCTACCTACGCTCTCTGATACCCTAGTACTTTTACCGCAAAAACAAGTAACGCTGCACTTAAATTTTGAAGTGCAAGGCTTCTCTCATGTTAATATGGATACGGATCAGAAGTTACATAATGAATGGTTTGATCATGTTAAAGGTAGCTTCCCGTTAATGCGTATTTGTTTTCGAAAAAATCATAATCAGAAGTTCATTTTCAATAAAACTATTACCACCTGAACATGTCTTTCAATAAGTTTATACTATTTGACTTGTCAGCTTCAACATACCAGCTTCAATATATCAGATAATTGTCAGACCCGAGAAGGCGATTTACGACACAGAGGTCGATACCGTAACAAGATCAAGGCAGAGCTACTTTGAATATAATACTATTAATTTGTGCCGCTGCCATTAAGTAGCTCTCTAACACAATGAATATTCCACTCGAAGAGATGTTATTAATTACGCTACACTGCCGTGTATACAGCTCTAGTTAAATTATACGGCGTACAGTGAAATAGTGATAACTGCTTTTGTAACGTACGAATTAGCATAGATAATAACTTAGGAAAGATGTTAAGTGTTGTACTAGTTGATGTTCTTTTATTTGGGACGTGTGTGATGGAAATACCGAAAATATTTCTGTAATAGAGTTTTTATAAACACTTTTTTTATAATTTGCTAATTAATTAGGAATAAATTAATTGATGTTATTTTCCATTTATGTATAGATAGCTTGTTACCATAATAATAATGACAAGTAGCTACTAATCAGTAATATTGAAATTCTTTCTGTTTTTATCGTAATAAATTATAGTGACTTGACCTTTTTCAAATGTATTGTTTTTTGTTTCCTAACAAATGAAGATCACAGAAGATAACTTATTAATTTTTAATTTGATGTCTTTTATCAAGGCAATAAAGTTTAAAATCAACAACAGTTTCTTTTAATTCCGTCACATATCGTTAAGATCATGACTCCATTTATTTTATAGTTGTAATATGTCGTTTATCACGTATATATTGTTAAGGATACGCCAGAAATTCAACGTCAGAGGTCAAACGACTCGTTTATTGGTTTTTCATGACAATTTATGAAACAAACGACGCACGCAACGTTCTTTATGAACAGTATAAAGTTGTCGAGTTATGTATGTAAATATGCTGACTTTTATCTACCTACAGGATGTACGATCAGCTATCTTTTGTTGTAATAAATTTCGATATTAAAGCCGGAAAAGGTCTCCAATCTTTTAATGTAAACATTTTTATAGATTAACTTCTAAGACGACGTCTGTGACCCGGTTTCAAAACTAAAGTGATTTGACATTTAATATCTTCTAGAACAAGAATTATAATACCTAAAAGTAACCTACCTACGACCCGAGGCGCGAGGAATGTTATCTACACAAAAACTTTAAAAGGCAAAGCAATATTGCTGTTGCATAAATAAGCAATGATTTATGCTGGATTTTTACTGGTCGTGCAATCTAAATTGCTGATTTAGTTACCATTAAAGTACCAGCCTGTGTTAATAGTGACAGCCGTATCGTCGTGTCAAGTCTCGATAATTGCGAGCTAATCTAATTATTACGTTGAAACACGCTTGAAATGTACCTGTCAGCTTAACTCTAGCTGTGTTGAGACATCGCCTTAAAAAGCCACCGTCCTGAATCGCATTAATAACGAGTAAAAAATTAAATACTGGTTTATTTAATGTTCTTTAGAGTACCTACATAACTGATAATTACATTTCTTTAAAGATTATTATATTACTAATTAATACTTGTTCGTTAACATTTTTAACTTTTAAATTTTTAATTGTTATTGGATTCACAAATAGCAGTCGCGTAAAGTAAACACTCAGTATTGACATATACTTGGTAATGAAAATTGTTATCAATAAATAAATAAATAACGTATTATTTTATGAATTTAATAGCAGACCGCACATAGTTTTCCTTATTGAATTGAAACGACCCGATTGGATGGATAATTGCCGTTTATTTATTATTTATAACATAAATAAACTTTATGAACATCATTTATTATAACAAAGAACAGCCGGCCAGAATAACAATGTGTCATAATGAAACACTGAATCTGTTTTAAAATATCAATAGTACCATTTATTTAAAAAAATCACATGTTTTTAAAATAAAGCTTGGATGTCAGTAAATCTTGTTTGTTTTGTTTTCGGCTGAATGCCGCACAATTCACGTGTTACCATATTTCAAGCCGATTCACATATTTCGAGATTTAGGTCGGCTGGCGTTATGAAAATATAAACGTACGCAAGTGCTCTTTATATTCGAGCGTTAGAAAATTCTTTATTGCCGCGACGACACATGTTTCCTCTCTCATCGTTGACAGTTTATTTCATTTTTCGAGATAATATGTGTATATTTCAGATTAACGTATTTTTCATCTTTCCGACTTGATGATTAAAAACAAACTTTACAGCTTACACACTCGTAAATTTTTGATATTTACGAACTCGCTTTTAAAGTTTTAATTAATTTGGGATTATGTTCTTTACAGGAGACTGCAGAAGTGTGCGTGGGCACGTCGGTGGGGACGATCACTGAGCCGGACTGCCTCGGCCCCTGCGAGCCTGGTACCTCGGTCACGCTGGAGGGCATCGTGTGGCATGAGACGGAAGGTGGTGAGTTGTTACTAGCGCACGCAAAGCACTGTAGCGCTCGCTCTCATAACCACCTCACGCTTATGCACGCCTGGTATATTGTAACTGCTTCGCGCTCCTCGAATGCCGGTCTGGGGGCCTGTTATGCGCATTTCTCTCGAATTCTCTCTGTAATTCCCGAGATAGCGGAACTTTCGAAGAACGTACGCGAGATCCCATTAGCTGCAATTTGCGAAAGAGTTATATGAGCCTTGACGCATCAAATACGTTCTTGTTATGGCGGCTCTACACGTTAGCCAACATTTTGGCGAATGTATTAGCCAATACGTGTTGGCCATTGTGTAGAACGGGGGTTGGTGATCTATTTGGTAGGTATTGGACTATTGGCCCACGCATTGGCGCAAGATCCGTGTGGTGTCGGTTTTTCTACGCAGATCAAAGGGTTATGGCGGGATTGTGGCACAGTGATGGCCGTAGCGTCCACACGTTGGCGACACGTTCAGTTTGCAGCGAGCGTCCATTCTGTGCGGACGGATTTTTTAGTGAGGATTTATTGATATCGAATACGATTATGGCAAGTATGAGTAATGAAGAAACTTTTCGCTTCATAGAGCTCTATCAAGCTGAAACGTGTCTATGGAATCCGAAAAATAAAGATCATAAAAATAAAAACTTCTTTTTTTCCACTTCTTTTTAATGACCCTTCTCTTATACACACTTGCGTAGTAGCGGTATGCAGAGAATAAATAAATCGCAGCAGCCGTCAAAACCTCAATATCCATTTTTTCGTCCGCACATTGGCCCGTACCGAAACAAACTGATCGACCGTCCAACGTGTGGACGCCATCACAATCTCTCGGCCAAAATCTTTGCCACAATGTTCGCCAACATCTTCGCCATCGTGTAGAGCCGCCGTTACCCTTAAACAAGCTACTGTAGACAGAAATGCAATTAACAAGGTTCCCGCATTATAAACGTGACAGGTGCTAAACTAGACATACAGAATTGATACCTTATTAAATTCTCATAAAGGTACAGTAGTGGTAATTTAATTTTAATGATAGTATTGCGCCTATTACGTTTATAAAAAACCCGGCATTCAATCACCTTTTTAATTTATTCTCATTTTCGTTTCATTTCATCATTCATAACTAACACACTGGTGGAGTAATAGGTACCTACTTACCTTACCTACTTCGGATCAAGTAACTAAACTCGCGTTTCATAAAGTCGAATACGAACTTTCCTTTCCACGAGTTTCATTAGGGATTCCAATTAAGCTGCACCTGATTCAACAAAGTTATATCATTAATTTGAATTGTAGGCTCGGAATCGGATGTTCTTAAAAGGACTTTAAAGCAGGTGGCAAGAATTATACGTACAATTATTTAATTGTTTGCTCTACGAAACGGTCATATTTTTGTTTCAACACAAGGTCCATTAAGATCGTATCATAATCACGATTCACTATATTCAGTTGAACGCAATGAAATTATTGGATCATATAAATTATAGTCCCAGTAGAAATGAAGCTTCTAATGCTAATTCGAAATACGGAGGCCGTATTTAATTAATTAAACCTTCGTAAACCTACAATTACACGAGCAACTGCTTCTCTGAAACATTAATAGGCACGTGGTGGCATAACTTGGGACCTTTCGGCATTCCCGTTTCATGGCAGATATAACCAGCTCTCGTCAAGGTTTCAACGCAATCTCCAGACGGAGGATAAAATATTCATGGCTTCCTACGACGGAGTCAATGAAGCAGCGCAATTACGGAGCACTTATTAGCCGGCAGATAGCATCGGAATATTAATACCCGAGCATACTCGCCAGCTCACCACCTTTTATGCTCGCCTATTAACTGCGCCAGCTTGCTACCACTTAGCTCTCATCGCACCGCAAATAAATAATGAGGAAATCTATCTCCCTTTTCACTTTATTCGTATTGTTTTAACAAAGATGTCATTTCCTCAAATCTAATTTGCGATAATAGGACAAAATGGACAGGTGATCCCACTGGTTGCTATCAATTTTTCACGATATTAATGAGGGTCATGTACACCCAAGATGCGGCCGTCCATCATTACGACAAAATAAAACAGAACACAATGAAATGCGAGAGCACACGTCCCGCCATTAGAGGGCCAGCCGCGCAACACAATGCTGCTCCCCCGGCGTTGTCCGTAATTATTATAAAACACGATAATAAATCACCATCTGCTCGCTTCTGTTGCCACTTTCCAAATTTATCCGCCCGTTGGTTGGGGGGGCGCGGGGCGCGGGGTGGCGGGAGGCAATTCACGCCCTTCCTCTTGAAGCTTATTTATTTTCGTCTAATGGCGCCGAGGAGCTTACGGAAATTAAATACTGTTTACTGTGCGACTCCAACCGCGTTATAATTTTATCACGACCTCGTGTAATCCGACGTTTATGAAGTTTCGTTTACTTACACGGCGGATGCCTGAATTAATTCCCTTGGATGGAACATAAAGAAGAGTCGCCGCGTGCTGCGTGCCGACTACACCGCCGAGAGAGGTTTACGATCCTCCTCCGGCCGGCAATTAACGCACGACTCAACCTGAGCGTTCCATTTCCTAATTAACGGACGTATATTATTCCTTATCAAAATTCACCTCTCCTTTTTATTATCTTATTAACATTAATAAACTTCTACAGTTTAGGTGTGAAACATTAATTTATTCTGTTACGAAGAGGTTTTTGTTGGTATAACCATGTAGGCATACTTACTCGTTTCTGTGGCATTAGCTTCGGTTGTAGTTGAATGGGTGTAAATGGAATACCGGTCCTGTTTGTCTGGTGGGAAACAATGGGCGAGTCTGATTAGAGCTCTCGACTCGACCAACGCGGCGGCCGACACCCACGCCGCAACTTTGTCTATTTTAGTCAACAACGAACATCCATTCAACGGTAAAACGTGCTGGAACTTCGGGACTAATCTACATGCAGCTTGTTCTATGTTAATGAAAAAAACCAGGATAATGTGAGATTGAATAAGTGGCTATTAAAACAGGTACGCGAACTTCAGAAGCGCAAGGAGGTTACCGGAGGTGGTTGCCGGAGGGTGAGGTGGCAAGAGGGGGCTCGACCATTAGGTTGTTGATTACCGCGGCCCGGGTGTAATTAGCACGCCTAAATGAACCTATTTCGGTCCGCTGCGCTCCTGGTATGGCCATCGCGATCTCAATCATTTGCCTAAACATTAGTTTGGATAGACTTGTTGATTACGCAGATTAATCGAATAAGAGGGTTGACTGTTGAGAAATAATATCTAGGTATTACTTTGGCCCGAATTCAAATTAATTTTGCTACAAGTTTGTTTAATAAAGCGCTTATAACTATGAATATTTGATGAACGTCGCTGAAGTTTGTTTTATTATAATCATTTGAGCTCATTGCTTTTCATAAGTTTAATAAAGAAAAGTGTTCTTGAACATATTTGTATTCAAGTGGAATTACGAATTCATGCTAATTCAACGTAAGTTTGTTCTGTTTTAATACCATTAAGGTACTTATTTTATTTCTAAACGATACTCAAAGCCAATATTAAAACCTGTAGCTATAGACTACAGCAAGTAATCAAGTAAGATGGTAATATCACGTATTAGTGTAGATACAAATCGAAGCAATTACACGCCATTGCGGCCGACACCGGACTTCCTAATTTAACTTTTCCGTGACCACTGCTTTCCGTATTAATAAACTTCTGAATGCAAACATTATGGGATTTTAACTATCCGTATCGACTGAGTGCTTTTATGTATCCTGAACAAAGGAATTCGATCAACGAGGTTTTATTCGAAATTGTGATTCCATTTTCGAAATAAATATGCTGGCATTTTTATTACTTTGGAACGATTGGAATCTGTGATGTTCAACTGTTAAAGTCATATTCATTTGTCATAATATTTTTAGTCGTATTACATATTCAAAAACGCCACCGTTTTCACTAATGAGGTGCGGTCGTATTCAGCCAGTCATAACATAACTGTGTCCCCATGTTACGGTAGAACACACAAAGACGATTGCGCCCCCTGCTATTTTGTGCCCCTCCGGTACCTAAGCTTAAATCCGATAGTACAACGACCGAAGGTGTCTGTTTATTATACACATTCGTGCATTTCTATACATCGCAAAATTGAATGAAAAAGTGCCTTATAAAGCGTTTAAGAACGAACTTCTGTAAGAATTGTTCATAACGTATATTGTAAAGTAAAGTAGAGTTTTATAAATTAATTTGACGCTTATTATACAGAAATAATCGGGTAGAGCTTATACCAGCTTCAAGACAAGTATAAATAAACCTTTATAGAGCTCATCAGAATTGATAACTGTTTGTTTTGAATTAAATCAACTCGAGCATCGTTTATCAAACTGTCCAAACTAACATTCAGTGCCTGGTTTCAACACCTGCAAATAAAATTTAACTGATAGATAAACCTATGTCTATTTCATAAAACATGACGCTTTAGACAGAGACAGGTATAAAATATCTGTCAGATCAATTTCATCTCTAGATGGTGAAACCGGCCATTAGTCTTCTAGCAACTAATACTTCTAATATCGTTTTGAAGAAATAAGCAAAGTTTTTTTAAGAGGAAAATAAACCGTATTATAGCGTAATTTGATGAAATAAGAAGCGAAATAAAGGTTGTTTGAGTTACAGTTTTTATATAATAAAGCTTTGGGATAGAAGGGGACTCACTGCCATGGCTCCTAAATAATAAAGATGGACGGAAACTTGGACCGCCCCATCTGCAACCACTTGAATATTCCGCCAGCTTCCGAAACCCCTCTTTCCGTATTTCATTTGTTTTCGACTCGCAAAAGAATTTTCAGGTATTTTGTTTTCAAATATTAATTTACTTTTCATTTTAATAAGTAAGGGGCTTTACATTGTTATTTTTGTTTGAAAATTTATTGCGACGGGTAAAAAGACAATTTTAAGACTTTCATAAACTAAAATTAAATAAATATCTCCATAAATGTATTGCCTAATCGTCCATAATAAAATAAATATTTTTACAAGTAGTTACTTTCTTCTTTGATATCAACCGCTTAATAAAGATAAATATAATAAATTGGTACATTTATATAAACTATTTGCAGACCTACAGCTGGTCATTCATTTCACGTAATTATATCAATTTTCCCGCAATAGCAGTAAACAAACATAAAATGTAAATAAAGTTAATTACCGCGGAGTTATAGTAGAGCGGTACTCCCAAGAAATTGAATAGAAAGATGTGATCCCATTTCATTACATTGCTACTCCACGCAACTGGTTCATTTTATGCTAATGGCTTATAGAGAAATGCTTTATCTGTCCATTGTTTCGTGAGACAATAAATAATAATGGGAATTGAGACGTCTGTCCGTCTGTTTACCATATCAATATCTCAGATAAATGATAATGTGACTTATAAATATTTATTATTTCACGAACTAACTAGCTGTAATGTGATATGTGGATATTCGTGTACTAAATAAACTAATGTTGGTTGGTGTTGTTGTAGTCGAAGTAGTTTGTTTTAGTGTCGTGTTTCGTTCAAATATTTGGTATTTAAATGCTGGAATTTGTCATAGTTAAAGGTTTTTACTTTTAGAAAACTTATTTATGTTAATTTTTTAAACGATTGCGTGTTATTTGAGTAAAAATTCATATAAGCACATTCTTTGAATATGAAATGCTAATTATTCTTATGTAGAAAGAAACCTACATAAGAACCTATGTTAGCATTTTGTAAAACACGAATCTTGCGAAACCTTTTTTTATAATAGATGCTAAACTTATTTAGAATTCAGGACCGCTACATAAAATTGAGTCAACAAAAAGGCTCGCAAGGGATTAAAACTGGATTGTTTGGACCCTCATTTTTATCTCAATTTGCTCATGTTGTGTGCCTAAAACATTTTGCGGGTAAAAAAGATTAACCTTTGGAAACAAATAGTCTTCTAATATAACAGGTACGGTCATAATCCGGAGATCATTTTATATTAAGTAGGTATTGTAATTTAAATCTGGAATGGTCTTCATTTTGTTTCATTAATCCAATCCTATCAACCTTTTTCAATTATACACAATCTATCTATGTTATTTTATAATTGAAAATATCACTCAGCTCCTAATATTTTACAAACTTTTTAGTAGGTTAGGTACCTACCCAGGATTGACTTTTATTCAACCTGCAAAACCTTACAATAATCTCATTATTAAGTCTAGGTTACTTAACCAATTCAACGCTAAATTCTAAAACGCAAATCTTCCTAAAAGATTTTGCATAAACTGTAGTTAAGTAAGGTTAAGTTGATTAATTAAGTTTGCATAAGTTAACGGCTCGAGTACCAGGGTGGCAGAGGTTGTAAGGGGTCGCCGGTCGCGTTCGCTCGCTGAATCCGCGGTAAAAGTCACGTTCCTCGGTCGAGACAGTCTAATGCATTGTTATTGTTACTACAATCTCGTTCAAGTAAACTCGTATCTCTGACTCGATCTTATTTGTGTCTCACTATTTTTGACTGTCGACTGGAAGATTAGATTGGGTAAAGTTGATAGCAGAAGAAAATAAACAAGCTTTTGTGAATAAACATATCGCTATAGTTATACCTACACCTACTTGATTATCCAAGTAAAATTGACGTGCGTAGGTGCGTCTTGTAATTTTACCTTTTAAATATGTTATAAATAATTGTGGTTTCAATAAATCAAAGCTAAAAGTTAAGTTTCAAATTCGTATCATAAAATTAAAATAATATTTTCAGTTAAAAAACCTAACCCAATAACTTTCAAAAGCACATAAATTTCCATGATCAAATAAACAAAGAGAAATCCCTGTATTTTCTTAGTAAGTCGAGTGGAGCGCCACCTTCGAGTACAATATGTAAATTAGAAGCCCCGTGACAAATTGGATCGGGAGCCGTCTCCAATAACTTGACTGCATCAATTTTGTAACGCGCGGCGACACGGCTCTTGTTATATCTTCGCGTTCAATGAATACCAAATTCTAATTCTATTTTCGTTGAAAACATTGGGTTTGTCGAAATATGATGAAAAATTGGTTAGGGATTCTTATTATTTTTTTCGACTCACAGAAAGGTCAATTGAGTCAACTGACGTTCTATTCCACACATATCTATCTATCTATCTTCTATCTATCTATCTATCTATATATATAAAAATGAAACCCGTTTTCCGTTGTCACGGCATCACGCCTGAACGACTGGACCGATTTCGCTAATTCTTTTTTTAAAATGTTCATTGAAGTCCAAGGATGGTTCTTACGATGAGAAAAATTCGAATAATTGCCGGGAAAGCCCTAAAACAGACCTTTTCTTTTTCCCATACAAATGTTTTCTTACTAAAATGTAGAGTCAATTTGAACTTTATTCCTACACAATAAAGTTCTTTCTAAGGCGGGACGAAGTTCGCCGGGACAGCTAGTCATAAATAAATCAGAATAAGACGATACGATGTTTTTTCAACTGGGGAATCATACTTGACATTCAGTATTTAAGTAATTTATTGTTTCATAAACTTTAAGTGGTTAAAGTCTATGAAGCAATAAAATAATTAATACTTACGTACCAAATATTTTCTTACCTAGATCCTTAGAAATGCATGCTTATTGTAGTCTTTGTTGTCCACTTACAGTCTTTACATAGTTAACTCTCTGATTGCTGAATAGAATACTACGTCGTAAAAAGTGAAGCCTAGTAGATGGGTGTGTCGATCGGTTGATACAAACAATAAACTTATCTGAAAACATGTTCAATCCACAATCCGATTAGACAGGGAAAACACGCTTCCTTTTACGACTTGAAACGATATCCAAAGCTTACGACGTACGACCCCGTAATCCGAATTCATTAGTAATCGGATAGTACCAGGAAGCCATAAGTTGAAGGTGTTAATTGTCCGCAGGAGTGTTGGTGGTGAATGTGACATGGAGGGGGAAGACCTACGTCGGCACCCTGCTGGACTGCACGAGACATGATTGGGCGCCGCCACGGTTAGTATTCCATTATATTCAATTTATGATCATCTTCGACGTGTTAATCAATATAGAGGTCTGTCTATATCTACATATAAATTACTTCTATACTTTTTATTGCACAAGGAACAACACAGTAGTTCAGTAGGAACCTTATAAGCTGATACAAAAAATGAAAGCCTGCTTATATATTTCTCAAAGTAAGATAATTTTGTGATAAATTATATTATTATTATCTTAAAGAGAAGTACGCGTATGTTTAATTACATACCTTCTTTTGGCTTACATAAATATTCTGTATACTGAGTGGATTCCAAAGTGAATGATTTCGTAATCATATTTAATTCAATGTTAGTCTGAAATTCACGAACCTGATCTAGGTATTCATAATTAAATTTTCGAAACTGTAGCTTTAAGTTTGACTTTGTGAGGTTTCGTCAAAGTCAAAAGAACCTAAATTAGCTTTTAAGACTTAGAATTAAACTTTAGTGAAAGTTGCACTATCGCTGAGAATATTTACTTTAACTCTGCTTAATACATAGGTACCAACTTATTGAGGCAATGATTAAAATATCACAACTAATCTTACAGTCTTTAGGTAAACACAACTATTTCGTTACCAACCATATAATCCTAAGGGCGTCGAATACTAATGAGTGTAATCCAGCCCCAACGTAAGGAGATTATGCCCGACACAACACGGCCTCATTAAGAATTAACCGAAAATACCGGCCGATGACCCCTCCCCCTCGCTCCGGGAATTGTTTCCGCCAAATTGGGGCTAATGCATTGATAGCTTACTAATTCTTGACGAAGGTAACGCTACTTGATAGGAACGAGATAGTTTAATTAGGAAGTTGAAGACACCAGGAGCGTTATTGAGAGAATGTAATGTTACGGTTTCAGATTTTGCGATTCGCCGACAGAAGAATTAGACGCGAGGACACCGAAGGGCAGAGCGAAACGTGGTCGCGGCGCTGCGCCCACTGACATGACAAACTTCACGGAAACCAGATCCTCAGTTCATAGCAAACTGCGTAACGGAGGCGCTAAAGGCCGACGCGCTTTACCTTCCCCCACACCCTTCACGCCCCCAAGACCAGACTCCAAGAGGAAACGGACTTCGGAAGCCGACGATCGCCCGCCAACGCCCAAAGCGAAGCGTCCCCCTCCCACACCGTCCTCACCTCCCCCCGATCCCGTCCTGCTCGAATGCCCCGAACCTAACTGCTCAAAGAAGTACAAGCACGCGAATGGCCTGAAATATCATCGGTCGCATGCACATGGGACTCCTGACGATGACGATAAAGACGGATCGAGTTCGGAGCAAGAGGAGCCGGCAGCTGAGCCGGCGTCCCCAGCGAGACCGCCTTCAGCACCTGCCACCCCAGCTACGCCAGTCAAATCTCCAACTCCAGCAAAGTCGCCAGAAGTCAAAGAGAAGTCCCCAGAGAAATCCCCCGAGAAGAACGAAGCTAGTGACGAGTCGCCGCCACAGCCGAGGTTTCCCGAAGAGTTCCCGGAGACTACCGAAGCGGCTCCACAGCCTGAAGTTCCGCAAACCCCGCCTGTGTCCTCTACCCCTCCGCCGGAAGCGTTGCCGACCATGCAGCCTACGCAATTCAAGGTAATGGTCACTACAAATACAATCTTCGAAGTTTCATCTTTGTTTGAGAACTAAAGAGTCTTACATCATGTATTTTCGTCCAGGTGAAGCCAAGATCAGCACTGATGCCGTCAGAAGAGCGCAAGTCGACCGAGTCGCCCCCCGACGAGTCGCCAGGCAAGAGACGAGCGCGGCGTTCTCCCACGCCTGGCGTGCGATCACCGGCTTACTCCGACATCTCGGACGACACCGCGCCGACTGAAGGCGCGCCTGAATCCGAGCACAGGCCCTTCCCCGTTTATCATCAGGTTGGTCCAATACTGTTCATGACCTCTAAAGATATTCTTCTTCAATCTAAAACTTTCTATATTCATGTTGGCCTAGTCTAGTGGCTTAATCATGATTCATGCTCAATCGTCCCAAAGCCTTGCTTTTATAATAGGTATGTCTTGTTGGAGAATTTTTCGTAAACCTCAATAATGGTAACAGTAAAAAGACAAGAATAACAAAAGACAATCAAGAGATAAGTATTGTTATTACTGCACACTTATGATCTTATGATTATTGCAGTACTATGGACAGCCCCCGTATTTGCCTGCCGCGCACCCAGCCGCCCCTCCCCCGTCAGATAAAGGCAAAGAGGACCTCACCAAAGGAGATCCTAAAGCTGATCTTAAGGTATGAATTTAATGCTCGTTTATAAATACATATTGTGAATTTAGAAGAAGCTTAAGTATATGATGTTTACCATCCTGTGACCATTCCTTATCTAATCTAAGAACTCTTTGATTAAGTAGGTACAAGACATAGCGTCTTTCATTAAAATTCCTATCCAAATTACCATCCCTCATAGACAGAGACCGAAATTACCTACCTACGAGTACATGCTTCCGTATTTTATTATGATTTACTTCCTGGCGTTCATTTAATTCCTAATACATTTTTAACGACGCTCATATCCTGCGTCGTTTTACATTTTGCATTTTCCCAACACTTAACTACATAATAAAGATCTTAAACATGATCTCAAGCATCCATATACGACAAGCAATCCGATTTAGAAAGTACGACTGTCTTAATATGGAGTGAGAGAGTGAGAGCTTTGATAGGAAACGTGGCCAATAAAATACGTTAGAAATTATACCTTTTTAAACCTAAGACAGCGTACCAATTAATTTATTCGTATTACATGAGTATTAGGTTTCTTTTCCCTGCAATAAAGGCTGCAATTAAAAAAGTAATTACGTACTACTTACGTGAAATTAAATAAGTCATTAAAGCATGACGACCTCTTTATTTTAATTTATAATGATTACTGATAATTATTATAATTAGGTTTATTAAAGTCTCTATTTTTCTACATATGAATTATCTACAGTAATGTCGATTTTATTCTAAATATAAAACCTATGAATACACACATGTAAATGTGAACATTATGATGCAATAAACTTTGAGTACCTTTTGATTAATTATTGAATAACGTGATTAAGTTCTTAAAGAAAGTTCCACGTAATTTAATTGCCGATACCGACGAATATACGACATGTTCGCTCTCTAGTTGTAAAATTTCAATAAAACGGTAATTTGATATTAAAATTAATAGCATTTAACACACTTAATTTTATAGGCAATTAAACAAATTATTTTGTAGAATTATCAACACGTTTCTAATTGAATTTTCTCGGTTTCCAGGACGGCAAACCGGACGGTCCTCAGAAAGTATTACCGCAGCATTTTTACCCTTACAACTACGTGCCGAATTTTCCCTACAATGTGGAACCGGGGGCTCCGCCGGGGCCCCCTTTAGACGACAAGAGCAAGGAGTCTGACCGCTCCAAGACCACACCGAGCCCGCTGGACAAGAGCAAGCCGAGGCCGGACGGCAAGGAACCGCAGCGGCCGAACGATAACCATCAGATCTTGAAAGAGAGTATAGAAATGAAGGCGCAGATGGGACCTTATGCATTTCAGCGGCCTCCACACGCGAGAGAGGAGGAATTGAGAAGGTACGGCAACGATTCTTTTCAAGTATCGAGTTCCTTCAATTGGACTATCTTTTCGGATGTTAATAGTCGTATGTTTGTATGTTGTAGGTACTACATGAGCGTGGAGCAGCGTCGCAAGGACGCGGCGGAGCGGCCCCCCGCGCCCCGCGCGCCGCCCGCACCGCTCAAGGGGGGCAAGGACAAGGACGACAACAAACCCAAGGATGAAGTTAAGGTACGGACGTTACTCTCTCATTACAGACATTCATATGTTTTTAACTAAATCGAAATCTAGAATTTACTTTTTTGATTCGGTGCGGTACGAACTCTCGCCCATCCTAAGTAAAGTAGGTACATCGTCGTTTTAAGCGGTTCGATTTGTATGACCGTGTTATTCGAAGTAATACTCAAAACTTAATCATATTCCAATGGTACAAGAACTGGTTCTGAGCTTTTTTATCGACAATATTGCTTAAGCCGACCATCTTTTGAACCTCGTCATAATATTCCAGGTGAAACAAGAAGGCCAGAAGCCAACGACGGAGACCCAAGGCCCGCCGCCGCCGCCGACGTCCCAGTACTACCTCCCCCCGTACATGCAGCCGCCCCACTACGGAGCGCTGCCGTTCGACCCGGTGTACCGCGCGCCGCTCAGCCCCATGCTGGTGGGCGGGTTTGGAGGCGGGTGGACTGTACCGCGTTACCACGCGCCAGAGGATCTCTCACGGCCGGGGGCGCCAGGGAAACTTGAACTGTTGCCGCCTGGTGAGTTTGCTTGATTTAGCTTCTGATTTTCAGGATCTATTTTTTAAAAATTTTATAACGGAATGGAATAGTTACTTTTCTGTCTTCCGTTAGTTGTTCATGTCATCAGTATCTTTAACGTCCTCACTATAGGGGAACGAGTATACTCCCATACGAGAGTGATGTTAGATGTCATATCTGAAGAAGGAGTAGAAATAGGGTAATTGCAGGATATTAATCCATGGTCCAAGGCTTGATTTCAACAAATTCTTAAGAAGCATCTATTATGGACTAAATAAGAAATGAAATCATTCTTTAAACTAAAGTCAATATTTGTTCATATGCAGGTCACGGCGCTCAGTACGCGTACGGCGGCGGCCACGGTGGTCACGGCACACACGGGGCGCACAGCGGCCACGGGGCGCCGCACAAGATCCACGAGCTGCAGGAGCACGCCAAGTCCCCCGCCGCCGCGTCCAAGCCGCGCCCCGACGCGCCCAAGGACCCGCCCCGCTCGCCGCCGCCGCAGCGACACGTGCACACGCACCACCACACGCACGTCGGACTCGGCTACCCGCTCTATCCGCCGCCATATCCCGGTATGTACCTGTGTTTGATGCTTCTGTCTTCGATCGACTTTACTTTGAAGTCATTGATCCAATATGGCGACATTTCCAAGATGGCGGATTGCCGATAACAAACTTCTTGCTGTATTTATGTTAAGTAGTATAATAACTTGGTTGCAGGGGCGCGATAGCACTCGGACAAGCGGGCTCCCCCCGCGCAGCCCGTGTAGCTGTCGGCCCGCAGCCGCGGAGCGAGGCCACTAATGAGCTTGTGTTTCAGCGGCGGCCGTGCTGGCGAGCACGCAGGCGGTCGTCAACTCGTTCCCGACGCCGCCCAAGTGAGCGCACCCTCCTAAACGTGTGGAACTCTCTGCGGCGTCGCCGGAACCCACCGCGACCGCTTCGTACGCGGCGCGAGGTCCGCTATCGACTACGGAAATACCTAAATACCTAAGTGATGAAGTGACGGTTAAAAGGACGAGTGATCTACGAAAAGTGACTTCTTTTCCCCAAAAACTTATCTCTATGCCAGTAGCCATAATTTAAACACTGTGATCTCGCGTAACCCACAAAATGTGTATGTGATGTGCGCTTTGAATGTTCTAGAATGTGTCCGAACCGATAGTTACCTGAATTTTTATAGTTGACGAGTGTTGTGTCCCCGTGACTCCTTGTGGTTGAACGTTGTGTGCCGCGTCCGACGGACGGATCGTTTGTCGCCCTACGTCTTTGTTTTATATGTTCACTAGTGAAGCAAAAACTAGTTCTGTAAATATTAGTGTTATGTGTAAATTACTTTACAAGCGTTAGTGCTCCCTAAGAATTATTGTAAAGAAACATCGAATCCTCGGGCGTTGTACTGAAGAATAAGCCCCGCGTCTAAATTGCATCGTGAAACAGCCTAGTAAGATCTATTTATGAATACAGCATTCCACAAAACGAAAGCGAGCGTACCTTGTTTTAAAGTTAAGATAATTAATATTTAAGTATGTAATGTAAGTTAAAGGCATCAATGTGATCATTACGAGTAGCGTGCACAAATCGTAATCTGTCTCGTTAAAGAGGATTGACTTATTATAAAGTAGATACCTAATCCTAGGTCGTGGAGTGTTTCAACATCGCTGTACGTGTATGTCTGGCTTTTAATTGTAACTGTAAAATCTCATAGTCCGATACTCTCAATACAAGGGATTAGTAATCTGTGTGGCACTAGAAGCTTTTTGGCCAATTAGTGTGTTGTCGCTGTCATTGATACTATTCATTATATTGTAAGTGCTAATCATCTTGTGAACCCCGGCCAAAAAGCAGCGAGTCTTCTGTACCACGTCTGTACCTCTGCACAATAGTTAAGCATTCTTTCAATTGTCAATATTTGCATTTATTGTGTCCCAAAGGTGCGTCGAACCGTATTGTTTTCATACATAGTCTTCCACTTTGTTTGAATGTGTTGAGTTTGTCAAGTGTACCTCGACAAATTAGGTCTAAAATAGAGGTCTGTTGTATGTAATAATAATAACAATATTTCAAAAATTGCCTCTAACTTGTGTTCTCTCGGTCGTCTTTTATTTCAGCTTCCAATTTCTCTTTCGATTTTGCTCGTGCCAATCAATTGGCCTCCTACTTGCGTCATTCAATTGCAGTATTTTTCTTTTACCGCGTCTAAAACGTAAATTCATTCTCCTTTTTGTCGAGGTATGCTTGATAAGCCGATCTGCTATTCTACTCATATAATTATAACTCTACATGTCTTCAAGTGATGTTGTGAGTGAATTGATATGATTTAAGCCACATTAATGATTGCATTTCTAGTAGGAGTATTATATTTAACACGTAGAAATTGTGACTGTTGCTAGACAACTCTAAAGTGAGATATCCAATAGTGAGATTTTATGATACTGTTTGGTTTTGTAACTCGTTTTGAAGTTGTCAAGTAATGCGGCGTAGTGTTTCGGTATTGTTTCATGACATTTTAGAAGATTTACGCGTGTACCTGTTTGTTATTAACGAAAATCAATCAATAATACAATATTTGTAACATAAAAGTACAGGGCCTAATTCAGGGGTCTAGATTACGCGTTGATTCAGTTTTTAAGAAAACTTTCTACTTATTTGTCATTGATTTACTTTTTACAGCTCTAAGAGTACAGTAGCAAATTCGAATTTTGCAAGTTAACTGGACTTAAGGAGTTAAATTCGGCGAATTAAGAAATTCACAGTCGGTTAAGACTTGCTTGATGAATATTGTTCTACATAAAAAACTCGATATTGTACTTATAGAATTGAAAACAGGATTTTTAATGCCAAACATCTATAAATCATTATGTCCAGCTTTACAAAAACGAAGTCATACAGAAAGAACCAGTCGGCATAATACGCATCGCCGATGATAATTTTATTTCAATTTCTCAATTCCTTTTAGTCAAACCTTGATGGTTAATTTAATAGCAAATGCCTATGTTGATCATAAACTGTAGTATGAATGTAAATCGAGAGTTTGTGCAATGTGTAGTAAGAGTGATCTCTCGATAGGCCTGCAATCTGTTTATTGCTAGGACCTCTGATTTCTAATCTACTAGCAATATGAGAAATTGGCTTATAACTTGCATCTCGCTCCATCATAAACAAATGCTGTAGTGTGGAATGAGATCGATAGATGATACTTTTATGTATTTGTCTCAAACTAGATTATGTCGTATTGCAAAAGCGATTAAAAATATCGTTACTTTTAAGGTTGAGTTTTGGGTGTTTATTAGGTAGGTACCCTATTTAATGCAAACAATAAAGCATCATTGAATGTTGACAGTTTATCTGGAGAATTTACTTGTTTTTTCTTGCAATTATTGGTGGATTGAAATCAGAGGTCCATAGAAACGTAGCAACATAAAATGTAGTTCCATAAGCGCTGGGTTTATGTGTTTAAGCGCAGACTGATTCTTTATTTAAACCCCCTGACGTTGAAAACACTACGCTTTCGTTATTTTTATACTTACATACCAGTGCCGACTCGGGTATGATAGATTTGATCATGTATTTATAATGTATCGATCGATATATATTATAATATGAACATTTGTGTATTTTTTTGATGTAACTAAAGCCAAGTTTGATTTCCTTAGAAAAGAATTCGAGACGTTGAAAAAAAGGAATAATAAAGATAAATTATTTCTTAAAACAATGTGTTTTATTTACACGTCATCCTTAAATATAATAGCTTAACTTATGATTATTGTCATGTTACATTATTATGCTTAGATTTAAAATTGTGAGATTTGACTAGGAGAAAATGAAGTAAGGTTTTTAGGTTCTTTATGGAAGAATTGAACACATCTTGTCATGGAAGATCAATGTTTAAGCTTAGACCAAACCGGATGAACGAGCGAGTGCCTGTTCCACAAACAAACGTATGTAAACAACGATCGCCCATAACTGACGGTATGGTCTCCCAACTTGTCATATGCGTGCAGTTCGTCTAGGAACAGTTTTAAAGCTGATAAATTCTTACTAGTTACAGAGATCAAATATACACAAAATTCGCCGCAAGAGGCTTCTTTAACTTGCCAGTTGCCATCATATGCAATAGGTAACAAATTACAAGGTTTCAAAGCGCATATGACAAAAATACAACTTCACAATTGAATATGTGACATCGTATTTGTTTTGTATAAAGACGAACACATTACAAGTTCAAAAACGTAATGGTAACTTAAAATGTACGTTATTAAATAATAAATAGGGTCACTTACATTTTAGTTTACAAGCACTGATAGCAATAGTGAATGTGGGCATAGGTAATTAAAAAATATCAAAAATATATAGCATTCAAAGAATATGCTATCAAAAAGATATGTCAAACTTTCATTTCATATCTCAGGTATTGTAATATTTAAAACTTATTTCGTAATTATGCTACGTTGTTCTTTGGTCGCTCATTTGTAGCGAATGTTAAATTATTAAAATACTGTTAAGACGGTACAAAATAAAGGTATACATAGTTTTGTATAACGCAAAGCTATTAATAAGTTACAAATCTATTTGATTCGTAAAAATATGAAAATCACTAAAAAGGTACAAAAATATTAAAATATCATTATTAAATTAATTACACTACAAAATTAAGTTACTAACTTTAAAAAAATAATTTAAAAACCGCTTAATTTAACGAATTCATTAGCAAGAGTTTTATCACAAAAATATAGGGAAATACGTTATAATTGAAATAAAGTAGGCCCCCGTAAATACTATTTTTTGATAACCAATTATAAATTAGAGGTATTGAAATGTATTGCATAAAGATATTATGAGGCGACAATGACTAAAAAACAGTCAAAGGGGTCAAACCTACTTATAAGTAGGTAGTTGTTTTGGCTTTTTTAATAAATAAGCCATCGTTTATTGGGTAATCGTGTAGGTTTCCTCCTGTCTTTCTTTAATAGGCGTTTAATAAAATTATACACAAGAATTTTGTGATTTGTCATAATAAATTTACACGAAATGGCAAAGCTAAAATAATCCTTGTAGAACGAGGATTAAGTTCATTTTGTCGAATAATTTATACAATCAACTTGTAAAATTTCTCTAACACATCCCCCCAATCATTACTGAAATTTAAATATCATCGGGCCTAAGTTGTCGTTCACCTTCACTTAAAAATATATTCATGGCTTTATACAACAAGTATAAGCCTAAATGCCTCTTTTCCTTCATAGACCAACAATCGACACTGCCGTAGTAATTTCCACTTTTAAGATTTGTTAAATTCTGTAAGCCTATCACATCAATCATGGCTGCTTCGTAGGTATACGCCTCAGCTGGTATAACGTTTTGGAATATATGTAAACAAACGACGCCTAATTTGTTTGACCAAATATCTAATATGTGTTGGACTTTCTTATCGTTGGATTGTTTGAAGTCGCGCTTCCATAATGTTAACGCTTGGTAGAGATGCGAGTATGGACGTGAGCGTTTACCTGGAAACAAGTGAAGAATCAATTAGACTGAAAATCTAACTAAAATATTCGTCGTGGCATGTGACAATGAAGAAATCAGTTAACAGTAGTCTATTGAAAATTTTCAAACAGGTGTTGCAGCACCTGATAATGATCCCTAACCCATCTAAATCGATATGTTGGGCCATGTCTCCAAAACTCAAAGAATATCTATTTTAACTGAAAATTTAATCAAACATTTTTTTTAGTTAGACTGTTGAATCCAACTGCTGTGCAAAGACCTCCGCATCCTTCCAACGTTCCCTATTCCCGACAACTTCTGGCCAGTTTTCTGCATCCAAATCGTCTCGCTATCTCTTGGTAGGCCAAACATTAATCAATAATAGTACATAGTTAACAACTTACCTTTCCCAACATAAAATATCGAGTTGACAAACATACTCCAAGTGACTTGCTTGCTTTGATTACCAGCGTTTGCAGGTAAATTTGCCGTTAACCTCGGGTCTAATAGCAGATAGGTAAACGATGTCTTAGAGGTGCCTTCTCGCCATTTCTTATTTGGATTGGTAAAATCGTTTCGTGCTTTCGTTTCTAATTCTATGTATGGGGTTAGATTTTTCATCCAGTCGTCGGATCGTAGGGATTTCTCTAGTTCTATACTGTATGCTGTAAGTAAATAACATAGATTTATTAGTAGGCCGTTTGAAATACGGCTAAGCATCGGCTCAACTAGCTATGTTAAAGTTACGTTTACATAAGAATATTACCTCTATTAATAAACGTTTTAGCGACATTATAACTTGATAATTTAGAAAGTTTTGTTAAAAATAACATTATTACAAATTAAATTAACATGAAGTTAAGAAAATATAACTAAAAAATAAAAAGTATCAACAAAAAATGACAGCTTATAAGATTTTTTTCTTAAAAGTCACTTCGCAACTAAAAAGATTTTACGTAAAGAGATGCATTATAAAACTTACATTTTATTTTTTGTTTCGGCTTTGAGCAACTAGTGGCTTTCGTATCGGGAACTGTATTTCCCGAGTCTCTCTGATTATTTTCAGGATTTTTCTTCAACGTATGTAGTTTATTTAAATAAAGCTTCTTATTACTATCCAGTATTGGTCCAGGATTGAAGCCAAGTCGCAGTAATTCTGCTCTTAGTGTGTGATTGTCATATTCCATAGAAGGTGGCAAAGACGACGCCACGGATAGGATGGTTGAATCTGGAGTATTGTCTGTTGGGTCTTCTACTGGTAGACTGTGGAGATTATGGATTATTTTTATTAGCTTGTAGAATCTTGCTGGGCAAAGGTTTCTCCAACATCCTTTCCTTCTGTCTTTCCGTTTGTGTTAAAGTTTGTTATGTGGTTATATTATCTTATTCGACGTAGATAATTATCTACTTAATATAATTATAAATTAATTACCTACATAATCAAAACTTCAATGTGTATTTAGTATTACTGTTCGGTGTAACCGAACACTTTACCTATTTTACGCAATTACGGCGCCTCACGCGCCCGCTTATTATAATTTTAAGATTCATATTTCAGTGCACATTTTACAACGGTCTCGATCGGGTGCATTCTTAACATTAACATTTTAATTAACATTGTATTATTGTGGTATAATAAATAGTAGTGAACATTTTAGTGGTTTTCATAACATCTACGAACAATACACAAAACACGCATCGCCCGAAAATTGGTCCTTCGAGCCTGCGTTCCAGTGAGTTTGGGCGTGTTAGCGTTCAGTGAGTTGGCCTCCCACAAGCGGGTCTCACCAGCGTAACTGAAAGCATATAGCACGTTTGGGCTTGCACGGAACGGCGAAACAGCACAACACTTCTGGCGCGGTGTGTGTCAACATTAACATTGAACAAGAACAAAAGTAGGAGTGAAAAATGGAAGATTTACTGTGTAAACAAGCAGAAATTTCGACATCAATCGAAAAGTTGGTGAATAATTACAAAAAAGACGGAACAGAACGACGTGTAGCCACGGCGGCGAAGAAGATAAAACAGCTAGAAGAAGAATTTCTAGAATTTAATACAAACAATCTAATTTTGATGCAGTACGAAGATAAAACTCATGAGTACTTCACGGGAGGACATTACGAAAAAACAAGGAAATACTATGAATCGGCGGTAGAATTTATGAAAAAATATATTATAACAATGGATGGACAAGGGAGTGGACAACAAGGCAACAATGAAGACAGAAATGAACATGACCAAGAAAAACGAGGAAATGACAGTAAGCTAGACGAGAAACTGCGTAGACAGGCGGCAAATTATAAGGCTTTTAATAGGACTGTGACGAACATTGACATTGAAACATTAACAGAACGATGGGAGTATGAAGACAAACTAAAAACATTAGAAGCGCGCTGGGCGGCGATTGACAGCCTACACTGGGAGATTGAAAGTCAACTAAGCAACGAGGATAACAAGGAATTCGAAACATTATTTAACAAACACGAAAAGGAGTATTTAAGTTTGAAGAAAAAGATTAACACTAAAATGTGGTCGGAATCACACAGGGAGAAATCAACCCCTACACTTGAAGTACCAACATTCACTGGAAACTACAACCAGTGGGTATCCTTTAAGGATCTATTTACAGAGGCAATACATAACAACCCGTCACTGTCCAATGCCCAAAAAATGCAATTTCTAAAAGGAAAGCTACGTGGAGAGGCTGAGCGACTGATTCAACATTTAAAAATCAGTTCAGACAATTACTCGGTATGCTGGGAACTACTTAACCATCGATATAACAACAAAAAGCTTATTTTTTCATCGCACATGAACAATTTTCTCGATTTACCTAACATGAAAAACCAATCGTTAATACAAGTCAAGAAAATGTATGACGTCACCCGTGAAAGTTTGAATGCAATAAAGAACCTTGGCGTGGACATAGACACGTGGGACCCAATGATAGTACACATCTTGGATTCTAAATTGGACGCAGAGACGCACTCGGATTACATCGATTCTTTAAAAGATCGTCGAGAAATACCAAGTTTAAAGGAATTCTTAGATTTTTTGGAAGGAAAGTTCACAGCCTTAGAATCATCTCGCCGCAGAGTAGATCAAACCCAGACAAGAACATACAACAATCAAAATCAAGTCAATCAATCGGTACAAAATGGAAAAAATTATACACAAAATAATTCAAATTACAACACGCATTGGAACAAAGGAAATAAACAGATTGTGAAATCAACTTTCAACGTGACTACAATTAGATGCCCACTTTGCAATAATGAACATGGACTTTATAATTGCAAAAGGTTCTTACAACAAACAAATGACCAGAAAATACGTACTGTAAAGGAATTGCAAGTCTGCATAAATTGTCTCTTCAGTCACTATGACAATGAATGCAAATCGACGAAAACATGCCGAAAATGCTCGAAGAAACATAACACCATTATACACGAAGCGATAAATGCAAATAAAGCCGGACCGTCTACTGCTAGCGTGACGACAACAACGCAACATAATGAAATTAAACACATGTCACAAAATGAATTATCAGCGGATGTTTTGTTATCAACAGCTTTGATACAAGTCAAAGGTGCCGATGGGACATACCATAAATTGAGAGCATTGATTGATCAAGGATCTCAGATATCCTTAATAACAGATAGGGCTGCACAACTATTAAAAATCAAGAGAGAGAAATGCAAAGGAACAGTTATGGGGGTTGGAGAAAATCAAAACAGTGGGAAGGGATTACTTAACATCGAATGTCAGTCTATTCATAGCGAATACAAATTTCAAACTTACGCCGTCATCATGAACAATTTAATTGGAAATTTACCTAATAAAACATTCAAGAAACCTGACTGGAAACATTTAGAAAACATTTCTTTGGCGGATCCGGACTTTTATACCAGCCGCCCAGTAGACATATTACTAGGAGCTGATATTTACTCACACATAATACTAAGCGGAATTATTAAGGGGAATGATTCCAATCAACCAATCGCTCAACAAACAGAACTTGGTTGGATATTGTGTGGCAGCGCTATGACGTATAAATGCAATGTGCTTTTACATAATTTGGAAGAGATCCAGAAATTTTGGGAAGTAGAGGAGATAAGCGAACAGTCAAATTTATCTTTAGAAGACCAAGAATGTATAACATTTTATAACGCTACGACAAATCGAAAGGAAGATGGGCGCTATGAGGTTAGACTACCATTAAAACATGGCATAGAAAATAAACTGGGAACATCAAAGCCAACAGCGACGGCACAATTCAAGAATTTAGAAAATAAATTTAAAAAACAACCTAAGTTAGCGAATGATTATAAAACATTTATGGAGGAGTACATCGCCTTAAATCATATGAAACAGACAGTGAACTGTAACGAGACACCTGAATATTACTTACCGCATCACGGCGTCGAACGAAGTGACTCACTTACTACACAATACAGGGTAGTGTTCAACGCATCTAACAAAACAAATACAGGGTATAGCCTCAATGATCTGATGTATACAGGCCCAAATTTACAGATAGATCTTCAAACTTTACTACTTAAATGGCGATTGTATAAATATGCATTTACGGCGGATATTGAAAAAATGTTTAGAATGATTTTAGTAAATGAGCAAGACCAGAAGTACCAAAAAATAATATGGAGGGGTGACCAAGAACAAACAATACAAATATACAAATTAACTACAGTGACGTATGGGACCCGAGCGGCTCCATTTTTATCAATGATGACATTACGGAGGTTGGCATCTGACGAACGGCACAAGTATCCCGACGCATCGAAGATTGTTGAATCGTCATTTTATATGGATGATCTGTTACATGGAGCAGATGACATAGAGGATGGAAAGAAGCTCATTGCAGACTTGAACAAACTAATGAGATCAGGTGGATTCAATTTGAGGAAGTGGTCGTCAAATGATCAAAGACTTTTAGAAGACATAAAACAAGAAAGAGGTAAATCGGTGGATACAGTATTTAATTTCAAAACAGAAAACATTTCCAAAACATTAGGATTATGCTGGGATTCGAGCGAAGACAAATTCACATTCGACTACAAAATAACAGAAAATAAAACAACATTAACGAAACGAAGCCTACTGTCGGAGATATCGAAGTTATTTGATCCTTTGGGCTGGTTGGCTCCTTTGTCAATAAAACTGAAGATATTATTTCAAAAACTGTGGAAAGATGAACTTAAATGGGATGATCAAGTTTCGGAAGATACGAAAAGAGAATGGATTAAAATCAAGACAGAATTACATGAAATTAAAGAGTGTCAAATTCCAAGATGGATAAGGTGTCATAAAACAGATATCATAGAACTGCATGGATTTTGTGACGCGTCCATTGAAGCTTATGCCTGCGTTGTGTATGCAAAGATTAAAGGACAAACTAAAACAGTTATCGTAGCGGCGAAGACAAAATTAGTACCACACAAAAAGGCTATCACATTACCTAGGTTAGAGTTAAGTGGAGCTTACCTATTATCTAAATTGATGAATAAAATAAAAGAAGCTTATTCAGAATATGACCTTGAAATTTTTGGTTGGACCGATTCTATGGTAACGCTGGGATGGCTAAAGGGCGAGCCAAGTCGTTGGAAACCATTTGTAGCGAACAGAGTGCAGAAAACTACGCAAACCATACCAGGCGTTTGTTGGCGTTATGTAAAGTCTAACGACAATCCAGCAGACGTTGCCAGCCGTGGAATATACGCCGCGCAGCTTAAGGGAAACAATCTATGGTGGCGGGGCCCAACCTGGCTTTCAACATTCGAGAGAGAGCAACATCACATCGAAACATACATTACTAACTTGGAACAAAAACAAAACCGAGTCAACACAGTAAAACAACAAAACGGACACATTATTGACTCCCTTTTACATAAACACAGTTCATTCAATAAAGTAACGCGAATATTAGCTTGGCTATTGAGGACATTTGCACTAACGCGCAAAGAATTACCGAGCTATCTCACATTACATGAGCTAGCTGCGGCAAAACTGCTGATAGTAAAACATATTCAATATGAGGAATTTAGAACGGAAATAGAAATATTAACAAATAATGATAAATTGAAAGGAAAAAGCAAGCTACTAAATTTAAATCCATTTATTGATCAACAAGGCGTGTTGCGAGTTGGCGGCAGATTAAATCAATCGAACTTAAACATGGAAGCGAAGCAACCGAAAATCATTCCTCGGAACAGCAAGCTGGCAGAGTTGCTGATTAACGAAGCGCATTTACTTACCTTTCATGGAGGGCCGCGAATCACTCTTGCTAACTTGCGTCAACAATACTGGATTCCTGGAGGAACAAACAGCGTGAAGAAACAGTTACGTAACTGCGTCACTTGCAGGAAAAACAACCCGAATAAACAATATCAGTTGATGGGAGACTTACCAGCGGCGCGCACCAATCCAGCACCCCCCTTTTACCACACTGGGGTAGACTATACTGGGTACGTTGAATACAAGGCTAATAAATTGAGGAATGCGAAGACGTTGAAGGGATACATTGCTCTCTTTATTTGTATGGTAACAAAGGCCATACATTTAGAGTTAGTGACAGATTTAACAAGCTCGGCATTTTTAGCAGCTCTACGCAGGATGTCCGCCCGCCGCGGAGCACCCCGACACCTGTATAGCGACTGCGGAACTAACTTTATAGGAGCAAACAGAGCATTACAAGAAGAATATGAGCAACTGCGTGAGACATTTGATGACAGCTTGATGGGTAAATTGGCTGATTTGAACATAGAATGGCATTTTAACGCTCCGTCGTGGCCAAGCGCTGGAGGCCTGTGGGAAAGAGCAGTTAGAAGTTTGAAACATCACCTGAAAAGAGTCGTAGGCAATCAACGGTTAACATACGAGGAGTACACTACTATACTGGCGCAATTGGAAGCTTGTCTAAATTCAAGGCCATTGTGTGCACTTACAGAAGATCAGGAAGACCTAAACATATTAACACCAGCGCATTTTCTAACAGGACGAGCAGGAATAACAGTAATTGAAACAGCAGAAGACGGAAGAACAAGATGGTACCTCACTCAACAACTATTTCAACAGCTATGGAAAGGATGGAAACTAGAATATCTCACCCAACTGAATGCGAGAAACAAGTGGACACAACCCCAAAGAAATATGCAGATAGGGGATTTAGTAACCATACAAGATGACAACTTGCCAGCGGGAAAGTGGTCCATGGGAAGGATAATAGAGCTACATCCTGGGAGAGACGGACACGTAAGAGTAGTAACGCTGAAAACAGAAAAGGGAATAATTAAACGACCCATAGTAAAACTTTGCTTGTTGCCATTGAACACGAACCAACCCGAAAAACAACCAGACGACAGAAAACAAGATGAAAACACAAACGAAAACAACAACAAAGGTCCGCGGTCGACATTTTACTCTGTTGCTATGGCCTTACTATTTTTCGTAACATTAATAAACGGCTCACACGGAATGAGCAACATCACCCAACTAAATAACAACCAAACACTATATTTTGATCCTTTAGCGAAAATACAGTTACTACGAGATAAATGGATCCTGATAGCATACTACGATATGTCACCTTACTGGGAGGGCACAACAGCATTCGAAAAATTATTAAACTATTTGGAACAAACATGCATTACTTTAGAAGAAAACAATAAATGTAACATGATAGCACCGCAACTACGTCACGAGTACATGGAGTTACAATACTACAATCAGCTGTTACTTACGCAACACTTTAGTGAGCAGCGGTCAAGACAGCGGCGCGGTCTTATAAATGGTATAGGATATTTAGCAAACAGCCTTTTTGGAGTATTGGATGAGAGGTTCGCAGAGCAATATACGAGAGACATTGAGATGATTAAGAGAAATCAAGCACATTTAAGACTGTTATGGAATAATCAAACATCGGTAGTTGAATCAGAATATAATTTACTAAAAAGAACAGAAGATCTGATGACGAAACAACATAAATTAATAAATAAACATTTAAACAGTTTGGATAAGGCAGTGAATACACTACAACATGAAGTAAACGAGGTTAATAAAATACAAGACTTTGCCATGTCGGCTATTATAGCGGGAAGTTTGTTACAGAACTTAAGGAATATTCAAAACATGATGCTGGATACTATTACGGATATATATCAAGGACAATTCAATCTACACTTACTTACGCCCAAACAATTCCAAGAACAACTAAGCATAATTTCGGGTTTATTGAAAAGTGATATAACACTGCCTATTGAGAACATACATACGGACTGCAATAAAATTTACAAACTTACAAGAATCCGAGCTAGAATGACAGAAGAATATTTTATTTTTGAGATGCAAATACCACTTATAAATCGAGAAACATATGATTTGTACAACGTCATCTCGGTGCCAATACTAAGCGGAGAAGATATGATTTCTGTTATTTCGATCGCAGATCACGTGGCAATCAATTTACAAAAGGACAGTTTCTTGCCAGTTACAGGTGATAATCTTCAAAAATGTACAATCCGAGACGCTACAACATTTATGTGCAATTTACAAAATCCAATCTATAAAATGAAATCAGACTATGATCTATGTCTTTTAGAAAAGAATGGAAGGTGTAAAACAAGCATCGCCGCGTGCAGTAACCAGTGGACCTCCTTAGCAAAAACAAATACTTATTTTTATTTTTGCTGCGCACGGTGTCAAGTTCGTATAATATGTAGAGACGTTGTTACGACACATCAACTGGTACGCTCTAACATCATACACTTGGACGATGACTGCGTTGTCAAGACAAATGATTTTACCATCTACGGGCATAAACAATACAAGAGCGAGATCAACGTAGTATATGGCATCGAGACCTCGGTAGTAGCACCAATCAACCACATCATCAACATTACTATCGATAGCGGAGACGTCCAAGAAACAAACAAAACAGATTTTGAACGCCTTCAGCTGATGAAGGACATCGAGGAGAAGTTAAGAGGTCTGAGAAGAAATGAGACTTTCATCGATGAGGGATTTTCAAGTCACGACATACACCACTACGTAATGATCTACTGTGTTGCTGGAGCTATTATATTAATTTTAATAGTGATTTGTCGACGAAACTGTAGGAGTTGGCGGGCACCGGATTCTGCGGGTCCCAAAGTAGAAGCATCAGCGCCGGTCACACGTCGTAATAGAAGCATTCCTTGCACTTGCGATAGTGCTATCGAAATGAGTGATATGTCGAACAAAAAAGTGAAGTCGCCGGTGTTTAGAAATCTAGTTTTTAGTGATGATTCTATGTAACCTTTATTTTTAACATTTTTATACTTTTAATTTTATAACAATTTGAACAAGAATGCAACCAATCACACGTATCTTACGCGCATCTTTGTCCCCCGGGAGTATGTTCGGTGTAACCGAACACTTTACCTATTTTACGCAATTACGGCGCCTCACGCGCCCGCTTATTATAATTTTAAGATTCATATTTCAGTGCACATTTTACAACGGTCTCGATCGGGTGCATTCTTAACATTAACATTTTAATTAACATTGTATTATTGTGGTATAATAAATAGTAGTGAACATTTTAGTGGTTTTCATAACATCTACGAACAATACACAAAACACGCATCGCCCGAAAAATTACTCTGCCTAGGAACAATGGAAATTGTTATTACGTCGGTTTAGTTTGGGATAACCCGAAATATAAAAAAAATGCGATAACGTTAATTGTTTTGGACCACTTATTTGTGTTTATCTTACGTATAAATGTCGCGTATCATCAGTAACGGGATTTCTGCGGCTTATTACAGGAAACAGTGTCGTGTTTTGTTCTTGCCGGAAATCAAAGTCGGTATAGACCTCAGACGGCCAGACGTGACGCGTGTGTGCAATGGTCAGAAATTCTTTAAGTTTTATTATTTCGACTAATTTACGATTGACTGATAAATAAAGTTGACATTAATAATTTAGACGTTAAAAGGCGATAGGATAGGGTTGAATAATGAGCAGATAACATAGCAATTAAATGCATAGGTATTTCGATGAACCTATTGTTTAGGTACAAGTTAATAGATTTAAAAAAAGCCTTAACTCATTTATCTATAACCAAATACCACGTTAAGTTTTGAAGTTTAAATCTTTAGACGTTAAGCTGCTGATAAATCATAATAAAAAACTTTCGTTCATATTTCCATTTAAAATGAAACATTTATTAAGATTATGTCTATATAATCTAGTTCGCAGATTCAATAAATAAAATCATAACGCGCTTTAATTTTTCTTTTAACATGATGGTATGAAAAGTACAAATAGGTACCAAAGTATAAGAAAGAAATCAATTGGTTATTAAAGCCACGCTACGCGACGAGACGCACGTTTCTCGGAATTTATTTAAAAATAGAAGGCGCGTTCTAACTTTTAAAACTTAACGGTCGGATTGCAAAACCGGTTTTTACACTTCAAATGTACATCGCAATGAGTGTGTTTGTTTAAAAACACACTTTCGAAATAGTTACTAATTTCTACTTACCTATTATACTCTCTTTTCTTGTAATTATTCTTTTTTGTTTTAAAATTAATAACACAGGCCGTAGTAAATCTTCTTTCTAAATCCATTATTGTACCAAAATTATAATACGACGAAAAAAAGTATAAAAGACTGAATTGTTTGGTAAACACTTGTGGCTAGTAGCGTCTTATCGAAAGAACTGTGACTCCCCGAATACAAGTGCACATTAACATGTAATTAGTTATTGAAGTGGAGCGTTGGCGCTGGCGATCGGCGCGGGTTTTCCCCAGTTACAATTCTCTACATTCTACATAGCGTTTATCTCTTGTGTTATTATGATAAAATCCCGAATGGTTCAAGATGTAACATAAACTGTTATTCTCATTTTTAAAACAAAAAGAGTTGCATTTTTGCGACATAATTTCAATTAGTAATGCTATCTAATAATAATGCACTTTAAATGACAATAGATAAAAGTTTATACGTTTATAATAAGCTGATAAGAATATTTTATCGGGAATCTAATTATTTATATTCAGCTAGGCACTCACTTCTGTTTGTAAAATAAATTGATTATTTGGTATTTTTGCGAAATATCGGCCAGTTTTGTGTAGGTACATATTGGTAATTTTCCTGCACCAACAACTTATTTCAGTTTTGAATGAAAACCACCACTAATAACACACACTACCTACTACATACTCCTCGCGTTCTTATCAATCTATCTTTTAGAAGTAAACCAAATGATAAAACAAAGTACTCACATAACAGGAGAAACCAGTAGCCTCTTCTCAATCAATACTACGTCTTCTTCCTTATCTGTATACTTGTATTCCTCTTGTACATTAGCTATCACTATACTACCGCTAGATAAGTTACTGCTCACGCCGCTACTGGCCGACGATCTTCTTGTGTTACAACCTTTATTTTCAGTCTGGCTCGACGACAGCCATTCATTTGTTTTATTCTGAGCTACAGCCAAAACTTTGTCCAATATTGAACGATCGTCAGTCAAAAGTGAGTCCGATTTATTAGATTTATCCGTGGATTTATCTAACGATTTATTATCTGATGTATTTTTCTTTCTCAAACTGCTCTTTGAATTGTAATTCCTGTGTACTATTCGAGTTGGTGAGCCAGGTAATGAGAAATTTTCGAAAACGCTCAGCCTCTGTTTTTGCAATTCTGAATTCGATTGTTTTTCGCTTTCTCTACTTCGGTCTGAAGTCATTTCTAATTTTTCAATCCCACTGATTTCTACTTGTGGCGATGTCTTCTTTGATAAACACGTTTTAAAAGACATATCAGTGTCATTACAGATGTTAAGGTTAGATAGATCTGTTGTAAGATCAAGTGTCATGTTCTTAGTTATATTAATACTTCTCCACGGTTCTGTATCAGTGTCTATAGTAAATGTTTCAGTGAGTATAGTTGGGTAAAGTTTGTTTATAGTAAGACTGGTCTTTTCACACCAATCTCGGATCATTTCAGACTTCCTGCATGAGGCCGTCCAGGTGTTACTGTCAGGTACTGGCTCATATTCGGCTGTCATTTGGTCCGTCGTCATTATTATTTTGTCTAAAAAGAAATTGCTTTGTAAGTAACGAAAAAGACAAGTGTTTAAAAAATGCATAAATGATTTATTTATTGGCTTTTTAAAGCAGTGTGACCTTCGTAGACTGCTAGGAATTATACTTAAAACATTATGGTGAGACAAGAGGCTGCCTGCGACTTCGCACGCATTTATTGCCATATCTTGGAAAAAAAACATGATATTATAAAATAACATAGCCTATGTGTTATTGCCAAGTTTCATCCAAAATCTGTTCAGTAGTTTTTACCCATCCATCCATCCAGCGGCACAAACATTGACATTTTATAATATTAGTACGATAGTAATAACTAATAATAAATATATAAACAAATTTGTATACACACAGAGAGTAAGTAGATACACTATAAATAGATGGATGATATAAAGATATTAAATTTTATTTCAAAAATTCAATAATCTTACCCAAATCCAAAGAATAAGCACATGGAGAAGCAGAAGAATCATCAAGCTGATCTTCCACATTGTGAAGATAGTCAAACACCTCCCACTGCTGTTCCCTGGCTGCATAGTCAAAGGCCGAGTGCCCATCTAGGTCTCTCCTATAAGGGTCACCTCCACATCCTATAAGCAGCTTCAGGTTGTCTAAACGGCCCCATATTGCTGCTATGTGGACTGGTGTTATGCCTTCTAGGTTACTGGAAATGGAAAAGGAAATATGATTAGAGATATTTTTTTTGTGTTTTTTAATCTTAGAATGTTTAAAAGAAATTTAAAAAAGGAACAGTAAGTAATAACTTTCAGTTATGGTATGTACTTTTAATGAATTTGTAAAATTAAATTTGTTCTGTCATTGGATGTTAGTTTTGGAATTGAATTGAAAAAAATATTAATTGCTTAAAGAAACCTATGAGGAAGAAGTATTAACAAATTAACAGAATCATGATGCTGGCAAGTTCATGATAAACAAACCTAGCCTAGGGCCTTTTTCTCCATCTACAAAAAAAAATTATCTAACAGATATTTTATACCTGTCTCTGTCTAAAAAGTCATATCTGTCAGATACATTTTATCTGTAGATGGAAACAGGCCCTTAGATTTAAAAATAAGTTTAATACATAACAGTTTAAATTAAAGCATTTCACTTCATGTCTTATTAGTGTGTTTACTTAACAGTAAAATTAAGTAAAGAGAAAGTTACCTTAAATTGGGATCTCCTCCATGTCTTAACAGTATTTCAGTGCATTCTCTGGATTTCTCTTCAGGTTCTATGCCTACAGCTAGATGCAGTACCCCAATACATTTACATAGTAGTATCTCATTGATATCCACTTGATACTTGTCTAAAAAACTGGTTACAGAGCTGAAAAATAGTATAATATTAATCCACTTAGAACTGTAGATTCTCAGAATTAGAAAAAAAAAGATCTAATTAAGATTACAATGCGTACGATATGCGATACATATTGAGGTCTGACCACTTGCGACCTCTTACCAAAACAAGCGAAATATGACATCATAGACTGAGTCATAGGACCTCCACTAGCAATACTATTCTAATTTAAATTCAAATTAATGAACCAAGACCTACCTATCATTGCCGCTCTGTATCAAGTTGTACAGTTTTAACAAACTTTTAGACGTCCTATCCATTGCTCTGTACAGTAAAAACTAATTTCACAACCGTAGAGATTCGAGCGTGAGACCATTTCCTGTGGGGTTTCCTGTCGAACAATATCACCAGAATAAACTTGGATTTTCCCAATGACTAACACGGATTCCTACAACACTACCCTACGATAATAAAAAGCACTCGATAACACCGTCTCTTTGCACATTTTTAATTTAAATTCGTTTGTTTTTGTTAAATTTTTCAAATTAACGTCACACTTTCGCGAACACCTTTTGTTTATGTTTGGTCTGCATTCCGTTATACGCGCTGGGCCGCGAAGTACGTTGGTTGACTTTGTATTTACGCTTGATTCACGCAAAGAAATAAGTTGTATTGATATTCAAATATTATTTAAAAAATTATATTCATTCATCATGTCATTAAAAACTACAAAAAACTTACAAAAAAAAATGTACCTTAAACTAAAGAAACTCTTTTAAACATTTAGTTGAGTAAGAAATGGAACGTTGTAAAATTCATTGCGCGGTTCCACGTTCAACGCATAGATGGCGCCGCGGTAAAAATAAGCGGAATTTTTAAATAAATAACAATTTTTAAAACTGAACGGTCATTATGGATGGTAGCGAAAGAATAAATTAATGCTTTACCTTCTTTCACTATTATTCTGAATATAAGGTGGCATATGAAAAAGATATTAAGTACTGTTTGTTTGGACTTGTCTCGCTAATGCAATGCTCTTATTAGCCGCGAAAACTGGATTGCTGTTTTGGGTCAAGGTGGCCAAGGAGATAATGCCAAGTAGAATATAGTAGGAATTTGGAGTTTTAGGAACACAAGTTATCGTTTTGATAAACGCTGATATGGTCGATATCATTAGTTGATAGATAGGTTAAGTAAGATAAAAGACCAAAATATAGGTAATTTAGTCAAATGTTGTACTTATAGATAACGTAGTAGGTAGGCACTTATATCGAACCCCCGACCTGTGGAATGGCAATCAAAGTAACTAGCAACCATGCCAACTTAAATGTTTTATAAAGACTTTCTGTTTTATTACAAAAAAGAAGCTGTCCGCGACTTCGTACGCATTTATCGCCACATCTTGGGAAAATCAATCATGATATCTCAAAATAATATAGCCTATGTGTTATTAGTATGTTTAAGCTACAATATTGCCAAGTTTCATCAAAATCTATTCATTAGTTTTTCCGTGAAAGAGTAACATCCATCCATCGGCACAAAAATTGACATTTATAATGTAGGATATTCAACTAGGATTTAAGTTTTTGATAACTTCCTTGTAGTGAGGGCTTAATAAAACGCACAGCCGAGAATAGCATCAGATGGATACAAAGAGGCCGGTTACGTATACGTTATTGTTGACAACTGCTGGATTGCGAAAGAAAGGGACGAAAATGGGAGACTAGCTAGTTGCTAATGACGAACTGTTCCAAAGCGGTAGGTATCAAAACTCTTGCTGATTACGTAAGAAGGATAATTTGCAAATATTTTTTGTAAGGCGTAAATAAATTTGCTTTCTAGTTAAGTCTAGTTAAGTAATGAAAACTGTATACCTCCTTATAGGTATTTAAGTACCTACTCACTTGTTAACTTTTGAATTTCAGGACTATTATCACATGTGCTATTATAAAGAAGAGCCAGATAAGATTTTGGATGTCAATCAAACATTGACAGTAAATCTAAATCCTATAAGTAAGTTATTAAGATTAGTAATAAGTACCTACAAATTAGTTAGGTAGGTAAGTACCTAAGTACCTACTTACGTCATGTGGACGGACTAAAAAGTTGTCAACCAGTAAAATGATTTACAACTTTATTTCGCTTATGTACGAGTAGGTATCTTTAGGATATTAAGTTTACATTCGAAAAAAGTTTTTGTTCCTTCTTTTCAGGAGTGAAATTCTACCATTTTGAAGTCAAGAGTTGACTTTTAACTTAAAAGTCAAGTTAAAAAAACTGAATTAAATCAAATGTGTTTTTAATATGAGTAGGTTTAAGATTTAACATCGCAGTTTCCCAAAATAAATGTTGATATATGTAAGTAATTTTGTTTGTTCTGTCTGTCTGTATAGTGGATGTAATTTTAAATTACTAAATTGCTCGATACTTCTAATGAACCTTAAAATACAACGACTATCGGTAGGTATAATAACCTTCGTTTCTAATTAATCGCTAATTGTTGAAATTAGGCGCGTCAATTAAATTCTACTTAGATATATGGAGTTGCTAGGTTCCTACGTATTTTGCCGAGTTATTAAGATTGCTTCGTGATTAGTAGGAACCTACTCATACAGTGAGATGTTCGAAACGTTGTTGAACCGTTATGCAAATAAATACCGAATTTAGCATATCATTTGGGGTCAGCGCTCCAATATACATTGCTACCTTGCTTGTCAAGTAGGGCGAGATTACCTTGTCCTAGACCTGCGATGTGCGAGTGTTACCGTTAACTGGTGAAAGTTACGTACTTAATAGTTCTAAGAATTCGGATGTGTCGTTTGCGGACAACGAGCTGTGTATTTTTCATTAATTCGGTAAACAAACATGTTAAATTGCCAAGAAAATACACAGCTACTTGGCAGCGCCTGGATTGTTTTATTCAGCACATAAGGAAAGCCATTCATTATCCTAATTCAGCCATTCAGCCACAGAATTGCGACCCCTTTCTGAACGATCCTGTTTTGATGACATTGATGACGTCACAAATGACGTTTACTGTCAAAAACTTTTGTGGAATGTTGTGGTTATAGGTTAATTAATGCATTTTAAAGAATTATTCATAAAATAATTGTGATTCAGCAACATTACGTGCACCGATCGAGACTGCAATCGTGGCGGCTTACGTACTTGTGAGTAGTAATTGATTCCGTGCAACGGTTACCGAGTTATCGTATGTTTGCGTTCGGGGGAAAGAAAGCTGGTTTATTAGGCCGGTAGTAGGTCAATGGTACGGACGATCGTGAGGAGGTGCCTGCTGACGTAGCGTCAGACGAGACTCGCCTCGCCCGCCGCGCGCCGCCTGCCGCCGTCGGGACCAGTCGGCAGTCGCATCTCGGCGCGCTTACCGTGCCGTTATCTCTCTCAACTTGACCGTGAAAGTTATTGCAGACGAACACGTAACACAACAATGGGCTATAAAGTGGAGAACGTTGGCATTTTAGCCATGGAACTTTACTTCCCGTCACAATATGTCGATCAAAATGACTTGGAGAAATTTGACGGAGTCGCGGCCGGTAAATACACTATTGGACTTGGTCAGAGTAAAATGGGCTTCTGTTCGGACAGAGAAGATATAAATTCCCTCTGTATGACTGCTCTCCATAGGCTCATAGAGAGAAACAACATTAATCTACACGACATCGGGCGCTTGGAGGTTGGTACTGAAACTATTATTGATAAGAGCAAAAGTGTGAAGACTTATCTCATGACCCTATTTGCAAAAGAAGGGGCTACAGATATTGAGGGCATCGATTCAACAAATGCTTGCTATGGAGGCACAGCGGCTCTCTTTAATGCTATCAACTGGGTGGAATCTTCATCTTGGGATGGCAGGAAGGCGATTGTGGTAGCTGGTGACATTGCAGTGTATGGAAAAGGACCTGCAAGGCCCACAGGAGGTGCCGGAGCAGTAGCCATGCTCATTGGACCAGATGCACCATTAGTGTTTGACTGTGGAGTCCGTGCTTCTTACATGACACATGCTTATGATTTTTACAAGCCAGATCTAGCATCAGAATTTCCTTATGTAGATGGGAAATTGTCAATCCAGTGTTACCTCAGCGCTTTAGATAATTGTTACAATTTATTCTGTAAGAAAATGAGAAAAGTTGATCCAAGTTTTAAGGGTCTATTGAGTTTAGACGGTATGTTGTTCCATTCACCGTACTGCAAACTAGTGCAGAAATCTTTAGCTAGAGTTTGTTTTAATGATTTCTTAAACGCATCAGGAGAAGAACGTGAGAGAATGTTCCCGGGACTTTCAGAATTCAGCAACCATAAAAGGGAAGATACGTACTTTGACAGAGATGTAGAAAAAGCTTTCATGACATATAGTAAGGATTTGTTTGAAGAAAAAACTAAGCCATCTCTCCATATAGCACGTAACGTTGGAAACATGTACACACCGTCACTGTACGGAGGACTTGTGTCATACCTCATTAGTAAATCACCAGAGCAGCTCATTGGAAAGAAATTTGCTTTGTTTTCATATGGATCAGGCTTGGCATCTACAATGTATTCCATTAACATTTGTAAAGACATGAGCGCTGGCTCAAAATTGGCAAATTTGATCAGTTCTTTACATGACACAGTGTCCATGTTAGATAAAAGAGAACCTGTAGAACCTCTGAAGTTCACAGATTTAATGGATGTGAGAACTAAAAACTACCATACAGCTCCATATGAACCATCCGGTTCCATAGATGCATTGTTTCCTGGTACTTACTATCTTGTTAAGATTGATGACCAAAGAAGGCGCACATATGACAGAAAAGTTTAATTTTATAATATTTATTACTGGTGTGCTGTGAACTTGTGTGTAACACTACAAAATACAGCTTTGTTAATTTATTTACAGTAAAATCAATTTTTATATTTAGTGATAAACACAAGTTGTGTATTGGTGTAATTTGTAAAAGTATGGGGTAAGAATTGGGTAATAATTTGGGTGTTAAATGTAAATTATTGTTTTTTTTTATTGGTAATAATTTATATTCCAATCTCATTGTTAGCTCAATGTTATAAGCATTGACGCAGTTATAGCTTTAAAAATATATATGTAATTATTTTACTTTTTATATTTTAAATTACCATAGATCAAATATCATTACATGAAATGGATTTGTTTTTAAGAATTTTGTACATGTGCTGGTTGTAAAAGGGATTGGAGTTATTTAAATAAATTTTATGTGTGCAATGTTATTTTGTTTTTAATTTATAAACATACTTCTATATGTACCTAGGTAGTGTAGGTAGTGTTAATTTTATGACAATATAAAATCTTAGTGGAGTAACTTCTTCACAAAAATAGTCAACAAACAATAATTTAATATATATTTTAATCTTTAGTTCATTGCCCCTTAATTAAAAGAATATAAAGGCAATCACGCCATTTACGTCATCATTATTATACTGTTTAATTAAAAACTAACTTTATCTTAGCTTATGCCTACTATTTGGTATTCTGTGCTTGTACAATCTTTTGTGACGATAGTTTTCTTATATCGTACCTACTCATTCAGAATTTCGGTAATCTCAACCTACATAAGTATACATCTAAGTCTGATTGCTAAATCTTCTAACTGTATGTTTACTAAGTGGATTTTTTTGCATATTTGTTTTTCTCTAACCAGTTTAAGAGAGGCCGGTACCTTCGGTATTTTAAAAACCTATCGCGGAAAACGGCCCATTTAGGTACCAACTAAACTTGTTTTTTAGAATTGTATTTATTGTAGAATCCAGCCAACTTTAACAAATAAACAAGAGCAAGGTAGAGACTTCGATCTAGGTCAAAGTCGACTCTTATCTCGCTTGAACCTGCATAGCTGTGATGTGTGAATGATCTCGACTTTACTTAATCTAATCTGCCTTTGGCTGTCTGTGGACTATTTCATCTCGCAAAATAGAATCAAGACTAATTAGGATTTAGTATTGAATGAAAAACTTATTGACATCTGTGATGGAATAGCAAATGATCTAGGCCTGCAAGCATTTCAAGAACTAGTTAGGCCGTGGCCCCAGCAGGCAAACTGTTAGCGGCCAACTGAGTGAGCCGCAAAGTGGCGAACTGAAATTTGAGTTAGCTGCAAACTCAAATCAATGAAATCACCGGTTTTGGTGGGAGTCGGCCTCATTCGATAGTCAGCGCGCGTAACGCTGCAAACTGCGTACAGTGAGAGAAAACTAGCCAAGGGCGGATCCAGCTTTGGCACCAGGAGGGGGTCAGATTTAAAGAAATTTTATTTTTTTAAATTAGAACTAAAAATGAGTTGACCTTTGTCGTACCGATTCCGATTGAGATTACCTACGTCTTGCTAGGCGTTGAGGCCGAAACACATAAGTTATGTGTTCACAGTGTTATGTGACATAACTGTGAATGTCGAATGGCGAAAACGCAACAAAACCGCCTTTCATGCATTTTCGAGCAAATAAGGCAGTCGGGCCGGTGGCTTTAGTTTGCTTAAATCGGCAGTGGCAGCAGTGGTGCAGGCGGCGCTTTTTTGAAGCTAGAAGTTTGCGTTACGGCGGCGGCGTTGTGAGACGGTGCGATAAAGAGCTTTTTATTGTCGTAGGGGGAAGTGGGGCACATTGATACACAAAAATTCAAACTCCGTTTAAATACACAAATGTCAACATATTTGATAATTTTTTTTGCCGGGTGCATTGCCTGATGTGTTAACTTATAATTAAGTTTTAAAAAAGCTGATAGAAACGAATAGGGAAAAAGTTATGGCGACTTTTATAAAAAATCGATTTTGTATCATTCTGCCCCACCGGTGGGGCACCTTGATACAGAGAGTGGGGCAGTTTGATGCGTATTTTATTTCCGTAAATAATATAATATTTTTTCAAAATAAAACGTTATATTACTTAAATTGACCAAATAAAAAGCAAATAATGCTTGGTATCCGAAAAATCACATTATTTATTAGTTATTATTCGTATTAACGATAGTCACAATCAGCCTAATAATGAAATGAGCTAGGAAATAAAATTGTCATCAAAAACATAGAATTTATCAAGATCTTAAATATCGAATTAAACAAAATTACTCAGTAATCAGCCTAGAAGTACTACAGAATTGGACATAGTGAAATATAGAAATAACAAAATAAAATCCTCTATCAAAATTATAGGAACTTTCTTTAAAACTCATAACAAAAAACATCACAAAACTGAAATCCTAAACGATTTTTTCACATTTCACGGCTTAACTTTAAACGTCCGGACCATTTTCTTTAATAAATGAGATTTTTAAGACTACTTCAAAACACTAACGGGGCACTTTAATGCACTAAAGGGGCACTTTAATACGGTTTACTAATGTTTGACATAACTTAATTTGCAATAATTTCATTGGCTATAATTTCATTAGCCATAATTTTATTTGACATAATGATTTAGGTGCCATAACTAACGAAAGCAATAAAATTATTTGCAATAACTTTAATATTCATAACTAATAGAAAGACATAATCTTCATAATAAATAATTTTACATTACATACAATACAAATGAGATAATTTTAATTAAAGAAGCTATTTAAAGAAATAGATGCGAATTCTTAAGAGCTTTAGCCTCAAATTTGAGCTTATTGTAAAACTTCTAACCGCCTATTTATATTTCTTTTATTACATATTTGATTTGATTAGTCAATCTCTGTTTTATTTGACCTATTTATTACTCTAGCAGGTAAAGCAAGCAGCATGCAATGCATGCCAGCAAGCAAGCAAGCATGCAGCAGGTAAGCAAGCATGCAGCATGCAAGCAAACATGCAGCATGCAAGCAAGCATGCAGCATGCAAGCAAGCATGCAGCATGCAAGCAAGCATGCAGCATGCAAGCAAGCATGCAGCATGCAAGCAAGCATGCAGCATGCAAGCAAGCATGCAGCATTTAAATTCAAAGTGCAGCTTACCTAACAACTGACCTCGTTTCAGCCAATATGAAATTCCTGTTGATCGCTGCCGCTGTGGTCGCCGTGGTTGTCGCCAGCCCGACGCGCTCCCTCGTCACCCCCGGCATCGCCGGACCCGCCCAGGTCGTGGAAGTTGAATCCCCTGAAATCATCGCGCCCGTACAACCCGGCATTGCTGGCCCCGCCGTTGTTGAAGAGATTAGCCCCATTGCCGTCGGACCCGCTATTGTTCAAGGAATCAGCCCCATTGCCGTCGGACCCGCCATCGTTGAGGGAATCAGCCCCATCGCTGTTGGCCCCGCTATTGTTGAAGGAATAAATAGAATATCAGATAGGTAATATTACAGGTATATTTCAATTTCCTTTGACAAAAAACCAAATATCATTCTATCTACTCATTTAAATATCTAAGAAAGTTTTAAAATAGCACCAGGAAGAAAAACACACCTAACAAAAGTTCTAAAGCAATAGCTGCCGATAACAGAGAACCGGAAATATTTAGGTACTGTACCTACCTTTGATTCTACATAACAATCGTTTACCGGCAGTTAATAGAAAAACTAATACATTACAATACATTCGTTCTATAATTTATTCCGATAGGTAGTATCTTGTTATCGAACAGGTCATCAACAAACATTCGTAAATAAACTAACTACGTTATTATTGCATTAGAAATTTTGTTGAAGACTCCGTCACTGATTCTTTCCAAAAGATAATCGAAAAAATGGCCTTTATCTTAAATTATGTGTAAAGAGATATTTTCACCGGATTCAAAAATAGTACCTATTAGAAAATACTTTTGGTACTTTACACGCATTGTTTCAAGATATAAGTAGGTACCTAAGGCCGTGGCCCCAGTAGGCAAACTGTTAGCGGCTGACTAGTTTGCGGCGTATCGATTTAGTACGCCCTTCCATATATTTGAAATGGAGTGTCCACAGTCAGCTAGTTTCAACGGCGGATCCAGGGGGGGGGGTCTGCTGAGCTGCGACCAGGGCTCAGGTGAACCACTAATGAACATAATAATTTTATTTATACATTGATAAGACCTTACAGACGCGACCGATAATTTGTGAGCACCTAAATGGGCCGAACGAAACAATAACCGCGTTGGAACGCCGCAACGCAAGAATCGGCAGTGGCGGCAAAGGCGTGGCGAGCGGCGCAGTCGCGTTTAAAATAAACAGAATAATGTCCTCTTGATAACAATCGGCTAAATCACATAAAAAGCAATCAGTTTCCTGCAATCAATGACAGATACACGCGACTGCTGATGGATTAAAAAATCTCGAAGAACTGGCCTAATACATAGGGGGAGGCGGGGCACATTGATACTCGGGGCACATTGATACAGTACCTGTTTTGAAATACTGAAAAACGATACGCACACGGACACATCATTAGAACACTCAAGGACATCCACAAGGATGATAGTTGTGACGATGCTTGCCGCTTATTCGCCGTTTTGCTTTGAAAGGCACAAACGTGTTTTTGGGACCGACAACTAAAATTTTAAGAGCAATGTGTTTATGTCTCAGCTCCATATTATTAGTTGTTTTCATTGTTTTATTTTACCAAAAGTACGTTTATACTTTAATAAATGTTATTTAATATGTTTATTTAATACAATATTGCTTTAAAAAATAATAAATTACTTTTTCGTGAATAAAGTCCCTTGGGGCACTTTGATACAGTTAAATGCGGGGCAGAATGATATGTATCAATCTGCCCCTTTAGTGTATTAAAGGGTATTATTTTGTTTTTCATAATTTAATTTGCAATAATTTCACATGTCATAATGTTCTACAGTCATAAAGTTCATATGCTATATTATTATTTATACTAACAACGATGGACATAATGGTTCAGTAGTCATAATTAACATTAGCCATAGTATTATGTTTCATAAACAACAAGGGCCATAATTATAATTTTCTATAACTATTAAATACATAATCTACAGATGACATATTATAATTATGCCATCGTGTGCGTATTATTATACTAGATGAGATGAATGTACTTACAATACAAAAAAACCTGACGTGACAGAGGGGGTCCGGGGGCGGAGCCCCCGAGGGGGGGCTCGGGGGGCGAAGCCCCCCGCAGAGAAAAAACAAAATACCAGGCAACCCCGATAGGATAGGTTAGGTTAGGTTAGAACATGATTTTTGCATCCCTGCTTGCTTGCATGCTGCATGCTTGCCTGAATGCTGCATGCTTGCTTGCATGCTGCATGTTTGCTTGCATGTTGCACGCTGGCATGCATGCTGCACGCTTGCTTGCATGCTGCATGCTTGCTTGCATGCTGCATGTTTGCTTGCATGTTGCACGCTGGCATGCATGCTGCACGCTTGCTTGCATGCTGCATGCTTGCTTGCATGCTGCATGCTTGCTTGCATGCTGCATGCAAGCAAGCATGCAGCATGCAAGCAAGCGTGCAGCATGCATGCCAGCGTGCAGCATGCAAGCAAACATGCAGCATGCAAGCAAGCATGCAGCATTCAGGCAAGCATGCAGCATGCAAGCAAGCAGGGATGCAAAAATCATGTTCTAACCTAACCTAACCTATCCTATCGGGGTTGCCTGGTATTTTGTTTTTTCTCTGCGGGGGGCTTCGCCCCCCGAGCCCCCCCTCGGGGGCTCCGCCCCCGGACCCCCTCTGTCACGTCAGGTTTTTTTGTATTGTAAGTACATTCATCTCATCTAGTATAATAATACGCACACGATGGCATAATTATAATATGTCATCTGTAGATTATGTATTTAATAGTTATAGAAAATTATAATTATGGCCCTTGTTGTTTATGAAACATAATACTATGGCTAATGTTAATTATGACTACTGAACCATTATGTCCATCGTTGTTAGTATAAATAATAATATAGCATATGAACTTTATGACTGTAGAACATTATGACATGTGAAATTATTGCAAATTAAATTATGAAAAACAAAATAATACCCTTTAATACACTAAAGGGGCAGATTGATACATATCATTCTGCCCCGCATTTAACTGTATCAAAGTGCCCCAAGGGACTTTATTCACGAAAAAGTAATTTATTATTTTTTAAAGCAATATTGTATTAAATAAACATATTAAATAACATTTATTAAAGTATAAACGTACTTTTGGTAAAATAAAACAATGAAAACAACTAATAATATGGAGCTGAGACATAAACACATTGCTCTTAAAATTTTAGTTGTCGGTCCCAAAAACACGTTTGTGCCTTTCAAAGCAAAACGGCGAATAAGCGGCAAGCATCGTCACAACTATCATCCTTGTGGATGTCCTTGAGTGTTCTAATGATGTGTCCGTGTGCGTATCGTTTTTCAGTATTTCAAAACAGGTACTGTATCAATGTGCCCCGAGTATCAATGTGCCCCGCCTCCCCCTATGTATTAGGCCAGTTCTTCGAGATTTTTTAATCCATCAGCAGTCGCGTGTATCTGTCATTGATTGCAGGAAACTGATTGCTTTTTATGTGATTTAGCCGATTGTTATCAAGAGGACATTATTCTGTTTATTTTAAACGCGACTGCGCCGCTCGCCACGCCTTTGCCGCCACTGCCGATTCTTGCGTTGCGGCGTTCCAACGCGGTTATTGTTTCGTTCGGCCCATTTAGGTGCTCACAAATTATCGGTCGCGTCTGTAAGGTCTTATCAATGTATAAATAAAATTATTATGTTCATTAGTGGTTCACCTGAGCCCTGGTCGCAGCTCAGCAGACCCCCCCCCTGGATCCGCCGTTGAAACTAGCTGACTGTGGACACTCCATTTCAAATATATGGAAGGGCGTACTAAATCGATACGCCGCCGCAAACTAGTCAGCCGCTAACAGTTTGCCTACTGGGGCCACGGCCTTAGGTACCTACTTATATCTTGAAACAATGCGTGTAAAGTACCAAAAGTATTTTCTAATAGGTACTATTTTTGAATCCGGTGAAAATATCTCTTTACACATAATTTAAGATAAAGGCCATTTTTTCGATTATCTTTTGGAAAGAATCAGTGACGGAGTCTTCAACAAAATTTCTAATGCAATAATAACGTAGTTAGTTTATTTACGAATGTTTGTTGATGACCTGTTCGATAACAAGATACTACCTATCGGAATAAATTATAGAACGAATGTATTGTAATGTATTAGTTTTTCTATTAACTGCCGGTAAACGATTGTTATGTAGAATCAAAGGTAGGTACAGTACCTAAATATTTCCGGTTCTCTGTTATCGGCAGCTATTGCTTTAGAACTTTTGTTAGGTGTGTTTTTCTTCCTGGTGCTATTTTAAAACTTTCTTAGATATTTAAATGAGTAGATAGAATGATATTTGGTTTTTTGTCAAAGGAAATTGTAATATACCTGTAATATTACCTATCTGATATTCTATTTACATAGGAAGATAGGTTTACACAAAATAAAATAGGGTGTTTCAATGAAAAGAAATCGTATATAGGGAGTAGATCTTTATTTCACTTTTGGATGCAGCGTTTCAAGGTCTTGTTAGAAAATCCATACATCCCTCAAATTGATTTAGCCCCATTAACGTAATTACATTATTTACATAACTAATCAATGAGGTAACCAAATCAGTGTTGTTTTGCCACAACTTACCTACTTAAAGCTTAGTTGAGGGTCTCAGGGAGGATGACGGGCTGGACAGCGATGGGGAGGGTGGGCTCTCCAACGGTGACGGGCTCGACGACGGCGGGGACGACGGGCTCAACGACCTGCACGGGCTCGGCGACGGCGTCGACGACGGCGACGGGCTCGGCTACGGCGTCGACGACAGCGACGGGCTCGGCGACGGCGGCGGCCTCAACGACGGACACGGGGGTGGGGGCGACGACGGCCTCGGCGGCGGCGGCTTCAGGGGCGGCGACGGCGACGGGGTTAGCGCCGGCGGGAGCGTTGATGTTCAAGATGATCTGAACGAGGGGGCTCTCAGCGGCGGCGGGGGCCTCGACAACGGGGGCAACACCAGCGGGGGACACAGCGGCGGGGGTCACCTCGGTCTCAGTGACGGCACCACCGTCGGGGAGGGGGAAGTCGATGATAGCGGGGCCTACAGCGATGGGGCTGATGGCGTCAACGATGGCGGGTCCGACGGCGATGGGGCTGATTCCCTCAACGATGGCGGGTCCGACGGCAATGGGGCTGATTCCTTCAACAATAGCGGGGCCAACAGCGATGGGGCTGATTCCCTCAACGATGGCGGGTCCGACGGCAATGGGGCTGATTCCTTCAACAATAGCGGGTCCGACGGCAATGGGGCTAATCTCTTCAACAACGGCGGGGCCAGCAATGCCGGGTTGTACGGGCGCGATGATTTCAGGGGATTCAACTTCCACGACCTGGGCGGGTCCGGCGATGCCGGGGGTGACGAGGGAGCGCGTCGGGCTGGCGACAACCACGGCGACCACAGCGGCAGCGATCAACAGGAATTTCATATTGGCTGAAACGAGGTCAGTTGTTAGGTAAGCTGCACTTTGAATTTAAATCAGAAATTGTCTAAAAAATTGTTTGAGCATATCGCTGATTAAACATGCGAAATTCTCATGGTTTTCCAGATTGGAAAAAAGCAGTTAAGCTAGTTGAATATTTTAGATAGGTAGGTACTACCTACTAGTTCAATCTTAGCAAGAAAGTAATTCCTGTTCTCTTACCTGTTTTTAGTAAGTTGCTTTAAACAAACTATGCTTTAATCGAAATCTTCGCTCTTTTTATACCAAATGTTTATCTTTAAACCGCGGTATCACATTATTTTATGGATGCATTTAATCCTCTTGCAATAAATAAAACGCTATCAAATTACGCGGAAGTATTTAGGCATAAGTATGTTTTGTATAGTTATAGATATGTTGTTATAGAAATCAGGAGGACGGAGACTATGCTATACTAAATGCATGATCTTAGCAATTTATTGAATCCTTATTCTTTCTGTGAGCATTTGTAATCCCAAGTGCCTTTCCTGTCTTTTTGATAATTAGTTTCCTGTTACGATTGACATCCATCAATTTCCTGTGACTAACTAAAGTTTCATAAACTAACATCAGGCCAACCACCATCCACCAGAGAATAGAAAGAGATGTTTCAAAGACTTTTCCTACTCTACATTTTTTAAACTTATAATTACCTACCCTACTTATTTATCAAAGTATAAAATAAGTTTATTGGTGCTAGCTAGCATTGTTTGTTTTGTAGCATTCGTGAAGCTCAGTGTTCGACTTGCACAAAATGCTATTTACTTAGTCCCTCGAACGAATTACTTACGTACTCGTGCCCAAAATACACTGGGATTAAATTACTTTAGAAGTTTCAACCTTTGTGGAACTATGTAAGTTTGTAAGTAGGTACTTTTTCATAAGTCGACCCCTGTTCCTATAGAAAAGTTGACCCCAGTTGAGCAAATGATTTGGCTTGGATCCCTCCTGTATAAAAGGTTCCTAAGTTAAGTCGGTATGCATATCTTTTTGTTGAATAAAAATCAATACGATGCACTTTTGCCGTGATTGATTGATAAAAATACAAAACAAACTTTGATATTCTGTAAGTAGGTATTTAAGTATTCAGACTTATACCTTAGTATTTGTTAGCTTTAAGTCTTCCTTATCTAAGCACCAGATGGTATTAGGCAGCATGTTTTTACTTAAACATAAGGGCTCTTTTGCGATATCTACGTAACAATAAGGTTAATAACTTATCTTTACAACTCCAATTTCATTCAGTCACGGCTTAAAGATTATCGTAAAATAAAGATTAAGGTTTGAAATGTTTATTGCCGTGTTTAAATTAAATTTTAATTCGTTATTAACGTGTCTATTGTTTATGATTTTTATCAAATGTTTAGCATTTTAAGTATTTCCTTCAAGCTTTGTCTTTTTTTTTCGGCAGGCACACCTGTTCGGAAATGTGTTCTCGTTTTATTTCATGATCTAGGTACGGTACGTAACGATTTAGGACACCTCGTATGAAATAATGAAATATGGAACTTATTCTCCGTTTATGTCTCTCTCATTTTTTTTACTAGCCTATTGTGTCCCACTGCTGGGCAAAGGCCGCATTCCTCCATGCCTCCTTATCTCCGGCCGTCTCTGGCCAGTTTGCCAAGTATGCATCCAGATCGTTGCGCCATCTCCTCTTAGGCCGACCTCTACCTCTGTGGCCGTCGAGCGGCAACCAGTCGGTAGAAATCTTGGCCCATCGATCCGAGCCCTGACATGTCTCTCTCATACATAAATATTAATTGATGTACGAGTTTCTTAGACTATAAAGGTTGAATAAAAGGGTAGGGTGTTCCTAAAATCATAAGAACACTGTTATTTAGGTACCCTACAACAGCTGGTTTCACTAAGAGGTCTAATTGTTAAACATTAAACATCGTACACAGATTCAACCAACAATAGCAATGCTCTATATTACAGTGTTAGTTATAGGTTTAATGTAGAGTTATCTTAAATGAGCTTTTTGCAACTGGCTTTAATCCACGTTATGTTAGTCATTGTCAAAAAAGTCGAGTTCTGTTACGATGGTTTTACCAGGTAGACATCCCACTCCCTATTAATATTATAAATGTCAGTGTAGGCTCTAACAGATTACTAAAATATAATTATTGTGTAGGGGCCTGATTTCCGTACCCGTAAAATAGAGACAGTGCATAAAAACTCTTTAGATACTTATTATCTGTTACTGAGAAATGTTACTTTAAACGCAGAAATAATTTTAAGGCTTGATAAAATTAATCGGGTTCTTAACGGATGGATTAAATAAGTACCTACCCGCTTACATAATTTTACGTAGTAACTTTCAGACAGTTGAATGAATGCATGTGTATGTCATCCATATCTAAGATAAATAGATAAGTAATATGTATTATCGGAAGAGCTCTATTGATTCTGTGTTTAAAAATTTATGTATGAAAAAAAGCAAAGAAGAGTCAAAATTACGTTAAACCTAGCCATTATTCTTCTTACCCTAAGGTTGCCTGAAAGATACTGCTATCTACCAGTGCGCTGCTGCAACATAATCGTTTAATATTTTGTTTCGTATTATGATAGGATTTAATTTACCCCAAGTTGCAGAAGTACTTCGTTATACTTACGTATAAGAAAGAATTAAATTGCAGATAGAAGTTTAATTATGCATTAGACGTCGTCGTGCTGTTTTTTTCTAGTAAATGTAATCGAGCGAACAATTTATTGACATTATTGGCTACTTGCTTGCTGACAATGAGGTAACCGAACTTCTTTTGTTTGCTTGAAAGTGTATACGTGGGTACATAACCTTGACTTACGTTAGTAACTAGGTATTTAATTTAGTAATCTGTGCCTTGACGCAGTAGGTTCTTACAAGTAAGTAGTACCTATTCTGATTTCTTTGTACCTAAAGTTTGAACAGAAATGTGTTGAATAATGTAGAGTTTGAGACGTGATTATGCTCATAATGAATGCTCATTATACAAACTGGCGGTGAGTCTTAGACAATAAATACTTTTTTATTATGTCCTAGGCTTTGTGCTAGATGTCCTACTGTAGGTACGTCAGATCTGATTCCATTCGGTTTGTTGGAAATTCCATCACAAAGTCTGACAATTACCTACCAATTTTTTTCGATTATTACAAGGGAAACAAGAGGAGACTGGGTACTTATGTGCTAGGGTATAAGTATTTTATAATACCTACTTCGATATGAAATAAGACCAATAGTGATATACAATATTTTTATTTAAGTTTAAGTTTCTTGTGAAGTACCTACCTAAGTAAGTTTTTTCACATAAGTACCTATTTAGGTACATATTTACCTTATTTACGATTTACTTTGTTTTTGCTAGCTTCCTCGTAGTGTTATGACTTGTGGTAGAGTAAAGACTGGTTTCAATTGTACTGTATGACACCCGACATCCGATAAGTGTGAACAGTTTCATACAAAATATACTGCCACTGAAGCTCCTGATATGAATGGAAACAAAGCAGAAGGTGCCTTCTGTTCCTTCCTAACTTGAAGAAGGTGGATGTACGTAGGTATAATTTTATTGATTTTATTTATTTGGGCCATACATACCCAGCCTACTCAACCTACTTATCGATGTGAACAATCAAGCAATAAATAACAGCTGTTAATTGAGTTTTACTAGGATTTGCTTACTTGCAAGGATTACCCTAATCGCAGATAGGGACAATCGCTCGAATTAATCCAAGGTATAAAAGTAAAATAGGCTTAAAGAAACAAAGTTCTTTTATAGAATTTCGGCGCAAAAGGTGTGTTGCTTCGCTCTTTTTTTTATGCAAATAAATTGCGTCGCGTAATTTTTGTTAATCGGATGTTTTTGTTTACAGATTTAATTCAAGCATGAAGTTCGTAATTGTAGTGCTGGCCCTCGCGGCTGTTGCGTCCGGAAAGTCCGTTCCCGTAACCCACTCCCTCGCCGTCGGCAGCGACGGTACTGTTGGAGACTCTGTCTTCGCACCCCTCGTGTCGCTGGTCATCAACATCAACAAGGCTCTGCAGAACCTCGTAGCCATTGAAGGTCTCCCTCAGGAGTCTCAACCTGCTGATGTTGGAATCGCACCGACCCCCGTCCACGTGGTTGACAATGTTGATGGTCCCGTCTCGCCTGTCGTCCTTCCCGAGCCTGTTGTCCCTGTAATTATCCCTGAGGCTCCCATTGTGGTCCCCGAGGTCCCCGTGTCTCCTGTCGTGGTCCCTGAAGCCGTGATCCCTGAGACCGTTGCTCCTGTTGTGCTACCCGAACCCGTGGCCCCTGTCGTCATCCCTGAGGCTGTTGCCCCCGTCGTGGTTCCTGAGGCCCCCGTCGTGAACCCTGAGGCTCCCATTGTGGTCCCCGAGGTCCCCGTGTCTCCTGTCGTGGTCCCTGAAGCCGTGATTCCAGAGACCGTTGCTCCTGTTGTGCTGCCTGAACCCGTGGCCCCTGTTGTCATCCCAGAGGCCGTTGCCCCCGTCGTGGTCCCCGAAGCTGTCATCGACGGCCCTGAGCCCGTGAACGTGGTTGAAGCTGCCGAGAACACCCCCGCCGCTGCCGCTGGCACCGAGCAGGACTCAGCTGCTGTCAACAACTTCTTCGTTAACATCTTCAACTTCATCATGGGAGACGGCAGCGCCAGCTCTCTCTCCACCCTCCCCCCCGCGCTGCAGCAGTTCCTCTCCACCCGCCCCGTCGTGGCGTCTCCTCGTGACCAATAAACCAATAAAAATAACTTAGTACCTACCTACCTACCTACTTCTTGGTAATCACAGTGATTCAACACCTTACTATTTTAACTTAGGTACCTACAACAAAATGTAAATAATATACAACAGTCAGGAATAAGAAGAGCTTTTGGAATATCTGAATAAAGTTTTTATAAAAAAAATGTTTCCTCTATCACTTCATCCAGCTACCTAAACTATGCTCCTATTTCAATTTTATTATCTATTAATTACCATGAACCTTACTTTGTTTGTGCCATAAATAAAGTGCCTAATTAGTTTTCCTAATTAGAAAATGCTCTCAGAAAATGTTCAGGCACCAACAAAAAGAACCTATAAAAAGTACCAAGAGCAATGTTGTTGAGTGATCTTTTTAAAAAGCCATCCATATATCTGACAGATAAACCTATGTTTGTTTCATAAAACACGACTTTTAGACAGAGATAGGTATAAAATATCTGTCATACTATATCTGTCATGTACCAATGTCTACTATTTGGTATTTACCTACCTAGAGTACGAGTACCTAACTCATACCCATATAATGCCCTTATAATCATGACAACAAAAGTGTCTCTTATCCTATTGGTTTAATAGGTCGGTAATTTTAATAATAGTTTCTAGCAGCACGTAGTTAGTTTCTTATTAACAAAATCTGTGGTTTTGTGGCTGCGGCTGACCGCGAATGTCCTTAGAGAATAGATCACGACGCGACGGTTTTTTGTTACAATTTCTGTAGGTACTTGTTCTTCATAAAGGTGCGTACCTACCTACCCAACTCATGACTACCTATAAAATTTTCAAGAGTTGGAGAAAAAACGCGCTAGGCGGTTAAACAGGCCGTTTCGGTGCAGTTTCTCTGCCCCGTGGTCATATGTCAAACCTCAGAGGCGATCCATCCGCTAGTGCATAAACGCCCTAGATGCTATAGACTTACCTACACCTACCTATGTGCACCAAGCTAACACTGCGCTTTACAGGCAGATAAAAAGTAGCACTGGGACCTTCTGTCGTCATCCCTGAGGCTGTTGCCCCCGTCGTGGTTCCTGAGGCCCCCGTCGTGAACCCTGAGGCTCCCATTGTGGTCCCCGAGGTCCCCGTGTCTCCTGTCGTGGTCCCTGAAGCCGTGATTCCAGAGACCGTTGCTCCTGTTGTGCTGCCTGAACCCGTGGCCCCTGTTGTCATCCCAGAGGCCGTTGCCCCCGTCGTGGTCCCCGAAGCTGTCATCGACGGCCCTGAGCCCGTGAACGTGGTTGAAGCTGCCGAGAACACCCCCGCCGCTGCCGCTGGCACCGAGCAGGACTCAGCTGCTGTCAACAACTTCTTCGTTAACATCTTCAACTTCATCATGGGAGACGGCAGCGCCAGCTCTCTCTCCACCCTCCCCCCCGCGCTGCAGCAGTTCCTCTCCACCCGCCCCGTCGTGGCGTCTCCTCGTGACCAATAAACCAATAAAAATAACTTAGTACCTACCTACCTACCTACTTCTTGGTAATCACAGTGATTCAACACCTTACTATTTTAACTTAGGTACCTACAACAAAATGTAAATAATATACAACAGTCAGGAATAAGAAGAGCTTTTGGAATATCTGAATAAAGTTTTTATAAAAAAAATGTTTCCTCTATCACTTCATCCAGCTACCTAAACTATGCTCCTATTTCAATTTTATTATCTATTAATTACCATGAACCTTACTTTGTTTGTGCCATAAATAAAGTGCCTAATTAGTTTTCCTAATTAGAAAATGCTCTCAGAAAATGTTCAGGCACCAACAAAAAGAACCTATAAAAAGTACCAAGAGCAATGTTGTTGAGTGATCTTTTTAAAAAGCCATCCATATATCTGACAGATAAACCTATGTTTGTTTCATAAAACACGACTTTTAGACAGAGATAGGTATAAAATATCTGTCATACTATATCTGTCATGTACCAATGTCTACTATTTGGTATTTACCTACCTAGAGTACGAGTACCTAACTCATACCCATATAATGCCCTTATAATCATGACAACAAAAGTGTCTCTTATCCTATTGGTTTAATAGGTCGGTAATTTTAATAATAGTTTCTAGCAGCACGTAGTTAGTTTCTTATTAACAAAATCTGTGGTTTTGTGGCTGCGGCTGACCGCGAATGTCCTTAGAGAATAGATCACGACGCGACGGTTTTTTGTTACAATTTCTGTAGGTACTTGTTCTTCATAAAGGTGCGTACCTACCTACCCAACTCATGACTACCTATAAAATTTTCAAGAGTTGGAGAAAAAACGCGCTAGGCGGTTAAACAGGCCGTTTCGGTGCAGTTTCTCTGCCCCGTGGTCATATGTCAAACCTCAGAGGCGATCCATCCGCTAGTGCATAAACGCCCTAGATGCTATAGACTTACCTACACCTACCTATGTGCACCAAGCTAACACTGCGCTTTACAGGCAGATAAAAAGTAGCACTGGGACCTTCTGAGACACCATTAGTAGAGTCTGAACATTTATATGAACCGTCCCTGCCCAGTCTGGCCTTGCTAGGCCAGGGATCAGCTACAGCTGGACGGTTCTGCATTTAGTTTTAAATAGGGACTATGATACGAGTATGTGTCTTTGGGATGCCCTAGGAATGTGCCTGTAACTATCCTATCAATAGGTATTACTCAAAATACATAAAAGTTCTACTTATCTATGACCGCGTCATAAGGAGAGCTTATCATTTTGCTTCCTGAGGGTAAGCGCCCCCTTTATTCACTAAAAATGATCGCAATGCGAAGAACCCAGAACTAGTTTGCGGAAGTATGTGCGAGTTTCCCCGTACTCTCGTCAAAAGTGGTCAGTTGGAACACCGTGGGGTTTTAGCCGGTGGGAGTCCGGCATAACCCTCCATCCTTCTCCGGGACTGAGGGTATCCATAATTGATTTCCCCACGTAAAAAAAAAGGTTCCGCAAAGACACCTCACATAGAGTCTCTAATAGGCAGACATACCAAAAGATGCTATTTGGTTATTGGTCCTTACTTTTGTATAACTACGAGTTTAGACCATGGGAATTTTCTTTACAAAAAGGTAGATCTACGTAACTTTATTTACCTACTTCACAAATCCTTGAAAACTGTTTATTATGGTGTCCTGTATTACCTATTGACAAAAATCGACAAAAGACAACCGTGAACAAGGAAGGTAGGTATTGGAATAATACGATTTATGACCGCAATTCAAAAATAAATAATCACTAGAAATTGGAAGCCTATTTATCGTTCTATCTTTTCTTATCCTATCCAGTGGCATTAAACTAGAAATGTGCGAATTGATAATTTTTAATTAACGATAACGATTACGTATAAAAGTGTCGAACACGAAATTATTGTATAGTTCTTCAACAAAGGGCAACAGACAAAGGTAAGTCAAGAGCTTTAATTGATTTCAGATACTGTCTCAGACGGTTTTTTAAATTAAATAACTTCTTATACCTAAGTCTAGAATCTTAGGTAGGTAAATAGGTACTTATCAAAAAAATCTTTTCCAGAAATTCAAAATGAAATACTTCATCGCTATTGCCCTGATCGCCGCCGTGGCTTCGGCGTCCGTCATCAAGCCGGCTGCCGTCTCACAGGAGGTGGCCGAGATCGTCGCCGCCATCCAGAGCCCCAGCACTGACCCCGCCACCGCTGCCCTCCTCGAACAGATGCTCCTCGAAGCTCTCGGACAAGCCCCCGTTGCCGTCGGACCCGCTATCGTTGATGAAATCAGCCCCATTGCCGTTGGCCCCGCCATCGTTGATGAAATCAGCCCCATCGCCGTCGGACCCGCCATCGTTGACGCCATCAGCCCCATCGCTGTCGGCCCCGCTATCATCGACTTCCCCCTCCCCGACGGTGGTGTCGTCACTGAGACCGAGGTGACCCCCGCCGCTGTGTCCCCCGCTGGTGTTGCCCCTGTTGTCGACGCCCCCGCTGTCGACGCCCCCGCCGCCGCTGAGAGCCCCCTCGTCCAGATCATCTTGAACATCAACGCTCCCGCCGGCGCTAACCCCGTCGCCGTCGCCGCCCCTGAGGCCGCCGCCGCCGAGGCCGTCGTCGCCCCCACCCCCGTGTCCGTCGTTGAGGCCGCCGCCGTCGTCGAGCCCGTGTCCGTCGTCGAGCCTGTCGCCGTTGTCGACGCCGTAGCCGAGCCCGTCGCCGTCGTCGACGCCATCGCCGAGCCCGTGCAGGTCGTTGAGCCCGTCGTCCCCGCCGTCGTCGAGCCCGTCACCGTTGGAGAGCCCACCCTCCCCATCGCTGTCCAGCCCGTCATCCTCCCTGAGACCCTCAACTAAGTTGACATAATTTTTAAGGGACTACAAATACTTTATACTAAAAATTTATTTAAGTACCTACCTGCCATAAACTGGAATAAAAATCTAGTCCCAGTATATGTTCTCTTTTCATTATCATGTTTGTTTTTGATCTTACCAGACTCGTATACCTACTTACCTAGGTGTTAACCAAACTGAACAATAAAAAAACCTAAATATTTACATTGGTAAGTAGATCTAAATAGTTATCTACTAACGTAAACTTAGGTACACGTTTCAGATTTTTCCCCAAAATGTACTGAGTTACAAATAGAAACCCTCTCTTTATTGTAAAAAAGACACACGGAGACACACTAGTAGGTACGTATATCAAAATAATTATATTACAGAAAAGTAGGAAGACGGCCTTAATGCTAGGCAGCAATATCCTCGACGCTTCTGGCTCCATAACTCATTGCTTGTGTCAGTTGTACTTCTTAAACTTATATGTTACAGTCAAAACTCATATCCAGTCAAGACATCGGTCAAAACCACTTTTGACTGATTTTGGCAGTCAAAAAGGGTTTTGACTGGTGCGGTCACTCAAAACCACTTTTGACTGCTATAACCACCAGTCAAAATCCATAAAAAGTTAAGGTGGTGAAAATTACGAGGAAAATCATCACAGTAATTTCATACAATGTTTTTTTACGTGATTTGTGCTTATACAATCGACTTCGGTTTCGGATTTTCGGATCGGTTTGATATAAAAAAAATAGCTAAATCGCAATTAGGATTTTGAATGTAAGGAACATAGATACCTACGTCTTGGCTTAATACACCACCTACCAAATACCCTGTACGTATATTATAATTTTTACGTGGAAATTATTTAATAACGTGATTTTTCTCGTAATTTTTATCACCATTACTTTTTAAGGATATTGACTGGTTGTTATCGCAGTCAAAAGTGGTTTTGACCGATGTCTTTAGTCAAAACCACTTAAGACTGATTTTAGCAATCAAAAGTGGTTTTGACTGCAAAAGAGTTGTGACTGTAACATATAGATATAGTAGACTAGACAGACACCTGTAAATATTTTGATGACCATCGTTTTTCTTTATAGATGAAAGAAATAACTATTATGAAATCAATAATGATATTCAGAGGTCGTGACATGACGTGTCATATCTCCGACAATCGAAATGGCGGTATAAACTTTTACCTAACTCTACCCTAGTAACTCGGATCCTATTAGGTAGATACCTACCTACATTAATAAAAAGATAAAATATCTATACCTACCTAAACTTAAAAAATAATGATTGGTTACGTAGGGAGGTAGTAGTATGTATAGTATAGGTATAGGCTAATGCTTAACTTAACTAAGACTAAAACTAAAGCTATTACATTACACTACTTAGCTTATAGTCTCTACATTCTCTACTAAGAATTTCTGAATCTAAAAATAGCTTGAAAGAGATTACTCCGAGAGATGAGGCCGTATTTCCGATAATGAATAAAGTTTTTATTGTATTTTTCACTTTGCTTTTAAAAAATAGGTTTGTACGAGTAAGTAGGTAAGGTACCTACTTATTTTCAGATAGGTATAAGTAGTAATTTGTCGTTCCTTAAACCTAAAAATACCTATTTTAATTATTTTATTCAACTGGCATCGGCTATTCGGCCAGGACTATAGTCCTCCATTTAGAATGGATTCTCTATTTTTTTAGATCAATAGTCAGGTATTTACCTACCTAGTTATCTCACTCCTCATCTTAGAACAATATAAATAATTAAATACAGAAGTTATCTTTCAAATACATATTTAATTGGATCTCATGTTGAATTACATTTTATAGAAACAATGTTTATAGTACTTTTAAAAAGTTTAGTTGAGGATCTCGGGGAGGATAACGGGCTGGACAGCGATGGGGAGGGTGGGCTCTCCAACGGTGACGGGCTCGATGACCTCAGGAACGACGACGGGGGCTACGGGCTCGGGGACAACGGTGTCGACCACTTGCACGGGGGTGGGGGCCACCTCCACGACAGACACGGGAGTGGGGGCGACTTCGATCACAGACACGGGGGTAGGAGCAACCACGGCAGCCTCAGCGGCGGCCTCGGGGGCGGCGACGGCGACGGGGTTAGCGCCAGCGGCGGCGGGAGCGTTGATGTTCAAGATAATCTGGACGAGGGGGCTCTCAGCGGCAGCGGGGGCCTCGACAACGGGGGCAACACCAGCGGGGGACACAGCGGCGGGGGTCACCTCGGTCTCAGTGACGGCACCACCGTCGGGAAGGGGGAAGTCGATGATAGCGGGTCCGACGGCGATGGGGCTGATGGCGTCAACGATGGCGGGGCCAACAGCGATGGGGCTGATGGCGTCAACGATGGCGGGGCCTACGGCAATGGGGCTGATTTCATCAACGATAGCGGGTCCAACGGCAACGGGGGCTTGTCCGAGAGCTTCGAGGAGCATCTGCTCGAGGAGGGCAGCGGTGGCGGGGTCAGTGCTGGGGCTCTGGATGGCGGCGACGATCTCGGCCACCTCCTGGGAGACGGCAGCCGGCTTGATGACGGACGCCGAAGCCACGGCGGCGATCAGGGCAATAGCGACGAAGTATTTCATTTTTAAAACTGAAAAATATAGGCAGATAATGAAAATGTGTTTATAAACAGACTTTCTTGAGTAAGGTAGGTACTTAATATTCTTGTTACTTACTTGTTTTACCCGCGTCTATCGACTGAATATGATTTCATTGAATTTGTTTTGGTTTTTATAAGGAAGACTTGTCGCAGTTATTCACGGATATCTTTAGGTATTTTATGTCATATAAATTAAAAACGTGATATGCAATATAACCACAAACTTTTATCCATCGAAGAAATGCATTGATATGATATGTATGATAAAAGGCTTTAGATGTAGTAAGGAACAATTCACTGTTTTTGATGGTACATACATTCCAACCATAGACATAATATAAATACATAATTACCTAAATACAGAAGTTATCTTTCAAATACATATTTAATTGGATCTCATGTTGAATTACATTTTATAGAAACAATGTTTATAGTAGGTACTTTTAAAAAGTTTAGTAGGTACATACATTCCAACCATAGATATAATTGCTTGGTATTTTACTCAACTTTACTAGATAAGTGTAGGTTGGTATGAAAAGAGTCATTAGGTAACTTCTATACATTTCCGTTATATTTAAAACTAGCCCGGAGTACCTATATAAAACAAAAGATTTTTGGTTCAAACTAAATAATACCTATATTTTAGGTAGGTAAGTAAGTAGTACCTATAGGAATGTTAATACCTACAATAAAGTTAGGAATCTAAGTCTATATCGATCTATATTTATTGTTGTAAAACGTGATAACTTTTTATATACGTATTAATAAAATGTAAATAGGCAGCTGTTAGCCTATCAATAGTTAAGAAGGTACAATAAAAGTTCATTGTATGTAGTGAAGAGACGCTGAATTCTTTCTTTGATAAATTATATTTTATTTATTGTTGAGTTGATTTGATAACCCGTCGGTAATCCTCTTTTATTTTTATACCTACCTGCGTATTTACGTACCTATCCTACCAACGAAGGATGATTTGTTCAAATAGAGCTAGCTACTATTAGTCACTTAGGTGTGGCAGTTGTTTGATTAGTACCTATACTACCGTACCTAATTAGTTATGTACCTTGTTGATTAATTATCCCTCCTGATTAAGATGTGAGCTAAATCTTCTTGCTACTTCCTTAGTCCACGGTCTTGGTGGATACCCAAGTAGGTAGATTGTTAGATCAGACTAGATTTTTGTTTTGTAATTTTGGAATTGTACACATTTCCTAGGATTTGTATACAATACTTTGATTTCATACATTTCCGGTAACATATACAACAAAGTTTCTCAAAGTTTTAACTCCACGAACTCCTGTTTTCCATTTGATAGCTTATCTTGCTGGTAGGGGTTGGAAAATGCCCCATTGGGGATAACCTAGTCTCACCCTTGTATCTATATGCTTATGGTACCTTTACGAATTTATGAAGTTTTTAGTGATAAAGATTTGCTTTTATTTTTTAGTGTTCATTTACAGGATCGAAAACCACGTGACGCCAATTTATCAAAAAAAAAACTGTATTGAACGTTTCCGTTTCCTGAACGAAATTCCGGATGTCAATGTCAAATTTCAAGCTGTCAGTCTGTTTCGTAACATAACCTCAACGAACGGACGGACTATTATTTTAATTTTTCCGATATTTTGAAGTTGTAAGTTGCTAAATTCAGTTAGAATATTCAATAAGCTATAGAAAATGAGGTTAAGTTCGGTCCTCTACACTGCACCTACCAGGAATGCCGCTAGACGACCTCAGAGGGAACCTGTCCCCTTCCAAATGCTTTTACCTCTTCAACTAAAGAAAACAGTGTCGGGGAAAAGTGATAAACAGAAAGAGGCCGCTTGTATGCAGGAGCTAGCTGTTATGTTCGCTTGTTTTAAGAAAAATGAATTCGATCAGCAACAATGTTTGAAAGAAGTCGCGGAATTCCAGGGATGTTACAAAACTTACAGCGAGAAAATGAAAACTTTGAGGGAACAAGGAAAGAAAGGTATTCTAGTACCGGGAGAAAAGAATCTAACTCACAGACAAATGAATCAGTTATTAAAAGCATTCCCGCCGAAAAAATAAAATTAGTGAAATTAGAATTGTGATGTGGAGTGGACTGTACTTGTGCATAAGATGTATTTATATTAATATACTATAGTTACTTAGAAAGTGATGTCTTTTTATTTATTCTATAACAAAAAAGGATGTATTTCACATGTAAACCTTATCCTTTATAAGTACCTGGAGTATTGTCGCAGAAAAGGCAGGACTACAGGAGGCCATGCTAAATAGAATAGCACAAACCAAATAAAAATCAACCAAGTCATTTCATTATTTATTGAAAACATAAAGACACAATAAATTCATTAGGTACACAAGTACATTAACCTAGTTATATATATAATTAAATAGCACTTTCACTTTGGGGCTGTATGTATCCATTGAGGTGACGATACTTGTATTTCAATACGGTTTACCGTAATCCATTCATCATCTACTTCATGAATGTTGTAGAACCTTTCCAATTCTTCTATGGCTTTATCTTCCAGCTGGAATAAAAGAAATTTAGTTTATACAAGAAAATCTAACCAACATTGATTGGCGAAATGATTACTACTAAAAGTCATACCCAACACAAGTATCTTTGATTACTTTCTGGGAGCCCCAGCAAAATTCCGTAAAGATTTAATTGAATAAAGTAAATGCTATTTTTAAAAAAGTTCAATAATGGTTCAAAAAAAAATTGTGTAATGTCTGATTATTTAAACCACCATCTTTTAGTTTCTGTCGCGTAGCAATGGAAATAGCTACTATTTTAATTTTCATATTTAACTGAGAATACGTATATGTTTTGAATAAGTAAACACTTTACCTGAGTCATTTGCAAAGGTTTAGTCATAATCCTGGAAAAGTTATCCTTCTGCCGCTTTTGATCAGCTAATATTTGATTGAACTCCATAGCTTTAGCGGCTGCTTTGGGACTGCTACTTGCGACAGGGGGCATGCAAACTTTCCATGGATTCTTAGGCTTGTCAGGTGGACTACCTATATTTAATTTGTTAGCTAGAAAATCGTCCAAGTTCTGAGGCGACTCGCTTTGTGAGGCCAACTTCTTTCTTTGTTTCTGGGATAGCTTTGGTCCAACATGACTTATGACGAAATTACCTTGTGGATTACGAGCCATATCGACGAATGACGATATCGAAGTTTCTTTCGGTGAAACGGACGTGCGTGAAGTAGTAGGAACATCTGTTATGGCACTAGAAGAGTTATTCTTAGTCAGTTTCATAAAAGATTCAGTTGGTGGCTCATTTAATATATCTTTAGCTGAGGTTAGCGCTTTCAATCTTGCTTGGACAACTTTCTGTTGTTTTTGCTGTGACGATGGCACTTCTATCCACTTTTCTTTCCCTTTCGCCTTCTCCGGTTCCTTATTTAAGTTGGAAAGAGACAGAGTAATGTCTCCAGTGCTATCGTTAGTCAGATCCAAAGAGTTTACCGAACTTACAGATTCGTATCTCATTCTAGCTTTTTCACTCTCAGTGTATTCTATTTTCTTAGATTGACGTTTCTTCTTGCTTCCACTAATTTCAATGCAGTCATCTTTTTTGAATTCTTCGTCAGTGTAAGTTAGGTCAATGGGTAGATTTTTATGAAATTCCTCAATGATTTCATCGGTTGGTGCGTTGTAGAACGGAGTTATGACTCGAGAGGACATTATTGAGTTAAACTTACAATAATACTTAGACATATCTTCAAGTAAAGTTTCTTCTAGGACATCTAAAGATCTGTTTTCGAGTATGGAGCATATGTTAAGTGAGATGAATTCCATACAGCATTGCTTAAGTTGAGTAGCGTTGTATGTGTGTGCGAATTGGCAGAGTTCAGAGCAGTTTTTCAAGTTAATGAGGTTGGCTAGGGCCACTTCACACATTTCCCTGAGCCTCGATATAAACAGTTGGTCAGCTACAATAAGCATGCTGCATATAAAGTCGATACTGTCTGATGTTTCAACTTCAGGACACGAGTCCGTGTAGAGGAAATCTATGACCGGTTGTAAGATGCCGTGGTTTATTGGTAGCATCACTTTGGACAACATTTTGCTCTGAAACAATAATTTTATCACAATTAAATACATTAATCAGTAAGTACATTTCGACGCAAAAAAAACAACAATATATTCAATTGAACAAATTGGTAGGCACATATTTATTTCTAGTGGCAGTCTGGCATCAAAGAATTTGTCATTGGCTTTTTAAATTCTAAATAAAGTACATTAAATTGATAATCCCTTTAAAATGGTGTCGTCTCATTCAGATTTGTGGCAATAATAGTGACGGCTATAGGATTAATATAAAATAGAGCATTAGTTTAATTGACCTTTGTTGCAACTGTCTGCAATTAGATTGGGGCATCAATTATGGAACTTTTTTTTGCTGAATAAATGTTTATCATGAAGTAAAAGAAGTGAGTTTATCGTAGCAAGTAGAAGGAAGTGGTCTCTGCCTACCCCAATGGGAGAGAGGCGTGATAGATATGTAAGTATGTATGTAAAGTAAACAAACCTCAGTCCAAGAGTGCATAAACATCCCATGGAAATACTCCAACCTAGCCGCCAACACACATCTATGTGCAGGTATCAGCACATTGTCTTTGGAACACACATTCGTGTCGACCAACTCGTTAAAGTTGTTCCTGTCCCAACTCGGCGGCGGATTCTTAGAGTACGTCGCGCTATCCTTCAGATGTATTGTGCCGTCTTTGTAGCTGGGAATTAGAGGAAAATAAAATAAAAAATAAATAAGTAAAGTATTCATGAGCAAGCTGAAGAATATTGCTCTCTTGAAGAGATGTTTGTCTTAAGTCTGGGTGTTTTTATGCAGGTACCTTCTCCATGTATGATGTATTTATGTACCTGTTTCTTCATTGTCTAATACATAATTAGCAAAAAAGCTTAGTCTGGGTTGAATAGAGCTCTAGGTACAGTTGGATGGTATGACATAATTTTTTAATAAATAAAAAAATGGACGAGACAGCGAAAGTGTCAGCTATAAGTATAAATAAGTATTAACTTTGAACTTTTGTAAAATATGCCATTAACTTATCAGAAATACATACAAAAACTTATCCAGAAGTTTGTGGAACTTCAAAACTTGGAGTCTCTTGGCCCCAGCCTGCACAAGTTTGACGGGGTCGCAGTACAAATGCCGCGGCGGCGTTTCAACCGCGCGGCGAGTTCTACCGCGGCCTTTCTTATCGTTCTTATACGCTTCAAACGCTGATATTTCTGAAGCGTTATCTGTCGGAAATAAATAAATACATAATAAATAGTGTTATCTTATTTCATCTATAAATATTATAGAACAGAATTAGAACTACAATCCTTGTGACCATTAGGCTGCCTGAGACTTCGCACTTCGTACGCATTTCTCGTTATATCTTGAAAATGGCATCGAACATATTTATATGCAGCCTGGTATAGTAAAAAAAAAGTTCTATATCTCCGAAAGTATATCACTTTCGACAATTATCCAAAATAGAATTCAAATTCTTTATTTTGCACACCATAGGTTTTACAAGATGTTATTACAATAGTTGACAGTACCATATATGGACCCTGGATAGGGCACGGCAATTACAATCTTAACATCTTAAATCTAATTTATTACTTATCTATGGTATAAATACTATCGTTTTATAATATTTTTCTCTAACAATTAATGTTAGTTTCATCAGTGGCCGCCAACTTTCTTGTCTCCATACTAGTTCGAATAGGGATGTTGAGTCTAATTGATACCGAAAATTTTTATATACAAACTAGGTTAGATGCTCTTTTACACAATGCCATAAAATAATACCTATACCCTGTGTTAATATAAGCATGTGTATTTTTCGTGTAGTAAATAAAGTATGCCAACACGCATTGGTGGATTACGATTTACGGCCTAATCACTCTCGTACGAGAGTAGGTTCATGCCCCTGTAGTGGGGACGTTAAAAGGGCTAATAGTAAAGTAAAGTACTTATATTAAGAGTTATTCCAATAAAGATTAACCCTAAATGACATCTTAACACAGCCGACTCACCATTAAAATCCAAATCGACATCAACGCTGCTATCCTTTTCCTTCTTCCCCGCATTCAGATCTTCTCTCCTTATCTTCAGCCCACAAGGCCCCAGTTCCGCGACGTCGCAAGTGCCCGTATACATGAATCTTAGTATTCTATCAAATACTTCAGGGTGAACATTTTCCAAGGAAATTGTCGATTTTTCACCTGGCACTGTGAGTTGGTCTTGACATAGTTTGTATAAATATTCGCTATTTGATGCTATTATGTATGTGTGCGCTGGGTACAGTTTTGTGCCGACCTGTTATACATAAATGTATTACATTTAATTTAAAAAGTACCTGTTTAGAAAAGTTATTTATTGGACAATAGCTGACCAAAGAGGCAATAAATGAGCCGATTTTTTTTTTGGGAACGGGAAAAAATCTTCTGGTTCTTAGCTACTCTGCCAAATTTTCATCCAAATCGATTCAGCCGATCTTGAGTTATACAATGTGTAACAAACACGACTTCCTTTTATGAATATAGGAGAGGAAGATGTAGGACATAGGTTTAAGGGTGCCTACACATTAGCGCGATAGCCGCGCGGCAATTTTTATTTTTTCACATGTCCACCAATTATTATTTTTAAATCAAACTTAAATTAACACTAGGTTATAAGATTCTGCACTACTAACAAATATGGATGTAATAGAAATCTGAAATAAATTATTATTATTATAAATAGCAGTCACGCGGCTGAAGAGCTGCTGTTACCATACTAAAAAAAAGGACTGTCGCGCTGCTGCCGCAATACTTGCGACGTAATGTGAAGGCGCCTTAAGAGATCGATCGGAGCGTCAATATTACAAACAGATCTTGTTTACGACTGTTCTTTTATATTTAGGAATGTAAATCTTACCTTAAATATAACATCATGTAGCAGATCATCATCGGAAGCGGTTTCTAATAAAGATTCCATATGTTTGGACATGTTTGACGGGGAGAGCTCTGGTATGGAAGTCAGGCCGCATGTTGGTTTAATCTGAGAGAGAATAATTAGAAATTTTATTCTGTATCTTAACATAGATTAACGTTAATAAATTAAAAATTAAGTAAGTACGGTACTTTTTATAATTGGTAGGCAAATACTCCACAAATAGGTTTCTAGAGATTTTAGAATAGTGTCAAAATTATTGATTTGATCTAAGAATAAATGAAAAACGTTATTTTTCTCAGCAGACATTGCGTAAAATATCGAATATTTACTGTAGCTAATATATAATAACGTCGAGATTTCTAAATACCTGCAAACACGCAAAATTAAGTCCTTCACTATCCGTAGCGATCTCAACAGCTCTATGCACATTAGGAATCCTGACGATCTTGACAGAAGTACAGTCGTCCTTCTCTAAAAACTTCACGAGCGCCGATTTGTTGTTATCCTTCTCCTTCTCTTTCCTGATTGGCTGCGGCTGAGTGGGCGTGGTCTTGCGCGAGATGTAGCCAATGAACGCTTCGCCGTATTTAGTTGTGAAGTATAGCGCGTCGTGTGTTAATGTCACGTGCGTTATTACTGTTTGATGCGTTAGGCCGAACACGCATCTGTGAAAAAGTTTTATTTACTTCCTAATCTATTGTATGATTCCAAAACAATAGATTTTATATTCTTTCTACTTTATTTTTCTTTATGGGTTAGATTTAGAAGCAGAAACTGATAACTTCAGCGTAACAAACCAAAAATTTCTTGACAAGAGCGAACTTTAGACAGACAGGTAAGAAATTGACGAACCCTTAGGGCCGGCACACATCTAGCGGAGCGCAGTGCATAGCATTTTTCATTGTCACATTATTATTGACTTTGTTCTCATTAGAATAATATTCAAAATCACACCAAACGAGAATCGGAGCATCGAAGCGACTACAAAGGAATTTTGTGTCAACGCTGCGCTCCGCTAGATATACGGCGTCCCTTAGAGCGGATTCGCAATACATCCGATCCGAGATATATAGAATAGATACGAGAACTATTGCTATAGTTATTTTATCGGATCGGATATAGTGCGTAACTGTTCGTATTATTATAAGACATACCTAGTAAGTTTATTAGTAGTATCCTGCCAAATCAACAGCTGCCCAACGTTGGTCAGAAGAAGCACTGTGACTCGAGAATAAACGCCTTGTTCACTCACTTTCGCTTCCACGCATACTTGACGAAGGTTAATCTGTCTGGAAAGAAAGGAAAATAAGTTCTAGTTAGGTAATCATATTGTAAATACAATTTGGCATGTCATTGGGACAGTTGGTTCTATCTAGAAGTTAGATAATGCCAGGTGGCCAATCTATCGCCCCGGAAGAGTACCAAGTTCCTTTCAAGACACATGCTGAGTCGTGACCTATTCACTGTTGTGCCCTTATTGCATACTATTGTGTAGAAAGTTTAAATACTTAGTTTAAACACCCTCATGTAATTACTTGATTACCCTCTATAATTTAGTATGTATTTTTGTCACAAGAGTTCTGAATGAACCTATTTTCTTTCTTTCTTTTAATTGGTCGACAAGACTTAAGGCCCATTCTGCAGATAGAATTAATCTGATAGATATTTATACCTGTCTGTTTCAAACGTCATGTTTTATGAAATAGACATAGGTTTATCTGTCAGTTAAATTTTATCTGAAAGTGGTGAAAACGCCCAATAACATTTGGCATATTATTGGGCTAGTTAATAAAGTTCTATTTAAAACTTAGATAATTCCAGATTGCCAGAATTTCGGGCAGGGAGAGAACCAAGTTCTTTTCAATTGGCCGACAAGACCTGGCCGGGTAAATATAGCAGCTGACATTATGAATGGTAGTCAATACATAGCGAGGGTATGTAGAATGAATACTTACTTAATAGCAATCTTCTTACAAATATACTTGTGCAATAGATAAACATCTCCCCGACTCGTAGTTAATACTGTAGCCGCATCCGACGCGCTTACTAATTGAATGACTACTTCCTCTTTGTTGTTCATTGATATTGCTACCTGTGGTAGATATAATTTACCAAATTTTAACAAAACGTAAAATACCAACCTAAGAGTTTCTTGTTTTCTAAATTTCTTCAAAACCATAGCACACGCCGTATATGCGCGTTTTGTATCATCAATGCAATCGCAAGAATCAGCCATTATCGCGCGGAAAACGCCGTGTGCTATATAGTAGCTGAACTCCTTGAGTCTCTCATTAATGAAAATGCCACCGAAATGAAATCCATAGGTAATTTAATAGTAAAATTGGAAGAACCATCCAAACACATCAAGTTTTTTTTAAAATAAACTACACATAAAAAACCGTTGCCAAAAATAATACTTATAAGTCAAACTTAAGGTATTTTGCTTTCGAAGGATAAAAACAGAATTTCTCTTACCCGTTTCGGTGCCGGCACAACCTTATCCTCTTGGGAATGCCCCAGCTGTCCTAAATTAGTACCCCAAGTGTACACAGCTCTCGCGTTCCACACACACGCGTGTGACCTCCCCGCGCAAACACCCAACGGATTGGACAACTTTATCAATGGCTTCACGTTCGGTAGTTTGATTGTTGACACCGATTTCGTGGTGCTAGAGTTGTCAGATGTGTTCAGCGAGTATTGGACTACCTGTAAGAGATATTTTATAAGATAAATAAACAGCATAACTGAATGGAGAGCAAAGAGCTTTTGCTCAGCAGTGGGACGTGAAAGGCTAACTGTATCTATATTTGTAAGATATATAAAAATTGATAGAGAGAAACAACAATTAAAATTTTAGAAAACAATACCGATGACTCTTCAAAACTCCGCTGTAAATTTTTACAAAAATTCAAAATTTTCTATCAACTGCCTTGCGTCAATCTATCCATTATTTATAAGGTACATTTTCTGAATAGTGTAGTATAGGTACAAACATGCGTTATAGTGTAATTTTATGTAATTGTTAGGTCAGTAATATACATGTGGTTTTGATAAAAAGTTGTTTTTCATTAAAACTGGTCCCACCAGTGTAATAGTCCCGTGTCAAAAGGCACCACACTTACCGCGCCACTCTGTAGCAACAAAACAGTACAAGTGAGCGTCAAGGCGGCTTGCAGCGCGGGTTCAGCCAACTTCAAGAGCGTTGGTCTTAGCGCAGTGCTGTGTGGGCCACCAGCGCGCGCAGTCTGACCGCAACACCACACTTCGCCGTCGTTGGCGCCAGAGCATATCCATACGCTGTGGAATTTGCCGAGGCATACCTGGAATACGACTAATGATGAGAAGAAAAGAGATACGTATAGATCTGTTGACACAGTCTTGAACTAACTGAAGCATTTTCGATACGATACGAGGAAACGCCAGATAACGATGTTAACATTGATGAATGTGTGAGTATTAAAAATATTACCATCAAAGTTGTTAAAGTGAGGTAATATCTGTAATGTTTTCTTCAGTAACTTATCTATCTATCAGCTAACTTTAACATACTGTTTTAAAAACAGTAAACACATCAAATCATTTGTTAAATTATTTTTATTTAAAAGTTATCAATTCATACAAAAACACAATTTATTCTTAAAACATATTACACAACACAATAAAATAAGCTCAAAAATGAACACCGTATAATAAATGTTTAATAATAATTATTTCCTTCGACATAATGACTAGGTCCAACATAACTACTTGGTGCGACGAAATCATTTGGTTGCAATTTATAGGACTTGTAAGGATTAGCAGCGGAGACTAGTTTCACGATTTTTTGCGGCGGTTCCTCTTCTATATAAATTATGTTATTTTGCAAACCGTTTGATTGATTCGCTGTGACTATAGTCGGCGGTGGTACGTCAATCTCAGAGCCAGCATAGCTTCGAGGATTAGCGATCACAGCTGACAATATCGGCTGCCCTTTTATGATACAGTAAGAGAATATCAACACCATCAAATAACTCCATGATATCAACAAGAAATAGAAAATAAACTTCCCTTTATTGTCTTTTATTGAATTACTCAGTGCATAAAAACAGCCCACGTCCAAATACGTGTCGTTTGCTTGGAAACTCTTTGTGCAGTTTACATCGATAGGTATCAAAGCAGTTTTATTAGCAAGCTTACAACATTGCACTGGATATAAGATATCGGCGTGGGTTTTCCTCCAGTTCGATTTGACGAAGTCTACAAAACTAGCCGCGCCGCAACATTCATATTCCTGCATTACGTAGTCAAACAAACGCGTGATCACGTCTCCATCTTTCCCATAATCGTTTCTCACCATAAGCTGCATGTACGATAGAGTTTTTGGGTTTTTCGAGTACAGATTGTAGACTATGTATATGAAGAAAACGTAGGTAAAAAATATTATTAGGATTGTGAAAAGGAGTACGTATGATTTCATTGCGCATTTAACTTTGCAGCCTGCTCCAAGGACGCCGCAACTTGACGTGATCACTCCCAAAAGTGTTAAAGGTATTAGGAACGTAGTTAGAGGTGTGAGCCATAGTTTAAGGTTCAAAATTGATGCTATAGTTGAAACTAGAGAACTTTTCGTGACTGTATAGTTGATGTCTTTGAAGAATTCCGTGTTGATAGCGCACCAGACGCATACGACGAAGCTTATAGTGCTGAATATGAAAAACAACGCATTGCCGCCACCGAGGCACGTCCGCGGTAGACCCACTGATTGCATTTTACGATGAAAAATTAAATCAAAACAACAATATTTTATTATTATAAAAATTGTCAAGATGATAGAATTGACGTATGACTTAAGACGAGTCGTTTTTTAAAGGAGTTCCCAAGCCAGTGGCTTTTTCATTAAACTATTTTTTAACGAAAATAGATTGTCGATCTAGCTGAACATCAGAGATCAGAGCAGCCTACAAGTGTTCCATAATAACGATAGTAGGTTGTTTGCTTAGTCAAGTGCGTAGCGTATTTTGTTAATCTGGTATATCAGTTTATTTCGAGTTTGTTCAGTTGTTTTTGCGTACATAGTGGAGTGCCGTAAGGCATAAAAATGGTCAAACCTCGGAATCCAGGGCCAGTCAATGAATCTTAATATAAACCTTGAAAATATGTTTTTAATAGTATATAGAATAATGTAAAAAAAAAATTTTTTCGCGCTCTCAATTTTTTTTTTAATTTTTTTTTTTTTTTTTTAGCCTAATTCGTCCCACTGCTGGGCAAAAGCCACTCCCATGCCTCTCCAAACACTCCTATTATTAGCTGCTTCCCACCAATCGTCCCTAAATGAGCGTAGGTCGTCACTCCATCGTTTTTTGGGCCTAAAATTATTATAAACAATTATTAATTTTTTGGAGTTTTCATTGATTTATATTAGTCAAAAGTCATATTTTAAAAAGAACAACTATTACAAACTTGAAAACTTGATCTTGGATCTTTAGGGACTGCAGGTATACCGATGAAGGTCGGGTTGGAGAATAGAGGGGATAACAGCAGCTGTTCGGTATTGTTCATGGCGGGCCCCGAACTTCGTACCGCCTAACAGTCAATGAATGTCGTGTTACTTTTTAGCTAAACTAATTTAGGCTTTGATGAATGTAAAATAATGATACAAAATAATACGTATCGGTTTCAGGAGCAGGAATCTCCGCACATCCCAAAAATAGGCCGGCAAACTGACACCGGAGGTAGATGGACTTAAGGTGCATCAAATAAGCCTTACATGCCCATAGAAAAGTCTTATGAGTATCGGGTTAAACCCGTTTTAGTGATTTTTGAAAAAAGAACCACTTTTTGATGGTTTTTGTATTAGAGAGCGATTAATATTCAATTAATTAAAAAGAAAAGTACGTTAACGGCTTCTTCGATAGTTACTTATGATATGGCGAAAATAATTCGTTGATGATTAAAGTGGAACATCGACAAATTAACTGTCAAAGTGAACTTTAATTCTCTCCCAAAAACAATAGCTCGACTTTGAGCAGCTGCCACGAAAAATATTTACTCGGTACTTAATGAACAAATGTTTTTAAAAACTGCTTTGTGCTATTCCGAATCCAGAATGGTATAACATGTATTGCAAAAACAACAAATTCGGGGTATTAGACATCGAAGACTTACCTAAGTCGGATTATTTCAAAAACTTAGAAGTTGAGTTAAGGTGGTTAAATTGACAAAATCGAGTAGTTAAGAGAAGTAATCTAGTAGGGCGTTTGTTTTTCAGCCTGACTAAGAAATAGGGAGTGATAAAGGCAAAAACTACGTCTCTGTTTAAAGCAAAATAGTCTAATGGACCAAAACAGATAGTATTTGAATGGTGCATCGGTATACCTGCAGTCCCTAAAGATCCAAGATCAAGTTTTCAAGTTTGTAATAGTTGTTCTTTTTAAAATATGACTTTTGACTAATATAAATCAATGAAAACTCCAAAAAATTTATAATTGTTTATAATAATTTTAGGCCCAAAAAACGATGGAGTGACGACCTACGCTCATTTAGGGACGATTGGTGGGAAGCAGCTAATAATAGGAGTGTTTGGAGAGGCATGGGAGAGGCTTTTGCCCAGCAGTGGGACGAATTAGGATAAAAAAAAAAAAAATTAAAAAAAAAATTGAGAGCGCGAAGAATTTTTTTTTTAACATTTTTCTATATACTATTAAAAACATATTTTCAAGGTTTATATTAAGATTCATTGACTGGCCCTGGATTCCGAGGTATAAACCTTACGGCACTCTACTAACAGTAAAAAGAACATTTATCCTCACATCGCATTGGCACAAACTTTGTCAATTAAAACATTCATAAAAACATTGCAACTGAAAAATACTTGCAATAATTTCATTCAACTTACCTGTTTAACACAAGTATTAGTGCGACTAAAACAGCTAAGTAGCTCGGGAGTGTTTCTTTGCTGTTGTGTTCCTGTCCCGAGAGTGTAGTTTGAGTTACTGCCCCAAACATACGCGTCACTTGGCTGAGTACCTTCGTGTTTGTACATGTATTGGCGATCGAGCATCGCGTGTTCTAGCGCTTTGTAGTCATCTTTGTCTACTATATCCGTGTTTACTCCTGGAATTTATAAAGGACTTATTTATGGGCTAAGGAGCAGATTGACTTTTACTAAATCGTTCTGAAATGGTTTATAGCGTTTTGAAATAAGGTATAAAGCTTGGCTGGCTCTTGGAAACAGACTTAAGAGGTGACTCATCAAAACTGCTACATACAAAAGCGTTTTTCTGTATAGCTCAACTTATACTATAAGGTGGAAAACTTCATAATCATTGAGCGACGTGCAGGAAAAATTTGAGCACTTCACCACAATAAGGTTTGTTTTTCTAAGTTTGAGCAGACACTCCAGATGTTAACCGCCACTTAATTATCATCATCATATCAGCTCGCAGACGTCCACTGCTGAATAAAAGCCTCTCCCAAGGATCTCCACAGCGACCGATACTGCGGTTAAGTATACTGAAAGTTACTATAGGTATACTTCCAGAAAGTATATTAAATAATCCAAGCCTATAGTTTAACGATTCTAATGATCATTCTTTGATTTCGTTTTGTCGTGTCGGATTTAGCACTAAAATTGAAAACAAACATAAAAAAAACCCTACCAATCTTCATCAAAGCGACAGCAGTATGTATCTGCCCGTAAAAGATGCTTCTATGCAGCGGCGTGTACCCTGACTCCCTGTCACGTGCGTTCACAAAAGCCTCGCTGGAGTGCCGAGATAACCATTCCATTAACTCCACACGGCCGCGAGATGCTGACATGTGCAGCGCTGTTCGTCCCTGGAAATTATTGAATGACAATTTTTTATCTAGTTGTCGTCAGTGTCCCACTACTGGGCAAATATTTCTCTTTTCTTCACGATTTTCTATCCTGAGCATTCTCTATTCTTTATTCATCTTACATACATAGAAATCTGTAACAACTTGTCTACGTCAAAGTTACGATCCAAACACTTATCTTTCTTTTAATTCGCATTCATCATTCTATTCATACATGTTGATTTAGGGTAGGTAAGGTACCTTCGTACTCGATATTCAGCCTATTTTTGTATGATTTATTCAAGAAATATTCTCCTTGGCTTTCCCCTTCCAACATTTCCATTCACCAAACACTCTCGCCTTACACATATACCTACCAAATGATTTGGTGGGTGGATACGAAAAAAAAGTGGTAAAAATAATCTCTCTAAAGCTATTTTAAATGGATGGCAACAAGATAAGAGCAATAAACAAATAAAGGTCACTTTCATTCAAAATTCTGTGTATTTACTGCTCTGTTGATATTTGGATTTATAGTAAATGAATTGAATTTTGTAGTACTATATGAATGTGTGAGATTTATTTATTTATTTAATAGTTTATTGTAAGGAGATAGTAATAGAGATAGAAAAAAAGAGTAGTTACACAAAATACCTTTCTATTTCATACTTAAATTGATTGGCAATGACAATTTAGGAATTTAATAGAATAAAGTGTCTTTTGTAAATGGAATTCAAATAAAGTTATAGTTTCGTAATTGAGGTATTTGAACTCTTATCTTATCAATATTTTAAATATGTAGTTGAAATAGTAACTGTGTGACACAAATGACTCAACCAGTAAACAATAAAGTGTACTTTTTTAAATAGTTTTTATGTTAGAAACATAAATAATAAAATCATAATGATTAAAATGTTATTAACATTAGTTGAATGAGTAATTCTTTATGATTTATAACCACCAAACATTTAGGGCTCTAATAGTTAATTAATTACGTAGTTTGCATGCATTAAAAAAATGATTTGTAACCACAGTCATCAAACAGATGACAAAATATATGAATTAAGATGCCAGGCTTAATAATAAAAAATATAAAAATCATAGTATAAAGTTACTTACCTCAAAATCAAAAGCCTTGGCGAAGTTAGCACATGTTCCTTTAATGAAACTTGCAAGAGCATTGTCAGATATAGATCTTTTTGTAATAGCACTAGTGAGAGCTTGTCCATGTCTTCTAGACTTGCACCGTTTAGTGCAATCCACGTCCGTATTCTTACTCATTTTGTACTTATTTTATTACTCTACTAATAACGCCAAGCATGAACTTAGCAAAGAACAAAATACTTAAAATAATCTATGTTTTTTTTAACTACTTTATATTACGAATATATTTGAAAAAAGAATTGGCTAAAATGTTATGTACAAGAGCTTATAGCTCCAAGTAGCCCCAAACAGGGGCTACCAAGGTTGCTTAGAAGGACATAATTGGTGATGTGGCAATCTGAAACAAAATTAAGTAGATAAGTTATTAAGTCTAATATTTAAATTACTTTACATTTAATTGAACAATATTTTGAGTTTGTTTAGATAGCATTAAACTATAGGTTAAATTCGAAAGAACATGAAATAAAATAACACAATTATATGTATTGACTATTATTTCCTTCGAGAATATTTCTATTGAATATCAAGTTTGAAAGTAATTGTAAGTTGGGTCGGAGAGTCATGTTAAGGTAAGAAAATCTCGATTTCAAACAACTTTTCAAGGTCGTTTGATATGTGATACCTACTCTGATATTATGTGACTTCGGTGTCTATTACAAAATCTATGTAATACTTACATATCGAGTTTTTCTAACATGTATGATAAGAATATATAAGTTAAACTACAAGTTAGAGGTTAATTTTAAATCTTGTATTAAATTACCTTTACAAGTAAACAGCTGTGAGAAAACTAGCGGCCGCAGATCCAAATGAGTAAAACATGGTTTCACGTTAAATACACAGTTATTGAAATGATAATTTGCATTAATACAATTTCACATAGGATTAGTCCTGAGACGTCTGCAAAGTCAATTTTTTTACTCTAATTTAGTCTCAAATTAGGAGAAAGCAGAAAAAACAACTCAGATGAAATCAACCCAACTCAACCTATTGACGTTTGAGTTTTGAGTAGTGACGTAGTCTATGGTTTTAATTTTTAGTTTTATTTTTGGATTGGTATCTCAAATTTATCAGTAACTTTAGCTTAAAAAAATATTAAAGTAAATCGTTACTAAATCAATTCCAATTTAAATCCTTGAAATGGTTTCAAAGATAGAAAGGCCTTTCAACTGGCTCAGAATTGTGAAAATAGTGCTGAAAATGGAGATAAATAAAGGATGTAAAAGTTTTTCCCTTGCACTTAAAAATAAAATAGAGAACCATAAATCTTAACAAATCTCAATGTCATTGCATTGTCAATGTCAGTCTACAAAAATCTTAGAGCGAGTGTTGGATAATCGAAAAACGCAATTTACTTCCATTCTTGTAATATCCAATAATTAACAAAATGCTGAAAGTCGTAACTCGCGCGGCGAGTCTTTGCAGGACTCCGCTGACCAGGTATGTATTATAGAATATTGTTTTAAGGAATGATGAGTTATGAAGCTAAGGTTCGTGATGGAACATTTTCTTTGATTGAAACTTTTCAGATCGCTTCCTGCCCTTCCAACGGCTAGCATGAGGTACGCAAGTACAGATATGGAACCTACTAATATCAAGGAAGCGCCTAAGATCGATAATGAATGTGTGACATCTACTCCTGGCGAGTTATATCAGATGGGTGTGCAAGACTGCGTTATTGCAGTTCCGGATAAGGTGAAAACTATTTACATTCATCATCATATTTAAAAGCGTCGTCATCATATTTAAGATCGTCACTCTTGTCAGTGTCAACTTCTATTCCCTTTTATTTTATTGATTTTTATAGACAATGTTAATTTTCCTCTGTAGGTTATGATATGACAAATTCCTACTAATCACATTATTGTGTGGAGAACTCATTGTCTATTCGTTCAGGTGTTAATAACATATAATGATAATAATTTTTGTAACTTTCAGGTAGACCTATCACCCATCAATGGAGTACCTGATGAACACATTTACAACCGTCTCGTACGTATCTACCAGCCACCTAAGAACGCCATGCAGAGCGGTACCAGCTATACCCACCATTGGGAAATAGAGTTTGACACCCGTCAGCGTTGGGAAAACCCTCTCATGGGCTGGACTTCCACTGGTGACCCACTATCAAACATGAAAGTACAATTCAAGAGCCACAACGAAGCCATAGAACATTGTGAAAAGAATGGCTGGAAGTGGTTCCTTGATGTGTCCAAGAAAGAGAAAGACTTCAAGGTAAAGAGCTACGGAGTCAATTTCGCCTGGAACCGCCGTACCCGAGTCTCCACTAAGTAAATGTTAGTTCATTTGTTGTTTTTTTAATCCAATTTTAGCCGTATAGAGAATTTTTTTTCAGTTATTATGCAATAATTATATTTTGGCAAGTTAAAATTGATTTTTATTAGATGGCAATATTCAACCATCCTGTCTTAATAACATGAAATTATTAATTGCCAACACAGAATAAAGGTAAAATAATAACACAAACATTCTATATTTTCATTTAATCATAGTCTTCAACATGGTTAATTTATATCTTTTGTACCTCGGAAGAAAATCATATTTCGCAGGTCTCACTTAAACTCTTTATTTACATATGATACAATTTAAACATATTATACACGAAATTGAACCATGCTCAATGCATGCTTTAAATATTGCAATTTCTCTAACTACAATAGTTTTACATGTACATCGTACATTTTATAAATTTTAGAGTTTAAAAGGAATTTCTAACAACCTTTTTAAGATGTATAACTAGATAAAATTATGAAAAAAATTATTGCATTTTCTTTCTTCTATGTACAGAGTAATGAACAACTTTGACAAACACTTTCTACTAATTAAAAGGTTTTTGAAATGCTTTGTCATGTAATAGTAACAATTTTAAAATATTCTGTAGTGATTTGTATTGAAATATCATAGGTCAAAGCAAATGTGTAAAATTGTCATAAAGCGAAGTGGTACAAATATTAATACATAAGGTGTCAGGGTCTAAAACGCTAGAAAAAATTTGAAACAGGCTTCAAAAAACTACTTACAAATGAATTCAAAAAGGGGCTTGGTCAAGATTTAGTAGTAAAAGTTAAAAGTCGTAAAATAAACGACGAAGTTGGTCCTACTTAAAGGGGGTTACACAATATTTCAAATATAGGGGCACCTCTCTATAAGACTGTTTAAAATTTAGCAAGTATCTGAACTCACTTCTGAAACTAACTTTCTATAACTGAAACACTTCTCAAAGAATTTTGAAACATTAAACCGCGTTATCGTCTTCAAGCACTTGGTGCACCTAAAATTATCTTTTTAAATACTATTAATGGCAGCTAATGTTACAATTACAACAAACAACAAAATAATATGGACGGGCGCGACATGTTACCAAACAAATAGACAGGACTAATATAAAAGGCGTAAGCATTCAAGCCTGGGGCCAAAAAGCCTAATTCTTATAAAATTGTATTCTACAAGAGTCTAAAATTGAATATTGTCATTTAAAATGTAACTAATGAGTATTATGAGACAAATAGGAGAATTTAAATATTTTAGTATACTCGAGAAATAGAAATTATATTTTCTTAAATATTTGATTGTGCAAGATAATTGTTGCGTTCTTTGAAGACAATGAAAATGACCTGCATTTAACATGGCACTTATTTATGTAAAGGTACGCATTTTGTTTGAACGCCGTTTGCGAACGTAACTTAGTCGCCTACTTCTAAGTATTATGCTCTACTAACGTACAAAACAATTTATTTAATATCTACCTATTAATAAAAGGCGAAAATTGACATTTTTAAATGAGTTCCTACCACTATTGCCGCTTATCGGTGATGTAACAGGCTAGCTTGTGAAAATTATTGAATCGTGTCTGTAGTCTTAATACTGGAGTATTTTTAAAACTTAACCGTTAGAATTATATTTTCGTACTGCCAACTTTTCTGTTACTTTTCATTGACGCCGACTAAGATGTCGTGTCGTATTCAGTCCTTCACATTATACAAATTATCTAATATTTACAACAACAAAATTTACAACCATCTCTTGAGACAAGTCTCGCTTACAACTAAGTAAATAACTTTAAATGAAAAACGCTAAACATACGAACAAACCAGCGAATCTAATCAAGCGTAATTTTAAAAACGAATAGTACATTACGTCTGCCGACGTTTTATACTTTGCTATCGAAGTTAAAACCTTAACTTTACTGAAATCGACGTTTCGATTAAAAACTTTATTGCAACAATTTTGGAAGTTCATAGTTAGGAGGATGTCCAAACAAAACGATATCTTATTTGTCTATACAACACGGACTATTTATTTTAAATACTCGGAGTTTATTTATTTACTTAACTTCATTATAATATCAGTAACGATATTACTTATCGTTTTGTTTGAATCAAGCTCTCATTCGTATCGAACATTCTACCTACTTAAGGGGCATTGAATTTATCATCGATATTTAATTATTTATAGACGTGATTAGCTAAAATTAACTTCAGTTTAGAATCACATTTATTTAACTACCCGTTATATATCACCGTGCACGGTCGTGTGTGAACACAATATTCGATCTTCGACACCGTCGTGTCCTAATGCTAGCCGAGGGGTTTAACTAGTTCGAGCCGGTTAGGGCTCTGTGGTCGTGGATCAGCTGGGCTGCTCGTCGCTCTCCCGGTGCACGAGTACGCGGACCACGGTGGGCGGCGCGGCGGGCGGCGGGGCGGCGTCCGGGGACGCCTCCGTCACCAGGATGCTCACCTCGCTGTTGGCGTGCGGCGACGGCGTGCGCGCCCGCGCCGGCGTCGTCGCGCGTCTGGCCGAGTTCCGGCGCGAAGCTAAGCGAAGGGAACCTGCAATTTACAAACATATTCCGTTACTATTGTGTCGACAAACAAAATTCGTTATTTCTCCTACCTCTCTTAAATTCGATGGAGCGTTAACAGGAGTTAAATTCAATTTTTATGATCAAATTGTGCAAAAGTCGCTTGTGTTATAAAAATGCAATAGAAAATCATAGCGCCTACCTACTCCTCGAATATTTCTGGTGACGAGAGATGTCCTGTAAATCTAACTATACTCGTAGACGCGTAGTATGTAATTTCATATTATTGTCTTCGGAAGATATTGACAATATGTACTTACAATCTAGCCTGAGATACCGCTGCTTCCTGAATATACGGTAAAGTATCTACAAACATGCAATACTGGTACTATCGCTATTAAAATCTTGGCACAGCAATATACTAGCTATTTTATAGCGGGGACCTGATAATTCTGATCCCCTTACGCAAGTTTTACAAACAACATACAGCAAGCGTGCATGCAAAGACCAGATGTTAAAAATCCACAAAATTTAGAGCAGGGACGTCTTTACCCTGTAACATAAAGATGCCAATCCTAAATAGAACGTAAAGATCATCTAAGTTACACTAAAAGGATAAAAGAGAAGAATAAAATTTCAAAAGTACAATCAACATCTCAAAGCTACAGAATACTTTACATTTAAACGAATTTCTTCATTAACTTTACAATGAGTATGTCCCACTTTGGGCGCCAACGACATTTGAGTTAATGGCGCCCAATGGGAGTAAACTTCAAGACGGTCAATAAAAGTAAGTTTGGGTAAATTGTGTGAATCTGCAAACTCAGTGTAAAGTTTGTTGTCATCTGAATAGAAGAAAAGACACGAAAGCAAAACATTACATATGAACCTGCGCGTTTCGGGCCACCTTCCTCGTCGACCGCGTCTTGGTGTCGCAGGAATAGAGGCAAACCGTACGCAGACCTTCTTCTAGGCGGCGCTGATTCCGAACCGCTCGCACCCTAAATGTTTATGGCCTTTAGGTACTAATCAAATAAAATATCTAGAAAATTCTAGAAGCATTTCTTATAACATTCCACTATTCGTTAAATTGTTAACAGTCCCTAATTTATAATATTAACAATAACACAAAATAGGAATTAAGAAAAGAGCAGATAAACATAGAAAGGGATAGAAAGTTGAGCTGATTAAAACTATAAAAATAATTATTTGGAATATAAAATTGGATGAATAAAGCAATGGAG